>CP054674.1:18839728-19482228 GCA_013348765.1 Carpinus viminea
CTTCATCTTCCTTTGGGCCCAAGTTTGAATGCTCCATTTTAGAACCAGCCCAAACCTCTTGAATCAGCCCACTAAGTGCTTCTTTGATCATCTTGGATCTCGCTCTAGTAATAGACCCAACTGGAACATGCAATGGATCCTTTAATGATGCTTGTTGATTCTCATCACCGATTTTATATAGTTTTTTCTCTCTTTAGTTTAGTTTTCCTTAGGTTTAAATTTAATTTCAATAATGATGTGGAGCTAAATTCTTAACTAAGGTTGAGGATGAAGCTCCACCAATGAAGAACATACACTTTTGTAAGTCAATATCATTATGATTTTATGGGTCTTTAAAGTTTCAATTGTTTTGCTTTAATTCAATTATTGGAATTACTTTTGGATATCTATTATGATTTTCGGATACATGTGATGTTTTAGAAGAATTTCATATAATTGTTTGCTTTGATCTTTATTAAAATAAGATTGGATATCTATTTGGTTTTTGTCCAACGGATACAATAAATGATTTGGTTAAATCCAGATATCTTTTGTGATTTCATACAATGGATGGATACATTAGATCATTTTGATTGATTTGTGAAGCATAGCAAAACATACATACGATTTTATTTGTGAGAGCTTTAGATTTTATTGATGAACATAGAATGTGTTGTTCAAATTTGGTGAGTGAAGATTTCACAACTTTAGTATTTTTATTTTATTTAGTTTATGTTTGTTTAATTTCAAAAATCAAAAATCTCTTGGAACTAGGTTAAAGTAGATTGATTTAGATAGAAGTTTGTTTACACAAATACAATTACCTGTGGATTCAACCTCGCACTTGCAAAAAGCTATATTGCAAACGACTCGTTCACTTGCAAGTATCATTTAAAACTCACAACATATATTTTCTACCTATGAAACATGTGTTGTTTTATAGTTGGATTACCTTTAGATGTCAGGTTTGAGATAGATGACGAGGTAGATGTTATTTGGAACAATGATATCGATCCAATTGATATCAAATTGATGTTGTTATTTGGTAGTTGGCTAATAAAGTGGATTGATTAAAAGACACAGAAGAGAAATGTGGGCTGAAATTGCAAGACTTTGAGAAATTGATGGAAGCAACATTACCAAAATACAAGGCGAATATGGAGAATCAATATGTTCAATTTTGGCTAACCATAGAGTTGTATCAATCTAGGGATATATATATATATATATTATAATAGGGGTAATTATCTTTTGCCCTCATGAACTATAGCGCTTTTGCACTTTCCCCCCATGAACCACCAATTATAACACTTCACCGTCAAACTATTGTCTTAAGACACTTTCCTCCTTTTCGTCAATCAAAGAGGTTGACGGTCATGTGCCGTTTTAAATTTTTTTTCTTTCACTTTTGCCCTCACTTCTCATGTGTTGGATTAGGGTTTAGGAGGGCACAAGCATCATTTTACTGATTTGAAGTGAGAGCAAAAATGGAAGGAAAAAATTGGATATAAGTGACGAGTGCAAAAATTTTGAAATTTTTTTCTACATGCGGATTTTTTTTTAAGGCTTAGCTCATATTCCTCATCAATACTCTCTTCTTAGCCCCTATTCAATGGTAGAAGGTGGGAAAAAGAGCTCTTACCTTGACAAAGATGCTTCTTCTACTCCTATGTAACTAAAGATGGTAGTAATTTAAGGTAGAGACAGGTGAAAATAGAAAGAAGAAAACTAATGAGAAAATAAAGAAGTGTGATTGGGAAGTGTTGTACGCATGGCAACAATGGATGTTTCTGATGGAAATGAGACAATAGAGACCATTTATGAGAATAGAACATGACCCGTGTGAATTTTGGAATAAGATCCTCTCCAGTCCAAAATGGACTGGAAAATATTCAGTTCATAGCTAGGATTTGTTCTAAGAAATCTTAAAGCCACAAATAAGATACATGTCCTACTAAAAAAAAATTAAGGTTGGTTACAACACCATTGAGGATGGTTGGACCACCCCATGGCCCTTGGGGGTGATTTAGCCACCCCCAATGGCCGAACCACCCCCAAGGGCCATGGGGTGGCCGAAACCAGCCAGACCGGTCGGTATAGGGTGAATAGGGTGGTCAAAGCCACCCGTAGGCCCAACAGGGGTGGTTCGGCCACCCCCAAGGGCCAAACGAATTTTTTATTTTTTTAGATTTGGCCATTGGGGGTCACCAGACCACCCTCAAGGGCCATGGGGTGGCTTCAGCCACCTCAGACCGGCAGTTTGGAGTGGCCGAAGCCACCCCCAGCCCCCAACGGGAGTGGGTGGTCCGGCCATTCTCAATGGTGTGGCCAACCACCCCTTATTTTTTTATTTTTAATATGAAATAATATTTTATTATTATTTTTAGTTAGTGAGACTAGTGTTTCATTTGTGGCTTTAGGATTTCTTAGAACAAATCATTGCCATTAACTGGATATTTTTTAGTCCATTTTGGACAAGAGAGGATCCTATTCCGTGAATTTTGTCATTGAGAAACGTTATTTAAAGGCTTTATAATTACTTTCTTTTCGTTACTTGAACTTATTTGAAGAATACGAAGGGGCATTTGATAGTCAAATGAAGAGTAGAAGACAATGCTTAAGGAAATCTTATTCGGAGGGAATTTGTGTCCTTTTGGTAAAGCTTAAGGAAATAAATGAATAATTTGAGATAAAATAAGTGATAAATGTAAAATTGGTCTAAATGGTTGGCCTCTATTACAAATCACTCCTTATGGTATAAAAAATAATTTATAAGTTCATGTAGCTATCCTAAATTACAAATCACTACTTGTGGTATAAAAAATAATTTATAGATCCTCAAGGTATGCCAAAATAACACTTTACTCCCTAAAATCAATTTACGTTAAGTAACTTAACAAAATCCACTACTTTGTCACGCCATACTTCTACAGTAAATTAACTTAATATCTTCTATCCCCAAAATTTTACTCTGTGCATAACTCTCCCTTATTTTCTTCTTTCTAACCACAATTTGGGAGCATTTTGTGAGAATTTGATGGTCGCATTTTGTTATCATTGGGGTCTCTAGAAAGCCCATTTTATGAAATCTATGAGAGATCAAAAAAAGTGCGGATGCTTTATTTATCACCAAGTAGAGATGAATACTATATTGTAGCGGCAGGAAACTCTTTGGCGCTTAATCGAGGTATTCAAGAAGAACAGGTTGTTCCAGCTAGATACCGTCAAGAATTCCTGACTATTGAATGGGAACAAGTCCATCTTCGAAGTATTTTTACCTTCCAATATTTTTCTATTGGAGCTTCCCTCATTCCTTTTATCGAGCATAATGATGCGAATCGAGCTTTAATGAGTTCTAATATGCAACGTCAGGTTGAGGAAGATGAAGATGAGGGAGGATTACATACGGGGTAAAATTTTGGGTATATTAGATTGTATGACGTGGAGTGAGAGCTAATGTGTAATCTTAGCTAGCGTCGTAAGATGATGAGAAAAATTCTAATTGTCATTTTTTGAAAGTCAAAAATTCATAATAACACACGTCACATTTTTTATTTTTTTTATGACATGACAAAGTGACAAATTTTGTTGATTTACATAATGAAATTTGATTTCAGGGAGTAAGCTTTTATTTTTGCATACTTTAAGCACTTCTAAATTATTTTTTATACTACAATGAGTGATTGGTAATATAAGCCAACTACAATGACCAATTTTACAATTATCCCTAAAAATAAATAAAAACATGTACATAATATCATCCACTAATAGATCCTCATGCATTTCCACGACCATTAAGAGGCTTTAATTGAGTAATGCTAGTCGGCCTACCAAAGTCCTACTAGCGTCCAACTCCCTTTCAAGATTTTATTTTTTTTTAAATAGGCCGAGGTGGTGTGGCTGAGTCTATGCCACGTCAGCCCTAGTTAGATGCTGGTAGGATGGCAAGAATTACCCGCTTTAATTTGTTATTATATATACATGTATTTGTGGATTAAAGAAAAGTACTACTTCTAGTTTTATCAGTAATTTTTTAATCTTGAATGTTTGAATGGAAAAAAAAAATGTACTTATTCTTATTTTTTAGTAATGCTAGGGACCTTCTTTTTATCCTCCTAAAGTTGATGTGACTTTCAAAATTATCATTGGATCAAAATTCAAATATGATTCATTTAAAATTTAATGGTGATTTTAAAAGCTACATCAACTTTAGGAAGATAAAAAAAGAGGATATAAAGATGGTCCCTAGCATTACTCTTTATTTTTTATTATATAAGAATATTTTGATAAATACAACATTAACATTGTTTGATAAGATTTTATTAACATTTCAAAATTTTGTTAAAGAAGAATTATAATTATCATATATTTTATATATATAATTTTTGGGTCATGGACTGACCGTACAAAGGCCTAATAGGACTTGGGCCCCATCTAAGCCGAAAAGGAAGTAACCGGAAAGGCCTCGGATTACTAGGCCCGAGGCCTATGACTTTCGAGACCTACAAGGTCTCGGATCCATAAATCCAAGACCTTCGACTTGGAACCCTAAGAGGTCTTAGACTCATTATATTCGAGATTGATAACTTAGGGTGCATTGAACTTCATACCAAGGACAACTTGGACATTTGACAAATACGGTTATTGATACATTCAAAATAGATATACAATCTTATCCTAATATTCAAATACAATGAAATACATAACTACCCAAATCCTTTGATCTTGATCTCAAGAGATCTACAAAAGGATAACTATTCAAATCCCTTGAGAACAATTGCATAGCAGAAAATCAAGGAAGAATAAGTCATTGGTTAGTGGACTACAACCGCTCCATGCTTATAAAAGACAAGTCACATTTCCACATTTGGGTAATCGCAACTCTTGCTCTTCAACTTTATTTCTTGCTTATACTTTCTTTCTCAAATTTTGACTTAGGTGTCCCTGTTGGCTCACCCTTAGTCTCTTCGATTCCTTTGTTTTTTCTCTTATTGTGCAGTAAGCATTGCTCGTTTCAAACTTGGCAGGTGTGCCATGTCACCAATCAAAAACTGTGTATCAACAGTTTGGCACCGTCTGTGTGAACTCGATTATTCAATCAGGTTTTCCATATAAATACCCGATATGGTGGGAACACACACCACAAACCCCATGGGGGATGCTCCTAGAGCGCCCAACAACCAAGAGATGTTAGAATTTATGAGGAGGATGACAGAATCTATGGAGGCTTTGAAGAAGCAAAATGAAGACCTCAACAAGTGCCTCATGGTTGCTAAAGGCCGCAGTAGCCGGAGGGACCGTGAGAGGGAAGAAAGGCATGAGAGGGATAGACGTGCATGAATTTGTAGGGGTAAGCGTCCTGTGGATCCAAATCAACAAGTTGATGAGAGCTCAGTTCAGGGTGTCCATGCTGAAAGGCTTCCTGATGAGTACTCTCTTGAACGATCGCAGCTTGAAAGGACTCGTCAAGAAGGATCTCCTAATACTCACGAGAATCACGTGAATGGTGAGATGGAGGATCTCAAGAAGAAATACGTAGAGCTAACTTGCTAGTTGGCTGGCAAGGAGGAGAAAAATACGGCGGGAGAGCTCATGCATAATACCAATTTGTCTTTCACAGATTGGGTGTTAGGTTTTCCCTGCTGGACAAGTATGATGGCAATGGGGATCCTGCCAAGCACGTGGAAAGTCTCCGCCAGCATTTTTCCCTTCATGGAACTCCTAATGAGATTGCGTGTAGGACGTTTCCCCTCACTTTGGCATGAATTGCCAATGATTAGTTCGCAATATTACCTGCCAAATCGGTAGATAATTTTAAAGACCTAGGGTGTCTCTTCCTAGGGCAGTTCTTGGCAACCAGGAAAATAAATTGGCAACCCAAAAAAGAAAGAAGCATCCTGCTTGTCTGTTATCCCTTCGCCAAGGAAAGGAAGAGACCTTAAAAGACTTCATGCTCAGGTTCAACCGAGAGAAGTTAACATTAGAAAGTGCCAATTACCAAAAAGTACTCTTAACATTATGGCACGGAGTTAGGCCAGATGGACCACTGATGGCTGAACTAGCCAAAAGTTTGACAGAGTTGACTGTCCACCAATTCCTAAACAAAACGGAGCACATCAATCAAGAAGAAATGATCAGGGCCTTAATGAAGGGTCAAGAGGTGGATGATCGAGTGAAGGATAGCAACAAGAAGCAACTACCTGCAACTTCCACTCAAAAGGGAGTAAAGTCCTAGAAGAAAGCAGGAAAGAAGGCTGCACCGCCCTTTCCAAAGGTAGAGCCCCGACAAGGCGAAGAACAAAGGTTCACTCCCCTAAACACTGGAGTCATTGAGGTGTTTATGGAGATTCAAAGGGACCTAGCTTTCATGTGGCCAACAAAGGTAAGGGATGATACAAGAAAGCGAGATCGTACGAACTTCTATAAGAATCACAATGATCATGGCCATTTGACCGACGATTGCATAACCTTGTGCTTGGAGATAGAAAATTTTATCAAAAATGGAAGACTTGTCAGATTCCTCACAAGAGAAAGGAATCAAGGAATGAACTTTCAAAAGCCTCTTCTTTTGGAAGGGGCAAGAGAAGGTGGAGCCCGAGATCAGAGAAGTGAGTGATCGAGAGAATGGTCCGAGTGATGAGCCAAGACTGCCTCGGGACCAAGGAGTAGTTGGACAAATCCACACCATGTATGGTGGGGTAGATGGTGGAGGACAATTTAACTCAGCAGGAAGGCCCATGCGAGAAAGATGCAGGCCGAAGAAATCTTCTTGCTGCAGAGGCCCTCCAAAATTTCGAAAAAAGACTCGATGGTCATCTTTTTTTCAAGAGGATGCTAAGGGGGTAATGATGCCACATGATAATGCGTTGGTGGTGACATTGATGGTGGCTAATCACATGATCCATTGAAAATTTTGGTAGATAATGAAAGTTCGGCCAATATCATTTATTGGTTGGTTTTTAAACAGATGGGTATCGATCACAACAAGATCAAACCATTTGGGTCTCCCCTACTCAAATTTACTGGGGAGTAGGTCCAAACTGTTGGGCTCATTTCTATTCCTATGACAGCAGGACTAGCTCTTGAATAGACAACTACAATTTTGGATTTCTTAATCGTCAATCGACACTCCGCCAACAACACCATTGTCAGTTGCCTTGCTTTAAACAAGATAAAGGTTGTCACTTCAACGTACCACTTGATTATGAAGTTCCCAATGGAAGAGGGAGTTGGAGAAGTAAAGGGGGACCAAACTATAGCAAGAAAGTGTTACAATACATATCTCAAGAAGGCCTCAAATTTGACTACCCTTATAGTTGGCACAGTGGCCAGCCAAGGCAAAAAAGAAGCCAAAGGAGAACCGGCTGAGCCACTAGAAGATGAGACAGTAGGCGAAGGCTGAATGGTGAAGGTTTGGTAGAGGACTCAACTCGGGAGTCCGAGAAAGGCTCATCACTTTCCTCTAACAAAACCTAGAGGTGTTATATGGACACATGAAAACATGCCTGGAATCAGTCTAAAAGATATTAAAACACTCCTAAAATTAGCCTCGGCTAATCCGGTGGAGTCACTGGCAATTCACCCATTTAAGCCAACTTTTGGCCAAACGGGAAATCACCTTTATAAGAAACGACAGAGTAAATGCAAGGGAAGGTGAATAAATCTGAGTCACTATAATTCATCAAATAAGAACATGGAGCTACTAAGCAGTAAAGACAAACCTGTAATTATAAGAAAAGCCTAACCAGTCAGGCAGTAGCATCCCTTGCCACTCTCATAGTAGTAAACCAGGTTACCTAAAGAATAATAACCGCATAAGTCTAATGACTTAGTAAGTAAACCTCACAACTTAGGTATGACATGAGCCTAATTAATGAAAGAAAACGTGCAATTTGAGTAATAACCAAAAGATGGCATTACCTTCGTTAATACACCATTTAGTAAGTTTTAGGGTTTTCAAAGCTTATGGTGTAGAATCGGTGATCATTGCCTAATTGTTTTAATGTAGAGAAAGGCTAATTCATTATAAGTCATAACTCTCATACGTGGTCTACCCGAGATATTACCTCTTCTCAGCAGGGTTGGCGCTGTTCCGAGGGACCTATAGTACAATGCAAGTGCCCCAGCCATTACAGAACATATCGTACATAACATTAGTGGCACGATTGAGTCCGACCTCTAGTGGCCCACACCAACTAATGATGTCCATCCTATAGTGGCTGAACCATTGGGAATGATTGCACCAAGGTCACGAAACCAATGGATCCAAAGCCCCGTATAGCACACACATTTAACCATAATACGCAGTTTATATAGTAAGCCCATTGCCGTTCATACCGCACGTACCAGCGTACTATGTCTTACGATGCATCTTAATAGTTAATTAATAACGTAGTTACCAAGTAATTACAAAAATTTGGCATGCTCATATCATACTCGTGGTCAGTCGACTGACATATCCCACATTTTACGTAAAAAGGGTGTAAGTGTCTACTTACCTTGCGCACTCGAGCGAATTCTCGACCAAGCTAATTCCTGTTATAACAAATACAAGACAACATTATTCTAAGCCTTACAAAACCTAGAAATATAGCTAAGCCTAAGCATACACGTGCGAAACTTAAGAATTGGTGCTTTGCCCATTAACCGTACGTCCGACCTCAATGGCATACGCCGCTAAGTGTGTTAAGCACACCATTTTAAGATTCGGATAGTGCATGTTTCTAATGGCATTTATAGACCTCTAAACCCCTTCTAAGCTAGCAAAACAGCACATGCAACGCAAGAAATCACAACACAACGAAACTTTGAGAAAATCCTTTGAAAACATCATTATCTTTAAAGAATGCTCAATGAACACTTGGAAAACCTCATCAAGGAAGAAATATAAATTAAAATAATGCTAAACACAAGAGAACAGAGCTTACCCCGAAGCTAAGCATGGACATGGTCTCCCTTCCTCGAAAACTCCTTCTTGAAGCTCACTCTCACTAATTTCTCACTCAAAACTCAAGGGAATGATTTTGGCAGCCTAGGGGCATACCAGGGGAAGGAAACAGGTGTGAGAAATGAGAGGTGGGATGGGCTATTTATAGGGAAAGTTCACCACCAACTCTCTGACAAAGCAACAGACGTCCAGCAACCCTAGCGTACGTTTGGTAATCTTTGTACAGTGGTCCAAAAGGTGTCTCGTATGTCTAGCTATTACCCAAAGGGTATCCCCAAAAGTAGCGTAAGTCTAGTGGTCTCATGTACGTTCATTGTACTATTTGTAGAGCGTACGTCCAGTGATCACCCCCGTGCGTTCGCACTACAGACAACAGCGTACGTTCGCTAGATCTAGCGTACGTCCACCCCCTAAGGGTTAGTGTTTGGCTTTTATTTTCTAAAGGTTCAAAGTGTGATTAGGTCAATGCTAAGGGTTTTGGGTCTCGTTAATCATCATTATTAAAAACCTTTGTTGATTGCTCCTATGGAAAAGATTTTGTCTAATAAAAGGGTTGATTTTTATCGGGGTATTACATTCTCCCCTCCTTATAGAAATTTCATCCTTGAAATTTATAGCTTTCAAAACCAAGGATAAAACATCCGTTTTTGAAAAGGGTTTTGCAATTCAAAATTTGAAAAAACATGTTAAAAGTTTCGCAGTCCATAGCTTAAGGAAAGTAAAAATAGCATACCAACATACCAACATGCACAAGTAGTCATAGATACATATACAAGACAAAATTGCCACCCAAAAAATGGTGGACTTAAGCTGTAGCAAAATACATCCCAAAATTGCCACCGCTGTGGTGGACTTAATCGAAAGAAAAAAAACCTAACAAGATAAACATCAATCAACGATCATAACTACGAGCGAAGTCGACTCTATAGACACTCGCACCGGTGTCCCTCTTACGCTCGGGCTCCCTCTCATGCCTGGGCTCCCATTTGCACTAGGACTCCCCTTTGCCCTAGGGCTCCGTCAGCCTTGGCTGAAGCTGGAGCTGTGGATGCCATAGTCTTTGACATCCAAAGCCCCCATTAGGTGCTACATAGCTGGTCCAAGACGGCACGATCCTCAGCTCTAGCCTACTATATCGCTTGGAAGGTCTACTGTGTCTATTGTAGAGCCTCCCGTGTCTCTCAAAGTGAAGCCTCAAAGCTATCCAAGCGCTCCTCTACCGTAGCAAGTACCCCGCTAACTCGGGCTGCCCTCCGCGATCGCTGCGCCCTCTGCTCCTGCTCTACCTCCCTGCATGTGAGCCTGACTTGTATTGAGGAAGTTTACACCCATCAACCCTTTCTCTAGCTAAATCTCCCTCAGCCCTGTCATATCTACCCTGAAGTGCTCCACGATCCGAGTGATCAAGGCCCCGTATGGCAATGCAAAACCCTTGTCCAAGATTCGGATTGACATCATAGTGGAAGTGACCAAGGAGCCGTAGTCGATGGAAGCCTCATTCAACAGGGCATAAATACAGCGTGCCCTCTCTATAGTGATCATCGTATGGCTAATGATCGAGAGTACTAGACTTGCCAAGATGTGGTAGATGCATCAAACATCGTTGCTAAAATCACTCATCTAGAAGCTACCCTCTCCATCTAGCTCCATCTGGTGAGGGTACACCTCAGCGAAACATGCTACCAAGTCAACACGAGCGGGGAGATGATCGACCGAATACGAGTAAGTCAGGTCACGTACACGAGGTGCTCCGATGATCGCGTTGATGAGCATAGGGGTCACCTTTATCGCTGTCCCCCTAAGCTAAGTACAGAATGAATCGTCGCATCTCTAGTGGAGGTCCGCATAAAACTCCCCACATAGCTTCCACCACCGAGTGGTGATCCTCTACCATGTCTATCCACCCTTGGGCATCCAACATTGCCCGTACCCTCAGTGCACACTCGTCAAACTCCTCTATGATGACCCCCCACTCAACGATGATCTTGTGCTCGTGATAATAGTGGAAGTATCAGCACCTAACCTTATCCCTCTGAAAGCGGATGTGGTCGTATACAAGCTTGGCATCCTCCTCGTCTGTGGCAGTACTAGCCTCTCTGATCGGCTCACCAGGGACTAGCTTGTCTCTGGTAGCATCGTCACTCTCCACATCCTCCTTCACAACCTCTAGCTCGGACTTGAGGTCTTGAGCTTCCTATAAAGGTGCTCGGCGTGGTAGCTGGCGTACAACCGAGGAAGAAGCAACCTCAGTCGTGCATGTGCGTACCATCGTCCTGCATGAAAAACCCTTGTCACACTAAGCTCATAGTTCTATGCAAAACCATCCACAAAAGCCCATGCAAACAGTCCTAGTTCTACATGCCCATATGCAGTACAGGAAAAAGAAAATGAAGTTGTATTGGTGGATCCAAACTTAGGTGGCTTTTAATGATGCCGGAAAATTAGGGCATTTATAGGAATATCAAAATATTCAAGATTTTGGTTAGCAAGATAGATATGAAGTACCTAGCAATGATTTAAGGTGTATTAGAATAAGGCAAGCCTAAAGAGTCAAAATTGCCCCTTCCAGGAGAAGAAAGGCATTTTGATAATTTAAGGTTAATCAAGAATAATGAGGATTACAATTAACTAGGTGGTATTGGATCCCATGGTAATAAATTAGGACCCATTTGATTAGGTTAGGTGGTAAAAGATGAAAATGCCCCTTCTAGGAGAAGAAGGGTATTTTGGGAGATCGTGAGACTTGGACGGGTTCTCCAAGGATCAGGTTAACTAATTGAGTCCTTGGGAGAAGTTTGCATTCCAATTGAATAGGCAGGGCTGAATTTCTGCTTTACGGGGTCAGATTAGGGCAAAAACCATATCCTTTGTATGTGAGGGGCATTTTGGTAATTTTTAGACTTGGCGAAAAATTCAAATCCGTACGGTCTAAATCATAGACCAAGTTTCAAATTGCAAGATTTATGCTTCAAGGGGTTGAAATGACCGCAAGAAACACAAAATCAATCAAAAATCCGAAACCCCCAATTTTCAAAAACTAGGGTTTTTTACCCAAATTTTTTTATTAATTTTGGCCAAATGGATGAATGGGTTTTGTTCCTAGATTATAGTGGAAGGTTTAGGCCTCACTACATGCATCAATTGCATGAAGAGATCAACAAATTTCAAGAATTTCGGATTTAGGGCAAAAATCCCTAAAGTCCGAATAGGCATGATTTCAAAAGGAAAAATACACAAATGCATGTACATATAGCCCATTGATAAGCGCCGAATGTTGCACATTTAAGCCCCTTAACTCACATATGTTAATTCCTTAGCATTGCTATTTGCTTGATTTTGTTTTTTTTTTTTTTTTTTGTGTTTCAGGTCAAATACATGAGCTCTGTTGAAAATTGGACAGAAAAGGACGAGTGAGAGTTTTTCTATGCTGGCGAATGATCAAAGCACACCTATAATCATGCACTGGGCGATCGATCGCCTATCCGTACGATCATGCGCTCTCGGGGTTCACTTAACCCGGCAAGTGCGTTGGACAACTTAAAAGCAAATTCAAGTCTCCTAATTGAAGTGGGAAACTAACCTACGGGTTTCTTAGGGTTTTAGGGTTTTATGAGTCCCTATAAATAGGCAATTATCCACTATAAAAGGGGTCCGATTTCCTAGAGCGAAAATTGCACAAAAATTCCTTGAAGTTTATTCATTAGCATGAGTGGCTAAACCCCCTTTGTGGGGTACCGATGTAACCCTCTCCAAGCACAATGGTGATTGTATTTGATTCTAGTTAATTCATTATATGTATGTTGATTGCATAACTGTGAGGATTGCAACCTTTGAATTCTGTTCTTAAATTTAATGCAATTGTTATTCAATTCCAAATTCGGTACTTGCGAAATTCTTATCTTGTCTTAGAAATTATTTTGCCTGTATTGAACTCAATCAATCTTATTTTCTGTGATCATAAGATTGATGGTTATGCAATGGTTTTAATATGCATATGATTAATAGAATTAGATAGACCATGCTTAGGGAAGACGGGTTGTAC
This sequence comes from Carpinus viminea, assembly GCA_013348765.1. Taxonomy (NCBI): domain Eukaryota; kingdom Viridiplantae; phylum Streptophyta; class Magnoliopsida; order Fagales; family Betulaceae; genus Carpinus; species Carpinus viminea. The sequence goes on from CP054674.1 coordinate 18,852,697, forward strand.
TACACCCTAGTTTAGAGTAATTTAGGTAGACGATATATGCCAACCGAAGATGGGTTATACTATTCCGATTAATCATATAGAACTTATTAAGGGATTTTATAGTTTATACCTAGGGAAGACGGGTTGTGCCGCATCTTAGTGGTTAGGTGGACGATCCGTGCCAATCGAAGATAAATTATTCTCATCCTTTAATATGTATTTTCTTGTCTTTTATAACATACATAATCATGAGCTTCTAGAATTGAATATGGTTACCATTGTTGTGCGGATTGTGGTGAAATCGGTACCTTACTTCTCTCTCTCATATATTTACTTTTAATCTTGCGTTTACTTTTATGCACTTCAAATTCACAAACAATCAACTCTCTTATACTAATTAGGTTAAAATTTGTCTTTTGAATTTAATAATGATACCCTACAGTCCTTGAGGTTCGACACCCTCTCTATAGCCATATCCTACAAAGATTCGTCCTACTGTGAGTGGTTTAATTTTATTATTGATACTTTTGGTCACAAAAATACCACATCACCCACAACATGACCCTAGTTCATAACCAAGCCAGCTACAATGCAAGAATGCAAAAAAATTGAAGATTTAAAACCAAACCCTAAATTTATGAAAATTGAAAATCTTTGGGAAAAATCTTTATACCTCTTTTAATCTTGAAAATGGGTTGGAAATCCTTTAAATCCTTTGAACACTTGGCTGAAAATCACTATGGTAGAGTTTGGGTTGAGAGGAATAGAGAGAAAATAGGAATGAATAGGGTTTGAGGATGTCGTTTTTATAAAACGCTGGGTTAATGGCGTACGTCCGATCACAAGTGCATATGTCCACTTAACCCTAGATTTTTTTTTTAAAGCTTTTAGAAAATTTCCAAGGCATAGAAATGTTAGAAATAAACGAGGTAGGTCAAAATGATTTTATTACTAAAATTCGGGGTATAGTGAAAATTCTTTTGTGTTTTAAAATCAACCCTAGATGTCCAACCACAAAACTCACCACTGCCAAGGGTGAGAGAAACCTAGGTAGCTAACATCTAAGGATCACTACCCCAAGACCTATCACTCCTCAGACAAGTCTTCAGACGGGTCTTCCTCATCCTTAACCAGTGCCTCGTAGTCCTTGTTGATGCTAGACAGAAACGCAGTCCTTTGGTGATCGGATCCTTCTGGTAATGCTCCCGCCTTTAGTAATCGCATTTCCTCTAGTTCCATTCGGGCATATTCATCCGAAATCTAAGTTAGATGGGTATGCATTGCTCGCTTCCTTTCGTCACTGAGATAAGGGTTAAACCTTTCGGGGATAGGTGGAAGATCTCGTATCGCCGAGATACTGCAATACTTAGGTGCAGCTAGTTTCTCTTAGTTGTTGTGCGTGCCTCCTTTCCTTCAATAGGTTAGGGACAGGTGAAGACTTCAGCTCCTAGTTAGCCCGGGTTGAAGCTCTGCGTTTACTAGAGCAAGGTTGGTATCCGAGTGCATAAGGTCCAAACTCAGCGGGCCACTCGTAAACAGTTGGTAGGCATCTACAACCATCACGCATTTGAGTCTGAAGTAGGATCAGGTGCCAATAATGCAAAACAGGCGATCCCGTTCATCCCATGTCAAACAATCAAATAGGTCGTTACAGTGGCCTGCACCCATAAACAAGGGAACTAAATCTATCCTATGCTCTAGTTCTTTAAGATTAAACCTAGATACTACATCCTATTCTCAGATTTACAACTACGGTAAGCAAGATCGTATGCTCTGATACCATACTATAACGCCCCTAAAATTAGCCTCGACTAATCCAATGGAGCACTGGCAATTCACCCATTTAAGCCAACTTGTGGTCAAACAGGAAATCACCCTTATAAGAAACGTTGGAGTAAATGCAAGGGAAGGTGAATAAATCTGAGTCACTATAATTCATCAAGTAAGAACATGGAGTTACTAAGCAGTAAAGAGAAACCTGTAATTATAAGAAAAGCCTAACCAGTTAGCAGTAGCATCTCTTGCCACTCTCATAGCAGTAAACTAGGTTACCTAAAGAATAATAACCACGTAAGTCTAACAACTTAGTAAGTAAACCTCACAACTTAAGTATGACATGAGCCCAATTAATGAAAGTAAACGTGCAATTTGAGTAACAACCAAAAAGAGGGCATTACCTCTATTAATACACCACTTAGTAGGTTTTAGGGTTTTCAAAGCTTATGGTGTAGAATCGGCTATCATTGCTTAATTGTTTTAATGAAGAAAAAGGCTAATGCATTATAAGTCATAACTCTCATACATGCTCTACCCAAGATATTACCCCTTCTCAGCAGGGTTAATGCTGTCCTAAGGGACCTATAGTACAATGTCAGTGCCTCAGTCATTGCATAACATACCGTATGTAACATTAGTGGCACGATCGGATCATTGCCAAATTGTTTTAATGCAGAGAAAGGCTAATGCATTATAAGTCATAACTCTCATACATGGTCTACCCAAGATATTACCCCTTCTCAGCAGGGTTGGCGCTGTCCCAAGGGACCTATAGTACAATGCTAGTGCCTTAGCCATTGCATAACATACCGTACGTAATATTAGTGGCACGATCGAGTCCTATCTCGAATGGCCCACACCAATTAATGACATCTGTCCTATAGTGACCAAACCATTGGGAATGGTTGCACCAAGTTCACGAAACCAATGGATCCAAAGCCCTGTATAACACACACATTTGACCATAATTCACAATTTATATAGTAAGCCCATGGCCGTTCATACCACATGTACCAGCGTACCATGTCTTACGATGCATCTTAACAGTTAATCAATAACATAATTACCAAGTAATTAGAAATAGTAGGCATGCTCATATCATACTCATGGTCATTCAACTGACATATCCCACATTTTACATAAAAAAAGTGAAAGTGTCTACTTACCTCGCACACTCGAACGAATCCTCCAACCAAGCTAATTCTTGTTATAACGGATACACGACACCGTTATTCTAAGCCTTACAAAACCTACAAAATATCACAGTGCATGTTTCTAATGGCATTTGTAGACCTCTAAACCCCTTCTAAGCTAGCAAAACAGCACATGCAATGCAAGAAATCACAACACAATGAAACTTTGAAAAAATCCTTTGAAAACATCATTATCATTAAAGAATGCTCAATGAACACTTGGAAAACCTCATCAAGGAAGAAATATAAGTTAAAATAATGTTAAACACAAAGAGAACAGAGCTTACCATGAAGCTAAGCACAAGCATGGTCTCCCCTCCTCAGAAACTCCTTCTTGAAGCTCACTCTCACTAATTTCTCACTCAAAACTCAAGGGAAGGATTTTGGCAGCCTAGAGGTATACCAGGGGAAGGAAACGGGCATGAGAAATGAGAGTTGAGATGGCTATTTATAGGGAAAGTTTGCCACCAACTCTTTGACAAAGCAGCAGATGTCCAACAACCCTAGCATACATCCGATGGTCTTTACACAGTGGTCCAAATGGTGTCTCATATGTCCAGGTATTACCCAAAGGGTATCTCAAAAAGTAGCGTACATCCGATTGTCCCTCCTGTACGTCTGCACTATATATAGTAGCGTACATCCGCCAGACATAGCGTACGTCCGCCTCCTGAGGGTTAGTGTTTGGCTTTTATTTTCTAAAGGTTCAAAGCATGATTAAGTCAATGCTAAGGGTTTTAGGTCTTAAACACCATTATTGAAAACCTTTGTTGATTGCTCCTTTGAAAAATTGTCTAATAAAAAAGTTAGTTTTTATTAGGGTATTACAAATATGCTCCACCAACTTAATATGGATCCAAGCATAAAGCCAGTTAAGCGAAAAAGAAGAAAGTTAGCTCCTGAGTCAAACATGGCTATTGCTGAAGAGATGGAGAAGCTGCTTAAGGCTTACTTTATTGAGTAAGTGTACTATCCTGATTGGTTAGCCAATGTGGTGTTGGTGAAAAAATCCGGTGGGAAGTGGAGGATGTGTGTGGACTTCATCGACCTCAATAAAGCGTGTCCAAAAGACAACTTTGCACTACCACAAATTGACTCGTTGGTTGATTCCATTGCTGGGTATGACTTGATCAGTTTCATGGATGCCTTTTATGGTTACAACCAGATCTACATGCATCTAGAGGATAGGGAGAAGACCACGTTCATCACAGATCGAGGCCTGTTCTGCTACGAAGTCATGCTGTCAACCTGAAAAATGCAGGGGCAACATACCAATGCCTCATCAATAAAATGTTTCGAGACCTAATTAGACGAAATATGGAAGTGTATGTTGATGACATGCTAGTCAAAAGCCTACTACTGCAGGACCATACATTTGATTTACATAAGGCATTCACAACTCTAAAGAAATATGGGATGAAGTTGATTCCATTGAAATGCGCGTTTGGAGTTTCATCAGGGAAATTCCATGGTTATATGTTGTCAAGCCGAGGAATAGAAGCCAATCCTGAGAAGATACAAGTCGTTTTGGATATGCAATCTCCAAAGAACCTGAAACAACTCCAAAAATTGACTGGAAGGATTGCAGCATTGAATCGATTCATCTCATGGTCAATCGATAAGTGTCTTCCATTCTTCAATATATTCCCAGATGGAGAAACTAGCCTTCACTTTAATTATAGCGTCAAGAAAACTTTGCCCTTATTTCAAGCTAACACAATAAGGGTTCTAACTGAGTACCCACCAAAGAAAGTACTATGAAAGTGGATTTATCAGGAAGGTTGGCCAATTGGGCCATTGAGTTGGGAGAATTTGACATCGAGTTGCTCCCCCAAAACTCCATCAAAGGTCAAGTACTTGCTAATTTCCGAGCAGAGTTCTCTAATTTGCCTGATGTCAACTCTTGACCAAAAGATGAAACCTGGGTAATCTACCCAGATGGCTCATCCATGAAAAAACATGGTGGATCTAGAGTGGTAATGATTACCCCAATGGGGAAGAGTTGTGAAGTTCTTTGAAGTTAAAATTCAAAATGACAAATAATGAAGTTGAATATGAAGCGCTTTTGGCAGGACTCATCTTAGCTCATGAAATGGGAGTTGAACTAGTTGAAGTGCGAAGTGACTCTCAAGTCATCTTCGGACACATCCAAGGTGAATTCGAAACGAAGGGAGAGAAGATGAAATTGTACTTGTCTAAGGTACAAGAAATGCAAAATTCCTTTAAAGGATTTTGCATTGTGAAAATCCCAAGTCTAGAAAATGAAAAGGCAGGTAGACTAGCCTGAGCAGTTTCAGCAGTTGATGGGGAAGCAGATGAGGAGACACCCATCCAAATTCTTCCACACTCGTCTATTACCGAGATGGTGTTGGTCTCGACAACCAAGACCGTACCGGATTGGCAAAAAGACATTGTGGAATACCTAGAAAAGGAAGTCCTACCTTCGAAGAAGAAATTGGCTGCTCAGTTGAGGGCAAAGATATATGATGGTAAATGGAACTCTTTACCAGAGGGGTTTCATATTACCAATCCTCAAATGTATTTCAAGTGAGGAAGGAAACTACATCCTTCGAGAAATTTACAAAGGAGTCTGTGGAAGCCACTCTAGAGCAAGAGTACTTGGGCACAAAGCTGTCTGAGCAAGATTCTACTGGCCCAACATGAATTGTGACAAGTGCTACTTTTTAGAGAGTTGGTAGCAGCCCTCAACTATAAATACCCCTCACCCCACCCTTCATTCTCAACCCATTCAAGTTCTCTGACACTCCTCTAGGCTGCCATAATTGTATCCTTGCTTATGAGTATTGTTTGGTAAGTGTGAGCTTCAAAAAGGAGATTCCAAGGAGGGGAGATCATGTCTTTGCTTAGCTTCGGGGTAAGCTCTATCTCGTTTTACATTTCAGCACTGTTTTACCTTCTAGCTTATATCTTGATGAGTTTTCCAAAGTGGTCATTAAGCATTCCTTAAAAGTGTTAATGTTTTCAAAAGATCTTTAAAGTTTCATTGGGTTGTGATTTCTTACATTGCATGTACTCTTTTGTTAGCTTAGAAGAGGCTTAGAGGTCTAGAAATGCTATAGGAAGCAAGTGTTGTTCGAGAACTTAACAATGTGCTTAACTCACTGAGCAGAGGTACGCCACCGGGGCCCGACGTACAATCAGGGAGCAAAGAACCAGTTTAAGCTTTGATAGTGCACAGTTTAGTTTAGCCACCTTATTGTTAAACATGACTTAGTATAACAGTGTGTTGTACTCCGTTATAGCAGGACTTAACTTGGTTGGACGATTCACTCGAGTGCGTGAGGTAAATGAACCTCTATAGCCTTTTACTTAAAAACATAGGATATGTCACTGACTAACCACGAGTATGATATGAGCATGCCAGTTTTATAATTACTTGGTAAATTGCATTATGAATTGGTTGATAAGATGCATTGTATGACATGATACGCTGAAATATGCAGTATAAACGGCCATGGGCTTACTATATAGACTTTATACTATGGTCAAATGTGTGGGTGTTATATGTGGGATTTGGATCCAATGGTTTCGTGACCAAGGTGCAGCCATTCCCAATGGTTGGTCACTATAGGACAGACATCATTAGCAGTGTGGGCCACCTGAGGTCGGACTCAGTCATGCCGCTAGTGTTATGAACGGTAGCGTGTAATGGTTGGGGCACCGGTATTGTACTATAAGTCTCTCGGGACAGCGCCAACTCTGTTGAGAAGGGGTTATATCTCGGGTAGATCATATATGAGAGCTATGACTTATAAAGCATTAGTTTTTCTTGCATTAAAATATTTAGGTAGTTATTGCCAGTAGTACACTGTGATCTTTGAAAACCCGAAAACCTACCAAATGGTGTATTAATGAAGGTAATGCCTTTTTTTTATTATTACTCAAATTGCACGTTTATTTTCATTAATTGAGCTCATCTCATACCTATGTTGTAAGGTTTACTTACTAAGTTGTTAGACTTACTGTTATTATTCTCTAGGCAACTTGATGTTGTGCAAATATCTACCTAATTAATAGGCAAATAATTGTACGTTTTACTTGCAAGTGCACAAGGTCAAGATAGTAATATAGTGTGCAAGTGCGAGATCATTTCCACGAGGATTGGTAAATTACGTTTAGAAGTAATTTCCTATTTAATTAATAGATAAAATTCAATTGTCACGATTGAATTAAAATAAAGAAATAAAATAAAAGATAAACTAAAACTAAAAAGGATTAGGGTTTTGATATCCACTACTAATCAGACTAAGTAAGATAACAATATGCCAATGCACCAATCATACCGGTATATTTAATGTTTGTCAACCTAAGGGCATGGGTGTATGCTCCTTAGACTATAGATTTCCCTAAGCAACAAGTTAGACATGGGTGTATACTCTAAATCTTTTCTTTCTTAAAGGATTGAGCACGGGTGTATACTTAGTTGTTCTTTAAGAAAGCATAAATCTATGGAAATCGATAAACACATGAGGCCTAGGGCGTGAGTATATACTCCCAGTTCCCCATGTTGACTAACCCAAGAATCCGGTGTAGATTTCTTTTGTTACTCTTATTCAACCTAGGACTTGATCATCTAAATTGATTTAATTAACTAATCCATACCACATGCATATGTTGATCAGGCAAACACATATGAGGAATTCATTAAAATAGGAATTAATCAAGTTAAATACACTAAAGTATAATTATAGCGAAGGAGCCAATATTGCAATCCTAAATAGACATGACTAGGGCTTCAATCTAGCCCCAATTAAAATATAAATTACATAACAAAAATAAAGGTGGGAGAGAAAAAAACCCAAACTCCTCTTGATCTAGCCTTCAGTTCCTTTCCAAAGCTTGTGCCTCTTTTCCCCCCCTTTCCTAGAAGCTAAGAGGTCTATTTATAGGCCTTGAAAAGTCTTAGAAGCCCTAGTAAACCTAGGAAATTCGGAATTCTATTTCTTAGTCAAATTAGGAGATAATCCTAGTCCAAATCGGAATAGGATTCGTCCAAATTTGCGTTCTTTTTTTGCGGGGCGATTTTGGCATAGTGTACGTCCGAATTAGGAAAATTCTATTTCACAATGATTTATAAAATTTTGAGTTAGGTTTCCAATGCCACTAGAATCACCTTGATACAATATTTGAACTGAAAGTTATGACCAAAATACCAAGACATATGCAGAATCCAAAGTTGAACCCAATCCAATTTTGACTCCAATTTGAGAAATTCCAATTTAATCATTTCCTTTATTTAGTTAAACTTAATCATATCTTCTAGGTCTTCCCAATTTGCCCTTTAAGCCTGGAACTTTTCCAAAAACACTTTCTTTTCTTCCATGACATACAAAAACACAAAAAACACAAAAAGGAAATAAAATAGCACAAACTAACAAAACTAAGAGATTAACAAATATAAATTGAGGGTCTTAAATATGAATATTTAAGCAATTATCACTTGACTCAATACTCTGGGAGTGGCATGGCTATTGCTACCCGTGTGGTTTAGGACTTGCAAATTATTACAGGTTTGTCATTACTATTGCTTAGTTGCTCCATGTCATACTTGATGAATTATAGTAACTAAGATTTATTCACCTTCCATTGCATTTACTTTGATGATACTAGAAGGGTGATTTCCCGTTTAATCACAAGTTAACCTAAATGGGTTAATTGCCAGTGACTCCACCAAATTAGCCAAGGCTAATTTTGGGGGTATTACACTCTAGCTGCCCGAGGTCCTCCTTGATAATTGAGTTATCTTCTTGAAGTCTGCCGACTTCAGCTCAAAGCCCCTTACTTCAGCTGACAACTCGACAACCTCGAACTCCGCCTTAGTTCTAGTTGTTGCGGCTTCAGAAGCTTCAGTTTGTATCATAGATTGCTAGTGGCCCGAGATTAGAAGCTCTTCATCTTGCGTAGCCATTATCTCCTTCAGCTTGGCATTTTCAGCCTCTAGCTGCCACCTTGCTCTTGAGATCCTCGGTCTCTGTTGTGCAAATACCTACCTAAATTAATAGGCAAATAATTGTATGTTTTACTTGCAAGTGCACAAGGTCAAAAGGTGTAGTATAGCGTGTAAGTACAAGATCGATCCCACAAGGATTGGTAAATTTTGCTTAAAATTAAATTTGTAATATAAAATAAAAGAGAGAAAAATTGAGTTTGGTAATGAGAAAGAGGTAGGGCTTTGATTTCCACCGCTAATCATGCTTATATAATAAAACAATATGCTAATGCTTAAATTACATGATGAGTATTTAATGGTTGCCAACCTAAGGGCATGGTGTATACTCCTTAAGCTATTATTGGTTTCCCTAAGCAATGAGTTAGGCATGGTGTATACTCTAACTCTTTTCTTTTCTAAAGGATTTAGCATGGTGTATACTAAGTTGTTCTCTAGGAAAACATATGAACTGTGAAAACCGACAACCACATGAGACCTAGGGCATGGTGTATACTCCCAGTTTCCCATGTTGATTAACCCAAGAACCCGGCGTGGATTACTTTTGTTACTTATGTTAAACTCAGGACTCGGTTATTCAAATTGATCTAACTAACAAGTCCATACCACATGCATATATTGATCAAGCAGACACATATGAGGAATTCATGAAAACAAGTATTAATCAAGTTAAATACTATCATGCAATTATCGCAAAGGCGCCAATATTGAATTAAAATATAAACATAATTAGGGCTTCAATCTAGCCCAACTGAAAGGTTTAGTTGCACATAATTAAAATAAAACTAAAAAGAAAAGGAAAAGAAATAACCGAAAACCGCTCTTAGAAGTAGCCTCCAAATTCTCCTCTCTGAAATTGTGTCTCTAAAATTGTGTGTGGAATTGTGTGGCTTAGAGGTCTATTTATAGGCCTTAGGAGAGTCCTAGAAACACTAGTAAACCTAGAAAATTCGGAATTTCATCTCCTAGTCAAATTAGGAGATAATTCTATTACAAATCGGAATAGGATTCGTCCAAAATTGGGCTCCTATCTTGCGGGGTAATTTTGGCATTGCGGCGGTCCGAATTGGGAAAATCCTATTTCACAATCATTTGTATTATTTTGAGTTATCTTTCCAATTCCATTCGAATCACATCAATCCGATATTTGAGTTGAAAGTTATAGCCAAAATACCGAGGCATATGCAGAATCCAAATTTGAATCCAATTCGATTTTGACTTCAATTTGATAAATTCCGATTTACTCCTTTCCACATCTTCTAGGTTTTCCCAATTTGCCCTTTAAGCTTGAAACTTTTCCATAAATGCTTCATTCTCTTCCATGACCTACAAAAACACAGAAGACACAAAAAGGGAATAAAATGGAACAAAATAACAAAAACTAAGAAATTAACAAATGTAAATTAAGGGCTAAAATATGAATATTTTGGCACTTATCAGTCTCGGGAGCCGAGGCCTCTAGTAATTTCCAAAAATAACAGTACAGGATAAGTGACTTCAAGAGGCATTGCAAGAAAAGGTCATTAGTATAAAGATGAAAGAATCTACAACAAAAGAAAAGGTGGAAAAATACTCACAACAAGCTAGAAAAACACCATTTGTTCAGCCATGCCTCGAGCAGATACATCCCGCTTCATCGACAGGCTCTCGTGAGGGATTAGATTCACCAAAGCCTGAAACGGATTCCTCAAAAGGTCACCGTCGAATCTGGCAAGGTGCCTTCCAATAGTCCAATCAACACTAGAGGGTCTAATCAAGGTAGTGCTAGAGGAAGAGGAGGCCTTGGCTATTGAGGCCGCTCCGACACCAGAAGGAATCAGTGACCAAGACCTAATAAGAGTTGAAATCTGAGCCCCTATAGGTATTAGATCTTGAGCCCTGTGCTCCTTTTCAACTACTAGAGGCAAAGCCTGATCCTCTGCCCCCTCTACTATTGGCCTTCTAGCTTTCTCACGCTCTATCCCTACAAAGCTTTCCAAGTCCATCTCCAATTCAATGTCATCCAAGATGTGTTGGATGTTCGACCGAAGAGGTTGGAAGAATGTGGACTCAATGGGGATTGTAGTCCCTAGGGCGGCCCCAGTTGAGCCCAAAGGAGCCATGTTCAGAGGCTTCACAGCAACAGGCTCATTGGTGATAAAAGCTTTTGCCTCTTCCATGGTCTTCATGACTGGCTTTGGGCCAGTCCTCCTTCTAGCACTCAGAAAGCTAGCAAGCTAACCTTGCATTGTGTTAACTGGCATAATGGCGTCCGCAACTTTCATCTTCTTCTTTAGTGGAGGATCCTCAGGCTCTTCAGAATCCTTGGCCTCATCCACCAGCTTTAAGACCCTAGCTATTTGATTCAGCACGACTTCAACTTAGTGGGCTGCAGCGAAGATCAACAAATAACGCAACGGATATGTAATTCTAGATCGGAGTTGATCGACGATCTAAGAATTCTTCTCGAAAATCTAGATACTCTCTAGCATTTTGAAGGAAAAAAGGGAATAAACTCAACTCTGAGTAATTCTCATTAATAAAATCAATAATCAAATAACAACTGTCCTGTTTGGAGGCTATAAACATATATTTATAGCCACAAACCCTAAACCTATTAAAAAGATTACATAAATAACCCTCATAACCCTAAACCTGATAAAACTACGAAATAAAAACTCTTAATGCCCTAAGACTACTAAAACAATTAAATAACATCGGTTTAATAATAGAAAAATGCGAAAATATAACATAGGCCCCGTGAGCAAACGATCGCAACACGGGGGGCAATCGTTCGCAGCTGGGCAAACAATCAGGCTCACAATCCCTCCTCATTAGTCGCTTCCTCAGTAGCGTTGGGCATTTGGGCGCTAGTTCTGCGAACGATCGCTGGCTTGGTGCGAACGTTGGTTAGATTGGTCCGATCGGATCGATCTGCATCATCCTCCCAGTTGGAGAGAATTCCTCGATTCAGCCGCATTTTTCCTTGGATGTCCGGTCAACTCATTCCAATCGCCCTTCCTCACAATTAAAACAAGGCAACACCCCAAAATAAGTGTGACGCTTCTCATCATTGGAATATCTTGATATCTGTCATGAGCACCCCACACACCACTTGTAAATTCTTGGATTTGCCATATTTTTCTTGTTCCTTTTCTCTCCCACGTTCCATGAATATGCTCATGAACGGATCAGTTGTTACTTCCTTTATGAACATATAATTCTCCTCATCCGTATAGAATTCATCAACATCATTATTAGGAGAATTTAAAATATCTTCAACACCAAGGAAATCAACATACCCAACCTCGTTATAATTGGTGGTGTCATCTTCTTCATAATCGGTGATGTCGTCCGTGGGCTCTCCATCTTCCAATTGGTCATCTTCATCGGTGATGTCATTCGTGGGCTCTTCATCTTCCAATTGGTCATCTTCATCGGGGTAGAGGCCACTAAATATAGGATGCAACCCATATTCTTCGAACTCTTCCTTTAGGTTGAATGCCAAAGGTTCTTCAATTGGCTCTTTTTCATTGACGTCATCATCATAGATTGGTGGAGTATCCCAATCTACAACTTCTTGTGTCGGATCTTCATCTTCAACACCTTTATGCTCGAACTCTTCATCAATGAAGTCGGATTCTTGAAACTTTTCATCAACAAATTCTTTTTCCTCCTCCACAGAACATGGATTCGGTTTATAGGTTTGTGGTTGACAAGTAGGGGCCCAATTGGCTTGGCTTGGACTCTTCACCTTACCCCATGTTTTCCTAAACGCCTCTTTTTTGTATGAAGTTTCAGTTTTCTTCATCACAGCCATAGACCATTGTCTCCAATTTTGTGGCTGTCGCTCCATGGTATAATTATGGGGCAAGAAAGCGGCTCGCATCTTTTTCAATAGGTGCTCCCAACTATTGATCTTCAATTACCTTTCCGCACTCTATTTTGCTTCAGTTGTTGCCACCACGCATCAACTTTTCCCCGGAATGTGTGTACCACCAAAGAGACTCGTCGTTCATCAAGTACTCCGTTGAACTCAAAAACCTCTTCAACAGCCAACACCCAATCCAAAAATTCTTCAGGTTTGAATTTCCTATGGAATTCTAGAATGTTGAGTTTGAATCTACTCACCCGCTGATTTGTAGGAGCTTGCGCACGGTGCTGATGTCCCTGTGTTCGGCGCTCTGTACATGGGTTGCTAGATCCACTCCCTTTGTGACCACGCAAGTTGGATAATTGGGTGGTGAGGTCTTCAATCTGATCCCTCATAGCCTAGAATTGATCCTCCTTGTGTTGCCAACATTTGGCGATAAATTTGCCTCCCACCCCCGTGAATCGCGGTTTTGTTTGGCGATGAAAACTGTCCGACCCACCACTCATGTGCCGCAAACGAATTGCCGGTTGCTCCTTACGTGCTATCTCCGTGTGCGTGTACACCTCGTCCATGTCTGCAAAGTGGTTGCTCCTCCCCATTCATGGAAAGTAACTTACGCTCTGATACCAACTAATGCAGCGCGACTTAGTGGGCTGTAGCGAAGATCAACAAATAACACAGCGGATATGTAATTCTAGATCGGAGTCTATCGACGATCTAAGAATTCTTCTCAAAAATCTAGATACTCTCTAGCATTTTGAAGGAAAAAAGGGAATAAACTCAACTCTGAGTAATTCTCATTAATAAAATCAATAATCAAATAACAACTGTCCTGTTTGGAGGCTATAAACATATATTTATAGCCATAAACCCTAAACCTATTAAAAAGAATACATAAATAACCCTCGTAACCCTAAACCTGATAAAACTACAAAATAAAGACTCCTAATGCCCTAAGACTACTAAAACAATTAAATAACATCGGTTTAATAATAGAAAAATGCGAAATATAACATAGGACCCGTGAGCTAACGATCGCAACACGGGGGGCGATCGTTCGCAGCTAGGCGAATGATCAGGCGCACGATCCCTCCTCATCAGTCGCTTCCTCAGTAGTGTTGGGCATTTGGGCTAGTTCTGTGAACGATCACTGGCTTGGTGAACGTTCGTTGGTTAGCGGATTGGGTCCGAACTGGATCTAATCTACATCACTATTTGAGGTGGAATAGCGAGGAGTCTCTTCGCCTTGCCTTTCTTTTTCAAAGGCCCAGACGTGCGAAATTGGGGAGAAGCAAGTGGAGTAGTAGGTTGTTCTGGCTCCCTTCCTATTCTTAGGGCTCCGCTAGTGCAAAGTTGAAAGCTTTTCTACCTCGGGGTTCCACCAATTTGCCTTTCCCTTTGTCAACAATCTTCCCTTTTCCCTTGTCAACTGTAGGCTTTCAGGGGGTAGCACCATGAGTGTTCCTTGCTAAGGGTCAGCAGCTTTGAGAAGTGGGTCCGCAACGACCTCGGGAGTTGGTCTTCTTCTTGCTAGCCTATGGCGAGAAAGTATTTACTCATGGTTGTTGGAGAACTTGCCATCCATCTAAACAAACCTCCCTTATAAAGACTAGAAGTTGTACAGACCATCACTCCAAGGGTTCTTCTAGAGTTAATACATCCATAAAAACTCTCAGGTAGAAAGGAAGTTCCCAGCTCCGAGAGCCATAGGCCATAGCATGATGCAGGCGTAGAGTACCCTCCAGGCGTTGGGCACTATTTGATGTGGAGCCAAATTCAAATGGCTCAACAGCTCCCTTACGACTCATGGGAAGGGCAATCAAAACCCTGAACGAAACATGGTTTCTATAGTGACCCAAATTATTAATTAGGCATAAGTGGCTTAGTTGGGGGGGATTAATTTGGGCTTTAGGTCACTAAGGCTGCTAAAGGGGTAATTTGGACTTTTGGGTAGACGTACTCTAGGTTAGGTGGATGTACGCTGCTGTTTGCAGTGTAGACATACGGAGGGGACCACCAGACGTATGCTCTATAAATCGTATAGGTGGACGTATGCGGGACCACTGGACCTACGCTACTTTTTGAATACCCTCTGGATAATACCTGGATGTACGAGGCAGCCAATGAACCACTGGACAAGAACCACCGGACGTACTGATAAGTGCTTTTTAGTGCTTATTCACACCTCTTTATTTATGTTTGTTGGGCCTTTAGCATTGTTAATATCTAATAAATTTACTTGTTTTTATTGTTTTGTGATAAACAGGTCATTGCATCAAATCTTGACCAAAGGAACAAAAGTGGACTTAAAGCCAAGTGAAGAAGTGGATCCCTGCCAAGTGCGTTCAACCGCACTTGGTGCATTCAAACGTAGTCATGATCGCACGTAGGGAGCAGCAAACGTAGGCCCAGTCAACCCGCGTCTCATGCACATACCCTAGCCAACCTTGGAGGTTATTTGCGATCGACCGTATAGTCCATGTTCGACCACAAATAACCGGTGCGTTCAAACGCACGACCTACGTTCGAATGCAGGCTCATGACCTATCAGCATCCATAGCTCTATAAATAGGACCGTTTGTGTTAGTTTTTGAGGGTTATGTTTTTTAGCGCCATTCCTCCGTAAAAGCCACTGTTTGGCTCTGTTTCCTTGTTCGAAAAACATTAACCATTTATTTCATTTTATTTTTAATGCTTACCTGCACATTTATTTTGTCTCTCTTCTTTATGGGAGGCTAATCTTCAACTAAGGTTGAAGATGAAGCCTCCCCTCTAATTTATGCACATTTACATTACAGTTTTGATTCCGTCTTTTATTTTATGCTTAGTCGTTTCATTTTGATTTATGTGACCATTTCATTTGAAAGTCGGTTGTGTTGCACCTATGTCCAACATCAATGCGTTCCAATCCGGAGGTACGTGGGATGGTTGGAATGAGTCGAAGCATCCACTGTGATCAATGATACAGTGGATGATTCGAGCTCAAACCAACATCTTTCATGACTCTTCATACGGTAAACATGTTGAACGGTTCGACTAGCTTCACTAACAATTTTAGATTAAGCAAAATGCTATATCGATAAACGGATTATTAATTGTAACGTTTATTGTGTGTGTGTTAGTGGGGAAGGTGGATTCATCAACCTTAGTTCCTTTATTTCCGTTCATTTACATTTTTAGAATAGTTTTATTTAATGCACATTTAGTGTTCGATGTTACAACCTTTTGTGGAACTAGGTTAAAGTAGATTCGATTTAATAGTAATATTAGTTTTTTTTAGCAAAAATCCGTTCTCTGTGGTTCGATCCCACACTTCGCATAAGCTATACGACCTAACGGTTCGTGCCATTGCGAGTGCAACTAAATTTGCACATCAAATTTTGGCGCCGTTGCCGGGGAACGGTTGTTTTTTGTTTAAATTAATATTGTTTTTACATTGACTTTATTTTTCTACTAGTCTTTATTTTATGCAATTGAAATTCTATTCTTAGTTTATTTTTACATTTTATTTAATTTTGGTTAGTTTTTGCAATAGTGTTTGGCTAAATTTCTATTTTATTTCGGTTTCTGGAAAAATCAGGCGTCGACAGTGCGGTCAAACGCAGTCCTTGCGGTCGAACGCACTGCTGCCTATTCCAGGACGTTCGCGTAGCTACGAATGCTCATCATGCATCTACATGTGAGCATGAGCCCCTGACAAAGATGCAGTGCAGTGCTACATTCGAACGCACCTGAGTTGCGTTCAAACGCACTTGCAGAAACTGCCATATTGTTGCTTCTGTGCGAACGAACATGCTGACCTGCGCTCGAGTGCACCTCTGCTTCCTACATCAACATACCAGAGGCAGTATGTTATGTTTTTGAATTTCTTTTGTTGTAATTAATTGTTAGACTTATTTTAGTTGTTTTAACTGCCTATTTTGAGTATTTTGCTTGCTGTGATTAGTTGTGATTAGTTTATTTTTGTTTGTAGTTGTTTATATTCTTTGCATGTGTTTTAATTATAGTTTAGTTAGTTTTAATTGCTAGTTGTTTATATTATCTTATTTTTGCTGCTATTTTGGTTATCTTAGCTAGTTTCGTTCTCTGTTTTTAATACTGGTTCTGTTTTTACTGCATCTGTTTATATATGTTTAAATGTTGTTTTGTTTTTGTTCACATGTGTTGATAGTTTATTGATAAGTAGTTTTTAGTGAACTTGTAATTTTGTTTCCTGATAATCTGTTTTTAGTGATTTTATAGTCTCTGTTTTTACTGTCTTTATTTATTTTTGCTTACTTAGTTTATTGTTTTCTTTGTTCGTTTTAAGTGCATATAGGTTGCTACTTTAATAGTTGAATTGCAAGTATTGTTTATATTCTTCTAGGTCATTTTAGTTGTTCTTATTTGTTGTTTTGATTCCCCTGTTTTTGTTGTTTTTCCTTGCATTTTTGCTTATCTAGCTTGCTGTTTTTCCTTAGTGTTTAGTTGAATTTTGTTGGTTTATGCATGGTCGGCGATCCTTGAACCTAGAATTAACACCATTAGATCCGACTTAGAAAGGAATCTTAGGAGATCTCGTAGAACATGTGCCGAGATGGGGGATAATCAAAGGAATCCAAGGATGGAGCAGCACGACGAAAATCAAAGAAATGAGCAAGAGGAGAACGAGGAGTATCAAGATGCTCGAGCTGGGACGGGGAGCATAGACGAGCGTATGAGTTGGATTTCACTACGTCACTCCAAGAATTGGTCGCACCTACTGTGGTCAGTTCCCATTCGTGCATAGTGATACCACCGACTAATGCAACTCATTATGATCTAAAGCCACATGTGATTCAAATGTTACCATCCTTTTATGGCTTAGATCATGAAAACCCTTATTCCCATGTTAAGAAAGTTTAGAAGTATAACTGCCACCACCAAATTCCAAAATTTCTCTGAGGAATCTGTCAATCTTAGACTTTTTCCTTTCTCCCTTCATGTCAGAGCCATAGAGTGGTTGGATTCCTTGGCACCTGGCTCTATTACGTCCTAGGAAGAACTGTTGAAGCAGTTATACCACAGATTTTTCCCAATGTCCAGAGTAAATGATGCAAGAAAGGAAATCAGTTCCTTTACTCAGGATGAGGACGAGAAATTCACGGAATGTTGGACAAGATTTAAGGATATGCTGATGAAGTGTCCACCTCACGGATATGAGAAATGGCGTCTAGTACAATTCTTCTACCAAGGGCTGTCTCAGCCCAACCGTAGTATAATTGAACTGATGAATGGAGGGGCATTTCTAAACTTAACGGGAGATTTGGCCTACAAAGCTTTGGAGAAAATTGCTGCCAACTCAGATCGATTTCACCAAACGCCGAGATAAATCTGCCCGAAAAGACAAGAAAGGAGGCATCCTGGAGCTAAAAAGCGAGCAAGAGTTGACTCAAAGGATGGATGCCATTGTGAAAAGATTGGACGTGCTGAGTGTAGGAAAGCCTGAAAATGCTGTAAACACATTCCCTGTTGAGAGTTGTTCTGTCTGTGCTAGTCCTTTGCACCAAGCACAGAATTGTCCATCAATGACAGTCTTTGAGATGGAACAAGTGAAGGCTTTCAACAACTTTCAAAAGCTGTCCAGTGGGCCATATTCTGAGACATATAATCCTAGGTGGAGGAATCACCCTAATTTCTCTTGGAAGCAGAATCAACCCACCACCAATCAAGAGGGAGCACCACATTATCCCCCAGGATTTTCTTCTTACCAAAATCAAGGACACTCGGCTCCACCAAGATCATCATCATCTTATCAAGCCCCCACCCAAGCCCCAGCCTCATCAACATAGTCATTGGAAGAAACCATGAGAGAATTTATGAAAATGACTGGTCAATCAATTAGTGACGTGAGGCAATCTACCATGGTGAACACCTAGGTGATCTCGAAGTTGGAGATGCAGATGGGACAATTGGCAAATCACCTTGGTGAGAGGGACAAGGGAAAGCTCCCTAGCCAAGCAGTGAACAACCCCAAAGCATGCAGCATCGGAAATTCTTCAAATCAAGAGCATGTTCAGGCGATTGTCACTCTAAGGTCGGGGAAGAGAGTGGACAATAAGGTGGTGAACCCAGAAGCAGACCAGGTTGAGGAAGAAGAGTAGAAAGAAGAAGAGGGTGACAATCAGAAGGAAGAAGATGCTGAGCCATCTACGGTCACCCCAGTTGTGAAGGAACCTCCTAGGGCGCTTTTGCCAAAAGCACCATACCCTGAAAGATTGCAAGCGCCTAGGAATGGAGGGAAGTTAGAGGACATTCTAGAGGTGTTCAAACAAGTCCAAATAAATATTTCATTTTTGGACGCCATCCAGCAAATCCCTTCCTATGCCAAGTTCTTAAAGGACTTGGTCACAGTGAAGAGGAAGACGAATGTCCCTAAAAAGGCATTCATGACCGAACAGGTCAGTGCTATCCTACAATGCAAGTTACCCCTCAAGTATAAGGACCCTGGATGTCCTACAATCACTTGCATGATAAGAGTTAGCCAGATTGAGAGGGCACTGTTGGATTTGGGAGCAAGTGTGAATTTGTTGCCCTACTCATCTATTTGCAGTTAGGGCTAGGAGAGCTGAAGCCCACATCCATGACACTGCAACTTGCTGATCGGTCAGTGAAGGTTCCACTGGGAATAGTTGAGGATGTTCTGATTAAGGTATACAAATTTTATTTCCCCGTGGATTTCATTGTGTTGGACACAGAGCCAATTCAGGTGATAGGAACTGAGATCCCTGTGATTCTAGGGTGACCATTTAGCTATGGCTAACGCCCTGATAAATTGTAGGTCAGGGGTCATGAAGATTTCTTTTGGTAATATGATGGTGGAGTTGAATATTTTTCACATCAAAAAACAACCACTCGATTATGACCAAATGAATCAAGTATGCTTGATTGAGGAGATTCTGGATGAAGTCATTGAAGAATCGAGCATAGAGGACCCCCTGGAAGCATGCCTCGCTTAATTTGGTGAAGATTTAGATTTGGATAAATTAATGGAGCAGGTAGAGGCACTTTTGGAGACAGCTCCTTTGGTGAGCAAAGAGAAGGAGGAGACGGTAGTACCTGATTCCCCGAAGAAGGAACTTAAGCCTTTACCTGATAGTCTTAAGTACAAGTTCCTAGGTCCAGCTGAGTCGTTGCCACTAATTATAGCTTCAGACTTGATAGATGCACAGGAGGAGGAATTGTTAGGAGTTTTGAGAGAGCATAGGGAAGTTATAGGCTAGACTATTGAGGACATCAGGAGAATCAGTCCCTCGTTGGTTATGCATAAGATACATCTGGAAGAAAATTCCAAACAATCGAGGGAACCACAGAGAAGGCTCAACCCAGCAATGCAGGAGGTTGTGAGAGCAGAAGTGATCAAGATGTTGGATGCTGGGATCATCTATCCCATTTCTGAGAGCAAGTGAGTGAGCCCAATACATGTTGTGCCCAAGCGGGCTAGATTGATAGTAGTGAAGAACCAAGATAACAAGTTGGTGCCAACTCATATTCAGTCAAGATGGAGAGTATGTATAGACTACCGGAAGTTGAACGCTGCCACCAGGAAAGATCACTTTCCTCTTCCGTTCATCATCGATCGATGGTGGAGCGTTTAGTTGGGCACAAGTACTACTGCTTGGATGGTATTCACGATATAACCAGGTCCCAGTGGACCCCGAAGACCAGAAGAAGACTACCTTTACATGTCCCTTTGGGACATTCGCCTACCGTCGTATGCCTTTTGGGATGTGCAATGCACCTGCTACTTTTTAGCGATGCATGATCAGCATTTTTTCCAACATGGTAGAGCGATTTATGGTGATCTTCATGGATGAATTCTCCGTCTTCGATTCATCTTTTCAGGAGTGTTTGCACCGTCTCACGTTGGTGTTAGTGAGATGTAAAGAGAAAAACCCTGTGCTTAACTGGGAAAAATGCCATTTTATGGTTAAGCAAGGGATAATCTATGTCATATCGTAGGGGTATTGAGGTTGACAAGGCAAAGGTAGATTTGATCTAACCTTCCACCCCCACGTACTGTGAAGGAAATCCGTTCCTTCTTGGGCCATGCAGGGTTCTACAGGTGATTCATCAAGGATTTCAGTAAGATCACCAAGCCCTTGTGTAGGTTGTTGGCGAAAGAGACCCCATTTGAATTTGATGAAGAATGTGTGAAAGCATTCGGGGCTCTAAAGGAGATTCTGACGTCCACACCAGTGATTAGACCACCTAGTTGGGGTGAACCATTTGAGATCATGTGTGACGCATCAAACTATGCTGTTGGAGCTATTTTGGGGCAGCGCATTGAGAAACTTCCCCTTGTGATTTACTATGCGAGCACGACTCTGAACGACGCACAACTCAATTACTCCACCATAGAAAAGGAGTTGTTGGCGGTCATTTTTGCGCTGGACTAGTTTAGATCCTATTTGTTAGGATCTAAAATCGTTATCTTTTCTGATCACAGACGTTGAAGTATATTTTCTCCAAGAAAGATGCTAAATCCCGTTTGATCAGATGGATTTTGCTGCTTCAAGAGTTCAACATAGAAATCCGGGATAAGAAGGGGACAGAAAATTTGGTGGCGATCATTTGTCTAGATTGACCATGGATTTCACCAAGGACGCCACACCCATTTCTGAGACCTTTCCTGATGAGCAATTGATGCACATTGCTTATAATCCCGCACCTTGGTTTGCTGATATAATGAACTATCTTGTTACTAACCAAATGCCTTTGCATTGGGGGCAACAAGATAAGCTCAAATTTTTGTCCAAGGTAAAAACCTTTCTTTGGGATGATCCTTACCTGTTCAAGTATTGTCCAGATTAGATCATTAGGAGATGCATACCTGAATTTGACCAAACCGATGTCATCTCCTTTTGTCATGATCATGCATGTGGAGGCCATTTCAGTGCAAACAAGATCGCTGCAAAGATTTTGTAGTGTGGATTTTATTGGCCCACCATGTTTGCAGATGCTCGTGCTTATTGCACTTCATGTGAGCGCTGTCAGAAACTCGAGAGTATTTCAAAGAGGAATATGATGCCTCTCAATCCCATATTGATAGTTGAGATTTTTTATGTATGGGGCATCGATTTCATGGGACCTTTCCCAAACTCCTTTGGGTTTCTGTACATTTTGGTTGCTGTGGACTATGTGTCCAAATGGGTGGAGGCGGTTGCGTGCAAGACCAATGACCACAGAGTTGTGGTCAAATTTTTGAAGGACACGATTTTTGCTTGGTTTGGTACACCTAGAGCGATTATCAGTGATGGTGGTACGCACTTACACCAATTTTTGAGCGGTGATGAAGAAGTATTTCATCACACATAAGGTTGCCACCTTACCACCACATGGATGAGTTCAAATCGTGAGATCAAACACATTTTGGAGAAAATAGTGAACCCCAGTAGGAAAGATTGGTCTTTACGATTAAATGACGCTTTATGGGCATACAGGACGGCACATAAGACACCGATTGGGATGTCACCATATCGGTTGGTGTACGGGAAAGCTTGTCATCTTCCCATCGAGTTGGAGCATCGGGCATACTGGGCCATCAAGCAGCTGAACTTCAATTTTTTGAAGGTCGGCTCTCAAAGGAAGCTCCAACTCACTGAACTAGAGGAGTTGAGGAATGATGCATATGACAGTTCGAGGAAGTACAAAGAACACATGAAGAAAGTTCATGACTAGAGCATTCTAAGGAGATCTTTTGAGCCAGGTCAGAAAGTCCTTCTTTACAATTCTCGTTTGCATCTCTTTCCTGGCAAGTTGAAATCTCGATGGACGGGCCCATTCATCATTAGGACGGTGTTTTCTCATGGGGACATCGAGATAGAGGATCCCAAGAATGGTAACATTTTTAAGGTGAACGGACAAAGAGTTAAACCATTCTTGGAGTTGAGGAGTTTAAAGGTTGAGGCTACTCTGTTGGAGGATCCGATTTACACTGAGTGATGTAGTCTCATATCACGAGTCTGGCTAAAGACGTTAAACTTAGCGCTTGTGGGAGGCACCCCTCATTATGTTTCTTGCTTTATGTTTTACTTTTTACTAGTCAAATTTAGGGAAGCATTCTTTTATACTGTACCTAAATTGACCCATCCCCTAGGTTAATTTAGTCACATTGTGGGCAATGTGACGTTTTAAGTTTGGGGGTGTTTTTGTAAATATTTGTTGTGTTTGTATATATGTGTGTAAATATTTTTGTTTCTGTGTTGTGTTTTTTATTATTATTCTGTAAATATCACTTAAAAAAATAATAATAAAATTTTGTTGTTTTGCAGCGCTTGAACGAACATTATGTACGTTCAATGTAGACTAGCGTGAACTCACCTTCATGAGTTCATGACAGACCCCACCACACACACATGCGTATCGAATACATTTGAACGCCCACCTTACGCTCGAACGTAGCACGCTTTTATATATATTTCAGACGAGGTCGAACGCACTCGAGCTGAGCCTTTACAAGACCTATTTTTAGGTCATTTTTCTCCCCTTCCCCTCATTTTCACTGTCGCCACCATGAGTTTCCTCCTCTATCTCCGTCCTTCCTCTCCTAAACTCCCTAAAATCCAAACCCACCACGCACCACCACCACCACCCATCACTTCCCCACCAACCACCGCACCACCGCCGGCCTTTCTGCCCCACCACGCACCACCGCCGCCCCTCATTTTTGCATTTTTCCCCATTTTTCCCACAAAAGACCCGAAACCCAAACTCTTCAAATTCTTCCATATTTTTTTCATTTTTTTGCTGTTTTTGGGCACAAATCCACTCTCGGATTGTGCCCCATTGTTTTGGTGTTGGTTTTGTGCCTATTTTGAAAGGGATTTCCAAACCCTTTATTTTTGGGTTGCACACCAGGTGCTCGACAAAAAGCCTCAACCACCTTCCATAATGCCTAGAGGCCAAGGGTCATCTTCTCGGTCCTCTGGGACCCGAGGCATGGTAGCCAGGCGGCCCATTGAGAGCTGTAAGCTCTTATTGGAGAACACCTTTGCCATCAAAGAGGAGTTCTCCAATAATGAAGCTACTAGTTGGGTGGTTCAAGAGTTGAAGAACGGGGATTTGAAGAGGCTATTCAAGCCCGTCACTCCACTGCATACGAGCGCCTAGTCAGAAAGTTCTACGAGCATTTGAGTTGTGAGTGCGACCAGCCAGATGTACTCTTCTCTTCCATTGACGAAAGAGAAGTGTAGGTGACCATAGCCGACGTAGCAGCCGCTTTCAAGTGCAGCCATGAGCCTCCTGAGTCAGACATTCCCTAGCTCGAGTGCCCCTCCATGCTCACCCTCGAGGATATTGTTTATGACATGTGTGAGGGACAATATGCAGACAGTCATCGGAACGCATCCAGTAAAATGAAGATTCCTTGGAATCTTCTTTTTATTGATATGGTGCTCTATAGGAATGTGTGTCCTTTGGGACACAAGACACAGAGGCGGGACATTTTCCTCGGTTTTTATGTGTTCCATGAGGTTTCGGTGCTCCATTCAGATCATTTGGCGATTAAATTTGGGATGGAGTGCACCATCGGCGGCTGAGCACACGAAGACTTGGGGTTTGCCCTTCCCTTTTCTCATCACTCACATTCTAAGAAAGAAAGGGATCAAAGGCACACCAAAGGACGGGCCAATCATTGAGAGCCCATACTTCGGCCGCATCCAGTGGAACCAGAGTTTGTCCCACATGCTTAGAGGCGCACCAGCACCAAAGCCAAAGCCAAGCCAGAGCACATGGATATCCCTGAGATGGCAGCTGAGCCAAAGAGAGCGGTAGAGCAAGAGGAGCAGCCCGAGGAAGAAGAGGAGTACGAGGAGACGATATACACTTAGAGCCTCAGATTTTGTACACCTCCAGGACACCCTAGAGGACATGCGATCTCAGATTGCAGATTTGCAAAGGGATGCTCATTGGGACAGGCTTGAGATTCGGGAGATGTTTCGAGCCATTTTAGACAAGCCAGCCTCAGGACATTCAGCACCACCACCAGCCTCGTGACGTCTTCATGACGTCTTGGTTATATTTTTCACACCCCTTTGCACTACATTTGTATTTTCTTTATCCTCACACTGTGGGCAGTGTGAATTTTAAGTTTGGGGGTATTTTATTGTGTTGTGCACATTTTATTTTTATTATGCACTTTATTTTAATTATGGTTTATTTTCCTTTGTAAGCTTAATTTTATGAGCACATGATTACTTTGTGAAGGGAATTTTGATTATGTTACTTTCTTTAGCAAACATGAGATATTACATTTCAATTTGATTTTCATGAGCACATTTGGCACGTAGTCTGTGGGATTAAATGTTGAGTTTGGTCATGCTAGTTTTGTGAGCTTAAATGCAGTTGGATAACCTGTTGGGAAATAACCGTGGTTTATGTCAAAAAAAAAAATGATGATCATTTTGAGCTTTCCACCGAGTAACCAAATCTCGTGCCTCATTAAGCATAGAGCGTTCGCGTAAAAAAGTGAGAAGTTAGACTTGATTAGCAGAGCTTCGTAGCCTTTTTGACTCGAGTTAGTAGGTCCGTAGGGGTGTCTTTACACCTAATGCCCTAAAACCTTTTGGTTTGGGAGTCATTGACTTAACGCTTGATACATGGGTCAACTAGACAGCTTAAGGAAGCTATGCAATAAAAAAATTAAAAAAAAATCTTTGAAATAAACCTTGGTTATTGTGTCTGATGGGTAGTCTGATGAATTCTGAGTGTCAAAGCATGCATGACAAAGTTTAGTGTTGAAATCCCATGATTATGTGTTGAATTCACTTTCACTAGAGTTGATTAGTGTGATGTCTCATTTTGCCATGTTTGTAGCTTGATTGATAATTCCCTGAAAATTGTGAAGATGGTGTTTGTTTGATTAAGCTTGCTCTTGAATTAAAGCCATGATTGTTATATTATTGCATGATTGAGAATAAAATGTGTACACAAATGTTTGTGGGTATCATTCCTAAAAAACCCTCACAAGACTTCACTCGTCCTCTAAGGAACTCCTAGAGGTTTAAAATGCTTGTTGCATACGCTCAATGCAACCATTCTCCCATGAAAGCGGACTTATGTTTATTGTGTTTTCATTTTTGTTTTGCTAAGGGACTAGCAAAATATAAGTTTGGGGGTATTTGATAAGTGCTTTTTAGTGCTTATTCACACCCCTTTATTTATGTTTGTTGGGCCTTTAGCATTGTTAATATCTAATAAATTTACTTGTTTTTATTGTTTTGTGATAAATAGGTCCTTGCATCAAATCTTGACCAAAGTAGCAAAAGTGGACTTGAAGCCAAGTGAAGAAGTGGATCCCAACCAAGTGCATTCAACCGCACTTGGTGCGTTCGAACGCACTCAAGGTCGCACGCAGGGAGCAACAGTCGAACGCAGGCCCAGTCAGCCCGCGTCTCACACGCATACCCTAGCCTAGCCCTAGAGGTTATTTGCGGTCGACCGTATAGTCCACGTTCAACCACAAATAACCGGTGAGTTCGAACGCAGGCTCGTGACTTGTCAGCACCCATAGGTCTATAAACATGACCCTTTGTGTTAGTTTTTGAGGGTTACATTTTTTAGCGCCATTCCTCTGTAAAAGCCATTGTTTGGCTCTGTTTCCTTGTTCGAAAAACGTTAACCATTTATTTCATTTTATTTTTAATGCTTACCTGCACATTTATTTTGTCTCTTTTTATCTAATCTTCAACTAAGGTTGAAGATGAAGCTCCTCTAATTTATGCACATTTACATTACAGTTTTGATTCCGTCTTTTATTTTATGCTTAGTCGTTTCATTTTGATTTATGTGACAATTTCATTTGAAAGTCGGTTTGTGTTGCACCTATGTCCAACATCAATGCGTTCCAATCCAGAGGTACGTGGGATGGTTGGAATGAGTCGAAGCATCCACTGTGATCAACGATATAGTGGATGATTCGAGCTCAAACCAACATCTTTCGTGACTCTTTATACGGTAAACGTGTTGAATGGTTCGACTAGCTTCACTAACAATTTTAGATTAAGCAAAATGCTATATCGATAGACGGATTATTAATTGTAACGTTTATTGTGTGTGTGTTAGTGGGGAAGGTGGATTCATCAACCTTAGTTCCTTTATTTTCGTTCATTTACATTTTTAGAATAGTTTTATTTAATGCATGTTTAGTGTTCGATGTTATAACCTTTTGTGGAACTAGGTTAAAGTAGATTCGATTTAATAGTAATATTAGTTTTTTTTAGCAAAAACCCGTTCTCTGTGGCTTGATCCCGCACTTCGCATAAGCTATACGACCTAATGGTTCGTGCCATTGCGAGTGCAACTAAATTTGCACATCACGTACGCTCCTTGGCCGGACGCCTGCTGCTTTCTGGGCCTATAAATAAAGCCCTACCCCCTTCGTACTTCTCACAATTCCATAACTCCCTAGGTTGCCAAAGTGTTTCTAGAGTGTTTCCAAGCTTTGTGAGTGTTTGGTGTAACGCCCAAGAAATTAGATGAAAATCTGTCAGCTTTAAATTGGCTAAGTCTGGAAAATGACTTTTTCAATTATTGAGATTTTCATGATAATTCTCAACACATTTGCTCCTCATATATTAGATAGTCAATTATGATTTTATGGGATTTTATGATGGGGTTTACATTGGTGAACATTGATGAAACTTTTGTCATGAGCTGCCGAAAATCACATTTTGTACTAAAACTGGATTTTTGGATTTTGATCTGCTGGGAATTTGATTTTCTAGTATTTTTATTTGAATCCAAATGGGGGGTATTTCCTTATTTACAATGTAAACTTAAAGTAAATGGACATATAAAGAAACATAAAGACATTTACTTTAATGTTTACAGTAGTAATAAGTGATGTGGATCAGGAAATAAGTGATGTGGATCAGTCTGTAATTGGTGTCGGGACAGTGAGTTTATGTGTTAACAGGCCTGTTCCTTGTGTGTTCAGACATCCCTGCAAACACGCTAGGCAGGGAAGTTTGGGTGTTTTGGTGTTCGGACATCCCATTAGCGTGTTCGGACACGACTTGGGTTAAAATGGCTAAAACACGATTTCATTTCATTTTCTCCGCCCCTCTCCCCCTTCCACGCTATTTTCTCCATTCTCTCACCTAGGGTTTGCACTCAAACCTTAGGTATTGATTATTTGAAGCTTCCTAAGGCAAATCCAACCCCGAGAACATGTTCCTTGAGGTTAGATCGTCGTTTCCACCGATTGGTTTGAGGTAAATCCATAAACTCTTAGTTTTCTTGGTTTGACTTAGATTTTTGGGGGTTTTGCTTAATCTCTCAAATTTCTTTGGGGTTCTTGTGTTTAGAGGACTTCTAAACCTTCATTGAGCGTTGGGTTGGAGTTGTGTGACTTGGAACTCCAAACTTCACCAAAGATCAAGGTAAGACCCAAAACCCTAGTTTTGTCTAAATGTTGGTTTAGGTTTTTTTTTTTTTTTTGAAGTGTTTAACCCTCTAGATTCTTTATGGGTAGTGATATAAACAAAAATTATGTTAAATGGAAACCCTAGAATTTTATAGGTTCCCTTGTTGTGATAGATACTTATGGGATTCAAGTATCTTGGAGAGTTTTGAGTTGTTAGAGCATGGTATAGAGTTTAACTATGTATTTATCATGCAAATTCATAGGTATTTGCAAGTGGGTCAGGGTTGTTAAGAGAACCTAAGCGGATCAAGGTAAGTATTTTACTTACTGGGCGAAAAGGTTATTATTTTTAAAGTATAAAAGATGATATGGTTGAATGATTGATGTATGGTGTTTGAGATACTATGATTATTTATGATGTTTCAGGATATGTTTGGATGAATGATTGATGTAAAGTGATTGTGATAATATGATTATGTATTGATGTTTGGATGGTTGATGTAAAGTGTTGTGATAATATGTTTATTGATGTTTTATGAGATGAGTTGGATGAAATGTTGTTATGAGCATTGGATGGTTCAAGGTTTAATGCATGATTCTATGATGTTATGATGTGAGTTATGAAATGACATGAGATGATGAACATGAGCATAAACATATGAATGAATGGAAATGATGATAAAGGCACGGTAACCCGGCTTTACTTTGTAGATGGCCCAAGTAGTGGCAAGCAAAGTAAGGTTAGGGACAAATGATGATAAATGAAAGGTAACTGGTCTTGCTTTGTAGATGGCCCAAGGAGTGGCAAGCAAAGTAAGAACAGTCCTTGTTTTGTAGATGGCACAAGGAGAAGCAAGCAAAACAAGGATTGGCCTTACTCTGTAGATGGCACAAGTAGGGGCAAGCAGAGTAAGGACAGGGACAAATGAGGCTTAAGGAAAGGTAACTGGTCTTACTTTGTAGATGGCCCAAGTAATGGCAAGCAAAGTAAGAACGGTTCTTGTTCTATAGATGGCACAAGGAGAGGCAAGCAAAACAAGAAGTGGCTTTACTCTGTAGATGGCACAAGTAGGGGCAAGCAGAGTAAAGACAGGGACATATGGCGCAAGGAAACAAACATGACAATGATGAGCATGAGCATGAGCATACATGGCATATGGTTTTATGATGATGATTTATGATGTTTTAGATGATTGTTATGCTAGACGTATCTGTGTATATGAGACGGGAGATGTAACCGTGCATATGTACATCGTTACGGATGGATGATGCATGATGACTTTTAGTATGTTTCATTGTTAAGTTATATGATTTGTAAGCATGTATAAAGTTAGATGGATTAGTATGCGCATGTCCGAGAGCCGAAGATCGGGCTTACGTATACTCTCACAGCTAATTTAGTATGATTTCAATTGATGGTTTAAATTGGAAAGCCTAGTGAGTTTCATACTACTGAGGTCTCTATTTTATAGAGATGGTGGGCTCATAATTCCACCTGTATCTCGGGTTTAAGGGGTACAAGCGATGTTGTTGATGTTGATGCAGGTGCAGGAATCATAGATGCGACCCCATGGCTATGTACTTGGGTTATCACGATGTCTAAGGCCTGGATATATGGGATGTTTATTTTGTTAGACTAGTTGATAGCCTCTTTTGTAGAGCATTCATGTGTATGCTTAGATCGTGATATTTTGTAAATGGCTTGTGTCGCATGTGACACTTTTGCATAGCCATTATTTTGTATGTATGCTTTAATCATTTAGACGTACTAATCAGCTCTGATGTGTAAGTTATGTCTAATATTATTTACATTCCGCTGCAAAGATATAAACTCTGATTAATCAATGATTATGCATGTAGCCTTGTGAGGCTCATGATATTGTCGATCAGGTTAATGTATGGGTTCGTGGCATACTGCGGTATAGCCATGCCACTGTAACAATCTACTTGTTGTGGATTATTGTTAAAAAAAAAATAGTCATCTTTTATTTAAGCGGGTTGTCACATTTGGCGAGCGTGTGTGCGAGGCGTTCGCGAGTTCAAAACGTTTAGGAAGTGGAACTCTTGCGATTTTGTTTCAAGGAGATAACGTTCGATCCATAGCTCTAATTTATGTTGTTATGTTATTTGGTTATTGTTTAGTTGTAATGGTTAGCTTAGTTGCACCTTAAAACCCATTGGGTTAACGTTTTGGTTAGTTTAGCGTTGTTACATTACATGAAGGTTGCAAACTGGACTAGAGGGCTTTAGGTAGTTCCTAGTAGCCTTAGGAGTCAGAGGATAGGCAGACGGTGGAGAGCAAATGAGGTTCTCCATGAGAACCCATACAACAAACGTACGGTGTCGAGACCGGACATACGGCTTGTCGTTACACGGCGAACGTATGCACCTAAGCTCGAACGTATGGTCACTGTGTGGCAGGGAACCCTATTTTCACCAAATGTCCCATAGCTCCTGTTTTACTTGATTTAGGGTTTGTTTAGTGGAATTATAACTAATAGAAGGTTTTCCACAGATTTGGAGAACTCGAATCTTTTGGAGTTTTCAGAGACGCATATCAACCCAGGTAAGCTTTAACTCACATAATGCGTATTGTTATTTTCCATGCACTGTACATCTATTTTGGGTACCGAATAAACATACATATTTTACAACTCTCACAGTTTGTACTTATTGTACATGAACTCTATCATTTTGGAGAAAAACGTTGTGCTGAATTTGTTAACTAAGTGAGACTTGTAAAAAGACATGCATGTAAAATACAGACAACATAATTGCATCGTATGACATGGTACACTAGTACGTGGTCGTACCAAAAATAGTACACGCCAATTGCATGAATCGTTTGCAATAAAGTGGTTGTGCAAGTACGAGTGTCGAATCCCATAGAGAATCGGGTTTGTCAAAAACTAATTTAAATGCCTAAACTAATATTACCTTAACCTAGTCCCAAAATCAAACAGTTGGCGTGCATAAGATAAAACCTAATTAAAATGCAATAAAATAAATAAATAAAAACGACTAAGGTCCCTAATTCACCTCACCACAATTTAATCAACATATAAGCATGTTAATTCACACATCTATCAATCAATTAGGCAAAAATGCATGTCCTATTCTCACTGGCTTAGTTTCACGCATATTCTTTTGCCTTTACGAAATCTAGTCGAATCATTTGATGTATTAACCCATAAACGATCACAATAGATGTTGAACCAAAATTGAATCATCCGATGTGTCATTGACGACAACGGATATTGGACTCGATTAAACCATCCAATGTAACCCGGATGAATCACAACAAATATTGGACGCAAAAACGATCCATAAACAACAACCAATCACAATCTTGTCACGAGATTGTGATTGAATCGAACATACGTTAAATTAAATAACAAAAAAATATAAACCAAACATGAATATATATAAATAAATCCATAGTGAGGGAAATGAGAGGCTAAAATAAAATAACTAAAAGTATTAAATGATAAAATGACGTTTAGAGGGTTTTATGGTGATGAACAAGGAGGATTTAGGCCACAAGGGGCGCCTCCAAGCGTTTCCAAACGTGGGTTCGTTTACAAGAGAAAGGAGGATATTTATAGGCATAATTTTGCATTTGATGGGCACAAGTGCGCTTGATCGCACGCAATGCGATCGAGCGCACTGCCTTTAGAATTAGCCCTCACATGTGAAATAAAAATTTGTAGATCTTTGAGTCAGCTTTCCAAAGACACCAAGATCACCCCGATCGGAGTTCTACAACTCTAGATATGGCCGTTTTGGTGGGACTTATCGGGTGCGAATTATCGCTCGATTCAAATTTGCTGTCAAAGCTCCCCGAACTGTCTTAAGCCCCAGAGTTGATGGAATTAGCCCCAAATGTAATTCAACAATCTACAAAACACTAAAACACCAAAACTAACCAAAAACATTAGATATTAACAAAACTAAGAGCCTAACAAACGTAAATTAAGGAGGGTCAGATATATAATATTTAACACCGATCAGTACATGCGGTAGCAATGGCCATGGGCTTACTATACATGTTAGCTTTATGGCCAAATGTGTGCGTTATGTGAGAGCTGTGGATCCATTGGTTTCTTGACCTTGATGCAACCATTCTCAATGGTTCAGTCACTACAAGACGGACGTCATTAGTTGGTATAGGCCACTTGGGTCGGACCCGATCGTGCCACTAATATTACATACGGTATGTTATACAATGGCTGGAGCACTGACATTGTATTATAGGTCCCTCGAGACAGCATCAACCCTGCTGAGAATGGGTAATATCTCGGGTAGACCATACTATTAAATTATGACTGTTGTTAACACCATATGCGTATACCATCACTATATATATCTATATATTATGCATAACTAAATTGTCATGATGGAATTGCTTTTGGTTTAATAAATACCTGAGTTCATTATTGAAAACTGGTATGAGTATTATCTACGTTAAAAATCACTAAATCTTAGACTTACCCTTTTGTTTATCTCTTTCCCCATCATTACGATTAATTGTGCAGTTTAGCTGCACTAGACGAAGATGCCGTCGGAGATTACTTTGGTGACTGCTCAGGATCTGATACGGGTAATTTTTTAGGACATGGACCCGGTTTGGCTTAGGACGATGTGGGAGGATGGAGGATCTGCCCGTGCAGACATGATCAAGATCTTGATATCGTTAGCTATGTTGAAGCTTAAGTCTAGGCTCTGATCTGTTGATCTTTGTGAACTATGTTGATGTAATGTATTTTGAGATGTATCTATTTCCTTGTTGACGGTCTGATGACCGGTACATTGGTGACTATTTATTATATTATGGATGTAATACTTCATCTTTGGTATTATTGTATGATGTTTCATTTACTATTTCTTAAATCCTATAATCTCGGTAAAGTCTTCCGTTGAAATTTTTTTGTTACGACAAGGAAAGTGATTTCCGGGAGGTCGTGTCTTGGAGGGACATAACTGGGATGGCGCGCTGTGGGGTCAATTACCAGTTAATTGATAATCCCATCGGGCGGGGCGTCACAGTTTCGTACAGGCAAACTTCATGGGCATCAACACGAACTATGGCCCCTTTCCTCTCATCATCAAAATGAAGCTTCACGACCTTGGAATGAAGAATTCCATTTTGATCTGCCTCTCATCAGCCTTGGTCAGCTCTGGCCACCAAAGGGCTGGGTAGGTGTTGTCACCCAAACCATCTGAACCCGAGTCCTCTCCACCAGACATAATGCAGAAAAGATAGAGAAGAGAACGAGCCGGAGAACAAAAGAGAGGAAGAAGGGGCTTTTAGACAAGAAGTGGAGGTTCCAAGAAAGAAACTTGCAAGAAAAATAGAAAATGGCGAAATGAGAGAGTTCTTTTCCATTTATAACTTCAGAAGGGTCATATGAGCAATTGGCGTCAACCAAAAGGCATTGGAAACCTCAAAGAAATGCCTCGGAAATACTCGCATTAAATGCATTGGGAAGAGTGCACATCTCTGCAACCGACACGTGGGAAGTAGTCGGGCTTGTGAACCGACTAAATAGATGAATCGACAATGTCTAACAAATTCCAACAGTCTTGGTGAAAATTTGAAATTCAAAATTCGCCTTTGATAAAGACAGGAATTATAATTATCATATATTTATATATATAATTGTTTGATAAGATTTGATTAACATTTCAAAAATTTTGTTAAAGAAGAATTATAATTATCATATATTATATATATAATTGTTGGGTCATAGATTGACCATACAAAGGTCCAGCAGACTTTGTCCCTATCTAAGCCCATAAAGGAAGTAACCAGAAAGGCCTCAGATTACTAGGCCCTATCCATAAATCCGAGACCTTCAACTCAAAAACCCTAAGAGGTCTTGGACTCGTCATATCCGAGATCAATAACTTAGGGTGCATTGAACTTCATATTAAAGACAACTTGGACATTTGACAAATATGGTTATTAATACATTCAAAATAGAGATACAATCTTATCTTGATATTCAAATACAATGAAATACATAACTATCAAATCATGTGATCTTAATCTCAAGAGATCTACAAAAGGATAACTATTCAAATCCCTTAAGAACAATTGCATAGCAGAAAATTAGGGAAGAATAAATCATTGGTTAAGGGACTACAACCGCTTCATGCTTTATAAAAGATAAGTCACATCTCCACATTTAGGTAATCGCAATTCTTGCTCTTTAGCTTTATTTGTTGCTTATACTTTCTTTCTCAAATTCTAACTTAGGCATCGGAGTATCCTTGTTGGCTCACCTCCGGTCTCTTCAATTCCTTTGCTAAATCTCTTATTGTGCAGTGAGCATTGCTCTTTTCAAACTTGGCAAGTGTGTTACGTCACTAGTCGAAAATTGTGCATCAACAATAATAAAAAATATTTATATATATATAAAGAGTAAAAAAACATTTTACTATTATTTTATATTATTTTAGTTCCGCCCCCACCTCGTATCAAATCTTGGCTCCACTAGTGCATATATAGTTGTTTTGGTTTTCTGTTCTTAAAATAAAATGAAAACAATTTATTCAATGATATAAATAGGCTTAAGGAAATGGTTTAAATTCCACCAAGCACAATAGAGTAATGCTACAAGTCATTTTTGTGTTATTTTTATGTCCCTCCAAGATTGATGTAACTCTTAAAATCACCATTAGACTTATAATTGATCATTATTGAATTTTGATCAAATGATAATTTTAAAAGCTACATCATTATTAGAGGGACACAATAGTGACACAAGAAGGACTTATAGAATTACACAGTACAATATCATATTATCATCGACATCAGAGGATTGATACACCCATGCATTCAATTAGCTACAGTAATTGGGCATTTTTGTTCACTCAAAATGTGGAAAGACAGACATACCCTTAACTATAACTAACTAAATATAATGAACTGATATTGCTCCAAACGAAAAGGAGGCATAGGCCTAAATCACAGCACAAAGCAATTTTTATTTATCACAAACAAAATCCAATGCAAACCTTTAACTTTCGATCTTGGTAATTCAAGGCCCAGAACAGCACATATCACAATCAATTGTTACACAACAACCCAAATTCCATTCTCTCTCCATCATTTGGAAAATTTTGGATCAAAATGCTTCCAAATTTCCTTCTTCTTTTATTTTTATTTTTATTTTTTCATTTGTTTCTCTATATTTGGTTAAATTAACATATCATTCATCAACATGACTACTATAAATCTTGATCCTAATCCATTCATTACAAAGGATTTAACAAAATATTCATAACTAATTTCTTCACTTCCTAGATTTGTCAATTTCTTGATAATCAAACAGAACCTGAGAAAAGAGCAATCACCAAAGCAACTAAATAAAAGAACCCATCAAGATTTCAGCCCAACAAAAGCTATACCCAAATGTCAGGTTAGGGTGGTTTCGGACTGCCGGTTTTTTGATGGTGGGCGTCGCCGGTGGTGGTTCGGTTGTTTTCGGTGGCGGAAGTAGCCGGTGGTGGTGCGCGGGTGTCGTTCCGTGGGCGTCGCCGTACAAAGTCTCCGGGAATACTTCCTGGTGAAAGTACAGCTGCTGGTACTGCAGGTGCTGTGGTGGGTGGGCGTTGCCGGTGCATTCGGCGGCGGTGGTGGGCGGAGGCGGAAGGGGTGCTGATGGTTTGCTACTCCGTAGCATTACTCATTTCACCGCAGGCAAAGTGGTATGTACATCGTAGGGTACTTTTGTGTCATTTTCAGAGAAAAATAATGAAAAAGGCAAAAAAAAAAAAAGAAGAAAAAAAAGACGTGTGATGTCAGGTCCATTCTATTGGGTGATCTCACTATCAACCACATGCCGCGTAGCATCTTCACTGCGCCTAGCAAAAACGTGTATATCGAAAGAAAGAAAGGGTCAAAAGCTTGATCTAGAAGAACAAAATGAGACAACCAAAGAAAGTAAATGGTACCGTTTGATTGCAAATTAATGTCTAATTTCATTTCTTATACATGAAAACGACATCTAACCTAATAACACGTGTATTATTCGGTTCATCTCCCAAGGAGGCATTGCAACTACAAGACAATTGTGATGAGCTTCCCGGTTCCCACCTCCATGAGTTAGCAATTCCCCCAAGTTGTAGACGCCTTCAATGGTTTTTCTGTCAGCAAGTTATACTTTCATCAAGAAGCTCAAAGCTTTAACCAGCACTTGCAGAGGTTAGTTGTGCTACACGTTTGTGCCTTTTCTTTTGAGTAGTTGAAGTTGTGTCCAAATTTGGCAAAGCCAGCTTCCTTGGATTAGTCTGTTGGCTGTTGACCTGAATGGATATGCCCATTATCTTATTCATGAAGTATTCCTGGTTATTCTGTGCATGAAATTGTTTTTGATAGATTTTCTGCAATGTCTGCCAAGAACAATTATCTTCTTTTCTTGAACATCTCATTTCTGTTAGTGGGATGTGCTTTCTTGATTATACATCTCTACTCTTCAGAATGTCTTGTTTTGAGCAAATTCCACGGTCTCACTAGCAGCAGCCAGCAAGGCTGTAAGGCCTTACATACGCTTGATAACTTCAAAGCCAAGTGTTCCTACATTAAATCCCATGACCCATGTGTTTCCCAGGGATACATTGATTATCTTTACCTTTTCTATTGCAAAATTGGGGGTTTTCCCCTTCTGGGTTATACTCTTCTTTTTCTGTGGCTTCTAGTTCTGTTTTATCTGTTGGGAAACACAGCTTCTGAATACTTTTGTTCTTCACTTGAAAGCTTGTCAAGGTTACTAAAGTTGTCTCCTACAATTGCTGGGGTTACTCTGCTTTCTCTTGGCAATGGTGCCCCTGATATTTTTTCAACCATCGTCTCCTTTATGGGTAGTGGAACGTGTGACATTGGCCTTAACACAATACTAGGGGGTGCTTCCTTTGTAACATGTGTTGTGGTTGGAATCATAAGCATTTCAAGTCGAAAAAAGCAGATTCGAGTAAACAAGTCTGCCTTTATAAGAGATGTTTGTTTTTTCCTTTTGGTTCTTGTGTTCTTGATTGTCATATTGATTCAGGGGAAAATTGATCTGTGGGGTGCAATTGCTTTTACTTCATTGTATATTGTTTATGTGATAATGGTTTGCACCTCACATTACCACTCTAAGAATGGCGAGAAGACGGTGAAAGACATGGTAATTCTGGCAATGGCAGTGACTTGAACATACCTATTCTTACCGACATGGAGAATGGGGAAGGTGAGTCTTTAGTAGAAGTCAAGAAGAGCTGCTTTTGGCTCAGATCATCAGCTTTTTGTGCTACATTTCTTTGCATCCTTGAGATGCCTCTTTCTTTACCAAGGCGATTGACAATTCCTGTTGTTTGTGAGGGGAGATGGTCTAAGCCATATGCAGTTGCTTCAGTGACATTAGCTCCACTGCTGTTGTCAGCTCTTGGGAAGCCTCATCACTATGGAATTGGGTTGAGTTTTGGGATTGCTTTTGGGGTTCTTGCTTTCTTGAAAACTGACAACTCTTGCCCACCAAAGAAATTCACTTTTCCTTGGCTTGCAGGGGGCTTTTTAATGAGTGTAACCTGGAGCTATATCACTGCTCAGGAATTGCTAGGGCTGCTGGTTTCTCTTGGGTATATGTGTGGAATAAATCCTTCTATACTTGCTCTAACAGTCCTTGCTTGGGGCAACTCACTTGGAGATCTCACCGCAAATCTAACAATGGCTATGAATGGTGGAGCAGAGGGAGCTCAAGTTGCTATATCAGGCTGCTATGCTGGCCCCATCTTCAGCACTCTTTTTGGCTTAGGCTTGTCTCTTGTAGGCTCATGTTGGGCAAAATACCCTTCATTTGTAGTGATGCCTAGAGATCCACACCTCTTGGAGACACTAGGGTTTTTGGCAGGTGGCTTACTTTGGGCTCTTGTGGTTTTGCCTGTGAGAGGCATGAGGCTAGATGGGGTTTTGGGAGGAGGGCTTTTAGTTGTATATATAGTTTCTCTGTTTTTAAGGTTGATACAAACAGATGGGTCTCTCAGCCTTGTTAATATGTATAAGTAACTAGAAACGCTAACTATTTAGCAGTAAACTGTTCTATACGACTGTTATATAAGTAAGATGACGTGGTCATGAGTAGATGTTGCCAGATGTATCGATGTAATTAGGTTACTAAAAAGCTTCTTGTAAAGCGACAATCTTGCTGAGCTGATATCATTTGGCTTGATCTACTTGATCTGCTATAACACTCTATGAGCTTTAAAGAGTATTAGCTAGTTCCTTTTTTTGATTCTTTTCTTCTCTCTTTCACAATTCTATTAATCACTCTTCTCAATCTGCTATTCTCTTTACATTATCCCTTTTTTGCCATAACTTATACATATTACTAATACATCTTCCTTACATATTCTTCCTTTTATTTTATTTATTTATTTTTTTAACTTGTTCGTTAAATATTAATCCATGGGTTTTTACTGTTCTAAAAAAATTATCCATGTATTTCCTTAATATATACGTATGTATATGTGTGTTCTATCTTTTTTAGATTTTTATGGTAATATGATAATACTCTACTATATACAATATTATTTCTAGATTTTATTACATTTTTTTATATATATTTAAACACAAAAAAACACCGTTTCATGTATAAATATAATATATTATAAGTGAGCTTGTGTAATTATGAGGATTAAACTTGAAACGAATTTAATGCTGTTGAATGTAACTCGCATCTATTTATAGAAATTGCAGTGGAAGATAATATCAAGTTAGGATTTGGGATTATCTAGAGATTTCTGTTCTGATCTCTGCGTCAACGATCATGATTTCCGGCCACCAGCCGCCATGGAAAGAATTCTGTATCTCATACTTTAATTTGCTGTTATGATTATCCAAATAGAAATAGATGACATTACATATTAATATATTGTAGTGTTTATCCACCCAAATTCAAATTCCGAGTAGCCACCCGAAAACAAAATTCAGATGGATACATCCATGGAATGGGACAGATGCCTACAAGCTTCTCTTTTCTTTTTGAGTGATGGAGAGATGGCTAAAGACCCAGACTAAAAACAAAATACAATAAATAAAAATGTTTATATTAAAAAAGAAAAAAAAAGAAGAAAAAGACAAGAATGCCCCATCAGAGTGGCGAGGTTATATAAAATATAACTATTAATTAATGTATAGGTTAAGTTGTATTGTATTAAATGTCGGCGACAAACAATGAGCAAAGCACGTTGACGTTACATTGGGTAGGGTTTAACCCGTTTGTCTGCATCAACTTTCGCATTTTCTTAACATACATCTTCCATCCCTAAAGTTAGCTTAATTGGTTGGAATTACGCTTAATAAAGTCGAAATCACTAATTCAAATCTTCCCTCCGTCTCTTATGCAAACATGTCAAAAAAATTAAAAAAAAAAAAAAAATCTAAACAACCTCGAAATAATCAAAACTCAAGTTTCTTTAAAAAAATTACCAATCCTTTTTAAGGGTCCATTTCAAACTGCATTTTACAAAAATAATCTGTGTTTTTAAAATATGTCAAAAAAAATAAAGTAAATATATTATAACTTCTTGAGCCAACCTGCCAAAACTCTAAAATCCCTAAGTTTTTATCTTTTACAATTTTTACTCCTTGAGTTAACAGTTGAGATTTCTTTAACATTTTGATTAACCCAAAGAGTTAAAAAATTAAAAAAAAACCCTTAGGGATTTTACAGATTTGATGGGTTGACTCAGGTTAGTCTAAAAGGTAAAGTGTTTGGTATTGAAATTTAAACAGTACTTAATTTAAATAGAAATAAAATCTGTGATTTTTATAAGCAGCAAACTATGAGGTACTTATTTGAAAAAGCGTGAATTTAAACAAAAATGATAATTTCTCATAATAAATATTTGTTTAAAAAAAATACTTTTTAACATGTTTTACCAAATATTATTGCGATTTTAAAAGTATTGATTCCAAAAATGAGATTTTTGAAAACACAAATGGACCTAAATAAGTTTGTAGATCATTAAACCTTTTTATTTTTCATGGATTAAAATCAAGAAAAGCAACCTTTTATTTTCATTAGAGCATTATGAAAATCAAATCATTTTATTAGAAAGCTTCAATCATCTTCTCACCATCTTTATTATTATAATATACTTATCCAAACCAATGGCGGAGACCGAAGAGGGTGAGATAGAAGTAGATCAAACGTTTGTCAACACTAGGCTTTGTTTGGTAAACAACAATTCCTTTACAATGTATTTTTCATGATTGGTGAGGGGAAAAAAAAATTTGAGTGTAATAATTAGTATAAAAATTTGAAAAAGTTGTATTGAAAACCGGAAAAATTTTGTTTTGTATTAATTTTTTTTATTTAAATAGTAGTAAAAAAAAATTATATGATATAAAAAGTGAAAATGTTTTTATATTAATTTTTTTGAAAAATGAGATGAATAGTGAGGTAGTGTTTGGTGTTGTTCGCCAAACACCACCAAGGTTTGTCTACCTACATTTTTACTATCACATTACTATTTATTTCAAAAATTTAAGTTAGTAAAAAAAAAAGTAAATTTAATTACTTAATTAATATTTTAATATTTTCATTCACAAACTCTATTTTAATAGATGGGATGAGACCCAACATGTGAAATATTTAGGATTGCTCAAAATTGAGTGATTATAACCACCTCGCAAATTACTAACTGCTTATAACCATTAACTACTAACCACTTTGGTGGGCGGTTATTAAAAACCCTAACCGCCTATGGTGGTTGCAGTTAGCTGTTTTAGGGGGTAGGACAAGGAGATTATAACCGCTAACCACCTTCATTTATATATAATAATATAAATATATATTAAATATTTTATATTAATAAAATATATATTAATTTTTTTCATTTGTATTTGGATGAATGGATTTGAGCTATTTTATGTATATGAAATATATAATGTGGTATTTGATGTTTTGGACTAAACCTTATTCAAAGCATGTTTTTTTCCTCTATCTTTTTTGGAACGTTTTGGCCTTAAACCTTAAAATAAGCCCAAAAAAAACACTTAAAAAACTCAAAACCCCATATAAAAAAAAAAAGAAAAGTAAAAAGCGGTTATAAAATTGCTAGTTATTAAATTAAATAACCGCTAGCCATCGGTTATAAAATAACCGCTAACCGCCTAAGTGGTTGCGGGTATTAAAAATCAATAATCGCTTGGTATAACTGTTTGAGCACCCATAGAAATATTAATTAAAATGTGGTGAATTAACAAAATCAGGGTTTGAACTCTTGACCTCTACTCTAATATCAAATTAAATATCTCAAGAGCTTAACCTAATAGAAATAAATAAATTTAATCATTTAATCAATACATTAACATCTACATCTTCATAATAAATGACTCGGTATTCATTTGCTAATTTTTTAGAAGGTTTTTTTTTCATTTTTTTGGTTGTGATATAATATAAAAGTTTGTTTTTAGTGTTTTATATGTTGAGATATTTTGTTATTGCTTTTACATTTTTGTTAAAAAAAATAAAAATTATTGGTAAAACAAAGTAATACTAATAGTTTCTCTTGTGTCACTTTTATGTTTCTTAAAAAATGATGTGACTCATAAAATTACTATTGAACTTATTGATTACTTATTATTAAATTTTAATCAAATTATAATTTTAAAAGTTATTTATTTTTTAAGTAATTGTTAAAATTACTCGTTAAAAAGTATTAGCAAACGTGACGGTTGAGGATCACTAATGACAAGTGATGGAGAGAGATGCCCTGGTTTGTCAATAAAGGAAAATTCAAAAAGAATAGAAAAAGAATTGCACTAAAATTATGGACCGAGAGAAGTGAAAATAAGAAAAAATGAAGTAAAAAAATATGGAACTATTTTTTATGCTCGAATTTAAATGTGGAGAGAATTGAAAAGTGATGGACAGAAAAAAGGCTTACAACTTCCTTGCATTAAAACACATAAAAAATGGATATATATATATATATATAACATTTAAAGTATTTATGCAAATTAATTAGAACGCAATTTCAATGTCTTAGGTTCATTGGTGTTGGACCCAATACTGACAGATTAATTGGTGTTAGACAATAGCAAAACCAAAAGCAATTCCTCACTTCAACTTGCTTGCAATGGACTCTTTCCTTTCCAATTGCCTTATCACTATTAGACTAACCAGCCACTCATGAACTCGACTTAGTTCGGCTCCATTAAATTCGGTGTGAATAATAAATGAGCTGTTCGTGAACGCAATAATATGTTCTAATATCAAACGATATATACTTTTATAAACTTGACTCGGCTTGGATAAGCTCATATATATATAACTTCATTCTTACAATTTATAAATATTATTTTAATTTTGTAATAAGAACATCTAAAGTAAAAGATAATTCTGTTTATAATATTAAAGATAAAAACAATTTGTGTATTTGTGTGTATGTATGGATATGTGTGTATTTGTGTATGTGCATAGTAAATTTATATACATAATATAGAACATACGGGAAAATTTACTTTACCCCTTGATATGGTGTAAGCAAAATAATATCAATAATAATTTATCACTCGCAATGTTATGAATCCTTGTAGGATAGAGCTATATTGAGGGTGTTAAACCTCAAAAACTGCATAGGTGCAAGTTTTCAAGATCAAAAGTAACTTAATTTAAAAGATAATTGAGTTGTTTTGTAACTAAGTTGCATGAGAATAAAAGAGAATTTAAATATAAGAAAGAGTGTAGGGTATTGACTTCAACTCTATCCACACAACAATGGTTAATTATATTTAATTAAGAAATTCATTCTATGCATGTTATAAATAAACAAGAAAATACCATCTTTGGTTGGCACAAACTATCCACCTAACCACTAAGATGCGGTACGACCTGTCTTCCATAGGTATAGATTATCTAATTCTTTAGTAGGATATATACAATTAAGGGAATAGTATAACCCATCTCCGGTTGGACATGGATCATCTACCTAACCACTAAGATGCGGTACGGCATGTCTTTCATAGGTATAAATTATCTAATTCTTTAGTAGGACACATACAATTAAGTGAATAGTATAACCCATCTTTAGTTGGCACGGATTGTCCATCTAACCACTAAGATGCGATACGACCCGTCTTTCCTAGGTATGACCTATCTAACCCTCGTGATCATATGTCAATTAAAATCATTGTATAATCATCATCCACATAATCATAGAAAATAAGAATGATTTGAGCTCAATAAAAGTAAAAGACTTTCTAAGACAATATAAGAATTCAACAAATATTGATTTTGAAATTTAAGAACAATGGCATTTAAACATTAAGAACTAAATCAAATTGTAGCATTTCTCATAATTATACAACCAACATTCATAAATTGAGAATCTATAAATTAAGATACAATCAAACCATTGTGCTTGGATAGGGTTACATCAATACCACACTAGGGGGTTTAGCTGCTCTTGACTCCGCTAGGCCTCCAAGAGATATTTGCTGAATTTTTGCTCTAAGCAGTGGTTGTCACTTTCTTTTATGTTTAGAGGCCTATTTATAGGGCTTAGAAGAACCCTCAAAACCCTAGAAACCCTAGGGAAAAAATGTAGGCCAATCTCCGAGTGGGGTGCTCGAGCATAGGTGCACTCAAGCCCTTGGCTAGTGAGCTCAATCCTAGGTTTCTAGAATGCATTCAAATGGTCTTTTAAGTCCAATTTTCATCGAAATTCTTGCATCTGTCAAATAAAACCTTGAAACACAAAAACAAATCAAATCAAACAAATAATAACGCTAAGGAATTAACATATGCAAGTTAAAGGGCTTGAGTGTATAATATTCGATGCTCATCACACCCCCAAACTTACATATTTCTAGTCTCTTAGCAATACACAACAAGAAATAAAACTACAAAATAACAAGATAAATCCTTCATTCTTGGGATGTACGATTGCATTTAGCGTATACAACAAACCTTTTAAACCCCTAGACATCTCTAGAGGATGAGTAAAGTCTTGTAAGTGTTTAACAGGAATAGTATCCACAAACATTGTCATCATTATGTTATTCAAAAGGATAAAGCATCACAAAAATAATGGTTCTTATTTATTGGTAAGCTTAAAATGATAAACTTCATCTTCAAAATTTCAAAAAATCACAAATCAAATCACTTACGAATGGCAGATTGAGATACAATACGCATCCAATTAGTGCAAAATGAACCAACACATAATCATGAAGCTTCAAAATAATTCCTATATAAATGAATCAACATCTCAAAATTTATTGGACTTCCTATTAGATAAAATACCCAAGACATATATATATCATTTCTTTTTTTTACAGGCTATGTAATGCTTTTCTCCATTAAGCTTTTTAATTGACACATGTATCGACTGTTAAGCCAATGACTCTCAAACCAAATGGCTTTAGGGCATTAGGTATAAAGACACCCCTATGGACTTACTAACTCTAGTCAAAGCTAGCTATTTTATTAATCAAACCAAAACTTCTCACTTTTTGACGCAAACACTCACTTCTTAATGAGGCAAGAAGT
Source organism: Carpinus viminea (assembly GCA_013348765.1). NCBI lineage: Eukaryota > Viridiplantae > Streptophyta > Magnoliopsida > Fagales > Betulaceae > Carpinus > Carpinus viminea. Next base: position 18,897,392 of record CP054674.1, read on the forward strand.
TCAGTTACTAAGTGAATAATTTAAACTTGATTGATATATATATGATCGCACCAAATTTGGTACTCGCAATAGAACGAACCGTGGTTCGTATAGCGTTGCGCAAGTATAAGATCGTATCCACAGAGATAGGTGTTTGTTCAAAAACTAATATTATAATAAGACTAACCCTACTTTAACCTAGTTCCAAATTTGGTCGTTTGATCGAACATGAAACTTGCAAAAATGTAAACTATTCTAAAAGGCTTAAACGAATAAAGAAAAGCACTAAAGTTAAAGACTCCACCTCACCCAATATTAAAATGCTTGCTTAAACGTAAAACTCACACATTCATCTATCAAATTAACCCTTAATCATATTCTATTGCTTTTGTGACACTAGTCAAACCGATTTGGTGTGTTTTACCATTAAGGAGCCACAACGAATATTAATTCTCAATAGAATCATCCACTGTATCCATGGATCACAGTGGATATTTAATTGAGTCTCAATCATCTGTTGTGCACCCGGCTTGGAACACAACAAGGGTTGGACTTTTGATGTATCACAAATAGCTCCCACTCACAACTTATGTCAATTAAATCGAAAATGAAACGAATACGATAATTAAATGACGGAATGTAATGCGTTTAACATAAAAACAATAAATAAACGCTAAGGGTGAGGCTTCATCTTCAACCTTAGTTGAAGATTTAGCTACCCATAAGAGTAAATGACAATAAAGTAAAGGTAAATATTAAATTAAGAAAGGAAATAAAGTTTGAGGTTTAAAGGGGGCAGAGGCAGACCCAAACATAGGGTTTCTGCTATCAAACTGTGCTCCAAAAACGTAACCCCAAAAAAATTACACAAGGCATGTATTTATAGAAAACTAAGGTGCTGCCAGGTCAAAGGGATGCGCTTGATGCGTGGGTGTGTAACAGTGGGGATGCGCCGATCAATCTTGCGATAATCATACTCGAATCTTCAACGATGCAAGGCTAGAAGCGATGGATCATAGGGCAACGTGAGACGGGTTGACGAGGCTTACGTTCGATCAGGCCTTATCGCTCAATGCGCTTCGATGTCTATGTCGCTTGGCCGATGGCAGGATTAGACTTCTCTTCTTTTGCCTTTTTTCACCCTTTCAACCAAGGTTTGACCACAAGGACCTACAACATCAACAAGACACTAAAACAATACAAATGTTAGATATTAACAACGCTAAGAGATTAACAAATATAAGTTAAGGGATGTCAAATATACAATATTTGACACCAATTAAATACCCCCATACTTACATTTTGCTAGTCCCTTAGCAAAACAAAAATGAAAAACAACTAAGACAAAACAAACATAGGTTTGCTTTCGTGGGAGAAACGATTGCATTGAGCGTATGCAACAAGCCTTTTAAACCCCTAGAAATTCCCTAGAGGACGAGTGAAGTCTCGTGAGGGTTTTCCAAGAATGATACCCACAAACATTTATTTGGCACAATGCTATTGATAGACAAAGCCTTTCACACAAACATATGGTTCATCCATCATTAGCAATTTTAACAATTTTGAACAAACAAACCACATCATCAAGGCCTCCAAACATCAATCAAATCATGGCTGAAAAATTGAGACAAAACATGCTCCAAAAAGTGCAAAGAGAACTAACATATGCTCATGGGGTTTCAATTTTTCAAAAGATGCGCATCTCAAAAATCATAGGAGTGCAATGTGATGAAAACAACCATGGCTTGAATTTAAAAATATATATATATTTTTTATGCAGGTTATGCAATGCTTGACTCTCTTAAGCTTCTAAATGACTTATGTAACGAGTGTTGGGCCAATGAATCCCAAACCAGGAGGTTTTAGGGCACTAGATGTAAAGACATCCCTAAGGGCTTAATTAATCAAGTCAGAAAGAGCTACGAAGCCTAACTAGCCATACAATCACTTAGCTGGAAGTTCTCATCTTTTTATGTGAACACTCATTGCTTAATGAGGCAAGAGTTCCGGTTACTCAATGAAAAGCTCAACTCATGATTTTTTTTTTTTTAACAGCCAAGGTTTATCACACATCACAACAACCCACAAATCTCAAGAAAAACACTCCTCAAGTCAAATTTCATACCTCACAAACCCTATGCTAGTGCGCATGTGAAAAATGGATAAAACATGTGAAGTCTCTCTAATTCAACATATGAATTGAAAATTGGGATTTCTAATAATATGTAGTGTTCAATAAAGTTAAACACACCAATGACATGTAATCCACAGATATGATGTAAGTCTTGCCCAATCAACAACAAAGCACAAAAAATTAAAATTTTTACGAAAAACAACAAATATGCACAAAGAACAACAAATATTTACAAAGAAAGGTGACAGTGTCTACCTTACCCCCACACTAAAATGGCACAATGTCCCCAATGTGCCTGGAAATACAATACCAGAAGGATGGCGCAAGTTAGGCAAAACGTAAGATAACGCTCCCCCAAACTTGGATGGCAAACACTTAACCTGAAAAACAAACAAAAACAAAATCAAAAGACAACAAAAATAATGAGGGGTGCCTCCCACAAGCGCTAAGTTTAACGTCTTCAGCCAGACTCGTCATATGAGACTATAATCAATTTGAATAAATCGGATCCTCCAATAGAGTAGCCTCAACCTCTGAACTCCTTAACTCCAAGAATGGTTTTACTCATTGTCCATTCACCTTAAAGGTGTTACCATTCTTGGGATCCTCTATCTTATTGGCCCCATGAGAAAACACTGTCCTAATGATAAATGGGCCAGTCCATTGAGATTTCAGCTTGCCAGGGAATAAATGCAATCGAGAATTATAAAGGACTTTCTGACTGGCTCAAAAGATCTCCTTAGAATGCTCTGGTCATGAACCTTCTTCATGTGTTCCTTGTACTTCCTTGAACTATCGTAAGCATCATTCCTCAGCTCCTCTAATTCAGTGAGTTGGAGCTTCCTTTGAGAGCCGGCCTTCAAAAAGTTGAAGTTCAGTTGCTTGATGGCCTAGTATGCTCGATGCTCCAACTCGATGGGAAGATTACATGCTTTCCGTACACCAGCCGATATTGTGACATCCCAATCGGAGTCTTGAATGTTGTCCTATATGCCCACAAAGCATCATTCAATCGCAGACCAATCTTTTTGTTGGGGTTCATCAGTCTTTCAATATGTGTTTGATCTCTGATTTGACACTTCAACCTGCCCACTTATCTGGGTGATAAGGTGGCAACCTTGTATGTGATGAAATACTTCTTCATCAACTGCTCAAAAAATCCGATTGCAAAATGCTTACCTCCACATCGATAATTGCTCTAGGTGTACCAAACCGAGCAAAAATAGTGTCCTTAAAAAATTTGACCACAACTTTGTGGTCATTGGTCTTGCACGCAACTACCTCCACCCACTTGGACACATAGTCCACATCAACTAAAATGTATAGAAACCCGAAAGAGTTTGGAAAAGGTCCCATGAAATTGATGCCCCACACATCGAAAATCTCAACTACCAAAATAGGATTGAGGGGCATCATGTTCCTCTTTGAAATACTTCCTAGTTTCTGACAGCGCTCACAGGATGTGCAATAAGCATGAGCGTCTCCAAACATGGTTGGCCAATAAAAACCACACTGCAAAATCTTTGCAGCGGTCTTATTTGCACTGAAATGGTCCCCACATGCATGATCATGACAAAAGGAGATGACATTGGATTGGTCAAACTCAGGTATACATCTCCTAATGATCTGATCGGAGAATACTTGAACAGATAAGGATCATCCCAAAGAAAGGTTTTCACCTTGGACAAAAATTTGATCTTCTCTTGTTGCCCCCAATGCAAAGGCATTTGGTGGGTGACAAGATAGTTCATGATGTCCGCATACCAAGGTGAGGGATTGTGAGCAATGTGCATCAATTGTTCATTAGGAAAGGTCTTAGAAATGGGGTGGAGTCCTCGTAATCCATGGTCAATCTAGACAAATGATCTCGCCACCACATTTTCGAATCCCTTCTTATCCCAATTTCTATGTCAAACTCTGAAGCAGAAAATCCATTGATCAGCAGATTTAGCATCTTTCTTGGAAAAAAGATACTTCAATGCCGTGTGATCCGAATAGATAATGATTTTAGATCCAACAAATAGGATCTAAAGCAAAAACGACCGCCAACAACTCCTTTTTTGTGGTGGAGTAATTGAGTTGTGAGTTGTTCAGAGTCGTGCTTGCATAGTAAATGACATAAGGGAGTTTATCAATGCGCTGCCCCAAAACAGCTCAAAGCATAGTTGATCGTCACACATGATCTCAAATGGTTCACCCCAATTGGGTGTAATAATGGGTGTGGACGTTAGAATCTCCTTCAGAGCCCCAAATGCTTTCAAACATTCTTCATCAAATTCAAATGGGGTCTCTTTGGCCAACAACCTGCACAAGGGCCTGGCGATCTTGCTAAAATCCTTGATGAATTGCCTGTAGAACCCTGCATGGCCCAAGAAGGAACAAATTTCCTTCACGACGTGGGGTGGAAGGTTAGAGATCAAATCTACCTTTGCTTTGTCAACCTCAATGCCCTCTAGATATGACATGCCCGTACAATCCGCTTAACCATAAAATGGCATTTCTCCCAATTACACAAGGTTCTTCTCTTACACTCACTAAAACCAAAGTGAGACGGTGCAAACACTCTAAAAGATGAACCAAGACGGAGAAGTCATCCATGAAGATCTCCATAAATCGCTCTACCATGTCGGAGAATATCTCGATCATGCACCGAAAAAGTAGCAGGTGCATTGCACAACCCAAAAGGCATGACGAGGTAGGAAATGTCCCAAAGGGACATGTAAATGTAGTCTTCTCCGATCTTGAGGTCCAGGGACTGGTTATATCCTAGAATAACCATCCAAGAAGTAATACTGTGCTAACTAAACGCTCCACCATTTGATCAATGAATGGAAGAGGAAATGATCTTTCCTGTAAGTGTTCAATTTTCGGTAGTCTAAACAAACTCTCCATCCAAATTGAATACGAGTTGGCACCAACTCGTTATCCTTGTTCTTTACTACCGTCAATCCAGCTCGCTTGGGCACAACATGTATTGGGCTCACCCACTTGCTGTCAAAAATTGGATAGATGATCCCAACGTCTAACAACTTTATTACTTTTGTCCTCACCACCTCTTGCATTGCTGGGTTGAACCTTCTCTGTGCTTCCCTCAAAGGTTTTGAATTCTCCTCAAGATGTATCTTATGCATAACCAACGAGGGGCTGATTCCCTTGATATCTTCAATTGTCCAGGCAATACCTTCCTTATGCTCTCTCAAAACATTCAACAATTCCTCCTTTTGAGCATCTATCAAGTTAGAAGCTATAATCACAGGCAAAGAATCAGCTGGACCTAGGAACTTGTACTTCAGACTATCAGGTAAAGGCTTAAGTTCCTTCTTCGGGGAATCAGGCACTGCTGTCTCCTCCTTCTCACTACTTACCAGAGGAGCAGTCTCCAAAAGTGCATCTGCTTACTCCATTAGTTTCTCCAAATCTAGATCTTCTCCAAATTGAGCAAGGCATGCTTCCAGGGGGTCCTCTATGCTTGATTCTTCAATAACTTCATCAATGATCTCCTCAATCAAGCATACTTGGTTCATTTGGTCATAATCAAGTGGTTGTTTTCTGATGTGAAAAATGTTCAACTCCACTGTCATATTTCCAAAAGAAATCTTCATCACCCTCAACCTACAATTAATAAGGGCGTTAGCCGTAGCTAAAAATGGTCACCCTAAAATCATGTGGATCTCACCTCACAACTGAATCGCTTGTCCAACACAATAAAATCCATGGGAAATAAAATTTGTCCACTTTAATCGTACATCCTCAACTATTCCCATGGAATCTTCATGCAGTCAGCAAAGTTGCAATGTCATGGATGTGGGCTTGCTCTCTAGCCCTAACGCAAATAGATTGAGTAGGGCAACAAATTCACACTTGCTCCCAAATCTAATAATGCCCTCTCAATCTGACTAACTCCTATCATGCAAGTAATTGTAGGACATCCAGGGTCCTTGTACTTGAGAGGTAACTTGCATTGTAGGATAGCACTAACTTGCTCGGTCATGAATGCCTTTTAGGGACATTTGTCTTCCTCTTCACTGACCAAGTCCTTCAAGAACTTGGCATATGAAGGGATTTATTGGATGGCATCCAAAAATGGAATATTAATTTGGACTTGTTTGAACACCTCCAGAATGTCCTCTAACTTCCCTCCATTCCTAGGTGCTTGTAATCTTTAGGTAAGGTGCTTTTGGCACAAGCGCCCTAGGAGGTTCCTCAACAATCTGGGTGATTGTAGATGGCTCAAAGATCTCCTTCCTTTTGATTGTCACCCTCCCCTTCACCTTCTTCTTCCTCAAGATGATCTTCTTCCGGGTTCACCACTTATTGTCCACTCTTTCCTGACCTCAAAGTGACAATCACCTACATGCTTCCTGATTTGAAGAATTTCCGCTGCATGCTTTAGGGTTGTTCATTGCTTGGCTGGGGAGTTTTCCTTGTCTCTCTCACCAAGGTGATTTGCTAATTGTCCCATCTGCATCTCCAACTTTGAGATTGCCTGGTGTTCACTATGGTGGAATGCCTCATATCAGCGATTGATTGACCAATCATTTTCATAAAGTTCTCTCATGGTCTCTTCCAAAGGATCGGTTGATGATGCTGGGCTTGGTGGGGGGCTAAGATGATGATGACGATGAGCCGAAGCGTCCATGATTTTGATAAGAAGAAATCAGGATAATGATTTTGAGCATGTGGAGCTCCTCCTTGATTTGTGGTGGGGTTGATTCTGCTTCCAAGAGAAATTAGGGTGATTCCTCCACCCGGATTATATGTCTCGAAATATGGCCCACTAGATGGCTTTTGAAAGTTGTTGAAAGCATTCACTTGTTCCATCTCAAAATGCCATTGATGGACAATTCGTTTGGTAAAGGACTAGCACACATGTAACAACTCTCAACTGAAATGTGTTTACAGCATGTGCTTTCCTACACTCACGTCCAATCTTTGACAATGGCATCCATCCTTTGAGTCAACTCTGCTTTCTACCTTTTAACTCAAGGATGCCTCTCTTCTTAGGGTTTCGGCAGATTTATCTCACAACTCATGAAATCCCAGAGTTGTGGCAATTTTCTCCAAAGCTTTGTAGGCCAAATCTCCGTCAAGTTCAAGAATGCCCTCCATTCATCAACTCAATCATGCTACGTTGGTGAGACAACCTTGGTAGAAGAATTGCACTAGTCGCCATTTTTCATAACCATGAGGGGACATTTCATCAAATCCTTGAACCTTGCCCAACACTCGTGAATTTTCCTCATCCCGAGTAAAGAACGATCTCTTTCTTGCCTCATTTACTCTGACATTGGGAAAATTTGTTGTAGAATTGTTTCAATAATTCTTCCCAGGATGTAATAGACCAAGTGTTGGAATCCAACCACTCCATGGCTCTATCATGAAGGGAGAAAGGAAAAAGTCTAAGAGGTGACACTTCCTCGAAATTTTGAAATTTGGTGGTGGCACAGATGTTTTTGAATTTCTTCACAAGGGAATATGGGTTTTCATGTTCTAAGCCGTAAAAAGACGGTAACATCTGGATTACGTGTGGCTTTAGATCATAGTGGGTTGCATTAGTCGGTGGCAACACTATGCACGAATGGGAACTAGTCGTAGCTGGTGCGAATAGTTCTCGTAGTGACGTAGTGAAATCCACGTCGTATGCTCGTTTGTGCTCCATGTTCCTAGCTCCTGCATCTTGGTATTCATCTTGCTCCTGGTCATTTGCATTCCTTTGATTATCCCCCATCTCAACGTGAGCTCTACGCGCTCTCCTAATGTTTCTTTCTAAGTCGGGATCTAAAGGTGTTAATTCTAAGTTCAAGGATCGTTGACCATACATAAACTAACAAAAATTTAATTATACTACTAAGAAAACAACAAACTAACAAGCATGTAACAAAAAACAATAAAACAAGGGACACAAAACAAAAAATAAAGAACAACTACAATACCTAAATGAATTTAAAACATAATTAAAATTAATCTAAAAATAGCAACCTATATGCACTAAATGAATTAAAACTAAATAATTTTAAACAAATATGAACCCAAAAGAGAATTACAGAAAAACAAAAATATTAACAACCTAACTAAGACAAATAAAAACTAACATGGCAAAACAATTAAACAACTAACTATAAAGTTAACTAAACTACTATTTAACAAATAAAACTAATTAATTCAATGCAAAACTTCAGACGCGTTGCACTGTATAATAATAAGGGCCTGAGGTGTCAACGCAACTCAAGGCGTTTAACGAATGCACCGACGCTGTGGGCACGTGCTCGCATAGACGTGATGAGCGTGTAGGCTCGAATATCCTAGAATAGGCGGCAGCGTTCGACCGCAAGTACTATGTTCAACGATAGTACCCGATTTTTCAACTAATGAAACTTAGCCAAACATTATTGCAAAAAATTTACAAAAATTACAAAAAAAAAATGTAAAAATAAACTAAGAACAGAATTGAAATTGTAGAAAATAAATACTAGTAGAAAAATAAAACTAATCTAAAAATAATATTAATTTAAACAAAAACAACCTATCCCGGCAACAGCCCAAAATTTGATCGCACCAAATTTGGTACTTGCAATAGAACGAACCGTGGTTTGTATAGTGTGGCGCAAGTACAAGATCGTATACACAAAGATAGGTGTTTGTTCAAAAACTAATATTATAATAAGACTAACCCTACTTTAACCTAGTTCCGAATTTGGTCGTTTGATCGAACATGAAACTTGCAAAAATGTAAACTATTCTAAAATGTAAACGAATAAAGAAAAACTACTAAAGTTAAAGATTAACCTCACCCAATATTAAAAGTTAGCTTAATACAAAACTCACACATTTTCCATTTTAACAAATTAAAACCCTTAATCATATTCTATTGCTTTTGTGACACTAGTCAAACCGATTTGGTGTGTTTACCATTAAGGAGCCACAATGAATATTAATTCTCAATAGAATCATCATCCATGGATCACAGTGGATATTTAATTGAGTCTCAATCATCTGTTGTGCACCCGGCTTGGAACACAACAAGGGTTGGACTTTTGATGTATCACAAACCACTCCCACTCACAACTTATGTCACTTAAATTGAAAATGAAATGAATACAATAATTAAATGACGGAATGTAATGCGTTTAACGTAAAAACAATAAATAAACGCTAAGGGTGAGGCTTCAAATTGCGCTCCAAAAATGTAACCCCAGAAAAATTACACAAGGCATGTATTTATAGAAAAGTAAGGTGCTGCCATGTCAGAGGGATGTGCTCGATTGCAGGTGGTGATGAACTCGAGCGATCATCGAAGCCACAATCAAATGCTCATAACTACTTCAGAGTCTTCAACGGCGTAAGTTTGGAAGCGATGGATCATAGGGCTGGTTAGGGCAACCGCGTGAGACACGAGTTGACATGGCTTGCGTTTGATTGTAGGACTTGCAATCGCCGTGCGCTCGATCGTAGGATGTGCGCTCGAGCACAGTGGCAGGGATTAGACTTCTCTTCTTTTGCCCTTTTTCACCCTTTCAACCGAGGTTTGACCGCAAGGACCTGCAACATCAACAAGACACTAGAACAACACAAATGTTAGATATTAACAACGCTAAGAGATTAACAAATATAAGTTAAGGGGTGTCAAATATACAATATTTGACACCGATCAATATATTAATGCTAAGGTTATTCATCCAACAGGTCACCCAACTATATTGAATATATATATTCAAGATATTAAAAACAAACATAATTGGTCTCAAATTTCATATCTCACAAACATGTGCTAGTTTGCTCAAGGTAAATCTAAATCGAAACAAGAAGCATCTCATGTTACCAAAAGTAAGTAACAAGATTCAAAATTCCTAAGTCAAATGATCATGTGTTCATAAATTTAAGCTTGACCAATGAAATTAAAACAAAATCAAAGCTGAAACACATGCTTAAGATTGACATAACAACAATATTGGACAATGTTCTTCCATTACCCCAAACTTGAATCGTATATTGTCCCCAATGTATGTACAGAACTGAAGAATAAGATCAAGAGTACAAGATTACCAAAATGAGTAGATGTGGGGCATATTATACCCCCAAACTTGTAAGCAACAACACATTTCCTGTAAAAAAAAAGTGATACTCCAACCAAGGAACAATCAAATACCCACATTGTTGTCAAATATAATCAAAAGAATGAAATGGAAAAACAATGGAGAAGATAAAACCTAGAAGAAGATCATGTACCCTGATGAAGTGGGGAGTTAAGCACAGGGCCCGCGCTCGATTCTATGAGGTATTGCTGAATTTAAATATGAGTTCCAAAGGATCTTACCTCGATCCTTCAGAAGTTCAATCAAGCTTTTCCAACTCTACTTCTTTATGATCATGTAACACTCCACAAGGAATAGGACTCCTCTTAAACCCCTAAAACTACTTCTCTCAACTGGAAGACCTTGAGACTTCCCATGGCAATGCGCAATGTGTTTTTTCCAAATGGGATCAGTGACCAACTTTTCTTCTCCATGGGTGGTCCTCAAAAACTAGGGTAGCAAAGGAAGTTGACAAAATATTGTCCATCCCAATGAATCAATTATAAAAATACCACTCGCAATAGGACGAATGTTTGTAGGATACGGCTATAGAGAGGGTGTCGAACCTCAAGGACTGTAGGGGTTTCGTTACTAAATTCTAAAGACTAAATTTAACCTAATTAATTAAAAGAGTTTTGATTGTTTGTGAATTTGAGTGCATGAAAGTAAATGCAGAATTAAAAGTAAATATATGAGAGAGAGAGAGTGAGGTACCGACTTCACCGCAATCCGCACAACAATGGTAACCGTAATTTAATTCTAGAAACTCATAATCATGCATGTTATAAAAGACAAGAAATTACATATTAAGGGATAAGAATAATTTATCTTCGGTTGGCACGGATTGTCCACCTATCCACTAAGATGCGGCACGATCCTTCTTCCCTAGGTATAAACTATAAAATCCCTTAATAAATTTTATACGATCAACGGAATAGTATAACCCATCTTCGGTTGGCACGGATCGTCTACCTAAATTACTCTAAACTAGGTGTAGTACGACCCGTCTTCCTAAGCATGGTCTATCTAATCCTATTAATCATATGCATATTAAAACCATTGCATAGCCATCAATTTTATGATCACAGAAAATAAAATTGATTGAGTTCAATACAGGCAAATTAAATTCCAAGACAAGATAAGAATTTCGCAAGTACTGAATTTAGAATTGAATAACAATTGCATTAAAATTAAGAACAAAATCAAGGGTTGCAATTCTCATAGTTATGCAATCAACATATATATAATGAATTAACTAAAATCAAATACAATCACCATTGTGCTTGGAAAGGGTTACATCGGTACCCCACAATGGGGTTGAGCCGCTTATGCTAACGAATGAACTCCAAGGAATTTTTGTGTAAATTTTGCACTAAGGAAAACTGGATCCGTTTACATTGTATAATGGCCTATTTATAGGCACTAGGAAACCCTAGAAACCCTAAAACCCTAATTACGGCCGTAGGTTAGCTTCCCACTTCAACTCGGAGACTTGGAGTAGCTTTTACGTTGTCCAACGCGCCTACCAGGTTAAGTGAAGCCCGAGTGCACACATTCGTACAGATGGGCAATCGTTCACCCAGCGCACGTTCACAGGTGCAAGTGATCGTTCACCAGGCGCACGATCGCAAGTGTGGTGCGATCATTTGCCAGCTCAATAAGGTTGCTTCTCGGCCCTTTTAGTCCAATTTCCAACGAAGCTCATGTATTTGACCTGAAACACAAAACAAAACAATAATCAAGCAAATAGCAATGCTAAGGAATTAACATATGCAAGTTAAAGGGCTTGAATGTGCAACATTCGATGTTTATCAGTCGATAGACTCCGATCTAGAATTACCTATCCGCTGCTTGATTGTTCATCTTCGCTGCAGCCCACAAAGTCATGCTGCATCAGGAGCTCAACATATTTAACATTAATAACCAGCTACTCGATTATGATGAGATCCACCCCGTGTGCTTAATTGAAGAGTTCACTAATGAGTGTAGCTTAGAAGGTCCTGAGATTGAGTACTTTACTCAAGATGAAGATGACCTGGACCTTGATAGGCTAATTGGGAAAGATGATGTTTTATATGAGCCTAGCTTGGAGGACCCTAAAATGGAGTGTTTTGCACCATCTGGAGGTGATCTTGATTTGAGTAAGCTATTTCAGTAGGCTGAGACTATGCATGAGCTAAGGCTGGAGGATCCTGAGATGGAATGTTTCACTCAGTGTGGAGGAGCCATGGACTTTTATAGGTTACTTGAGCCAGCTAGGGTTGTAGTTGAGTATGGAGGACATTGAGCTAGAAAGTTTTGCTCAATTGGGAGATGATGAGTACTTTGATGAAGTAGTTGAGCTAGTTAAGACCATTTTCGATCCAATTTCTAAGATGCAGCAAGAGTGTGGGGAAACCACTGAGTTATCATTCCCCACAACTTATTCATTAGCATTTGAACCTCCCGACTTGATTTTTGAGAGCAAATGGGTTGGACCCATTCATTTGTGGCCTAGGTGGCTGAGTTTAATCATTGGAAGAAAAAAGGATAACGAGTGTTTTTCCACTCAAATTCAAACAATACAGAAAGGGTGTAACACTTACATCAAGATGAAAACCCTTCCAAGAAAAAATCATTTTCCTACCCCATTTTTTAGCATAGTTTGGAAGGGTTAGCTGGATACTCCTTCTTGCTTATTGATTATCCCAAATACGACCATTACCCTTTTGATCCTGGCAAGTCATGAGTCTGGCCGAAGACGTTAAACTTAGCGCTTGTGGGAGGCACCCCTCATTATTTTTCTTGTCATTTTGTTTTATTTTATTTTTCTAATAGCAATTAACCTTTTGATGTTTGTGCTTGTGCGAAAAGATTGCTGTTAGTTTTTGGCAGGTGTTTTGGTGTTCAAGTTCAGGGGACACCTTGGGCTTTGCACATTTCAGTTCCTCATCCCATTGTATAGTATTTCTTGCCACATTAGAGACAATGTGTCATTTAAGTTTGGGGGTGTGGACAAACACTATGTTTGTTTGTTTGTGTTTATCTGTATATATTTGTTTTTTGTCTTTTTTTTTTTTTTTTTTTTTGTTGCTATGTTGTTGATTGGGCATGACTTACATCATATCTGTGGATTACATGTCATTGGTGTGATTAACTTGTTTGAACACTGCATATCATTAGAAATCCCAGTTTTCAATTCATGTTTTGGATTAAAGAGACTTCACATGTTTGATTCATTTTTCACATGCACACTAGCATAAGGTCTGTGAGGTATGAGATTTGACTTAAGAAGTGTTTCTCTTAAGATTTTTAAGTCGTTGTGATGTGTGATGATAAACATTGGCTGTAAAAAAAATAAAAAATAAAATAAAAATTGATAAGTTGAGCTTTTCATTGAGTAACCAAACCTTTTGCCTCACTAAGTACTAAGTGTTCACGTAAAAATATAAGAATTTCTAACTAAGTGATTGTATGGCTAGTTAGGCTTTATAGCTCTTTTTGACTTGAGTAATTAAGCCCTTAGGAATGTTTTTACATCAAATTGTTAAAATTGCTAATGATGTATGAACCTTGTGTTTGTGTGAAAGGCTTTATCTATCAATAACATAATGCCAAATAAATTTTTGTGGGTATCATCCCAGGAAAACCCTCACGAGACTTCACTCGTCCTCTAGGGAACTAGGGCATTAAAAGGCTTGTTGCATATGCTAAATGTAATCGTTTCTCCTATGAAACGGATTTATGTTTTTTGTGTTAAATTGTGTTTTTCATTTTGTTTTGCTAAGGACTAGCAAAATGTAAGTTTGCGAGTATTTGATGAGTGCAAAATGTTGTACATTTGAGCCCCCTAATTTATGTTTGTTACGCTCTTAATTTAGTTATTTTCTAACACTTTTGTGTTGTTTTAGTATTTTAGTGTGTTGTAAGTCCTTGGTTTAAAATGAGGTTTAAAGGGGTGGAATTGAGCAAAGAAGGAATCATAGTCCATGGCAATGCGCTCAATCTCATAAAAGCTATGATCGAGTGCAACTACAATCGAGCGTACACCGATGCGTTCAATCGCGCCTGTGCTCGAGCCCAAGAACCACAATCGAGCATGCCACATACTCCCATGTTTTCCGCATCACCCTAGCCGCCATCGCTAACTTGCCTGCGATGTGGGATATTGGAGCGATTATGTGTGATCGGCGCACACCTGATCGAGTGCGAAAGTGCAGACCATCTCGGCACATCTCTTTCCAAATAGCTTACATTTTCTATAAATAGGGCCACTTGTGTAAATTTGTAAACCTACATTTTATGGGCGCCTTTTGAGAGCACAAGCCACTGTTTGGCACTGCTTAGCCTGTAGAATTGTCAAACTTTACTTGCTTTATTTAAATTAATGCTTTGTTTTAGCTTTCTTGTGTCTCTCTTTAGCATGGGAGGCTAAATCTTCAACTAAGGTTGAAGATGAAGCTTCACCTTTAATTTTAAGCTTGTTTTTACATTAAGTTCATTTAATTCCATCATTTAATATCGTTTACTCGTTTCAACTTGGTTTAGTGACAATATTGAGATTGATTGTACCATAGTTGTTTATTCATTGTGTTTTGTCTGATAGATACATTTCATCTTTTGATTTAAGTTTATTTATCCATTGTCGTTTGTATTAATTACATTCACATTGGATCCTTTGAACTAAATTAGATATGTTTTGTCTTTTGTCAAAAGGATGGATTCTTTAAATCCTTCAATAGGCACAATAGAGTATGCTTTAACTATAATCGATAGACGGATTAGTACACTTAGTGTATTTAACTTGTGTTTTTGATTTGGTGAGGCGGGGTCTTAAACCTTAGTGTTTTCTTTGTTTATTTTACTGCACTTTAATTAGCTTATGTTTTCTTTCTTTCAAAAACACCCAACTTGGAACTAGGTTAAGATAATATTAGTCTAGACTTGGAGTTAATTTTAAACGAACACAATTCCCTAAGGTTCAACCTCGCACTTTCACACTACTACACTACAAACAATTCGTGCTATTGCGAGTACAAGTAAATTTGTACATCATTTAGCCTTTCATGTTATTGAAAGACAAAACATTCTTGATGGAGATCAAAAAGCTAGGAAACCCTATAACTCTCTTCTTTCTCCTCTGGAATTTCGTATTTCGTAGTCTCCCTCAACTAATCTGATAATTATGTATTTATAGGCCTAAAACTAGGGTTTACAACTTTAATAAAACTGAAATTCGCTGCCAGGTCGGACGCGTGAGCTTGATCGTACACTCGGTGTGCTCAAGCGCACTCAGGCATAAGGTTTCCCTCTGCTGTGTAGCATTTGCACTCATTGTTTGGCCTTGACGTGTTTACGCTTGATCGTGGCTGCACTGGGCTCGAGCACAGGTGTGCTCGATCGCTCTAATAGGGACTTGCACTTTTCATCCAAAATAAGCACTTCCACATAAAACCTACAGTTTTCCTTTAGCAGCCTATAAAACACTAAAAACACAAAACTAAACCAAAACATCAAATAATAACATAGCTAAAAGATTAACAATAGTAAATTAAGGGGTCCAAATATGTAATATTTGGCACACATCAACTCCTTGGACTCTTCGAGCTCGTCTATAAGTTTTAAGACCCTGGCTACTCGAGGTGGAGTAGCAAGGGGTCTCGTCGCCTTGCCTTCCATTTTTAAAGGCCCAAATGTGCAACAGTTTGAACAGGAGCAACAGGTGGGGCAACAGGTCAAGCAAGAGCAATCTCCTTTTCTATTCTCATGGCTCCACCAGTATGAAGCTAGAAGCTTTTTTGCTTCGAGGGTTCCACCAGTTTACCTTTCCCTTTGTCGACAATCTTTCCCTTTCCCTTGTTGACTGCAAGATTTCGGGGGGTCACACCTTGAGTGTTCCTTGCTGGAGGGTCAACAACTTTAAGAACTTGGCCCGTTACGACCTCTGGAGCAGGTCTTCTTCTCACCCCATCATCACCTTCCTCGAAGGAAGTAAAGCCTATCCTCCAAGGCCTTCTCAATAAGCTTTGTATAGCTCAACAAACTCTCATGATTCTAAGCCCAAGTCAGAACATCGTTTACTCTCTTCAGTTCCTCCTCTATGAGCCATGGTTCTTTGGAGGCATTCACTACCGGAGCACAAGTCTTCCAAGGCACTCTCAGACCTTTAGCTACTTTGGTAGGATGGAATTCCCACTGACCTGAGGCAAAGAAGTACTTATTCTTCCACCTGTGATTGCTAGAGAACTTGCCATCTATTTGGAGGAACTTTTCCTGCCAAGACTAAAAGTTGTATAGCCCATCACTCCATGAATTCTTTTAGAGTCAGTACATCCACAAAAACTCCATGGCAAAAAGAAAGCTTCCAAGCCCAAGAGCTATAGGCCATAACAAAATGCAGGCGTAGATCACCCTCCAGGTGTTGGGCACTATTTGATGTGGAGCCAAATTCAAATGGCTCAACAACTCTCGCACGACTTGGGAGAAGGGTAATCAAAACCTAGCATGGAACATGGTCTCATACAAGCAAACTTCATAGGCATCATCGAATCCGCTTCTCGTCAACCTTGGTTAGCTCCGCCGCCATAAAGCTGGGCAGGTATTATCACCCAGGCCATCTGAACTTGACTCCTTACCACCAAACATTGTATAGGAGACTGAGAAGAGAATGGGTCAAAAATAGAAGAAAGGAAGGAGCTCTCGGACAAGAAAAGGAGAATTTTGGGGAGGAAGCTTGCAAGGAAAACAGAAAATGGTGAAATGAAGGGGTCCTTCTCCTTTTATAGCCTCAGAAAAGTCATATGAATAGTCGGTCTTGGTGTACAAATTTATTTGTACTCACAAGTGCACAAGTCGTGTGAAGCAAAGTGTGTACAAGTGCGAGGTCAAATCCACAGGGAATTATGTTTGCAAAACCAATTTTCTAATTAAATCAATTCTATCTTAACCTAGTTCCGAATTTGGGTGATTTTGTTGTGCAAAAACATAAATTAACCTAAATACTTGAAAACTATGAATGGAAAAACACTAAAGTTTCAAATCCGCCTCACCAAATCAAACAATACACTCTCACATTTTATGCATACAATCGATAATTAAAAAGGTTTTAAATAGAGTTCAAAAGTCATAAACATGCATGTAAAATCATTTAATGAATCCATCCGTTAAAGAATCACAACGAGTATTTAATTAAGATCAATCATCCACCGTATCCATAGATCATGATGAATATTAGTTTCAATCCAATCACTCAATGTACCCTCAGACGAAACACAATGAATATTGAACTATGCATGAAATAAGTAAAATGCTCAATCACACAAAGTAAATCAAGCAATTGAATTGACTTTAAACAACAAATGTATTAAACATCAAATTTGTAGCATAAAACGATGAGAATGTAAATGTGTATCAATGATGAGGCTTCATCTTCAACCTTAGTTGAAGGTTTTAGCCTCTCATGATAATAAAAGACGTGCTAAAATCTATTGAAATCATAAAGAAACAAAAAATTACAATGAAAAGCGTTCCAAAAGCTAATGAACGACTAAAAGTCGTGTTCTGTACTCTAAACGGCGTCTCCCAACATAGGGTTACAAAAGAAAAGAATGCAATATATAATAAGGTAAAACTAGGGTTCTGCGCTACTAGATCAGCGTGAGTGCACTCGATCTCACTTAAAGTGTGCTTGAGCGCATGTGGGACTTCAAGACTCTTGCGGCACGCGCTTAAACAATGGTGCTAGGGCTAGGGCTGACATGGTCTTTACGCTCAATCGTAGCCTTTTGAGCTCAAGTGCAGATGTGCATGATCGTGTCTTGCATAGGCTCGAGTGTAGGTGCGCTTGATCACAAAATCTGTGCGCTCGATCACACTGACAGGGACCTTTTACTCCTTTTGCTTATTTCCACTCTTAAACTGCATTTTATGTAATTGACCTGCAGCACACTAAGACACAAAAAAACTTACAAAAACATTATAAAATAACACAGCTAAGAGCTTAACAAATATAAGTTAAGGGGCCCAAATATACAATATTTGGCACTCATCAAATACCCCCAAACTTACATTTTGTTAGTCTCTTAGCAAAACAAAATAAAAAACACATCAAAACAAGAAACATAAATCCGCTGTCATGGAAGACGATTGCATTTAGCATATGCACCAAGCCTTTTAAACCCCTAGGCATCCTTAGAGGATGAGTGAAGTCTCATGAGGGTTTACCAGCAATAATACCCACAAACATTTTTTTTGGCACTACGTTATTGACAGACAAAGCCTTTCATACAAACACATGGTCCATACATCATGAGCAAGTTTAACAAGTTGAACATACAAACCACATCATCCAGGCATCCAAGCATCATTCAACTCATAGCTAAAAAATTGAGACAACACATGCTCCAAAAAGTGCAAAGTGGCCTAACACAAGATCATGGGGTTTCAATTATTCTCAAAAGATGTGTACCCCAAAATTCATAGGAATGCAATGTGATGACAACAACCAAGGCTTGAATTGAAAAATACAAGTTTTCTTGTGTAGGTTGTGCAATGTTTGACTCCCTTAAGCTTCCAAATAACTTATGTAACAAGTGTTAGGCCAGTGACTCCCAAACCAGATGGTTTTAGGGCACTAGATGTGGAGACATCCCTTAGGACTTAATTACTCAAGTCAAAAAGTGCTACGAAGCCTAACTACCCATACAATCACTCAGCTGAATTTTCTCATATTTTTACGCGAACACTCATTGCTTGGTGAGGCAAGAGGTTGTTACTCAATGAAAAGCTCAACTTATGATGAAATTTTTTTTTTTTTTTACTTTTTTTATATATTGGCCAAGGTTTTCATCACCACATCAACCTACAAGTCTCAAGAGACACACTCCTTAAGTCAAATCTCATACCCCATAGACCCTAATGCTAGTGTGCATGTGAAAAATCAATCAAACACATTGAGTCCCTCTTATCCAACACATGAGTCAAACATTGGGATTTCTAATAATATACAGTGTCCAAACAAGTTGAGCACACCAATAACATGTGATAAGAGCCAAATATTACATATTTGGACCCCTTAATTTATATTAGTTAATCCTTTAGCTATGACGTTATATAATATTTTGTGTTAGATTTGTGTTTTATTGTTTGTAGGTTGCTGAAGAGAAACTACATCTTAAAAAGGAAAAATTACAAAGTCTTGGAATAAACCATACTTTGAGAAGACCTAGAAGATGTAGTTAAGTTTAACCAAAACAAAGACAGGATAAAATCTAAATTTTCCT
Source organism: Carpinus viminea (assembly GCA_013348765.1). NCBI lineage: Eukaryota > Viridiplantae > Streptophyta > Magnoliopsida > Fagales > Betulaceae > Carpinus > Carpinus viminea. The sequence continues at coordinate 18,916,837 of CP054674.1, forward strand.
AATTGAAGATAATTTCGGATTGAATTCAAATTCAGATTCTGCACACGTCTAAGTATTTTGACTATAACATTCTGCTCAAATATCGTATTGAGGTAACTCAAATGGCAGTAGAAATCTAACTCAAAATTATACAATTTATTGTGAAATAGGATTTTCTTAATTCGGACGTTTACTATGCCAAAATTGTTGATCGGTGTCAAATATTGTATATTTAACCCCCTTTAACTTATGTTTGTTAAGCTCTTAGCTTTGTTAATTTCTAATGTTTTGGTTAGTTTTGGTGTTTTAGTGTTTTGCAGGTTGTTAAGTTGCATTTGGGGCTAATGCCATCAACTCTAGAGCTTAAAATAGTTCGGGGAGCTTTGGCGGCAAAATTAAGTCGAGCGATGATTCGCACCCGACGACTTCCACCAAAACAGCCATATCTTGAGTTGTATAACTCCGATTGGGGTGATCTTGGTGTCTTTGGAAATCTATCTCGAAGATATACAAAATCACATTTCATAAGTTTTGGCCAATTCTGAAGTATGTGCGAACGCACGATTTTGAGTTCGAACACAATTATGCCCATCTGATGTAGAAATTCTTGCACGAGTGCGTTCGAACGCACCTAGTGCGATCAAACGCACTTAAACTAACCTGGCAGCGCTAAAACCCTAAATTTAGCCTATAAATACCTCCATTTCTTTTGTAAAAGAGGAGGGACACTTGGAGGACGCTTGAGGCGCCTTTGGGAGCTGGGACTCTGTTTGGCATTTTGAGCTCTCTCTAAATGTCCACTTTTTGTATAGTTTAATTAATATTTAATGCTTTTAGTTGTTTTAATTTAGTCTCTTATTTCCTCACTATGAATTTTTTATATATATTCATGTTTAGTTTACATTTTCTGTCATTTAATTTAATATTTGTTCGATTCAATCACAATCTCGTGACAAGATTATGATTGGTTGTTGTTTATGGATCGTTTATCGTCCAATATGCATTGTGATTTATCCGGGTTACATCGGATAGTTTAAGCGAGTCTAATATCCGTTGTCGCCAACACATCGGATGATTCGATCTCGCTCAACATCCGCTAGACCATTTATGGGTTAATACATCGCATGATTCGACTAGATTTTGTAAAGGCAAAAGAACATGCGTTGAGCTAGGCCATACGACGGGTGTGTGGACTATCGTGAGAATGGGACATACATTTTAGCCTAATTGTTTGATGTATATGTGGATTAGCATGCTTATATATTGATTAAATCGTAGTGAGGTAGATTAGGGACCTTAGTGTTTTTATTTATTTATTTTATTGCATTTTAATCTAGTTTATTTTTATGCACACAAACTGTTTGATTTTTAGACTAGGTTAAGATAGGATTAGTTTAGGCACTTTAAAATTAGTTTTTAACAAAACACGATTCTCTGTTGGTTCGACCTCGCACTTGCACAACCGCTCTATTACAAACAACTCGTGCAATTGGCGAGTACAATTAAATTTGTATAACAAATTTTGGCGCCATTGCCGGGGAATCGGTGTTTTGTTTAAATTGATTTTATGCTTAGATTAATTTTATCTTTCTACTAGTTATTTTAAATTGTGCAATTATTTTATTTGGTTTTGTGCTTTTGTATAGAAAAAAAAAAATCCAAAAAAAAATTAGTATTTTGTTAATTTTTAGTTTGTTTTTTGGAATTTCGGATAGTGCGATCGATCGTGATCGAACGCACTTGAGTCTATTCCTGATACCTCAAGGCGTGAGGCCTCGATCAGTCAGAAGCGCTATAGTGCGATCGATCGATTTACACCTCTGCGATCAAACGATGCACAAACTCGCTACATATTTGTGTATCTCATGATCGCGATCAATCAGAGACTTGCTCGAGCACTCTCGCTGTCCAATGTAATCTGAGGCAATGTATGTGTTTTGCTTTTTTTATTTTTTAATTTTTGTTTTATTTAATTATTAGTTTATTATTTATTTTTTTTTATTTATTATTGTTGTTTTTTAGTTTTTGTTAGTTTATTTATTTTTAATTTGTTTAATTAGTTTAATATTTTGTTAGTTTATTGATTAAATTATTTGTTTAGTTTATTTTTGTTAGTTTTGTTTATTTTATTTTATTTTGCTAAATTGTTATGTTTCATGGGGATATTTTGAACTGTTTGAGTGAAGCATGAGTCTTCCGCTTTAATTATTTTGATGTTTCTAGTGGTAGGATGCCAAATCCTACCAATTCACCCACATGAACCATGTTCACACTGCTCCAACCCTTACCATAGTTTAGGTGATTGTCCACATTGGGGACAATTTTCTAATTTTTCAAATGAGCTTGAACACCAGTTTCTATCTAGGTTTGAATCAAATTCAAATTTTTATAACCTGCATCGAGCAAACCATTCTGATTTTTCGTGAATGATCATGCTACGGAAAATTTTGATCCCCAGGTTGACGAACTGCACCACCCTGAATATCCGCAGTTCGACAACCATTTTTCTTCTCATTCATCATATGACTATCCTCCTAAGAAATCTTCCTTGGAAGACACTCTTAAGGAATTCATGGAACTAGTCGGCCAACCCACCATTCCTGCTTCCCATGAACTATCTTTGGAAGAAACACTTGAGGAGTTTAGGAAAACAGTTAACCAACCTTGTCAAGAAATCATAGATGCCACTGTGGCAAACACTGAAGCAGTTGCAAGGTTGGAAGGACAGTTTGGTCATCTAGTAGTTGAATTCAATAAAATTGAGGAAGAGGAACTTCAAAGTCAAGAGTTGGCAATAGGGCAATACATGATTGATGAGGATTGCCCCAGCGATCCTCATCATGAGCATGTCCAAGCCACCACACTTGTTAGTGAGTGTTGATAATCATGAGGAAGAAGAAGAAGAAATGGAGCAATTGATTGAGCCCCCCGCCAATTTTAAATTGGTCCTATGACAAGGAAGTGAGTACTGAAGCTCACTCCTTCATCACAATCCCTCTCGAGACATATCTTGAACCTCAAGTTTCATCTTTTCAATGTCTCAAGAGCCTTCTTATGTAAAGATCTTTGAGGAATCACACACAAAGATCACAAATCTAGGAACCATGTTCCTAAGTGGATTCTCAAAATAAGGTCAACTACATAAGATGGCGGAACATCCTTCCAAAGGGATATCAAATTTTAAAGAAAAAGGATGGAAGGGATTGGTTGGACACCCATATGAGCGGGTAGCGCGGTTTTGTTACTTTTTATTTTCCAGACTTTATTCTTTTTTAGTCATTTTCTTTTTGTTTATTTCTTGTCTTTTTGTTTTATTTTGTTTCTAACAGCAATTAACCTTTAATGTTTGATCTTTGAGAAAAAGATTGTTGTTAGTCTTTGATAGGTGTTTTGATGTTCAAGTTCGGGGGACGCCTTGGCCTTGGCATGTTTCGGTTTCTCATCCCACTATAATGTATTTCTTGCCACATTGGGGACAATGTGTCATTTAAGTTTGGGGGTGTGGACAAACATTTTGTCTGTCTTTTTGTTTGTTTTTGTCTATATATACTTGTTTTTGCCTGTATATAAATTTTTTTCTTTTTGTTTGTTACTATGTTTTTGATTGGGCACAACTTACATCGTAACTGTGGAATGCATGTCATTGGTGTGTTTAACATTTTTGAACATTGCCTATCATTAGAAATCCCAGTTTTTGATTCATGTGTTGGATTAGAGAGACCCCACTTGTTTGATCGATATTTCACATGCACACTAGCATAGGGTCTGTAGGGTATGAAATTAGATTTGAGGAGTGTTTTTCTTGAGATTTGTTGGTTGATGTGATGTGTGATGATAAACCTTGGCTGTAAAAATTAAAAAAAAAATCAAAAAAATCATAAGTTGAATTTCTCTTTGAGTAACCGGACCTGTTGCCTAGCCAAGCAATGAGTGTTCGTGTCAAAAGATGAGAAGTTCCAGCTAAAATATTGTGTGGCTAGTTAGGCTTCGAAGCTCTTTTTGACTTGAGTAATTAAGCCCCTAGGGATGTTTCTACATCTAGTGCCCTAAAACCACCTGGTTTGAGAGTCACTGGCCCAACGCTTGTTACATAAGTCATTTAAAAGCTTAATGGAGTCAGCATTGCATAGCCTACACAAAAAATTGCATTTTTCAATTCAAACCTCGGTTATTTTAATCACATTGCATATCCTATGATTTTTGGGGATACACGTCTTGAGAATAATTGAAACCCCATGATCTTGTTGTTAGTACACTTTGCACTTTATGGAGCATGTGTTGTCTCAATTTTCCAACCTTGAGTGAAATGATGTTTGGATGCCTGGATGATGTGGTTTGTATGTTCAACATGTTAAATTTGCTAATGAAGTGTGAACCATGTGTTTGTGTGAAGGGCTTTGTCCATTAATAACATAGTACCAAATAATTGTTTGTGGGTGTCATTCGAAAACCCTCACGAGACTTCACTCTCCACTAGGGAATTCCTAGGGGTTTAAAAGGCTTGTTGCATACACTAAATGCAATCGCTTTCTCCCACAAAAGTGGATTTATGTTTCTTGTTTTCTTTGTGTTTTCATTTTTGTTTTGCTAAGGACTAGCAAAATGTAAGTTTGGGGGTATTTGATCTGTCAAATATTGTATATTTAACCCCTTTAACTTATGTTTGTTAGCTTTGTTAATTTCTAATGTTTTGGTTAGTTTTGGTGTTTTAGTGTTTTGCAAGTTGTTAAGTTGCATTTGGGGCTAATGCTATCAACTCTAGGGCTTAAAACAGTTCGGGAAGCTTTGGCGGCAAAATTGAGTTGAGTGATGATTTGCACCCGATGACTTCCACCAAAATGGTCATATCTTGAGTTGTATAACTCCGATTGGGGTGATCTTAGTGTCTTTGGAAAGCTATCTCGAAGATCTACAAAATCATATTTCACAAGTTTTGGCCAATTCTGAAGTATGTGTGCTCGAACGCACGTTTTTTTGTTCGAACGCAATTATGCCCATCTGATGCAGAAATTCTTGCACAAGTGCGTTCGAACACACCTAGTGTGATCGAACGCACTTAAACTGACCTGGCAGCGCTGAAACCCTAAATTTAGCCTATAAATACCCCCATTTCTTTTGTAAACGAGGAGGGACGCTTGGAGGCCGCTTGGAGGCGCCTTTGGGAGCTGGGACTCCCCTGTTTCGGCATTTTGAGCTCCTCTAAATGTCACTTTTTGTATAGTTTAATTAATATTTAATACTTTTAGTTGTTTTAATTTAGTCTCTTATTTCCCTCACTATGAATTTGTTTATATATATTCATGTTTAGTTTACATTTTCTGTCATTTAATTTAACGTTTGTTCGATTCAATCACAATCTCGTGACAAGATTGTGATTGGTTGTTGTTTATGGATTGTTTATCGTCCAATATGCGTTGTGATTTATCCGGGTTACATTGGATAGTTTAAGCGAGTCCAATATCCGTTGTCGTCAATGACACATCGGATGATTTGATCTCGGCTCAACATCCGTTGTGACCATTTATGGGTTAATACATCGCATGATTCAACTAGATTTTGTAAAGGCAAAAGAACATGCGTCGAGCTAGGCCGTACGACGGGTGTGTGGACTATCGTGAGAATGGGACATACATTTTAGCCTAATTGTTTGATGGATATGTGGATTAGCATGCTTATATGTTGATTAAATCGTAGTGGGGTAGATTAGGGACCTTAGCGTTTTTATTTATTTATTTTATTGCATTTTAATCTAGTTTATTTTTAGACATTCCAACTGTTTGATTTTGGGATTAGGTTAAGATAGGATTAGTTTAGGCACTTTATAATTAGTTTTTAACAAAACACGATTCTCTGTGGATTCGACCTCGTACTTGCACAACCGCTCTATTACAAACGACTCGTGCAATTGGCAAGTACAATTAAATTTGTGCAACAATCGTCCTGCAATATCAGAACACAAATCTAAGCAAATCTTATCCTGATTTCAGACTTCTAATTGGACTGGGAGACTGACCTCCGAATTATCTAGGTTTACTAGAGCTTCTAGGACTTCTCTAAGCCTATAAATAAACCTCTTTGCATTCAAGAAAGAAAGCGAAGCCTAGAGACAAAAATTCACAACTTTTCTCTTTAGTTTAGTTTTTTGTTAGGTTTAGGTTTAGGTTTCAGTATTCATAGTCATGTGGAACTAAATCCCCAACTAAGGTTGGAGATGAAACCTTACCGTTGAAGAACGACATTGCTATTATGTAAGTTCTTATTGATTTGATTTTATTGAGTTTATTATTTTAATTATTTTATTCCTAATCAATTATGTGGAGTGATTCTTGGATATCTCTTGTGATTCAAGGATACATGTGATAATTTGAGATAATTTCATATGATTGATTGCTTGGTTTTTAACTCATAAAAATTAGATATTCCTTGTGATTTGTTCTATGAATACTTCTGGTGTTTCAATTAAATTTGGATTCCTTTTTTGATTTGATCAATGAATGGATACATGGGATGGTTTTGATTAATTCTTTGAAGCATAGTAAAACATATCTAAAATTTTAATTGTGAGAACTTCATATTGATATTGATGAGCATAGAGTATGTTGTTATGATGCGGTGAGTGTGAATTCCTAAACCTTAGTACCTTTATCTATTGAGTTATTTATTTTATGTTTAATCTTTTAATTTTAAAAACCCAATTCAAAACCCTTTTGAAACTAGGTTAAGATTTAATTAGTTTAGATATAAATATGATCTTTCAAAAATACAATTCTCTATGGATTCAACCTCGCACTTGCAATCCATTATATTGCAAACGATTCATGCACTTGTGAGTAATTAAAATTTGCACAACAACTTGCAATCCATAGTTATGATATAAGTCATGCCCAATCAACAACATAGTCTTTTTTTTTTTTTTTAACAAAAACAAAAAACACACATAATCAAAGAAAATGACAAAAATGTCTACCCCACCCCCAAACTAAAACGACACATTGTCCCCAATGTGTCCAGAAATACAATACCAGAGGAACGGTGCAAGTCAGGCATAACGTAAGAATGCTCCCCCAAACTTGAATGGTAGACACTTGACCTGGAAAACACAAGAAAAAACAAACACAAATGATGAGTGCCAAATAGTGCTTATTCGGACCCCTTAATTTATATTTGTTAAGTCTTTAGCCTTGTTATTATTTACTGTTTTTGCTTGTTTAAGTATTTTATGGCGTTGCAGGTCCTTGCATTCAAACCATAGTTGCAAAGGCTGAAAAAGGGCAAAAGAAGTGAAGTTTTATTCCCTGCCACTACGCTCAAGCACACAAAGGGCGATTGAGCGCACTGCGTTCAAACCCAAGGCTTATGACGGAGCACATGCCTCGTCAACTCGCGTCTCACACGTTGCCCTAGCAACCATCACTTCTATCCTTGCACCGTGGAATTTTTTAGGCAATTACGAGTGATCGAGCGCGCCTTCCATAATCGATCGCATACTTGCCTGCGCTTGAGCGCAATGCTTGCGATCGAGCGCACCTATGTGACCTGGCAGCACCTTAGTTTTCTATAAATAAGTCCCTTGTGTATATTTTCAGACCTTACATTTTCATGGGCGCATTTTGAGAGCTTTTGCCTCTATTTGGCACTGCCTTGCCCATTTTAACTGTCAAACTATATTACTTACTTTAATTTAATGCTCTATTGTAGTTTGCTTGTGTTTCCCTATTACATGGGAGGCTAAATGTAATACCCCGATAAAAACCCACCATTTAGTAGATGAAATCTTCTTCTTAGGAGTTGTTAACAAAGGTTTTAATGAGGATGTTTTATGGATCCAAAACCCTCGGTGCCAAATCACACTTTGAAAACCCTTAGAAAAATAGAGGCCGAACACTGATCCTCAAGGAGCGGACGACGTTGTTGTCTGCAGTGTGGATGTACATAGGGGAACCCCCGTATGTACGCTCTGTAAATCATATAGGCGGACATACATGGGACCATCGGACATACGCTACTTTTTGAATACCCTTTGGATAATATCTGGACGTACGAGATACCTTCTGGACCAATGTACAAAGACCACCGGACGTACACTAGGGTTGCCGGACATCCGCGCTGTCAAGGAGTTGGTGGCGAACTTTCTCTATAAATAGCCCGACCCTCCTCCCATTTCTCATGCCTTATTCAGCTCTCTAGTGTGCCTCTAGGCTACCAGAACCTCTTCTCGGTGTTTTGAGTGAGAAATCTGTGAGGGAGAGTTTCAACGAAGAGTTTCCAAAGAAAGGAGGCAATGTCCATGCTTAGCTTCGGGGTAAGCTCAGTTCCCTTGTTACCTCGTGTTTATGCTTTAATAAAGATTTCAAAGTGTTCAGCATTCTTTTAAATTAACAACGTTTTCAAAGAGTTTTCTGAGGATTGTAAATCTGTGATTTCTGCGTTGTATGTTCTATTTTGCTAGCTTAGAAAGGGTCTAGAGGTAAACATGCACCGTCTTCCTCAAACAAAGGTGCTTAATACACACTTAAACGCTATTGAGGGCGGACGACGGTAAGTAGGCGAGCACCTGTTCTTAAGTTTCATACGTGTATGCTTTAGCTTAGCCATAACTCTAGATTGAGAATAACGGTGTCTTGTATCCGTTATAATAGGAATAGCTTGGTCGGATGACTTGCTCGATGTGCGAGGTAAGTAAACACTTACACCTTTTTTCAGAATCGGATATGTCAATTGACCGACCACGAGGATGATATGAGCATATGTTTATTTCTGCAAAATACTCGGTAACGGTATCATTGAATAAACCACCAAGATGCATCATATGCATGCGTATGTATGAATGGCCATGGGCTTATTATATAAACTACGATTATGGTCAAAGTGCGTTATGTGAGGGTTGTGGATCCATTGGTTTTGGACCTTGATGCAACCATTCCTATGGTTCGTTACTATAGGATGGACGTCATTAGTTGGTGTGGGCCACTGGTCGACTCGATCTTAACCATTAATGTTACGTACAATATGTTGTATAATGGCTGGTCACTAGCATTGTATTATAAGTCCCTGGGACGACATCAACCCTGAGAAGAGGTAATATCTCGTAGACCATGTATCGGAGTTATGACTCATAAAGCATTATACTTTTCTGCATTATACTTTTCTGCATTAAAACTACTAAGTAATTATCATCGGTTCTACAACATAAGTCTTGAAAACCCCAAAAACCCTTTAAATGGTGTACTACTGAAGGTAATGCCCACCTTTTGGTTACTACTCGAAGTGCACGTTTACTTTCATTAAATGGACTCATGTCGTACCTAGGTGTAAAGTTTACTTACTAAGTCTTTAGACTTATGCAATTATTATATATCTAGGTAACCTGGCTAATCGCTATAACGGTGGCAAGAGACGCTATCATTTGGTTGTGCTTTACTTACTATATAGGTTCATCCTCTTACATAGTTGCTCCATGTTCTTAAATTTGATGGTTGTAGTAACTCAGATTTATTCACCTTCCTTTGCAAATACTCCGACGATTTTACAAGGGTGATCACTCAATTAGTCACCAGTTGACTTAACTGGGTGAATTTCCAGTGACACCACCGAATTAGCCAAGGTTAATTTCTGGGGGCATTACAGCATGGTATCAAAGCATATGGTCTTGCCGACCATAGTTGTAAATCTGAGCATAGGATGTAGTAATTAGGCTTGATCTTAAAAGAACTGGAGCCTAGGATAAGTTGAGTTCCCTTGTTTGCGAGTGCAAGCTACTATAATGGCCTATTTGATTGCTTGACTTGGGATGAACGGGGTCGCCTGTTATGCGTTATAGGCACTTAATCATGCTTCACACCCTGATGCGTGATGGTTGTAGACACTTAATCGCTGAAATGGCCGAGTTCGGACCTCACACAAATACCAACCTCGCTTTAGTAAATACAGTAATTCAACCCAAGCTGACCAGGGGCCGAAACCTTTGCCTCAGCCAAGTGAAGAAAAGGAGACGCAAAGCAACTAAGAAGAGGACAGTCATTCCTAAGTGTCACAGTATCTCGGCGATATGAGATTTTCCACCTATCCCCGGAAGGTTTAACCCGTACCTCAGTAATGAACAAAAGCGAGCAATGCATACCCAACTAACTCAGATCTCGGACGAGTACGCCCAATTGGAACAAGAGGAAATCTGACTACTGAAGATGGGAGCATTACTTGATGGATCTAACCATCAAAGGACTACATTTCTCTCCAGCATAGACAAGGACTATGAGGCACTAGTTAGGGATGAGGAAGACCCGTTCGAAGACTCGTCTGAGGAGTGATAGGTCTTGGGGTAGTAACCTCTAGATGTTAGGGAGTTAGGTTTTCTCTCACCCTTAGCAATAGTGAGTTTTGATGTCTGGACAACTAGGGTTGATTGTAGTGCACAAAAGGATTTTGATTGTACCCTGAATTTCAGAAATAAAATCGTTTTGACTTACCTTGTTGTTTCCAACTTTTCTGTGCCTTGGGAATTTTCTAAGAAGCTCTAAAATAAAATTAAAAAATTTTAAAAAAATCATTTTTAGGGTTGAACGGACGTACGCCCCCGATGCCGAACGTACGCCATTAAACCAGCGTTTTATAAAAGGACCAAACGTCCTCAAACCCTATTCATTCTCATTTTTCTCACACTCAAACACCTTCAAGAAGATTTTCTGCCAAGTCTCTGTGATTCCAAAAGGATTTCAAGCTCACATTTCGGATTAAACCTGAGGTATGTGATTTTTCAAGGTTTTCCCCAAATTTTCGCAACTTTAGGGTTTTGATTTAAATCTCGATATTTCTTGCACATTTTGCATTTAGCTGGTTTGGTTGTGAACTAGGATCATGCATATGGGGTATAAGTTCATTTGATTGCACTAGTTTGGTTTGAATCACACCCATTCGGATTTGGGGGATTTTTGCCCTAAATCCGAAATTCTTGTGATTTGATGATCCCTGCATGCAATTGATGCATGAAGCAAAGCTAAATCCTTCATATGGTGGCCTAGGAATCCCTTGCCCAAAATTTCTCAAAAATTTTTTCAAAAACCTAATTTTTTATTTGGGGTTTCATTTTTGATCAAATTTGTGAATTTGTAGTGTCATTTGGACCACATAGAACTTGAGACTAGTACCTTAGAGTTCACCCAATGATTTGGACCGTTTGGATTTGAATTTCCCGTCAAATCCAAAATTACCAAAATGCCCTTCACTCGCAAGGATAGGGTTTTTTGCCCTAAATCCAATGAATTCTCCTACGATTCCCTTGGAACCCAACATTGATGTATTTTAAAATCCTCTATCACTTTTAGATTGAGCCAAAACCAATTGATTAATTTCAATCGACCCAAAACCCTAGTTCTTGAATTTAGGGATTTTGCCTAAATTCGGGATTTTGCAACTTTCTGACTTATCATAGGTCATTTGGAACAATTGAGACCCAGTGGTTATAATGGGGACTCCGATTTATGATTTCGACCCTTGAACCGAAAATTCGGCCTAATTTTGTAAAATTACCAGAATACCCTTCACCCCAAAGGAATAGGGATCTTACCCTAGTTCGACCCTATGAATTGGAGAACGTAAGCCTACATAAGTTTTAAGGACTCAATTTTTCTACATGGTTCTTAAAGATTCCGTCCAAGTTTCAAAAATTATCAAAATGCCCTTCTTCCCTTAGAAGGGGCATTTTCGTCTTTTAACACCTAACCTAACCAAGTACATCCCAATTGATCGTCATGGGATCTAATACCACCTTGTCACTCATAGCCTTCATTATTTTAATTTAGCTTAAATTTCCAAAATGTCCTTCTCCCCTTAAAGGGGGCAATTTTGACCTTTTGAACGTACTGGTTCCTAGTACACCTAAAATCTGTTGATAGGTGCCTTATATCCATACAGTCAAGTCTCAGATATCTTGACAATTCCAAAGCCGCCTAAGCTCGAATCCATCGATACAACCCTACTTTCTGTTCTTGCATTTTAGAGCATGTAGTAATAGGACCTTTACATGGGTAGGATTTTGCATGGGATTTTCGAGAGTCGTTACTAATAGGAATTTACCGTTGATCGGTGTCAAATATTGTATATTAGACCCCCCTTAACTTATATTTGTTAGGTTCTTAACTGTGTTAATATCTAATGTTTTGTATAGTTTTAGTGTTTTATAGTGTTTTATAGTGTTGCAGGTCCTTGCATTCGATTTGCGGTCAAAAGCGTGAAATGGCTAGTATTTCGCGCTTGATCGACATATGTGGCGCTCAAACGCATTGCGTCTAACGCAGCCTGGAGATCGATTCAAGAGGTCGAATGGTAGTGTGCATCAAACGCACAAAATGCGCTCAACGAATTCTCGACTCAACCGACACGTGACACCTTGACCTATAAATAGGACCTCGTGTATTCTTTTGTTTTTCACGTTTGGGAGGTGCCTCTAGGGCCTCAAGCCCTCTGTTTTCCTTGTAAATCCTCATAAATTGTCATTTATTTAATTTATGTTTTATTTTACTTTTATTTAGTCTCTTATTCCCTTCACTTTAGATTTACTTCAATGCTTTCATAGTTAGTTTTACGTTTAATCCGTTTATTATTTGCCATGCTAGTTCGTTTCGTTTAATTTAGTGACAAAGTTGCATCGATTGTGCCATGATTGTTTGGTCATAGCGTTTAGTCCGATGGATACATTTCATCGTTAGGCTACCATTTATCCATTGTAGTTAGTGTTAAATCACTTTCATTGGATCCTTTGGACCTAGACCTTTCATGTTTTGTCTTTGTCAAATGGGCGCGTTTGATTATTTCAATAGGCACGATAGGACTTGCATAGGGCGTAAGCATGCATGAACTAGCGTGACACTAGAACATGCATTGCTTTTAATCGATGAGCGGATGTTTAATTAACTATATATTTAAATATATATTCATGTTTAGTTGTATTATTACATCATTTAGGCGGAAATATGAACAATGTGTTAACTTCGAGTATGCCTTGTAGCATAAATGTTTAATGAATATGAGCTAAGCATGTTTATATATTAATTAATTTATTGTGAGGTGGATTAGGGACTTTAGTTATTTTTATTTCTTTATTTTATTGCATTTTAATTTAGTTTATTTTAATGCACGCGTGTTCGATATTGGGAGTAGGTTAAGATAAGTTTAATTTAAGCACTTTAAAATTGGTTTTTGACAAACACGATTCTCTGTGGGTTCAACCTCGCACTTGCACGCCCGCTCTATTACAATCGACTCGTGCAATTGGCGAGTACAATTAAATTTGTACATCAAATTTTGGCACCGTTGCCGGGGAATCGGTGTTTTGTTGAAATTGATTTTTCTTGCTTAGATTAATTTTATCTTTCTACTAGTTATTTTAATTGTGCAATTATTTTATTTTGTTTCGTGCTTTTGTTTAGATAAAATCTAAAATTCAAAAAAAATTAGAGTAGCGTTTTTGTTTCCTTTTTTTAGTTTATGTCGAGTCCCTGGAATTTTAGGCGTCGATCGCGTCGACGCAGTTCTTGCTCGAATGCACGTGCCTATTCCAGGTCGACGCATTCACCGCTCTAGTATGCGTTGCATGCGGACGCCTTTGACAGATCGCGCTGCCGTTGCAAACGAATGCACCTCTGTTGCGTTCGAACGCACGTGCACATACTGCAACATTTTCTGCGTATCTGCGTGTTTGCGATCAACCAGACACTGCGTTCGTGCATCATGGCTGCACCAGACCTAAAGGCGTGTATGTGGTTCTGTTTTTTTTTTTCTTTCTTGTTTTATTTAATTTTTAGTCTTTATTTATTTATTTATTATGCCTATGTTTATTTATTTACTTGCTGTTTTTAGTTTTTGTTAGTTAGTTTATTTTTAATTGTTTAATTAGTTTATTGTTTTGTTAATTTATTTATTGGTTTTGTTTAAGTTTATTAGTTTTTGTTTATTTTATTTTTTTATATTGTTAATTGTTTCATGTGGGATATATTGAATTTGGGTGAAGCATGAGTCTTCCGCTTGATTATTTTAATATTCCCTACCACTTTGCACCCACATGAACCATGTTCGCTCCATCCCTTACCATTGTTTAGGTGATTGTTCACATTGGGAACAATTTTCTAATTTTCAAATGAGGTTGAACACAGTTTCTCGATCCACAGGTTTGAATCAAATTCAAATGTTTATAACTTGACTGGAGCAACCATTCTTATTTTTATTTACCGCATTTTATTTTCTTTTGTTATTTTTTTTCCTGTATATATTTTATTTGTTTGATTCTAACAATTAACGTTGATGTTTGATCTTTGAGAAAAAGATTGCTGTTAGTTTTTGATGGTGTTTTGATGTTCAAGTTTGGGGGCGCTTGGACTTTGTTCATCCGGTTCCTCATCCTTGTAATGTATTTCTTGCCACATTGGGGACAATGTGTCATTTAAGTTTGGGGGTGGACAAACACTTTGTCTGTTTTGTTTGTTTGTTTATTTACTTGTTTTGTTTTGTTTTTGTATATATTTGTATTTTGTTTGTATATAAAATTTTTTTTTTTGTTTGTTACTATGTTGTTGATTGGTCATGACTTATGTCATTGGTTTGTTTAACTTGTTTGAACATTGCCTATCATTAGAAATCAGTTTTGATTCTTGTGTTGGATTAGAGAGACTCACTTGTTTGATTGATATTTCACATGCACACTAGCATTAGGGTCTGGGTATGAGATTTGACTTTGAAGTGTGTTTCTTGAGATTTTTAGGTTTTTGCGATGTGATGATGAAAACCTCGACTTTAATAAAAAAAAAATCAAAATCAAAATCATAACAAAGTGAGTTTTCATTGAGTAACGGACCTCTTGCGGCCAAGCAATGAGTGTTAGCGTCAAAAGATGAGAAATTTCTGCTAAAAAATTATGGCTAGTTAGGCTTCGTAACTCTTTTTGACTTGAGTAATTAAGCCCTTAGGGATGTCTCTACATCTAGTGCCCTAAAACGCTTGGTTTGGGAGTCATTGACTTACGCTTCGTTACATGGGTCATTTAGAAGTTTAAGGAAGTCAACATTGCGACCTACACAAAAAATTGCATCTTTCAATTTAAGCCTTGGTTGTATTTATCACATTGTTTTTCCTTTGAATTTTGGGATACACTTTGGAGTAATTGAAACCCCATGATCTTATTGTTAGTTCACTTTGCACATTATGGAACGTGTTGTCTCAATTTTCCAACCTTGAATGAAATGATGTTTGGATGCCTTGATGATGTGGTTCATATGTTTAACATGTTAAATTTGCTAATGATATATGAACCATGTGTTTGTGTGAAGGGCTTTGTCCATTAATAACATAGTGCCAAACAAATGTTTGTGGGTATCATTCTGAAAAACCCTCACGAGACTTCACTTGTCCTCTAGAACTCCTAGAGGTTTAAAAGGCTTGTTGCATCGCTCAATGCAATCGTTCTCCCACAGCGGACTTATGTTTTTATTGTGTTTTTCGTTTTGTTTTGCTAAGGGACTAGCAAAATGTAAGTTTAGGATATTTGATCGGTGCCTAAAAGTGCTTATTTGGACCCTTAATTTATATTTGTTAGGCCTTTAGCATTGTTAATATCTAATTATTTTTAGTGTTTTTAGTATTTTGTGTTGTGCAGGACATTGCATTAAAACATGGTTAGCAAAGGCAAAATGCACCAAGTGAAGAAGTGATTCACCAAGTGCGTTTGAGCGCAGCACCCAAATTCGAACACCCGATCACGCATGCGCGGGGTTGACGCATGCCCGGCCGCCCTAAGTTGCTCTGCGTTTGAGCATAAAGGGACCCTGCTCGAGCACTTCCATCGACCCTAGCCGCCACGGCGATTATTTGCGATCGAGCATGCGCCATGCGTTACCACAATAAAGCGTTCAAGCTGAGTGCGTTGACGCACTCATGACCTGACCTATAAATAGGACCTCGTGTATTCTTTTGTTTTTCACGTTTGGGAGGTGCCTCTAGGGCCCAAAGCCCTCTGTTTTCCACTAAATCCCTCCTAAATTGTCATTTATTTAATTTATGTTTTATTTTACTTTTATTTAGTCTCTTATTCCCTTCACTTTAGATTTACTTCAATGCTTTCATAGTTAGTTTTACGTTTAATCTTTATTATTTGCCATGCTAGTTCGTTTCGTTTAATTTGTGACAAAGTTGCATCGATTGTATGATTGTTTGGTCATAGCGTTTAATCGATGGATACATTTCATCGTTAGGGACTCGTCCATTTATCCATTGTAGTTAGTGTTAAATCACTTTCACATTGGATCCTTTGGACCTAGACCTTTCATGTTTTGTCTTTTGTCAAATGGGCGTGCGTTTGATTATTTCAATAGGCACGATAGGACTTGCATAGTAAGCATGCATGAACTAGCGTGACACTAGAACATGCATTGCTTTTAATCGATAGCGGATGTTTAATTAACTATATATTTAAATATATATTCATGTTTAGTTCGTATTATTACATCATTTAGGCGGAAATATGAACAATGTGTTAACTCGAGTATGCCTTGTAGCATAAATGTTTAATGAATATGAGCTAAGCATGTTTATATATTAATTAATTTATTGTGAGGTGGATTAGGGACTTTAGTTATTTTTTATTTCTTTATTTTATTGCATTTTAATTTAGTTTATTTTAATGCACGCCACGTGTTCGATATTGGGAGTAGGTTAAGATAAGTTTAATTTAAGCACTTTAAAATTGGTTTTTGACAAACACGATTCTCTGTGGGTTCGACCTCGCACTTGCACGCCCGCTCTATTACAATCGACTCGTGCAATTGGCGAGTACAATTAAATTTGTACATTAAAAGGCTTGTTGCATACGCTAAATGCAACCGTACAACCCACGAAAGCTGGATTTATCCTTGATGTTTTTCATTTTATTTTTTGTTCTATATTGGTAAGGGACTAGCAATATGTAAGTTTGGGGGTGTGATAAGCGCCGAATGTTGCACATTTAAGCCCTTTAACTTGCATATGTTAATTTCTTAGCGTTGCTATTTGCTTTATTATTGTTTTGTTTTGTGTTTCAGGTCAAATACATGAGCTTCGTTGGAAATTGAAATAAAAGGGCCGAGAAGCGCTTCTCGACGATCGTCGCAACACACTTGCGATTGTGTGCACTGAGAACGATCACCTGCACTGTGAGCGTCGGGCGACGATCGCCCATCTGTGCGTGCACTCGGGCTTCACTTAACGTGCGTTGGACAACGTAAGCTACTCAAGTCTCCGAGTTGAAGTGGGAAGCTAACCTGGTTTTAGGGTTTCTAGGGTTTCCTAGTGCCTATAAATAGGCCATTATACAATGTAAACGGATCCGGTTTTCCTTAGTGCGAAATTTACACAAAAATTCCTTGGAGTTCATTCGTCAGCATGAGCGGCTAAACCCCATTGTGGGGTACTGATGTAACCCTTTCCAAGCACAACGGTGATTGTATTTGATTTTTGTTAATTCATTATATGTATGTTGATTGCATAACTGTGAGGATTGCAACCCTTGATTCTGTTCTTAATTTTAATGCAATTGTTATTCAATTCTAAATTCAGTACTTGCGAAATTCTTAATTCTTATCTTGTCTTAGAATTTAATTTTCCTGTATTGAATTCAATCAATTTTATTTTCTGTGATCATAAAATTGATGGCTATGCAATGGTTTTAATATGCATATGATTAATAGGATTAGATTGACCATGCTTAGGGAAGACGGGTCATACTACACCTAGTTTAGAGTAATTTAGGTAGACGATCCGTGCCAACCAAAGATGGGTTATACTATTCCGTTGATCATATAAAACTTATTAAGGGATTTTATAGTTTATACCTAGGGAAGATGGATCGTGCCGCATCTTAGTGGTTAGGTGGACGATCCGTGCCAATCGAAGATAAATTATTCTTATCCCTTAATATGTAATTTCTTGTCTTTTATAACATGCATGATTATGAGTTTCTAGAATTAAATTACGGTTACCATTGTTGTGCGGATTGCGGTGAAGTTGGTACCTCACTCTCTCTCTCTCATATATTTACTTTTAATTCTGCATTTACTTTCATGCACTCAAATTTACAAACAATCAAAACTCTTTTAATTAATTAGGTTAAATTTAGTCTTTAGAATTTAGTAATGAAACCCCTACAGTCCTTGAGGTTCGACACCCTCTCTATAGTCGTATCCTACAAAGATTCGTCTTATTGCGAGTGGTATTTTTATAATTGATATTTTGGTCACAAAATTAACCACATCATCGACGATCTAAGAACTCTTCTCAAAATCTAGAGTCTATTTGCAATTTTAAGGAAAAGAAAGAAGAAAACTCAACTCTGAGATTCTTATTCAATGAAAACTGATAATATACAACAACTGAATTGTTTGGAGGCTATAAGCATATATTTATAGTCACAAACCCTAAACCTATTAAAAAGATTACATAAATAACCCTAAACCTGATAAAACTATGAAATAAAGACTCTTAATGCCCTAAGACTACTAAAACAATTAAATAACATCGGTTTAATAATAGGAAAATGCGAAAATATAACATAGGACCCATGAGCGAACGATCGCAACACAGGGGGCGATCGTTCGCATATGGGCGAACGATCAGGCACACGATCCCTCCTCATCAGTCGCTTCCTCAGTAGCATTGGGCAGACACGGGAGGATATGCAGTAGGCCTTCCAGGCGATGCAACTAGCTAGGACATAGGACCGTGCTATCTTGGACTAGCTGTGCGAGCACCTTATAGGATCTCTGGATGTTAGAGACTACGGCATCCACAACTCCAGTTTTAGTAGGGGCAGGGGGAGCCCTAATGCCTGGGGCAGCCCTGGCATGAGGGGGAGCCCAAGTGAGGGGCCGCCAGGGCGAGCATCTGCAGAGCCGACTCCAAGGAGACAACCCCGCTCATAGTTTTAGCGCTGCCTGTTGACTACCTTATTAGGAGTTTATTTTTTCTTTTTGGTTAAGTCCACCACGGTGGTGGCAATTTTGGATGTATCTTGCTACAACTTAAGTCCACCACTTTTAGGGTGGCAATTTTGTCCTGTATATATTCATGACTGCTTATGTTTGATGACTGATGTGATGCTTGTTGACTCTTTTTACTTTTAAGGGTTGCACAACGTTATCTAGTACGATTTCTTGATGTTGCAAAACTTTTACATGATTAATTTTTCCTCCAAGGATTTGAATTGCAAAACTCTCTTAAAATGGACATTTTACCTTTGATTTTGAAAAGCTCTAAATTTCAAGGACGAAATTTCTATAAAGAAGGGAGAGTGTAATACCCCGATAAAAACCCACCATTTAGTAGATAAAATCTTCTTCTTAGGAGCTATTAACAAAGGTTTTAATGAGGATGTTTTATGAATCCAAGACCCTCAGTGCCAAATCACACTTTGAAAACCCTTAGAAAAATAGAGGCCGAACATTGATCCTCAAGGAGCGGACGTGCGTTAGGTCTAGCGGACATACGCTACTGTCTGTAGTGCGAACATACGTAGGGGGACCACCGGACGTACACTCTGCAAACTGTGCAAGCGGACGTACATGGGACCACCGAACGTATGCTACTTTTTGAATACCCTTTGAATAATACCTGGACGTACGAGACACCTTCTAGACCAATGTACAAAGACCACCGGATGTATGCTTGGGTTGCCGGACGTCCGCTGCTCTGTCAGGGAGTTGGTGGTGAACTTTCTCTATAAATAGCCCGACCCTCCTCCCATTTCTCACGCCTTATTCAGCTCTCTGGTGTGCCCCTAGGCTGCCAGAACCTCTTCTTGGTGTTTTGAGTGAGAAATCCCTAAGGGAGAGTTTCAACAAAGAGTTTCCAAAGAAAGGAAACCATGTCCGTGCTTAGCTTCAGGGTAAGCTCAGTTCCCTTGGTCATTATCACCTTGTTACCTCGTGTTTATGCTTTAATAAAGATTTCAAAGTGTTCATTGCACATTCTTTTAAATTAACAATGTTTTCAAAGAGTTTTCTCGGAGGATTGTAAATCTGTGATTTCCTGCGTTGCATATTCTATTTTGCTAGCTTAGAAAGGGTCTAGAGGTCTATGAATACCGTTGGAAACATGCACTGTCCGAACCTTAAAACAGTGTGCTTAACACACTGAGCGGACATACGCTATCGAGGGCGGACGTATGGTCAGTAGGCAGAGCACCTGTTCTTAAGTTTCATACATGTATGCTTTAGCTTAGCCATAACTCTAGACTAAGAATAACAGTGTCTTATATCCGTTATAACAGGGAATAGCTTGGTCGGACGACTCGCTCGAGTGCGCGAGGTAAGTAAACACTTACACCCTTTTTCGTAAACCGTGGGATATGTCAGTTGACTAACCACGCAGATGATATGAGCATGTTTATTTCCTGCAAAATACTTTGAAATGGTATCATTGAATAAATCACCAAGATGCATCGTAAGACATGGTACGCCGGTATGTGCGGTATGAACGGCCATGGGCTTATTATATAAACTATGTATTATGGTCAAATGTGTGCATTATGTGAGGGCTGTGGATCCATTGGTTTGGTGACCTTGATGCAACCATTCCCTATGGTTCGGTCACTACAGGATGGACGTCATTAGTTGGTGTGGGTCACTCGGGGTCAGACTCGATTGTACCACTAATGTTAGGTACGGTATGTTGTACAATGGCTGGGGCACTGGCATTGTATTATAGGTCCCTCGGGACAGCATCAACCCTACTGAGAAGGGGTAATATCTCTGGTAGACCATGTATGGGACTTATGACTCATAAAGCATTATACTTTTTTGCATTAAAACTACTAGGTAATTATCGTCGGTTCTACACCATAAGTCTTGAAAACCCCAAAAACCCTTTAAATGGTGTACTACTGGAGGTAATGCCCACCTTTTGGTTACTACTCGAAGTGCACATTTACTTTCATTAAATGGGCTCATGTCGTACCTAGGTGTAAAGTTTACTTACTAAGTCTTTAGACTTATGTGGTTATTATATATCTAGGTAACCTGGCTTATCGCTATAATGGTGGCAAGAGACGCTACCATTTGGTTTTGCTTTACTTACTATATAGGTTCGTCCTCTTACATAGTTGCTCTATGTTCTTAAATTTGATGGTTGTAGTAAATCAGATTTATTCACCTTCCTTTGCAAATACTTTGACAATTTTACAAGGGTGATTACTCAATTAGTCACCAGTTAACTTAACTAGGTGAATCGCCAGTGACACCACCGGATTAGCCGAGGTTAATTTCTGGGGGCGTTACACTAAATCCTCAACTAAGGTTGAGGATGAAGCCTCACCATTGATTCTATTCTAGTTTTTACATTGAGTTATTTAATTCTGTCATTTAATATCGCTTTCTTGTTTCAATTTGGTTAAGTGACAAAACCAAGTTTGATTGTGCCGTAATTGTTTATTCATTGTCTTTTGTCCGATGGATACATTTCATCCTTCGGTTTAAGTCTATTTATCCATAGTAGTTTGTGTTAAATCACTTTCACTTTGGATCCTTTGGACTAAATCGTTTATGTTTTGTCTTTCATCATAGGGACGGATTCTTTGAATCCTTCAATAGGCGCAATAGATTAAACTTTGATTTAAATCAATAGACGGATTATTTACTTAGTGTGTTTAACTAGCATTTTTGATTTGGTGAGGTGGAGTCTTTAACCTTAGTGTTTCTTTTGTTTACTTAATTTCTTAATTAGTGTATGCTTGGTCGGTAATCCTTGAATTTAGAGTTAACACCTTTAGATCCCGACTTAGAGAGGAATATTAGGAGAGCGCATAGAGCTCACATTGAGATGGAGGACATTCCGAGGAATGCAAATGAAGAGGAACAAGAAGATTACCAAGATGCAAGAACTAGGAACAGGGAGTAAAGATGAACATATAACATGGATTTCACTACATCACTCCAGGAATTGTTCGCACTAGTTGCGACTAGTTCTCATTCATGCATAGTGTTGCCACCGACTAATGCAACCCATTATGATCTAAAGCCACACATCATCCAACTTTTACCATCTTTTTATGCCTTAGATCATGAAAACCCATATTCCCATGTGAAGAAATTCAAAAATATCTGTGCCACCACTAAGTTCCAGAATTTCTTTGAGGAATCTATCCACCTTAGACTTTTTCCTTTTTCCCTCCATGATAAAGCCATAGAGTGGTTGGATTCCAACGCACCTGGCTCTATTACCTCTTGGGAGAGCTTGTTGAGTAAATTTTACAACAAGTTTTTCCCAATGTCCAGAGTAAATGAGGCAAGAAAGGAGATCAGTTCCTTTACTCAGGACGAGGACGAGAAATTCTCTGATAGTTGGGGGCGATTCAAGGATCTGCTTATCAGATGCCCTCCTCATGGTTACAAAAAATGGCAACTCGTGCAATTCTTCTACCAAGGGTTGTCTTAGCCCAACCGTAGCATGATAGAGTCGATGAATAGAGGGGCATTTTTGAACTTAACGGGCAATTTAGCTTATAAAGCTTTGGATAAATTGGTCGACAACTCACAACAATGGGATTTTACAAGTTGTCATGACAAATCAGCCCGAAACCCTAAGAAAGGAGGCATCCATGAGTTAAAAGGCGAAGCAAAGTTGAAATTAATGATGGATACGATTGTCAAGAGACTTGATGCTCTAAATGTAGGTCAGCCCATAAACGCTGCAAATACTTTCACTGTCAACAGTTGTTCTGTCTGTGCTAGTCCCATGCACCAAGCACAAAATTGTCCATCTATGGCGGTATTTTTCAAGATAGAACAAGTGAATGCTTTCAATGATTTTAGAAAGCAATCAAGTGGCCCATATTCTGAGTCTTACAATCCAGGGTGGAGGAACCACCCTAATTTCTCCTGGAAGCAGAACCAACCCACAAACCAAGGAGGAGCTCCTCGTGCTCAAAATTAGTATCCTCCAGGATTTCCTCCAACATATCAAAGTCATGGACGCTCGGCTCAGACAACGTCATCATCTTAGCAGGCCTCCACTCAAGCCCCAGCGTCACAACACAATCATTGGAAGAAACCATGAGGGAGTTCATGAAAATGACTGGTCAATCAATCAATGATGTGAGAAATTCCACCATGGTGAACACCCAGGCTATCTCTAAGTTGGAGATGCAGGTGGGACAGTTGGCAAATCACCTTGGTGAGAGAGATAAGGGAAAGCTTCCCAGCCAACCAATGAACAACCCTAAGGCATGCACTATCGGAAATTCTTCAAATCAAGAGCATGCACATGTGATTGCCACACTAAGGTATGAGAGACGAGTGGACATTCATGTGGCTGAGCCAAAATCAGACCATGTTGAGCCAAAATTATACCATGTAGTAGAGCCAAAATCAGCCCCTATTGGGCAAGAAGAGAAAGAGAGTGATAACAAGGAGGAGAGAGGTGTTAAGCCATCTACAGTCACTCCCATTGTTAATGACCCTCCGAGGTCATTCATCACGAAAGCCCCATATCCTAAGAGATTGAAAGCTCATAAGAAGAATGCACAGTTTGCTGAAATTTTAGAGGTGTTTAAGCAAGTTCAGATAAACATCCCATTCTTTGATGCAATTTAGCAAGTGCCATCATATGCTAAATTCTTGAAGGATTTGGTCACAATCAAGAGAAAAACAAATGTCCCAAAGAAAGCATATCTGACCGAGCAAGTGAGCTCCATCCTCCAGTGCAAGTTGCCAATCAAGTATAAGGATCCTGGGTGTCCAACCATTTCATGCATGATAGGAGTAAATTAGATTAATAGGGCATTGTTGGATCTGGGAGCAAGTGTGAATCTCCTGCCCTATGTAGTGTATCTACAGTTGGGATTGGGAGAATTGAAGCCTACCACAGTAACACTCCAATTGGCTGATAGGTCAATGAAGAGACCAAGGGGAATAATTAAGGACGTATTGATTAAGGTTGACAAGTTTTATTTCCCTGTGGATTTCATAGTGATAGACACGGAGCCAGTATTTGATGTTGTGAACCAGATCCCAGTGATTTTAGGGCGACCTTCTTAGCTACGGCTAATGCCCTAATCAACTATAGAACGGGGGTAATGAAAATCTCATTTGGGAATATGACAATGGAGCTCAACATTTTTAACTTCAATAACCAACCACTGGAGTATGATGAAGCCCACCTTGTGTGCTTAATTGAAGAGATCACTAAGATATTGTAAGTAATTTTGGTTTAGAGGGACCTGAGATTGAGTGCTTTACTCAAGAGGAAGATGACCTGAACTTTGACAGGCTGATTGGACAAAGTAAGGTTTTCTATGAGCCTAGTTTGGAGGATCCTGAGATAGAATGTTTCGCTCAGTGTGGAGGAGACATAGACTTTCATACGTTACTTGAGCCAACTAGGGTTGTAGTTGAGCCAAGTCTGGAGGATCCTAAGATGGAATGTTTCGCTCAATGTGGAGGAGACATAGATTTTTATAGGTTACTTGAGCCAGCTAGGATTGTAGTTAAGCCAAGTATGGAAGACGTTGAGCTAGAGAGTTTTGCTCAATTGGGAGATGATGAGTACTTTGATGAAGTAGTGGAGCTACTTAAGGCCATTTTCGATCCCATTTCTGAGATGCAGCCGGAGTGTGGGGAAACAACTAAGTTATCATTCCCCACTACTTATTCATCTACATTTGAGCCACCAGATTTGATTTCTAAGAGCAAATAGGTTGCACCCATTTATTGGTGGCCTAGGTGGCCGAGTTTGACCATGGGAAGGAATGACCATTTTCCTCCCCCAATCTTTGATCATTTGATGAAAGGGTTAGCTAAATATTTTGTTGTATTTATTGATTATCCCAGCTATGACCATTACCCTTTTGACCCTGAGCTAGTGCATACCATTCTCGGTAGTGCAATTGATGAGTCTACCTATTGTCATAGGTAGTTTGGTCCTATTATCACAAGTCTAGCTGAAGACATCAAACTTAGCGCTTGTGGGAGGCACCCCTCATTATGTTACTTGTTTTATTTTTAGCATTGTATGTTCCAGCTTTACGTCTACCATTCAAATTTGGGGGAGCATTCTTTTATGCTACACCTGAATTAACCCGTTCCTTGGGTATTGTAAATCTGGTGAAATTTTTTGCTATTTGTGTGTTTGTAAATATTTTTGTGTAAATGCTTTTTTTGTAAAAAAAAAATTAAAATAAAAATATAAAAATATAAAAATAAATAAATTACTTTGCACTCTGGGATCGAGCGCACCTCTGTAAGCTCGATCACATACGCGGGCTTGCGTTCAAACTCACTCGCGTGTGTTTAAGCGTAGAGGCCCACATCACACACACACCCCTGCTTGAGTGCAATCGAATGCACCTTGGTACAATCAAGCACACTCGATTCAGAAGCCTCACATGACCACTTTTTAGGTCACTTTCCCCTTCCCCATTTCATTTCCATTGTGCGCCGTACAGTGTTCTCCCCCATCTTCTCCATTTTTCTCCCACATTTCACACTCCTCAACCACCAAAACACCATTTCACCACCCAAACACACTTCCATCACCACCGCATCACCAACGTGCTACCTTCGTGCCACTACCGTGCCTTCGCCGGCCACTCATTTTTCCCCATTTTCTTTTTTTTTTTTCACAAATCCAACTTCTCCCAAATTTTGCATTTTGTCCCCATTCTTTATTGTTTACACGCACAAACCGTAGGAACGGACTGTGCGTGTCTTTCTGTGTTGGTTGTTCTAAATTTTGCAGGGGGTTGGGTTAGGATTTAAAGTGGGTTTTCAAACCCTTATTTTTAGAGGCGCCCACCAAGTGTTCGACAAATTTCCCCAACCAATTTCCAACATGCCTAGAGGGAAAGTTTCAGCTTCTTGGTCCTCTAGGACCCAAGCCATGGTAGCCAGGCCCCCGATCCAATCCTGGAAGCTCATCTTGGAGACAACATTTGCCATCAAAGAAGACTTCTCCAAGAATGATGTAACGAATTGGGTAGTTCAAGAGCTAAAGCACCGCGGTTTGAAGCAGTTATTCAAACTGGTTGCCTCCACCACATATGAACGTCTGGTCTGGTCCTTTTATGAAAATTTGAAGTGTGACCGCACCTGACCAAGCGTCCTTTTCTCTTCGATCGATGATGAAAACGTCGAGGTGACCATAGCCGACATAGCGGCTGCTTTGAAATGCCATGCCGAGCCACCCGAAGAAGAAGAACCATGGATTGTCTGCCCCTCCATGCTCACCACAGAAGACATTGTCTCTGACATGTGTAGGGCAATTTGCAGACAGGCACAAGAATGCCGCCAGCAAGGCGAAGATGCCTCCACAACTCTGGTTTGTGGACGTCATGCTGCAAAAAAACGTGTGTCCCTTGGGACATAAGACGCAAAGACGGGACTTGTTTCTTAGTGCCTTGTATTCGTTCTACAATGGCTATTGGTGCTCCATTCCCGATATCATCTGGTGGCAAATTCATAAATTCTGGGAAAGGGTGCACCACTGAGTTGCTAAGCCTACCAGAAATTAAGGATTACCATTCCCATTTCTAATCACTCACATACTCTAAAAGAAGGGCATTAAAGGCAATGCGGCAGATGGGCCCATCATTGAGCATCCACGGTTTGGCCGAATACAATGGAATCAGAGCTATTCCCACATGCCTAGACCTGCACCAAAGCCAAAGCCTATGGACATACATGAGATGGCAGCTGAGCAGGAGATAGCAACAGAACAAAGAGGGTAGAAGAACATGAAGAAGAGGCAAAACAAGAAGAAAAGGCAGAAGATCAACCAAATGTAAAAGAATATGAAGAGACAATCACCCTCAAAGCTGCAGCTGTTTATGCCTTACAGGACACCTTGGAGGACATCAGATTTTAGATTTCGAATATACAGAGAGATGCACGTCAGGATAGGCTCGAGTTACAAGCCATGTTGCAAGACATTTTATCTAGTTTGCCACCTGCATCAGGGACATCTCCGCCAACTCCATTTTGAGTACTCTATCCCTTTGCATTACATTTGTATTTTCTGTATCCACACACTGTGGACATTGTGAATTTTTAGTTTGGGGATATGTGTGCACATTTTGTTTTCAATTATGCAGTTTATTTTAAGTTATGGTTTTATTTTCTTTTGTGAGCTTAACTTTATGAACATATGATCACTTTGTTAAGGGAATTTAAATTATGTTAGTTTCGTTGGCAGCATGAGATATTACATTTTCAATTTGAGTTTCACAAGCACATTGGCACGTAGCTTGTGGGTATAAATTCTAAGTTTAGTCATATTGGTTTTGTAAGCTTGGATGTAGTTGGGTAGCCCATTGGAAAGATAACCTTTATTTATCAAAAAAAATGGATGATCATTTTGAGCTTTCCACCGAGTAACCGGACCTTATGCCTCATTAAGCATTGAGCGTTCGCATAAAAAAGTGAGAAGTTAGATATGGTTAGCTTAGCTTCATAGCCTTTTTGGCTCAAGTTAGTAGGTCCTTAAGGGTGTTTTTACACCTAATGCCCTAAAACCATCTTGTTTAGGAGTCATTGACTTAACACTTGATACATGGGTCAATTAGAAAGCTTAAGGGAGCTAAGCACAAAAAATTTTGAATTAAATAAACCTTGGTTAATGTGTCCGTTGGGTAGTCTAATGAATTTTGAGTGTCGAAACATGCATGATTAAGATTAGTTTTGAAGTCCCATAATTATGTGCTAATTTCACTTTCACTAGAATTGATTCATGTGATGTCTCATAATGCCATGTTAGTAGATTAATTGAAAACTCTCTGAAAATTGTGAAGATGGTGTTTGTTTGGTTAAGTTTGCTCATGAATAAGAACCATGATTTTTATATTGTTGCATTGTTGAAAATAAAATGATTGTACAATGTTTGTGGGTATCATTCCTGGAAAACCCTTACAAGACTTCACTCGTCCTCTAGGAAATTCCTAGAGGTTTAAAAGGGTTATTGCATATGCTAAATGCAATCGTTCTCCCACGAAAGCGAACCTATGTTTTAATTGTGTTTTCATTTTTTGTTTTGCTAAGGGACTAGCAAAATATAAGTTTGGGGGTATTTGATGAGTGCCAAATAGTGCTTATTCAGACTCCTTAATTTATGTTTATTAAGCCTTTAGCCTTGTTATTATTTAATGTTTTTGCTTGTTTAAGTGTTTTATGGTGTTGCAAGTCCTTGCATTCAAACCATGGTTGCAAAGAGTGAAAAGGGCAAAGGGCAATCAGGCGCATTGTGCTTGAACCCAAAGCCTACAATCGAGCTCATGCCTCGTCAGCTCGAGTCTCACGCTTTGCCCTAGCCACCATCGCTTCTATCCTTGCACCGTGGAATTTCTGAGGCAATTACGAGCGATCGAGCGTGCCTTCCACAATCGATCACATACATGCCTGCGCTCGAGTGCAATGCTTGCGATCGAGCGAACCTATGTGACCTGGTAGCACTTTAGTTTTCTATAAATAAGTCCCTTGTGTATATTTTCAGACCTTACATTTTCTTGGGCGCATTTTGAGAGCTTTTGCCTCTATTTGGCACTGCTTTGCCATTTTAATTGTCAAACTATATTACTTACTTTAATTTAATGCTTTATTGTAGTTTGCTTGTGTTTCCCTATTACATGGGAGGCTAAATCCTCAACTAAGGTTGAGGATGAAGCCTCACCATTGATTTTATTCTAGTTTTTACATTGAGTTATTTAATTCCGTCATTTAATATCGCTTTCTCATTTCAACTTGGTTTAGTGACAAAATCGAGTTCGATTGTGCCATAGTTGTTTATTCATTGTCTTTCGTCCGATGGATACATTTCATCCTTCGGTTTAAGTCTATTTATCCATAGTAGTTTATGTTAAATCACTTTCACTTTGGATCCTTTGGACTAAATCGTTTATGTTTTGTCTTTCGTCATAGGGATGAATTCTTTGAATCCTTCAATAGGCACAATAGATTAAGCTTTGATTTAAATCGATAGACGGATTATTTACTTAGTGTGTTTAACTAGTGTTTTTGATTTGGTGAGGTGGAGTCTTTAACCTTAGTGTTTCTTTTGTTTACTTAACTGCAATTTATTTATTTTATGTTTCCTTTGTTTTAAAAACACCCACTCGAAACTAGGTTAAGATAATATAAATCTAGAAGTAAAATTAGTTTTAAACACTCACGATTCTCTTTGGATACGAACACGTACTTGTGCAAATGCTATACGAACCACGGTTCATTCTATTGCGAGTACTAAATTTGGTACGATCAACAAAACAGACCAACAAGATCAAATAACAAGGAAAATAATGAGGGTTGCCTCCCACAAGCGCTAAGTTTAAAGTCTTCAACCAGACTCTCCACAAAAGGCGACAATCACTCAGAATAATTCGGATCTTCCAATGTCTCCACCTTTCTACTTCTCAACTCAAGAATGGTTTTAATCTTTGTCCATTGACCTTAAAGTGTTACCATTCTTGGGATCCTCAATCTGATGGCCCCATGAGGAAACCGACCGAATGATAAATGGGCCATCCATCGAGATTTCAACTGCTTGCAGGAAATGCAACCGTGAATTGTAAAGGACTTTCTAACCAGGCTCAAAAGATCTCCTCAAAATGCTCTGGTCATGAGCCTTCTTCATCTGTGCCTTATACATCCTCGCACAATCATATGCATCATTCATTAGCTCCTCCAATTCATTAAGTTGGAGCTTTCTATGTGAGCCAGACTTCAAAAGATTGAAGTTCAGCTGCTTGATGGCCCAATACACTCTATGCTCCAACTCCACAAGAAGATGACATGTCTTCCCGTACACAAGCCAATAGGGTGACATCCTAATTGGAGTCTTGAATGTTGTCCTATATGCCCACAATGCATCACTCAATCTTAAAGACCAATCCTTTCTGTTGGAGTTCACAGTCTTTTCCAAAATATGCTTGATCTCTCTATTGGAAACTTCAACCTGTCCACTCGTCTATGGGTGAGGGTGGCAACTTTGTGGGTGATGAAATACTTCTTCATCAATTGCTCAAAAATCCGGTTGCAAAAATACTTACCTCCATCACTTATGATTGCTCGAGGCATACCAAAACAAGCAAAGATAGTGTCTCTTAAAAATTGGAGCACAACTCTATGGTCATTGTTCTTGCATGCAACAGCCTCCACCCACTTGGACACATAGTCCACAGCAACCAAGATGTACAGATAGCCATAAGAGTTTGGGAAAGGTCCCACGAAATCAATGCACCACACATCAAAGATCTCAACAATCAAAATCGGATTGAGGGGCATCATGTTCCTCCTAGAAATACTTCCTAGCTTTTAACAGTGCTCACAAGATGTGCAATAAGCATGAGCATCTCTGAACAAGGTAGGCCAATTAAATCCACACTACAAAATCTTTGCAGTGGTCTTCTTAGCACTAAAATAGCCTCCACAAGCATGATCATGACAAAATGAGATGACCTTGGATTAGTCATGCTCAGGTATACATCTCTTAATGATCTAATCAGGACAATACTTGAACAGATAAGGATCATCCCAAAAAAAAATACTTCACCATGGACAAAAATTTGAACTTATCTTGTCACCCCCAATGCAAAGGCATTTGGCTGGTGACAAGATAGTTCACTATGTTAGCAAACCATGGTACAGAATTGTGAGCAATGTGCATCAATTGCTCATCAGGGAAGGTCTCAAAAATGGGAGTGGCATTTCTCTGTGGATTGCACATTGCTCATCAGGGAAGGTCTCAGAAATGGGAGTGGCGTTCCTCGTGTAATCCACAGTCAATCTCGACAAATGATTCCCCACCACATTTTGAAACCCTTCTTATCCCGAATCTCTATGTCAAACTCTTGAATTAGCAAAACCCATCAGATAAGACGAGATTTAGCATCTTTTTTAGAAAAAAGATACTTCAATGCTACATGATCCGAGTAGATGATGACTTTAGATCCTAATAAATAGGATCTAAACTTGTCTAGCACAAAAATGACTGCCAACAACTCCTTCTCAGTGGTGGAGTAATTAAGTTGCGCATCGTTCAAAGTCCTGCTCGCATAGTAAATGACATGGGGGAGTTTATCAACACGCTGCCCCAAAACAACTCCAACAGCATAATCTGATGCGTCACACATGATCTCAAAAGGCACACCCCAGTTGGGTGGCTGAATAATAGGTGTGGATGTCAAAATCTTTTTTAGAGCCCCGAATGCTTGCTTACACTCCTCATCAAATACAAATGGGGTCTCCTTCACCAACAACTTGTACAAGGGCCTAGCGATCTTGCTGAAATCCTATATGAATCGCCTATAGAATCTTGCATTGCCCAAAAAAAATGAACCTCTTTCACTGTATGTGGGGGTGAGAGGTTGGAAATCAGGTCCACCTTTGCTTTGTCAACCTCAATCCCTCAAGCGAGATATGACGTGCCCCAGTACAATACCCTACTTAACATAAAATGGCACTTCTCCCAATTAAGCACTAGATTCTTCTCCTTGCATCTCACAAAGACCAACGTAAGACAGTGTAAACACTCCTCAAAAGATGAACCAAAGATAGAGAAGTTGTCCATGAAAATCTCAAGGAAACATTCTACCATCTTAGAAAAGATACTGATCATGCACCGCTAAAAAGTGGCAGGTGCATTGCATAACCCAAAAGGCATGCGACGGTAGGTGAATGTCCCAGAAGGAAAGGTGAATGTCGTCTTCTCCTGATCTTTGGGGCCCACAAGGACTTGGTTATATCCAAAATAACCATCCAAAAAGCAATAGTACTCGTACCTAGCCAAGCGCTCCACCATCTTATCAATAAATGGGAGGGGGAAGTGATCCTTCTTGGTGGCGGCATTCAACTTGCAGTAGTCTATGCAAACTCTCCATCCTGACTGAATACGAGTTGACACCAACTCGTCGTCCTTATTCTTCACTACCATCAATTCAACCCGCTTTGGCACGACATGAATCGAGCTCACCCACTTGCTGTCAGAGATTGGATATATGATCCCTACATCTAACAACTTAATCACTTCAGCCCTCACAACCTCTTGCATAGCTGGGTTGAGCCTTCTTTGTGGCTCCCTCAATGGCTTGGCATTCTCTTCCAAATGTATCTTATGCATCACCACCGAGGGGCTGATCCCCTTAATATCCTCAATGGTCCAGCCGATAGCTTCCTTGTGCTCTCTTAAGACATCCAATAACTTCTCCTCTTGAGCATCCACCAAATCTGAAGCTATGATCACAGGCAAATACTCTGCTGGACCTAGGAACTTACACTTAAGATTGTCCGGTAAAGGCTTAAGTTCCTTCTTGGGGGATCAAGTACTATAGTCTCCTCCTTCTCACTGCTCACCAGAGGATCAGTCTCCAAAATTGCATCTGCTTTCTCAATCAACTTATTCAAGTCCAAATCTTCTCCAAACTGAGCAAAGCATGCCTCCAAGGGGGTCCTCTATGCTTGATTCTTCAACAACTTCCTCCATAATCTCCTCAATCAAGCATACTTGTTGCACTTCGTCATATTCCAATGGTTGCTTCCTGATATGGAAATTATTCAACTCCATTGTCATAGTCCCAAAGGAAATCTTCTTCACCCCTATCCTACAATTTATCAAGGTGTTAGTTGTAGCTAAGAATGATCGCCCTAAGATCACCGGTATTTGACTCCCTAAGTTTTGAACCGGCTCTGTGTCAAGCACAATAAAATCCATGGGGAAATAAAATTTATCCACCTTGATCAAAACATCCTCAACTATTCCCTATGGAACCTTCACTGACCTGTCAGCTAACTGCAGTGTCATGGATGTGGGCTTCAACTCTCCTAGCCCCAACTACACATAGACTGAGTAGGGCAACAAATTTACACTTGCTCCCAAATCCAATAATGCCCTCTCAATTTGGCTGACTCCTATCATGCAAGTAATGGTAGGAGGCCCAGGATCCTTGTACTTGAGGTGTAACTTGCACTGGAGAATTGAACTAACCTGCTCGATCAGGAATGCCTTCTTTGGGACATTCGTCTTTCTCTTCACTGCAATCAAGTCCTTCAAGAACTTGGCATACGAAGGTACTTGTTGGATGGCATCCAAAAACGGGATATTAATTTGGACTTGCTTAAACACCTCCAGAATGTCCTCAAACTTCCCTCCTTTCTTAGGCACTTGTAATCTTTCAGGATAAGGCACTTTAGGTACAAACGATCTAGGAGGATCCTTCATGAGGGGGCTGTAGATGGCTCTGCATCTCTTTCCTCCTTGTTGCCACTCTCTTCCCCTTCTTGCCCAGCAAGGTCTACTTCTGGCTCCACCACATGATTGTCCACTTGTCTCCCAAACCTCAGTGTGACCATTGCCTGCACATGTTCCTGCCCATGCGTCGAACTTGAAGAATTTCCTATCATAAACACCTTAGGACTGGGCACGAGCTGGCTTGGGAACTTCCCATTTTCTCTCTCACCCAAATGATTTGCTATTTCTCCAGTCTGGCTCTCCATCTTTGCAATAGCTTAGGTGTTGACCATGGTTGCATTCTTCACCTCTTGTATGGCCTAGCTATTTATCATCGTGGAATTCTTAAGCTCTTGTATCATCTGACCATTCGATTGAATGAATGTCTTTAGTGTGTCTTCCAAAGCTAACTAAGATAAAGATGCAAGCAATTAAGAAGTAGACTAATTTTGCTACTGTGCATGAAATTCAAGAGGATGTTGATTTTTAGCATTCTGAGGTGCTCCTCCCTGATTTTGCTTCTAAGAAAAATTCGGATGGTTCCTCCACCCCGAATTGTAGGTCTTAGAATATGGTCCAATAGACTGCTTTTGGTAATCATTGAAAGCGTTTACTTGTTCCATCAGGAACTCAAAAAAGACCAATGTAGATGGACAATTCTGTGCTGAGTGCATAGGACTCGCACAAATGGAATAGCTATCAACAGTGAAAGTGTTGGCAGCATTGATGGACAGACCTACTTTGAGAGCATCAAGCCTCTTGGTGAGCATATCTATCTTCATGTTCAACTCAATTTCTTCATAGATGCCTCCTTTCTTGGGGATACGAGCAGATTTATCCCGACAACTCAAAAAATCCCACTGTAGTGAGTTGTCGGTCAACTTGTCAAATGCCTTATAAGCTAAATCCCCCGTCAAACTTAAGAATGCCCCTCTGTTCATTGACTCAATCATGCTACGGTTGGGCTGAGTCAGCCCTTGGTAGATGAATTGAACGAGTCTCCACTTCTCATATCCATGAGGAGGGCATTTGTTTAACAACTCCTTAAAACGCTCCCAACACTCAGAAAACTTCTTATCCTCCTCCTGAGTGAAAGAACTAATCTCCTTTCGGCACTCATTCACTTTAGACATCGGAAAAACTTATTGTAGAATTTACTCAACAAGCTTTCTCAAGATGTAATAGACCTGGGCGTGTTGGAATCCAACCATGCCCTGGCTCTATTGTGAAGAGAAAAAGGGAAAAGTCTAAGATCTTACTCCTCAAAGAAGTTTTGGAATTTGAATGTGACACATATGTCTTTGAACTTCTTCACATGGTCGTAGGAGTTTTCGTTATCCAAGCCATGAAAAGAGGGTAGTAGTTGGATGACATGTGGTTTCAAGTCAAAATGGGTGGCATTGGTTGGTGGCAACACTATACACGAGTGGAAACTAGTCGCAACAGGTGCAAACAAATCCAGAAGTGATGTAGTGAAGTCCACATTCCAAGCTCTGACTTGCTCCTCATTCTCAGCTCTCACATCTGGGTTCTCAAACCAAGGTTGCTCTATATTAGCCGGTTGATTCACATTTCTCAAATTTTCTCTCATCTCAACCGTTTCTCTCTCAACAGGTGCTCTACTAGTTCTCCTAATAGTTCTCTCTAAATCAGGATCTAAGGGTATCAAATCTAGGTTTTGGGATCTCCGACCATGCATACAACAATCACAAATGGAAAAGAAAATAAACTAAATAATCAAAAATAAAATATTCACAAAAATGCAGAACAATAATTGATAAAAAGAAAACAGGCACAAAAATAAATAAACAAAGAAAAATAACAAAAATAAAAATACACCACAAAAAAAACGTGGTGCTTAGCTCCTTCAGGTCTATTGCTACTAACTATGGAGATGCGCTCAAACGCAAGTAATGTGCGATCAAGCGTAGGCGTGCACAAATGGGGTAGTTCGCTCTGCTCAATCACCACTAACGTGCGATCAAGCATGAATGTGCAATGCGTTTGAGCGTCAATGAGTTGCACTTGAGCATTGGCCTACTGTGCGCTTGCACGCAAGTAAGGAACCATCAAGTGCAGGCGCGCACGTAGTGATGTCATATGCCCGAATGTGCTCAAGCGCAGGTGGGCTGCGCTTGATCGCTCTAACAGAGACCGATTTCCAAATTTTGCAACAACTCCAAAAAACACCAAACACTATTTTTTTCTCTTTTTGTTAGATCAAAATAGAAACAAATAATAATAAAAGAAAATTGCAAAAAGAAAAGAACTAGTAGAAAAATAAAATCAATTCAAATAAAAAATCAATTTCTACAAAAACAAACAACTCTCCGACAACAACGCCAAAATTTGGTGTACAAATTTAATTGTACTGCATGTGCAATAGTGTTCAAGTGTGAAGTCAATCCAGTGGAGTTGTGTTTGCAAAAACCAATTTTCTAATTAAATCAATTTTATCTTAACCTAGTTCCGAATTTGGGAGATTTTGTTCTGGAAAAACATAAACTAACCTAAAAACTTGAAAACTGTGAATGGAAAAACACTAAAGTTTCAGAATCCGCCTTGCCAAATCAAATGATACACTCTCACATTTTATGCATACAATCGATAATTAAAAGGTTTTTAAACAAAGTTCAAAAATCATAAACATGCATGTAAAATCATTCGATGAATCCATCCGTTAAAGAATCACAACAAGTATTTAATTGAGATCAAATCATCCACCGTATCCATAGATCATGATGAATATTAGTCTCAATCCAATCACTCGATGTACCCCCAGACGAAACACAACGAATATTGAACTATGCATGAAATAAGTAAAATGCTCAATTACACAAAGTAAATCAAGCAATTGAATTGACTTTAAACAACAAATGTATTAAACATCGAATTTGTAGCATAAAACGACAATAATATAAATATGTAACAATGACGAGGCTTCATCTTCAACCTTAGTTGAAGGTTTTAGCCTCTCATGATAACAAAAGACAAGCTAAAATCTATTGAAATCATAAAGAAACAAAAACTTACAATGAAAAGCGTTCCAAAAGCTAATGAACGACTAAAAGTCATGTTCTGTGCTCTAAACGGCGCCTCCCAACGTAGGGTTTCAAAAGAAAAGAATGAAATATATAATAAGGTAAAACTAGGGTTCTGGCTGCCAGATCAGCGCGAGTGTGCTCAATGGCACTTAAGGTGCGCTCAAGCGCTTGTGGGTCTTCAAGGCTCCTGCGATGCGCGCTTAAGTGATGGTGCTAGGGCTAGGGCTGACGTGGTCTTTACGCTCGATCATCGCCTCTTGAGCTCAAGCGCAGATGCACTTAATCGTGTCTTGCATAGGCTCGAGCGTAGGTGCGCTCGATCACAAAATCTATGCGCTCGACCGCACTGACAAGGACCTTTTACTCCTTTTGCTTATTTCCACCCTTAAACCGCATTTTTATGTCAATGACCTGTAGCACATTAAGACACCAAAAAACTAACAAAAACATTAGAAAATAACACAGCTAAAAGCTTAACAAACATAAGTTAAGGGGTCCAAATATACAATATTTGACATTCATCGGGTGTCAACCAAGAGGCCCCAAAAACCACCCAA
Source organism: Carpinus viminea (assembly GCA_013348765.1). Classification (NCBI taxonomy): domain Eukaryota; kingdom Viridiplantae; phylum Streptophyta; class Magnoliopsida; order Fagales; family Betulaceae; genus Carpinus; species Carpinus viminea. The sequence goes on from CP054674.1 coordinate 18,953,636, forward strand.
AAAAAAAAGCCTCAGAAATATGCACATTAAATGCGTTGGGAAGTGTGCGCACCTCTGCTACCGACGCATGGAAGCTCTCAGGAACATAAGCTGACTTGGCAGACAAGTCGACAATGCCTCAAAAAGTCCAACAGTCTCGGCAAGAGAATTGAAATTTAAATTTTCCCGCCATTCCCACTAGAAATTCCAAAATTTGAAATTCAAATTCGAGAGATTTTCCCACCTTGACTGTCTCATCCGACCAGGAGTCAGAACCCTAAGAGGTCTCGAACATGTCATATCCAAGACCTACGACTCAAAAGTTCAATCCATTTCAAGAAAACATCAAAATTTCCGTAGTCATCCCGACAAGAAAATTGGGGTATAACTGTTGAATCATGGATAAACTGTGACAAGGCCCAACAGGACTTGGGCCCCATCTAAGCCTAAGAAGGAAGTGACCAGAAAGGCCTCAGACTGCTAGGCCCAAGACCAACGACCTCCGAGACCTACGAGGTCTCAGATTCTACGACTTAGATCTAAGTACGACTTAGACTCTTAGCAAATACAATTGTGAACACAACAGATAAGCTGAAGAAAATCTTATCTGATAGATTCAAACATTCAAATACAAATCAAGTACAATATCTACAAGTTACATACAAATATTCAAATACAAATCAAGTACAATATCTACAAGTTACATACAAATATTCAAAATCAATATCTTCTATAACAGCCAAATCCTAATATTCTTATCTCTTAAGATCTTGATAAGGATAACTACTCAAATCCCTCGATAACAACTACATAGTAGAAAATCAAGGAAGAGTCGGTCATTGATTGGAGAACTACTCCTCAATGCCTATAAAAGACAAGTCACTTTTCCACATTCTAGTAATCACAACTCTGAGTCTTTGGCTCTTCAGCTTTATTTGTTGCATATATTTTTTCTTTCTCAAATTCTAATTTAGGCATCGAAGTGACCCCTCTGACTCATCCCTGGACTTTTCGATTTCTTTGTTTCTTCTCTTATTGTGCAAGATGAATTCTTTGATTCGGCCTTAGCAGGTGTACCACGTCATCATTATCAACATTATGGTCCATCTTCAGAACTGTGTCAACTGATTTTTAAAGCTTGCAATTAGCTTTTGTTTTTTAAACAAAGCTTGCAAGAAGACGAATTAGGCAAAAAGGACGCACAAGTCTGACAGCCATCACGTTTTTTCAATTTACGAAAAGGATAGAAAGTTTCTGTCACAATTGTTTATCTTTTTAATGAGTTCATGGAAATATAAAATATTAGTAAAATAATCCATATTTAAGGAAATGGACTTATCTTGCCGAAGTACCCAATTTCGCCTAGTAACCCGTGCCTTCTGCTTTGCCTCTTTTCTTTGAAAATTTTGATTCGAAATGGCTTAACTTTCATCACTGCATGTTTCGAAATCATTTAATTTCTTAACCTGTTGGCCAATTGGATCAGATCTTGCAGATCTGACGAAAACAAACACCGATTTGGTGTATGCCGATTGCAATAGAGTGGATCTGGGATTTATGTAGATCTGTGTAGACCCACCGGATAAGTGTAGATTTGCCATAGTGGATCTGTGACTATAGATATGTACAGATCTGATTCCGACTAGATGATGTATCACCTGAACACATGATCACCACCATAATAGACTTTGATTTTGCGAGAATGTTGTCGTTCCCACAATGTCGAATGCTAGTAAGAATTGAACTGCACTAATAAGAAAACAAAAGGATCAAAAAGACCAGAGGTGAGCCAACAGGAACACTTTGATGCCTAAGTCAATGAGAGCTTAGAGAAATTATAAACACAAATGAGAGTTGCGATTACCCAAATGTGACTACCTGACTTCTCTTTTATAGGCATCCAGCAGTAGTGGTTTCCTAGTCAATGACTTTTAGAGTCCCCAATTCTCAACAAGGCAGTTATCAACATAAGATATGATTGCCATTTGAAATCTTGATTCTAAATGATATCCCTAGTTTTGGATACATAGGCTCATATTTGAACGTTTGTAATTGATTCTTATTTGAATAGGTCAAATAATAAGATTATCTTTTGTATTCAGTAAACGCGTCAATGTGGATATCTTCTACCTTGACTTGGTTACTCTATGGACTAGCCTCAGACAAAATGTTCGAGGCCTACTTGGGCCTGGTCTCGGCTTGACTTTCGAGATCTATATTGGGTATGGCCTCGGTTTGGGCCATGGTCTTGTGAACTGGGGCCCCAAAAGATTGGGCATGTCGAGTCTGATCAGGTAGATTTATGACCCAACATTATGTATATGCTTATATAAAGTAAAAAGTTGTATGGCCCTTCTTGAATGAGATTTTTTTGAAAGGTAAAATATAGTATTTTAATGTAAAAGCTAGACCTAAGGCATATAAAATTTTGGAAAAACTTCACAAAATCTCTCTAAACCTTTCACGTGTTTTAAAAGTATCCCTCAAAGTTCAAAATCTCTTAATTAATGGTATCGAACTTTCAATTTCTTTATTACCTCTTTCAATTAGAATTTTACGTTAAATATTGTCAAAATTTTCAAAATACCTCTAATTTTTATTATAAAAAATAAAATAAAGAATTATAAAGATTCCATAGACTTCCATGCGTCATAAAAGTACCCCCAAAGTGTGAAAATTCTATGGATATTGAACTTTCAATTTCTTTTGGTTATCCCATTCTGATAAAAAATTTCCGAATTCTAAGTTCTTGTATAGAAATAGGCTTACAAATTCGCTTAAGTTCCTAATTCACTTAAGTTATTGTATCTAAATAGGCTTACAAGTTCCTCAATGTTTCAATGAAAATGGAGAACACTACTTTAAACATGTGGTCCAAGTGGATACTATTATTTCCTTCCAATTAGGATTTAGTGAGGATAGGACCAAGTTGGATGTCACGATATATATTCATGTGTTCTGACCACACAACATTATTGTACGTGTATGTTTCGCATCAATTGAACATGTTCTTCCATCTAGCTTCATATAATCCAATGTTAAACAAAGGGTGGCCAATCATATCATCAAAGTTGACATCTAGCCAGGAAAGTGAAATCCATTCAAGAAGGTAAACCTTCAAGTGCCCAAGGGAAAGACTCGAGTTTATCGGTAATTTATTCTCTGAATTATTAGTAATTTGAATGATACATGTGAAAAAGGTCAAACGGGAGTTACCCAGATACGTAAGTTCTATAAAGAAAATTTTACAAATGACACCTAAACTATTCTATAATTTGAAAAGACCCTTCTAAATTTTAAAACCTCTCAATTTCACCTCCAAACTTTCAATTTGATGCAATCTATCACCTTCTGTCAGCTTTTTGGACGTTAAAAGTGATAAAATAAACTTTATACCCCTAAAACTTTTATAAAATTCTAAATTTACCCTTAAGTTCAAATTGAAAATAAAAGAAAATAAAAACAAAAAGTAAAAGATAATTTGATCTTTTTAGTAGTTTCTGTTAGAGTTTAACAGAAAAAAATTGACAGATGATGGTCAATTGCATCAAATTGAAAATTTCAGAAAAGAAATTGTGAGTTTTTTAAAATTTAAGATCTTCTAAAAATGTGTGATAGTTCAGGGGTGTTAAATGAAATTATCCCTAAAATTTATTTAAATAGATAAATATCTGCTCTCTCACAATTTATTGCTTAAATTATTAGGATTCTGAATCCGAGAAGATTTGTAGCTAGCTAGGCTAAAAGCACATGAATGAAAAGATACCCCCCCGCCTGAAAGCCTGGAAGGCTGAGTTAAAAGCTTCTATCAATTAGGCCAAGGTGACCCACCAGAAAGATGACAAAGGACAGTGATGGATGAATAAAATGAGATTTAAAGGGGCCAAAATTCTTCATACAGAAACTTGATGAAGAAGAGAGAAAGTTGTAGGAGTCAATTCAGTTGACATGGGATTCTTTTGTTTTTTGGGGCTGGACCAGATGATAGAAAAAGAAAAAGTAGAAAGGGGTGATGTACAGTTTTTACTATAATTATATATATATAAATTTGATTTAGCAGTTTATAATTGTTGAAATCCACTCAAATTTAATTGACAAGTTAATTTTTTTTTTCCTTTTTTAATTAATCGTTACTTGAATTAAAAATTGTCACATCAATTTATAAAAAAATTTGTATGAATCCTTAGCGGCACTTGTAGAAAAATGTTTTAATCCCCGATTGCGAACACTTACATAGGCTGAACCAAGGTCTCCAACTTTGAGACATGAAGAAAGTATCACAAGATATAGATAGATGAGCTTAGAAAGCTTAACTGGAAAAGGCTTAGGGCCAGTTTGATTTGCGAAATAGATCATTGGAATGAAATGATTATTTATATGGAATAGTTAATCCTTTATTTAGCAGGATCTATTCTTAATAATAGTTATTACCATGAGAATAACTAATTCCATACACACAAGAATAGATATTCCACTCAAAAATGACTAGAATAGTTATTCCTAATAAAATGAAATAGATTTTTCAAAAGACCCTTTTTTTTTTTTAACCCTAAACTTTGTTTTTTTTTATTTTAAAAAAAATTAAAAACCTAAAAATTTATTAGTCATCTTTCATCACCCACGACGTTTAAGGGTTTACAAAATATTTCTCCATTTTATTTTCGTACATTTTCTCACCCTCCAAACAATGCCTATCTTCCTGAATCTCCAAAACTCTAACCTTGGGGGTCCACCCCAAGGTGCTCCAGGGGTGGTGCAACCACCACTAGGTCATGCAGGGAGTGGCCAAGCACCCCTATAATTTTAGGTTTTTTAATTTTTTTTGTTTTATTTTGTTTTTTTATTTTATTTTAAAGAATGGTGGAGCTTTTGGTAATTTTGGTTTTAACTCCCCTTAGAATACATATGTTATTACCAAACCAAAGAATATAAATAACTATTCTATTTCGCCTTTCTCTATTCCTAGTAATATCTATTCACTTTCCTAATAGAATACCCAATTCGTAAACCAAACGAGCCTTAAGTGTTTTATTTGGTGTTTTGTACTATTGTCTCTTCATCATCTCTTGATTCGAATCTTAACAATGTCTTACCCACTTCAACTTCTTTAAGGTGGTTGTTGCACTTTCTTAGTAGGGGTTCTAATAACTTTGCCCTTATACGTAGCAATCTTGCTTTAATAACTACTTTATGTGGTATTCCAGAGAAGATTGATCACTTGTTTAGTTCATTTTTGGTGAGAATCAACAAACATTATTAAAAGATCCATGTTTCAGTTGGGCATATTACTAGAGTAAGATCTAAGATGATCAAAAAGCACTTAGTTGACTGATTCAAGAAATTTTGGTTGGTTCTAAAACGAGGCATTCCAAGTTTGGCCCAAAGGAAGATGAAGTAATAAATTTAATCTAAGCTATTGATGGGCTGATCTTACTTAATTGAGTATAATTTCCTTAACAATGGCGTGAATTAATGACGGATTAATGGCTTATTAGAATGATTAATTGACTGATTGACTTACCTATTTTCAAACATTCCATAGGCTTGATTTCTTTTCTTGGAGGAGCTACTAATTTCAGACAAAATCAACCTTAATTTTAGGCTTCTATTATTTAGTCTTTTATTATTTTTATCTATTTTCCTTTAATAATTTGTTTTTCTATTTCAATCATGTTTTATAAATAGCATGGACTCATTGTAATAGAAAGGGATGAAATGAAAAATTAAAAATGTGAGATTTGCTTCTTCTATTGATTCTTCAAAGAACTTGTGAACTTATCAAGGATTATTCCTTATGGCATTCAAAATTTATACCTTCAATTCATGATTCAATTATAATCATTGGGTCAAGGTTTTGTTACTTTATACTTTTTGGTTCGCGTTTTATTTATAAACGTTGGGTCGGGATTTGCTATTAAAAAAAAAAAATCTAAATTTTAGCTTTCTTGGGTCTATATTCCAATATCGTTGTTGGGTCTTAATGGCGTATCGATTGAAGTTTTTACTATTTGTCTATACTTTTACACTATTATTTTCGTTTTGAACTTCTTGTAGGAGTGCTCACCATTTTTTTTAGTGTTTTGATCCTTGTAACTCTTTTCCAATTTGATTAGAAATAATAATAATAATAAATCCTTATTTGGTAGTTGAATTAGAATATATATCCTAAAAAGTTCGATCTAAAAAGATAACATAGAAACACAAGGCCCAAATAAATTGGGTGTACTTTGTAGGTATAGTAACTATATACAACAAATAAGTAAGCCAACAACTTTAGGCAATTCTGATTTTACACGTAACATATATATTAACTTCCATGGTAGAAAAGAAGGCCACCTTTTCAGGGGCAGGAGAGAAAGTTAACCAGGTTAGCATAATGATGCTTCAATTGGGATTTCAGAGTAATTACCTGCTCAAATTACTAACAATTTAGACAAATAACGTGAAAAGCCCCATATGAGATTCAGGTGTTCAAATAAATTTTAAATTACTTGCCACCTACCCAAACAAGTGAATCTAATATAAGATTTCTCACTTTACCTATCCAAATTGGTAGCAATTCATTGAGGAAATTACTCACCTTTTAAACTTTGGAAGGAGCTCCCATGTTGAAGTTGCAGAAGACCAAGAGCCCTGGCTACCCTCAGGAAAAGAAAGCAGATGTAGATGGTGAGAAGCCCACCTCCAAGAAACCTATCAAGCTTCATATTCCTCTTTGGCAATATCACAAGAGCCCAAAGCAAGCCTCCCATCAGAAACCCTATAGTCTCATACAGTAAAGGGTCTGCAGGAATCTCATAAGAAGATGGATATTCAGACCATGATGAGCAAACAAACGACAACCCCAAACCCATCAAAACATTGAACATGGGACCAGCATAGCATCCAGACACAGCAATCTGCGCCCCATCTGCCCCACCATTGACTGCCATGGCAACATTTGCTATCAAATCTCCAAGAGAATTGCCCCAAGCAAGAATAGTAAGGCCAAGAACAGATGGATTTATCCCAATTATATACCCAAGAGAAACCAACAAAGAAACCAATTCCTCTGCAATTATATATGTCCATGTGACACTCATCAAAAACCCTCCTGCCAGCCATGGCAGCAAGCATTTGTTTGGTGGGGTAGATTTCTTTGTGGTCACGTAAGCAAGATTCCCCAAAACTATCCCAATCAACCCTGCTGTCATGTACGTCGCTAGGCTGCTCCTCGTGCCCACGTTTTCCCTCTGTGTGTTTGAAAGGGCCGCCATCAGAAGCGGTGCCAAAGTAACAGAAATTACTGCATATGGCTTACACCATCCCTCCTCACTAACAACAGGTATTGTCAATCTTCTTGGCAAGTAAAGAGGCAGCTCCAATACATGTAAAATCGTCCCCAAATGATTCAAAAAGCTTGGAATTTGTTCTTGCTGATGATCTTCAAGGCCGGTTTTCTCCATTGGTTTTTCATCATCAACATAAGTTAGTAATGGTATGGCAATCTGATCACTGATATTTTCATGATCATCATCACTATGCTGCACAATCTCTTCATTTCTACAGAAGAAATGTGTGGCGGATACAACACAAACATAAATGAAGTAGATAGAAGTAAAAAAAATGGCACCCCACAAGCTGATTTTTCCAATAGATATTATCAAGACAAGAGAAAAAAGAGAGAAGAGGAAGAAGATGACATCTCTAATAAAGCTAAGCTTGTCGACTGAAATCTGTTGGGGGCTGATTAAAATACTTAGAAGCCCGACAACAATACTAGACACAAAAAAGGCACCCCCCAAGACACTATTGAGGCCGACAGCACCATTGCCTGATCTTGTGAAGGAGACAATAGAAGCAAACACATCAGGGGCACCGTTTCCTAGAGAAAGAAGGGTGACTCCTGCTATGGTGGGAGAGAGCTTCAGGATCTTTGACAAGCTTTCCAAAGAAGAACAGAAGTAGTTTGCAGCTGTATTTCCCAACAGATAGAACAAAACAACAAGACATAGAAAAAGCACAAAATGACCCAGAAGAGGAAAATCACCAAAATTGCAGTAAAAGATTTGGAGATAATCTATGTACCCTTTGGGCCTGCAGCTGAGATGTGTTTTCACATAGAAGCACTTGTACTTAGCATCATCATACTTTTGGAGGCCGGTGCAGCCATTTGTGGTGATATCACTGAGAAGCCGAGGATGGTGGGAGATGATGGTTGTTGAGGAAAAGAGATGGATTTTGAGAAAGAGAGAGAGGAGGAAGAGGAAGGATATGTTGAGGAAAAGAGAGAATTTCTTGGATTGAATTATGGAAGTGAAAATTGCCATTTACAGGAGCTTGTGTGAAGGTGTTCAAGAGTGAAGATACTAATAATAAACGAAGTTCATGATTTTTGAGGAACTTCTGGCGGGTAAAGAGTCGTCCTTTGGTCGAGTGTTTGGGAGGATAGGCTCTACTTGAAGAAACAAAGTCTTGAAATATTGATTGGACAAACGCGGGGAACGTATAAAGTAAGGACAGATATTTCCTCCCAACAAACTCGTCGGCTGGAGTAAATCCTTCTAATTCCGTCTCTAAAAGTTTTTGTTTTTGTTTTTGCTTTTGTTTTTTTTTATTTATTTTTTTTTAAGTTCGTTAACGCGTGAAGGGCACTTTTTTTTTTTTTTTTAATTAAATAATGTTATTTAATAGATAGATGACAATACAATTAAATAACTTAATAGTAAAAGTTAGTGTTTTTAAGGAGTAGGTTAATCAACTGTAAACATACTTTTAATAAAGCGAATATTACTAATTTGAATCTTCTTTCTTTTTTCTTGTGTGAACATCAAAAATATAATAATAAAAGTTAGTTATTGAATAGGGCTAACACATGATTATTTTATTTTTTTTTTTTTGGTCAAATTCATTAAGGAGTTTACTAAATAAATTACTATGTTTTAATAACATATACTTTTTATCTACTTTTTCAATAATATTAAAAAAAAATTGTAATTCCTACATGCTCAAATATATATATATATATATATCACTTGTAGAGATCCAATTTAAAAGAAATTTATATTCATAGAGAATTTATACAGTTATTGTTTTATATATTAAATAAAATATAAAAACTTATCAGCCTAGCTAATAGTTTACATAGAATAGTTTGTTAGAAAAGCAATAAAATACAGAAAAAGATGAACCACACGTATGAATTCACTACACAACAAAAGAAAGCATGGGAGAGAAAAAGAAACTGTATCTATCTTTTAAAGAATGTTTCTTACAAAAATAAAATAATAAAAAACCCAAAGCATGTGATGTTTATATAACAGCTAAAAATAATAATAAAAATGTATATATATACATCGTACTTGTCACATCATTTTCAATGAGGGACGGAAATGATGTCTACCAGAATTTTTCACAACGAAAGCCAACATCATCCACACCTACCTCTCATGTTAAAAATTTATTCACAGTTGAGTTACGTATAATTCATTAGAATTCTTTAATATTTTTTTTTCCCCTTTTTCTTGTATTATAAAAAAAAAAATCATAATTGCCAGTATTAGATATTTTCTTACCCGAACCTTTCACGTCCGTCCTTATCAATATCCGTGTGGCGCACCTATTGCCATGCGGCGGTAAGAAGATTTGTGTCGGCTCTAATAGCATTTTTCATGACTTTTTTTTATTTTTTATTCCTTTTTATCGAAAGAAGCCGAAAGGGTGATTAAAGTGGTTACTTTTTTGTGAGTGTTATCCTAGCAGCAATGAGATTTAGATTTTAGGAATAATAAGCCTTCTCTCAAGTTGAAAAACTATTCAATGTTAAACTTAAAAGCTCTCTAGTCGCTACTAAAAAATTCGCAACCAAAGACCTGCGAGCGATGGCGTTTTAAGTCCAAAAACGTCACTATTAATATAATGATATTTGAATAGTAACTTTTGGCAAAAGAGTCTACACATAAAGTTTGGATTAAAAAAAATAGTCATTTTCACAAAGAAATGTGATGTTTGAACAGTGCATCACCTTATAATAAGTGATGTTTAAATAGTAAAATGTCACCTTTTTAAATGTGACATTTTTCTATTCAAACATTACTATTTTTTATTAAAAAAATTAAAAAAATTATAATACCAATATATATATAATTAGAGGTTGGCTACAGGGTGGCATGAACACTATCTGGCGGATGAATAGTGTTGCTTGTTATTGTTTAAGTGACACTATTTTTAAAATGGTGTTGCTTGCATGCTAAAATAAAGCATTTTAGTGGGTTTTTTTTTTCTTTTCTTTCAAATGTCATTAAATGTGATTTTTTTTTAAGTGAATGTCACTAATTAAATAACCCAAATTTTCACCAATTTATAACTCCGCACGTGCACGTATTCACACTCCACCTAGCTACTCAATACAATAAAAGACAATCTTTCGGGTATTACAAGAATTCTTCAAACACATGTCTATGGAAGCTCACCGATGGCATTATTCTTTGTCTGCTTTAACGTTTCTGTCAAGGGCTCAACTCGTAGGCCATCAGCCCCAAAACGTTAAGTCTTATATATATATATATATATATATATATATATATATTATATTTTTAACTTTTTGACTCTTAAATGTAGGAAACTCTATCTATGACAAGAGTTTAGGTAGACCGTAGGGAGTTCTGTTAGATAACTTTATCTCTTTTGTTCTACATTTAAGAGCCAAAAAGTTAAAATTATATATATATATATATATATATATATAATCTTTATCTCTTTTGATTGGTTTAAAATTAATAAAATAATAATATTTAATTAAAAAAATATATATATATATTTCATTTTAAAAGTGACGGTTTAAATTTAATAAAGTGAATTTTTTTCTTCAAATTTAACTTTTTATAACTAAGAAAAGTTCATTATAAATACTCTAAAGGGTATAAGAAATTAGAAAATTAGAAATAATAGAATAACATATATATTAAATTAAAATATGGGTTGGTATAATTAGACAGCTCCTAGGCATTGGACCAAAAAGGAGCAAAAAAATCTTAAGTCCAAACTTCAAGAATTTCGAAGCTGGAGTTTTTCATTCGTTGGAACGAAGTGGAATGTCCACACGTCAGTGGATATTCATATGCAAGAAAAAGGACGGCCATGATCAACTCAACAATAATCTCATTCGAACATGATAGATGTCGTTCGAACAAAATCAACATCTCCACGTGTCAACTAGCGTGCGGGGTAAGTGAGAAATGGCTGAGTTTTTGAGTGCCTTTGAGAGAGAGAAAGGCAGTAAGAGAAGAAAAGGCTCGAAGAGAAACTCAAGATAAGATTCCAAAAATAGTATGAGATTTGAACAAATCATACTTGTGATTGTTATCTTTGTTATTATGCAATGAGAGAAAAATAGTACATTTTAATAATTAGTTCAGGCGTGATCCCGGGGACAACATATTGCAATTTAAGGTATAATAATAATAATAATAATAATAATGATAAAGTGTCCAATACAATATCCATAAATTATTTTACAATCCATAACCATTCTCACATGACCACCTACTCGTACCATTAACCCTCTTAGGGTGAGGTATGTGCATCCTTGTAGGAACTCTGGTATAGTACCGATGCCTCAATGAGGTACATTGGCTAGCTACCTATAGTGGTCCAATTGGGTCCAACCCCAGTGATTCACACAATTAATGATGTTACAGTGGTCCCTCCGTGCAATAGATCCAAGGCAAACTAAAATCTAGTAGTCTAAGCCACATATAGGGTCAAGTCCATATATATACTTGTGTGCATGTGCCTAATATTCTACACCTCTTTTCTCCATGATGCTACGGCACACAACAATTTATAAATAAACAATTGAGAAACATAGTCTATTTCATGGTAAATTATAAGTATGAATGCAGTAGTAAATCATTATTTGTAAAGCGTTAGCTCACGACATAATTTATAAAAGACATGAGTATCAAAATGCACATTTTATAGATAAAATATTAATACTTAATGACAAAGCATTTTTGGTGTTTTCATGGGCAATTACTTACCTCAATTGCTCAAATCCAACCTCAAATATATCAAAAAGGTCAAACTTCTCGTCATGCAAGCCATATGCTAATGTAAGTCAAGATACTAAGCAAAACCCTAATCCTAGACTTTTTGTCCAAAATGATTGATCACTTTCCAGGGACTATTCAATCATTATTGATCCTTCAATCGTTATGCCTCAAAATGTGTTTTGCCTGGACGATAAGTAAGTATATATGCTAAAAATACCAATATATACGTATATATGTTCTATAGTTAGTATTCAATTATAATTAACATGTTTGAATCATTAGAGTGTTAGAAATCAATCCAAATGGAAGCACCCATTTTGATGTGTTGACCATAATGACTCGCACAAGTTGTGAGGGATCCCCAACGGGTTAAGGGTTGTATGCGAATATAACCTCGCATCGCTGCCCATAGGACTAAGCACAAAAATTAATATTTTAATGAGGCAAAACGGTGCATTTTGACATAAACTAACGGATGTTAAAAAATTTTGGCGGCATGGATTTTATTGTAGTTTTGATTGACCCAATAAGTAAATTGTCAAAAAAAAAAAAAAAACTTAAGTATTAAAAAATTTGGAGTACTTACCTATGGGCCTTAAAATATAAATTCCTTTTTTTATAATAAATTTACAGGTAGTTTGAAGAAAAAAAATGCAGAAATATATATTTGACACGCGGTGATAGCATGAGAAGCCCTAATTTCACTTTCTAAAATTTAGAGATATAAGTTTTAAAAATGTGATAGTTTAGAGGACTAATTGTATCTTTAAAAAAAAAAAATTAAAAAAAAAAAAGAAAGAAAAAATCACAAGCTAATATCCACAAAGATACGTAATGAAATGCATGCATGGAAGCGCCAAATTTGAGTTGCTTGGGAAGTTATCAAATATAAGTACAATTATAAATGCATGCAACACATCAAAATGTACAAACATTTTATTTTTCTTACAAGAGAGAGAAAAAAAAAAGGTTATCCAACTTAGAAGTAAAGTGATGCTTTTAACACGAACAAATGTTATAGCAATGCAAAGGGGCCGGAACAAATATCACATCATTAATTTGTAAGGAAAGGTTTCATATCAGTAAATTAAAGCTTACACTTGACTCTTGAGACAGCGAATTGAATAGAGACAGAGTGATGAAAAGGACAAAAGCATTGCATGCTGGGGTTGTCCAACTTTTACGAAATCATTCCATTTAGGCTGCATGCATTTTAATTCTGTTTCATTACACTTTGAAGGCCCAACAAAATAAAATCATTCTATTTTTTTGGCGCTGAGCAATTAATAGACCTCTTAACTATTATCGTATTATCATATATATATATATATATATATATATGCTAGCTAGCTGCTCATGATCTTCACTGTATTACTGATTGCAATTCTCGAACCTTCATATTTATATATATTTAATGTACCTTTAATACCTACATCCAACGAAGCTTCCTTCCAGCAACAAAGCTAAAAGGCCAAAGGCCAAAGGCCAAGATATATATATATAATCACACATTACAACTGTGTAAATACAATATGTTGAGTACTTTAGTTGATCATATGATTCATACTCTTTATTTGTCAATTCTGAGCATTAATGCTTCATGGCGTGTTGCAATCTGAAACTACTTTACATTTCCACCCATCTCTCTTTCTTTTCTTTTATCATTTAAAGTACTAATTAAATGATTAAATTTATTTTTTCTTATTCATTTTAGCTCTTAGGATAAATCTCTCTTTCTTTTCTTTTATCATTTAAAGTACTAATTAAATGATTAAATTTATTTTTTCTTATTCGTTTTAGCTCTTAGGATAAATGGTGATTAACTTAACATGGTATCGAAATTAGAGGTCTTAAGTTCAAGCTCTAATTTATCTCCCATTTTAATTAGGTATTTCACGTGTTAAATCTCACTAATTAAAGAGTCCACCCGTGAGATAGATGTTAAAGTATTATTTAAATTTCCATCAATCTCTTCTTCTTCTTCCTTTTTTCTTCTTCTTCTTCTTCTTCTTCTTTCAATAGTATTAAAATATTAATTAAAGTATTAAATTTACTATTTCGTATCAGCTTTAACTTTTAGAATAAGTGGAGTTTTAACATGGTATCAAAGTAAAGGTCCTAAGTTTAAACTATTATTCACCTCTAATTTCAATTAAATATTTCACATGTTAAACCTCACAAAACAGTCAACCCGTTAAAAAAGTGTTAAAATATTAATTAAATTATTTAATTTACTCTGTTCTATTATCTAAAGCTTTTAAGAAAAACAGTAATTTAACAAATGAAGCATACTATTTCACAAAAACTAATACAAGCACATTCTAGTTCGTTAGCCTTTATTTGTTTCTTAATAAGTGCAATGTGCTAAAATTCCCGAAATGCTATATGTATAATGCAAATATTTGACCTAACCCTTTTAACGATTTCCATTTGTTGGATTTGACACCTTCATGATTTTGTTTCTTACTTGTTTTCCATTTCTTATTCATAGAAAGTCTAGGATTACTCCATCTGAAGCTTCATTTTTACTTATCAATCACCAGCTAGCACTATGTTCTTACCGGTGTTTGGTAGGTGGGATGAGACAGTGCAGGGATTCAAGAAGGATCTTACTTTACCCCTTGTTTGGTATGAGAAAATGAGAGAAGAGAAAGAAACATTTGTATTAATTGGAGAAACTTCACTTAACTCAAGTTTCATTGTTTTTGCAATCACCCTTAAAATTTTGAAAACTATTAATTTAGTATATCAATTTTTAAAATGTTTGCAAAGATATTCCTCTCATTAGAGTTTAGGTCTTGTTTGGTTCGCGGATTGTCTAGTCCATTGGAAAATGATTAGCTACCATTGGGAATAGAAGAGTGTAAAATAGATGAGTTTATCTTCAATTCGTTCGTGGCGTAAAGGACCAAGTTTACGCCCACCAATAGGAGCAAGACACCTCAGCTAAAGAGAAAAAAAAATGCACAAAACAAATATGTACCCAACAGCACCTGATTTTCAACTAAAAAGAAAGAAAAGAGAAAGAAGAAAGAAGAAGGAAGTGGGTCTCGCAGGGGGTCTTGGCAGCCTCACCTTGCCGGATCTCGCTAGGACTACTGGTCTCGAGTGACCTGTGGTTTGTTTTTTTTTTTTTTTCCGGCCATGGGTCTCGTAGCACCTCGCCGTCGCTCTGCCCGGACACCTCACAACGACCCACCTCGCAACAAGTCGGGCCACCGAGACTCATGGTTTTTCTTGGTTTTAGGATGATAAAATCCCAAAATGGTTAACTTTTCATCCTAAGTTTTAGTTTTGAGGCATTAGAAACGAGTTTTGTGGCATTAGAATCGATTTTTAAGGCATTAGAAACGATTTTTTTGGCTGGCCGAATTTTTTTTTTGGTTCGCCAGAGACAAAAATGGCCACTAGGGGTGGCCGGATCTCTCTCCCCCTAGCCGTAGGGGTGGATTGCGGCCACCCCCAGTGGCCGGATATATATATATTTTTTGCGAAAAGTCATGGAGAGCGGTGGGCTATGGTGTCTCGTCATGGGAGGTCGGCGATGGCGTTGGTTGATTAAATGATTGGGTGTTTTGATTTTATTTTACATATGTGCATTTATCTTAATATGATGAGGTGTCAACTTATTATTGGTGGCAAAAAAGTGGGGTATTTTGCCATGATCGAACAGCAACACCTCTCAAAATAGATTAGTTATATATTCTTATTCATTTATTTGGTTGTAACGCTCAAATAGACTAAACTAATCATATTCATTCATTTGGTACAATGTAATATGTTAGTGAATAGAATCGTATTGTGATTAAATTTCCTAAAATACCATTTTAATATAAATACAAATTGTATTGTAGTTTGAGAAAACGAAATCAAACTCAATGTTGAGTTCTAGTGTCAATTCAAACTCAATAAAAAAAATGGTACCAACAAAGAGAGACGGAGAAACATAATAAAAATAAACGGTCAAAAAAAAAAAAAAAAAAAACCTGATAAATGGTACAAAGGAAAAAAAAAACATAGAGAATGAAATAACCAAGAAACAAAGAAGAGAGATTGAAGAAAAGGGAGGAGGGGAGAGATAGAAGAGAGATCGTTATAGTTAGTACTGAGAAAGTCGATCGCTTTGAGAGACAGAGATCGTTTTGCACTGAGAGAGTCGATTTGAGAGAAGTGCCGTGGGTGTGATAAGAGTGGTTTTTTAAAAATTTATACGATAATTTAAATCCCACAGGAAATGATTAGCTAAGCCATTCATTTTTTAGTGGCTTGGCTAACCCTGTGTGTATGAGATTAGTAGTCCCATGAGAATAAACTATTTTCAGGAATAAAATATTATCAAATAAAGGACTAGATATACCTAGTGTTAGCTAGTCTAATTCAAGGGTCTATTCCGCAAATCAAACAAGGCCACTAGTGTTAAATTAGACGGCAAAGGGTTTGGGGTTTAAAAAAAATGTGTATTTTGAAAAAATTTAAATCCTCTATTAAGATTTAATATACAATTGGTGATATTACAAACTTTTTAAAGTTTGACACACTAAATTAATTAATTAATTTTTTTTTTATATAACTTTAGAAGAGAAACTACAAAATCAACAAAAGTTCAAACAAGTTAAATGAATTTCCCTAATTACTATTATATTCTTTTCAAAGAAAATCATGAGGTCATATGTGCATGCAAATTTGTAAGACAATGTTACCCTTTTTCCCCTCCTATTTTTCTCTCAAAATCATTTCAATTTTCAGGTGGTGAAAAATGTGGCCCCAGGTGGTGAAAATCATTTCCCTTTTGACTCTCGCTTTTGCATTTATCTTTGTTGACTTGGACCACAAATAACATAACCAGTATCCGGTTGAAAAATATAGAGAGATTTTTTTTTAGATAAAACAAGAGAATACAACAAATAACGAATGGCTGGGCAACTCAATAATAAGCCCCAAAATGACCCCACCAGAATGAGTAAACAAAAATTAAAAGGAAATGCATCAAATAAAGAACTGGTCCAATATTTTCTTGGCACGAAAATCAATAAACTGTTCCACCAATTAAAGTGGTTTGAAAATGTACACCAAAGATGGTGCACACAATAAATATATAACTGCAATGGAAAAAGAAAGCTACAGTAGCATGGAAAAACCTGATGAAGATCGAATCAAAACTAATGATTTGCAACTAGCAAGAGTCCATGTGATACTGTATAATGATTTGCAACTAGATCGAGGGAACATCAAGAAAGGTGGAAAGGGCATCTGGAGCCCTGAAACTACAATAAAACAAATTTAAAACAGTAGCATCAGTCGAAGGCGGGGTTGGGGGAGGCAATAGGTACACGAATGAAGATTGGCGTGCGTAAGCCACTCACCGGCGTGTGATGACCAGGCGCCAGCAAGGAGCGTCAGAAGATGAAACATGGCTTCACGATACCTACGATAGCTGTTGAAGGTGGTGGAGTGGAGGAACAGAGGTGTCACGTGCCGCTTAATGAGGCACACATATTAAGTGGTGCCTTTTAAAAAAATAAGGGTAAAGTCTATATTCTCCCATCAAATTATCACCAAATTGATAATGTTCCCTCCAAATTACCAAAATATTGTCAATGTCCCCCCTTAAACGAATTTTTTTTTAAACAAAATTTTTTTAAATGATTATTTTTAGAAAACGAAAATTGTTATTTTTTTAAAAACAGAAATTTTTATTTCAAAAAGTTATAAAACAAAAAAATAAATAAAATCAATTTTTATAAAAAAATTGAAAATTTTCATTTTTTTCTTATACAAAGGATTTGGTTTTTTTTTTTTTTAATTTTTAATTTTCCACCCTTTGGATTTTTTTTATATTTATTTTGTTTTTTAGTTTTATGTTTTTTTTAGAAGTTTTAATATTTTTTTTTTACTGAGGGTAGTTTTGTTATTGGAGGGAACATTGACAATGTTTTGGTAGTTTGTGGGAGATATTGTCACAATTGAAAGTATGGGGAGGACATTATCAATTTGATAATAGTTTAAGGGGGATTTGTAGACTTTCCCCAAAAAATAATTTAAAAAATAGATACACTAACTTGAAAGTTTAAGTTCAAAAAATGATTGTAAATGGGTTGAAAATATAGAGGTTAAGTGAGAAACCAAAAGGCAAAATAGAAGAAGCATTTATAACTCATACTTCAAGTTTTAGGCAAATAGATCTCTATGCTATTAGGATTAGGATCCTCTCCAGTTTTTTCAACCAGTTAGTTAAAACATGAGGCTAAAATAGTAATTTTATTTTTTATTTGGACCATTTTATCCTCATGTTAGAATTCCTCTCTATTACGAATGTTTGAAAATCTCTATGTACAGATAATTTTGGATTCACTAAAAGGATAGGGAAAATTATTATTCCATCTCAAGGCCTTCGACAAGGGACCCACTCTCACCGTATTTTTTATCCTTTGTGCAGAAGGTCTCAGTTCACTTTTAAATAAGGCAGAGGTTGATGGAAGTATCTCGGACATCCCTATCACTAGAGGGGGTACGCGGATTAACCACCTTTTTTTTGCAGACGATAGCTTGCTCTTTTGCAAGGCGACACTTTTTGAATGAGCACGCATTCAAGAAATTTTACAACTTTATGAGGAGGCGTCGGGACAGAAGCTTAACAAGGAAAAAACTACCATTTTTTCAATAGAAATACCCATGCGAATACAAAAGCTCACATTGCTTCAGTTGCGGGGGTAGATCCGTCACAACAATATGAAAAATATTTGGGTCTCCCTGCACTAGTTGGAAAATTTAGGGTCAGCACTTTTACGGACATCAAAGGGAAGATATGGGATCAAATTAATGGGTGGAAGGAGAAATTCCTTTCCCAAGCAGGGAAGGAAATTCTTCTCAAGGCGGTAATACATGCGATTCCCACGTATACAATGAGCGTGTTCCAGTTGCCCAAAACTCTTTGCAATGAGATTAACTCTATGATGTCTCGGTTTTGGTGGGGACATAAGGAGAACGACAAGAAGGTGGCCTGGATGAATTGGGGGCAGATGGGGCGGCAAAAAGAAAAGGGTGGAATGGGTTTTCGAGACATAGAGTGTTTCAATTTGGCTTTACTTGCAAAACAGGGTTGGCGCATTATTCAGAACCCGGATTCTTTGGTGGCCAAGATTTTAAAGGATAAATATTTCCGTCATGTGGATTTTATGAATTCTAATATCGGTCTCAACCCCTCATATGCATGGAGAAGTATTTGGAATGCTATCCAGCTTCTAAAGAAGGGACTCATATGGCGAGTTAGGGATGGAAATTCCATAAAAATTTGGGAAGACAAATGGGTTCCAAATCCAATTTCCTATGAAGTCCAATCTCCAATCCGTTTACTTGATCAAGATGCAAGGGTCTCTTGGCTTATTGATGATGCAACAAAATGGTGGAACATAGAGCTTGTGTGTGATATTTTTAACCGGGAGGAGGCAGATGCAATTTGTAATTTGGGTATATGCCTAGGTAGACAAGGGACAATCTGATCTGGGCGGGAACAAAAAATGGCATTTTTCCGTTCGAAGTGCATATCATTTGGCAAAAAGGCAGGGTGAAGCTGAAGTGGGAAGCTGCTCAAATGGTGTAAAGACCTAGATTTTAAAAATCTTGTTGAAATAATATTAAATAGATTAAAAGGATAATAAATAAATTAAGAGCAATGCTATATGAATTAACGGTATTAAATAATTATTTGGTGTTAAGGGTATATATTATATTGATTGTTGATCTTTTTTGAGTATCACTTTAATTATCAAATTTAGTTTCATAAGTATGTTTATGGGCATAATCAAACACAATTTAGTGAATAAATTATTTATGTTAGTGTTTGGTGAAATCAAAAATTAATTGGAAGCTTTTTAGCTTAAAAAGAGTGTCTTAATTTTCGTACTGTCTAGTAAAGATTAAAACTACTAAGGAAAGGTAGGCTAGCCACTTTTGTTGAAAATTTGGAGGCTTCTAGCAAGAATGATCATGAGATAATATCTTGAACCTTTAATAAGGCTAGTGGGCAAGTGGCAAGTGTGAATGCAACTAGTTTAAAGTCTAATTGAGTGGAAAATTTTGTAAGGGCCAGAAACTGAGTCAAACGAACTCGGATGAAGTCGAACCAAAAATATAAAATGTTTGTCTCAGAGTCCTCTATCTACCCTCAAAATTTCATGTCAATCGGAGTACGTTTGGATACAAAAAAATAGATCGGAGTGCACTGCTCTCATGTTGGACGAAAATGATAAGATAGACTAGAATCATGGAATGTTGACTAGGTTCATGTTTTTAGTTGAATACCTCTCAACCCTTGGATTAAAAGTGGAAAAATGAATCCTAGCCATCCATTCTCTTATAGATAGAAGCTTGTATTTAACCCTTAGATCAAAAGTATTAAATTGAATCCTAACCATTCATTTTCTTATAAATAGGAGGCTAAGTAATTCATTTTTTCACTTAAGCTCTTTCACTTTCTTAGCAAGAGAAGATTACTTGCTCCTCCTTTCTTTCTCTTCCTTAGTTCTAAGTCCAAAAATCATATGGCTTAGATCTTTCTTGTAGCCTTCAAGTGTTCTTAGTTTTATAATTAGCTACCTAGAGAAGATTGTGTGGAGTTCTACTTCAAGGCTATTGGGTAAGTGTTCCTTGTGTAATTATAATGATTTATTGTTTATATTATTTGTTCTCATTTAATTGTTTAAGACCCAATAAGCTTATGATGTAAAATAAGGTAATAAAGAATTAATGATAAGAATGCATAAACAAATGGATTAAAAGCTTATGAAATTATCTATATTATTTACTTTACAGCTTTTATATTTAGACATTTATTTTATCGTCATTTAAACTTTAATTCATATTTTTCGCGGTACGGACCATTGGTCTCAACCCCTAAATATGAATTCAGTATTTACATTCAGTCATTTATTTTATCGTCATTTAAATTTTAATTTATATTTTTGGCGGTACAGACCATTGGTCTCGACCCTTAAATATGAATTCAGTATTTATATTCAGTCATTTACTTTATTGTCATTTAAATTTTAATTCATATTTTTGGCGGTACGGACCATCAGTCTCATCCCCGAAATATAAGTAATGTTTTATATATATTATTTATAATACTAGTTTTTATTTTTGTGATACTAGCCATTAGTCTCGTCACCAAAAACGAATTCAGGAATAAAACTATTTATAAGTAACTATCTCAGATTTATATGATAAAATGAGTAAGTAAAGATGAAGTGACAGATAATAAATAAAGATAAAAAGATGAGGGTCTTTAAACAATGATATTATTTGAGAATGAACTAATACATAAATATGGTTTGTATGTATGTATTTGTATGCAGAAGTGGAGCAGAAATTCTATACTAAGAAGTGTAAGTATGGATGTACTTACTGAGTATTAACTTTATTTTATTGGTATAGAATTCTTATTTTGCCTTATTGATATAATTTTCACATTACAACTGTTGCATAATGCGTCTAATAATATGGGCTGATAAGATAGCCACCTTAAAAACAAAATTTGGGTGGATTGCATGAATATCGGTATCTCGGTGGATGGGGTATATATAACCATCCAACAGCTTAATATATAACTAAGTTGGGCGGTGTAGTAATTGCCAAGCAATTAAAACTCTAAAGTGTGAGGGACATAGAGACGTGAAGCTGAGAGCTCATGATGAGAGGTCTGAAGAAAGATTATCATAAAACACAAACTAATATGTCACTACGCTGCATTCGCATTTCATTCATCATTATATATTTTATTTCATAATCTTACTTTGTCTCAAACTAGTCTGTTAGTCTTCATTTCTAGGAAAATAGATTACTCACTTGTTTGTCTATGTAAATATGATAACGTTATATTTACATAGACCTTGATACAGGAATAGAGAGTGAGGACGATGGTTCTTTTGTTAGTTTTGATGGTTGATAGACTATCTGCTACGAGATTGATGCTTACTCTTGGAAGCAAGTCTCATTTATGTTAATCGCTTTTATTACATAGTGTGATGTGTGCTAACTTGACAAATAGTACTATATTAATTTAGTGCCGTCTGTGGCATATATTTGGTACACCTAGTGTGTACATATATTGTAATGAAACCATATTCCTATTTTCATTAAATAATATATCACCTCGAGGTATTTCAGTCAGCTCAATTGTGTTGTGCAAATTATTCATAGGCCATAGAAAAAGAAAAAAATCATATACATATTCTGCTGTAAAATTGTATTTCTAAAGTTGCAGCGTAATGACTTCAATATTTGCTAGTTCAAATATCGGGGCATTACAAATGGAGATAAAGAAAAGTCATTCTGGAATATGATATGGAGAATTAAGGTGCCCAGGGTGGTACAACACTTTCTTTGGAAGGCATGTAATAACATCTTGCCCACCAAAGAAAATTTGTACAAAAAATGGATTATAGAAGATTCTCTATGTCCATTATGTAACTCTGCGACAGAAATCGTGGGTCATATATTATGGAGTTGTGAGTCTTCTAAAGATGTGTGGGCAGAATGTTGTCATTCTCTTCAAAAATGTTCCAATGCCGAGGACGGATTCCCGGAAATTTTGGAAAAATTGGTAGTTCAATTAAGTGAGGATGAGATGCAGCTTGCGGTTGGGGTTGCACAACAAATCTGGTTGCGCCGGAACTCTGTTGTCTTTGGTAGGGCTTTTATCTCCGGCTGCGTTGGTTAGCCACGCCAAAGTCCAGATTTCGAAGAACCAAAAGGCTGAAGAGGGACAATGGTTAACCCACGTCCATCATGATAGGCCATGATGTGTGACGTGGGAAAGACTAATGGAGGGCTTTATTAAATTGAATTGGGATGCGGCAATCAACAGGAGGACCAAACGGATGGGAGCGGGGGTTATAGCACGAGATGAAAATGGGATGGTTGTAGCGCCTCAGATTTTAATAGTCTTATTTTTGATATATTTACTTGATAACATTATTCAATTATTTTCTTTAAGGAGTTTATAGTATTATGGAGGGTGGTAATTAGATAATGGTAGTTATTGAATAATGTGATAGTAAATGGTAGATGTAATAATAATATTGGTAGGTGAAATAGTAATGGTAGGTGAAATAGTAATGTTGGTAGGTGTATGGGTAGGTGTAATAGTATAGGTAGATATAATAGTATGGGTATGTGAAATAGTAAAATAAGGGTAGAATTGTAAATGAAAGGTAGAATAGTATCTTAAAATTTTCCTATAAATAGAGCTTCTCCCTTCACAAATTCATCACTCCTCTCCCTTCTCTTCTTATTATATTCTTTCTTCTTCCGCTTTTTACTTGATCTTTCTTCTTTCGGAAGTGTTTACACGGAAAAGAGAGAGAAAGGGCGAGACAAGGCGCCACAAGAAAGGAAGAACATAAGAGAGAAAGCGGTCTTAAAAAAATTAGTTCAAATAAAGTAGTGGGTGATAGTCAAATTGGAGCAGTTAGATTCTTTTGGAAACTTAAGCCTTGGTCTAAAGGTAAGTACATTCACTACCCCTTCTAAAGTTATCATGTCATGCAATTTATGTACAACTGTAAATGTTTATGTATTTTTATTTATATATTATAAAGTTATGTGGCATGCATGAAAGATTGAGAAAGATGAATTTCTTTGTGAACATGATGATTATAAAATAATAATAAAACCCTCATACATGTTGCCCTAAGATGCATCAAAAGAAGTACAATGAGAAGTATAAGAAATGTTTATGAAATGAGGGCACATGTATAGAGGTATTTTGGCCCCAAGAAAGAAAGAATGAGAGGAGTTGATACTCGGATGGAGCTAAACCACTGAAGAAGGCTATACTGCGGGTGGTATTCCATCAACAGACCGTTGAGTGCACCAAGAAAAGAGTTAATTGGCGGTGGGGCATGGTTGAGGCCACATTCATGCCATGGTCACAAGGACCCTCGCAACCCTCGTACATGGGCCTTAAAATGAGAAAATGACAAAATAATTGCATCAATGATTTACTATGGTGATTTACAAAGATGATTTCTAATGATGATTTATGATGATGTTTTACAATGATGATTTATGACGATGTTTTACAATGATGATTTATGACGATGTTTTACAAGAATGATTTATGACGATTATTATTACTAGATGATATACTATTTATTTACGAAAACAGTTTTCGAAAACTAAGAACAAGGAGTAAAACTATTTATGATTGTGGATTTTACTTGCTGGGCCCCATTTGGGCTCATTCAGTTTTATTTCTTGTTTTCAGGTAGAGAGCTTACTGGAATAGGAGGCCGGAATGGGGGCAAGGATAACTATTAAATTTTCATAGTCTTTTTAAGTCGGTTATTGTAATAAAATAATCTTCCGCAATTGAAATTTATGTTTTCTAATTTTGCTTATAATAAAAGCTCTTGATAAATGTTTTATACATTTATCGTACTCTTTGAAAAATCAAGTACTCTGATAGACCTTATGGATCTTTGTAAAGATTTTATTATAAAAGAAGAAAGGTGACAAACCTAGCCTTAATGAGCTGGGGGTGTTACAATGGTGGTTGCCGCTATGTCTACAAGTCGGCCGTGCATCATGGATCCTGCAACTGCCGAGGCCATAGTGGCCTAGATGATGGCCGACTTTTGCTGCAAACTGGGTCTATGACGTGTCTTAGTGGAAGGGGATTCGGTGGAAGTGGTCACTGCCTTAAAACGTGGAGGTGAATGCAGTGAACGGTATGGCCATTTTGTGGACGACGTGAGGCAGTTACTGAATACTCTGGACCTGTGGTCTATCAAACACGTGGGGAGAGAAGCGAACACTGTGGCTCATCAACTCGGCGCAGCATGGAGCTAACTTGGCGGACGAATGTATCTGGACAACTAACTTTCCATACTTTTTAATGCCTTTTCTTTCTTTTGATTTGAATGTATCTTGACTTTGGCTATTAATGAATCTCTTTTCAAAAAAAAAAAAAAGGGATAGGGAAAAACCTCTGTTCTCTCTCCTCAAAAACCTCCATAGTCTCCCTCCAATGGCTACCACTAAATCCCTTTTCCTCCTCGCCCTCCCCTTCATGCCTCTTCGGAGGCTCAAATCGACTCTTTGAAGGTTCTATCCGCCTCTTTGGAGGCCTTATCCAACACCTTTGGCGTTTTATCTTTGTTCAATAACTGTATCGTCTCTCACTCTACTGCAAATCATCCGATCACCAACTCCTCCATCTATCCCCAACCTCAAATCTTCCCCCTTCTTGAAAATTTTGGATTAATTTGGTTTCCCCAAAATCAGATCTGCTCATTTTAGGAAGCTACAGCCTTGTACCCGCCACTCCGCCTTGCACTTGGGAATCTCTGCCACCAAACGCCGCCATCCCGGTTTCAATCGGACCACCATGCGCCGGAGCATGTATCACACGTGTCTGCAAGTCAATGTCACTCTTTATCATTAGAATTTGGGGTTAAATAAGATGAAGTATATGTGAAATATCATTTATACTCTTCTATTTAAAAATTCTATAAAAAAAAACATGGAATGCAAGTCGTGGTCATCTGGAAACAACTTTTTTTTTTTTTTAATAAAAAAAAAGCATGATTATTTTGGCATCTAACATTAGGAACCTTTAAATCTTAATGCAAGTGTGACATTACAAATTTTTTAAAGTTTAGTACACTAAATTGAGAATTTTTAAATTTATGGAGATAATTACAAAAGCATTGAAAGTTGAGGGAGGTTTATTGAAGTTTCTCCATTTTTTCCCAACTTAATATACTTATCTTTCTTTTATAATGTTAACCATTTTATTACTGATAAATTCTATTTAGTATAAAACTTATTTTTGAAGATGTCATTTTCAAATTCTACAACAATTAAGTAACCAACCAGAGAATGGTTTGCTTGTACATCGTACCGTATTAGGATCCTCTCCATTTCAAAATCCTCAATTTCCTCTATTTAATGCATTTTGAAGGGTAGTATTGTCCAAAAGTTTTAATGAGAGTAGTACATTAAATGCATTACTTTTCAAAATGCACTAAATAAAGGAAATTAAGGAATTTTAAAATGGAGATGATCCTTTTCCACATGTACCCTATTTAAATTACCGCCCCATTATGTCTCTCCCCAAATTATATAAAGCATTTTTTCTTTTAATGTTTCTCAAGAAAAGTTATTATTATTATTATTATTATTATTTTACTTAGAGATAAATAATAATAACTTTTGCAATGACGTCCATAAATTTAAAAAACTCTCAATTTAGTGTACATAATTTTAAGGAGTTGACAATGTCACCCATCCCCCTCTTTTTTTTTTTATTAAAAAAATATATTTAATTAAGATCATTTTATAATTTTATATATTTTATAGAGGTATAAAAGGTCATTTCACCCGTTTGCCATCTAATTTTACCCCAAACCCTATTGGGAGAGGTCACATTGCAAACTTTTTAAAATTTAAAATTTGATACATTAAACTAAGAGTTTTTGAATGTTTAACGGTTTTAGGGGATGATTGCAAATGTAATGAACGTGTTAAGTGAAGTTTGACCTAAATATTATTTACAAAATTAAGTTATATTATTAAGTATAAATAAAGAAAAACTTCAGTTAAACTCCCAAAAAATTCATTGCATTTACAATCACTCCCATAAACTTCAAAATCTCTTAATATAATAAGGAAAATGTTAAAGACCCAACTTTTTAGCCCAACTTTTGCCCTTTTTATTTTTATTTTTTTAAAAGTAAAAAATGAAAAAAGTGTCTAAAGCAATAATATGTCTTTTTTGTCTTTCTTTTTATTGGTATTTTTTTAAAAATGAAAATTCCATTTTTTTGGAGAAAAATGGTCATTTTTCATTAAAAAAAAAAAAGGACCATTTTTATGAAGAAAAATGCAATTTTCATTTTTAAAAAAATACCAATAAAAAGAAAGACAAAAATATATTATTCTTGATCATTTTACTATTTTAAAAAAAAAATAAAAAGGCAAAGTTGGTAAAATGAGCAAAAAGTTGGGTCTTTATCATCCCTTATATAATAAAGTTAAAAAAAGTTTGCAATGTAACATCAACCATTAAGGTCTGAGGTTAAATCAAACAGAAAATTGGTGAAATATTCCTTATGTCACTGGAAAATTTTTAAAATTGCAAAATCACCCTAATTAAATGACTAAAAATTAATTAATTTTCTTTTTTTTTTTAAAGAAGTCTTTTGGAATTTACCACGTTGTCCATTACGATTTAACAAAAAATTCTAACAGCAATTCATGATGGTGTTCTACCGAATGTCTTGAGACTTGCTAATTCTATAAAAAAAAAAATGCCCTAGAGCATGCAGCAACTTGGAAGTCTACCTCACAAATAGTGAGAGTATTTCGGTCTCCTCCTGTTGCTGGTTCTTTCAAAATCAACTTTAACACTGCAATTAAAGATCAATTCTCTTGCCCAAGCTGCGGTGTGTCGAGACTCTTATGGCCACATTATCAAAGCAATTTCTGAATTAGCTCTCCTTGTGATCCCAACTTTGGTGAAGTCTTGGCAGCTCTACTTGCCGTCTCCCAAGCAACCTCTTTAAAGCTCAAAAATTTCACTTTAGAAGAGGATTCTTTGGTAGTGATTATGGACTTACAACATCCTTCCATTGTTTCAGATTGGTAGATTGAGAAAGTTATTGTCAACTCCATATCTCTTATCATAGCTTTTTTTTCATTTGGAAGGTTAGCAAAATTCATATAAGTACTAACTTTTGCATCCTCATGTGGCTTATTGGGTTGTAGCTAGAGTTTATTCGGGCTGAATTCTTACTTACTTCTCTCTTCCCTCCTTTCTAGCTCCTCCCTTTGAAGGGCAGTGTATTATATTTGTTGTTCTTTCTTGTTTGTAATGCAAAAGCTTTTTCTTTAGTCTTTCAACTAAAATGACCTCTTTCTTATATTAGTTGTAAATCACATGACACTTACTGCTATTTCCATGATGGGACGTCAAACATGATGCAATAATTGAATTGATAAAAATTCACAACTTATGGGTTTAAAATTTAAAATTTAAAATTAGAAATTACAAAATATCCAACATCCTTTATTTCGGTTTGATTTTAAGATTCGAATTTTGAATTTTTTTTGTAAAAAAAAATTAAGACAAACTTTCGATTAGTTTCAATTAAATACTCTTTGTCCACTTTTTTCATGAAATTAGTACTAAAAATTAGAAAGGAGGCCCGACCTTCGGGGCCCACCCAAACTTTATTTCCTTAGGCCAAACAAGTAATCCAAAAAGAATGAGAGACTGTTGAAATAGAGGCACGCAATCCTGAAGCATCTCTAAGATACCCTTCAAATTAGCTTTTGATTAAATTTAACATTTTTTTTTTCTTAAGCAGACTCTTTATAATAACAATCCTCTCAAAATATGCTCGCTCCAATAAACTTTCATATGAATGTTTACTGTAGCACATGTTAATAATTTTTTGTTTTTTCTCTCTCCCTCTCTCTCACTCGTCTTCTTCCCCAAAACGAAAACAGCTCCCATTTTTCCTCTCACTCTCTCTCGAACAGGAACAAGGCGAATGACCATTCTCATTCTCTCTCTCTCTCTCTCCCTCTCTCTACCTGTTCCAGTGTTCCATTCGTATATGCTTTCTATTTAAGCCTTTTCTTTCCCATTCTCATAGCCGGCGACCTCGTCAGAATCCCCATCGGATCTCGCTGGAATCCCCATCGGAGCATGACGAGCTTCAGCTTGATCTGGAGCACGACAAGCTTCAGAAAATTGAAACTCAAATCAGAAAATCAAACTCAGATTGACGAATTAAAACTCAAATCAAACTCAGAGATCGCCGCAGCTGGGTTGCGGGTCAGCCACCCACGACTATCTCTCTCACGGGGTCTCTCTCTCACACGCTCGTTTTCTCCCTCTGGGTCTCCCTTTTTCACTCTGTTCGTCTCTCTCTCTCTCTCACCGGGTCTCAGCCTCTCTGTGTGTCTCGTGTTTTATCAGGAAAGTGAAGAGGAATAATAGAAAACAAGATATCGAGAGATGGGCAGCTGTGTGGGTGAGAGATATGGAGAAGAAAATGAAAAGATAAAAAATAATAAAATAATATTAAAAAATAATATTTAATTAAAAGATATAGTTAAAATAGATGGTTTGTGTAGTGAAAATTAATAATTAAAAAAAAAAAATGAATAATAAGCGGTTAAAATAACCATTCTTATTGGATATGCTCTCAAGGCCCACACGACAGAATGGAGGCCTAGTTCCCAAGAAGGCTCGCATATCGCCAACTTCTAGGGCCACCATGAAAGAATCCCTTCATGCTTAGGCCAAGCCAACCCAACCAGTGAAGCACACGCCTTCAAAGAAGAACTCCCCCATAAGGCAACAAATTTGTTGGGGACTGAATGCCATTGATTTTTATATTTGTCCTGACATTCAAATTTTTGTAATGAATATATGTTATATACACTGATTAAATGATTTGAACATCTGGCATATAAAATGCCTTTTACATGCTTATTACCAAAGTTCATCATATTTCTTATGCATGTGAAAGGTCATAGGATTAATTGAATATGACTATGAATGTGAGTAACTTGGTTATTACATAAGGTCTTAGCCTATAATCCTTATATTCTTAAATATATATATAAAGCTCACAACTGGTAAATGGAATTGAAGTATTCTATTTTGAGAAAGACTGTTACACATCGAATCTAGGTGATCTAACTTGATCAAGCGAAGCGGTGACTTTAAATTGATGTGTAGGTACTGAGACTCTAAGGCATTAAACATACTGATGAGTTGTCTTTTCACAAAGATATTGTCTATAAGGAAATACAATAACTCATCAAGGACTACTTAAGACTTTGATTCTAAATCCTGAGGGAATTGTAGAGTTAGATGTGACATGTAGGTTACTTTGATGTATCAAAGAATGAGACATATCATCAGTCGAAATAACCTCGATATGTTGGGTAATCGTATGTAGTATTGTGGTAAAGCCCTTTCCAAGAGGAAATTCAAATTCTTTGTCGGAGAACAAAGAGACAAGAAATTTCTCATTGTTTTAGATTTTTATGGATATTATTCTCAAAGTCTTCGGATGAAGCATTTTGATTGGCATACCAAAATATATATTTGTGTTGTCACAAGTATTAGAATAACGTCAAATTAGTGACTCAAGGATAAAGAGGTATAGTATTAAGTGACAGTATCCTTAGCCTTAATTTTACTACGGAATATTTTATCTAGGGATCATAAGTCAACGTTAAATAAGTTAAAATGCTTAATTTTTTAATCAAAAATATTTATTGGAGTACAATCACAATTATTTAGTGGAATTAATTGCAACTACATAATAAACGTTAGGATGACACGAGTTACGGACACATTTAAGTCAATAATATTTTTTCCTTTAGGTTTTTCACCAAGTTGATATAATTTAACCATAACAAGGATTTCTTATTTATTGGGTTAAATGTTTTATTTATTTAAAGGTAATGTTCATAATAAATTCCTGAGTCAATGCATGAAAACAAAAAAGTGCCTCAACTTTTTTTCTTTTTTTTTTTTTTAATTTTTACTCCTCGAGTCAATCGAAAAGATGTGATAAGCCATTCCGTTACATTTTCTTCAAAATGTCTAACGTCTGCTATTCAATCTCAAAGCTCACTATTTTGCCATGTCAACTTTCTTTGCACATCACTTCAAAATATTAATTTCTTATTAATTTAATTTTAAAATTAAATCTAAAAAAGAAAAATTGAAGGGCTGGCCAGCAGTGGGGCAACCACCCCACAAACCATGGCTTTGCAGCCACCTCAAAGGCCCCATTGAGCCACCCTTAACCCCTTAGGGGTGCCTTGCAGCCACCCCATGGTGGGTTTGGGAGTGGCCAGGGGTGGTAGCCCCACCACTGCCCACCATTTTAATTTTTAATTTTTTTTTAGATTTAATTTTAGAATTAAATTAATAAAAATTAATATTTTAAAACATTGATGGTAATTATGTAATTTTATAGATTTTCGTTCAATTTGACGAAAATTAGTAACGAAAGGTATGAATTGAAAATTTTTGAAACATTAGGGGGGTACATTGCCAATTTTTAAACATTGGGGTTCAAATTGAAAAACCCCTAAAACTTAAAGAGATAAAATAAATTTAACCCTTATTTTTAGAAACTTTTTGAGAATTAATAGTTTTTGTGTTAACTCACAAATTACAAAATTTTAAGATTTAAAGAGCCAAGTAAGAGCCACACTCTATTGGTTATTATTAGTCGTTGGTGAGAAGATTTATGAGATCTGTCATATTCTTGAAGAAAGATCATATAGTGACCTAAATAATTAAATAGGCTTAGATAACTTAGTTAAATGGTTAAGTTGGACTTTGGACCACTAAGAACAACTAGAAGGGCATTTTAAAATTTGGACTTTTTGACCGAACGTATGCATGGGGGACCACGCATACGTATGGCTGTAAAACAGTACATGAACATACATGAAGGGACCAATTGAATGTTCATTGACTTTTGGTTGACCAGTTGATAATGCCTGAGTGTATGATGTAACCTTTAGACCGCTAGGTAAACAGTATGCAAACTTTCGCCCCTATAGTATCGAACATTCACTGCTTTTTTAAACTGCCCCTGTAGAGCTCTTTTCCCACCCATATATACCCTACCCTCTCAACCCTTAAGCCCCATTTTTGCCCTTGTGCCCTCTAAAACCCATGTGCGAGCGTTTTTGTGAGTTTTGGTTGCTCTTGGAGAAGGTGGAGAGATTCTTGGAGTCCTTGCTTCAAGAAAGTAACTTTCTATGCTTTAGTCTTCGCATTAGTAGTCATTATATTGCTTAGCTTAGTTGTTGGTTTGAACTTCTAGCTAGGTTACGTCTTTGATCTTGATCTAGGCTTGATTTAGCATTTCATTATTGTTGAACATATTTCCTTATGCATGAAGATGTTGTTTTGAGATTAGAGATGCTAGAAATTCTTTTGATAGCCTTAAGACCAATTTGGGAGGATATGAGGACGATTTGACCAAATGAGGTTCTACTTGAATCTTCTGGTCAAACGTTCGGGCTACGCCCAGAAGCAATGCAAGGAAACACCACTTTGGCTAGTTGTTCGATAGTTCATGTTTTCATGTTCTAGGTTCATTTTAGTTGGACTTAGGACTAATAGTAGGTTTTAACAGATTTGGAGAACCCGAATCTTTTGGAGGAGTACTCGGAGGAATTGTTCAACCTAAGTAAGTACTAACTCACATAATGCTTACCATTTCTTTTTTCACATTGCATGACTTTTTAACATACCAAACATGCATGTTTACAACTCTCATATTTTGTTGCACCATAAACTCTATCATTTGTGAAAATGTGCTACTTAACAAGATAATGACATTGAGACCTGTAAAAGTATGTATGTAAAATACAAACAAGATTAATTACATCGTTTGACATGATATGCTAGTACGTGTGGGATAACGGTCATGGGCTAGTAATACATGTTAACTTTATTGTAAAATTTGTGTGTGTTATATGGGCTTTGTATCCATTAGTTTTGTGACGAACACAACCATTGCCTGGTAGTTGGTAATTATAGGACGTACATCATTAGTAGCATGGGCCACTTGAGGTTAGACTCATTTGAGCTATTAGTGTTATGGACGATAGCTTACAATGGTTGAGGCATCGGCATTGTGTTACAGGTCTCTCGGGATATCGCCAATCTTACTAAGAAAGGATAATATCTCGAATAACCATATTGTTGAACTATCACTGACATGTATAATATTTATATTGCATTCATGGATAATTGTCATGCATAAAATGTTGCATACTTTACCAAACATAGTTCATCACTAAATGACATGGGTATTGTGTGCATTATTACTCAATAAGTCTTAAGTCTTTAGATTTGCCCATTTATTTTTTCTCTTCCATTATGTATAAGTCTTTCGATTTACCCCCTTTATTTTTTCCCATTCAATATGTATAATTGTGCGGTTTAGCTAACATAAAGGAGGATGGCTTCGGATAGAATAATGGTGGTAGCCCAATACCTGATCCAAGTCATTTTTGTAGGGCTAGCAAAACATATACCTGACACGACCCAATTACGATCCGCAGGAACCCATTACACAATTAGCCTATACATGAACACGACCCGTTTAGCTAAACAGGTAATCGGGTCTGACACGATTATAACACAGAAAATAATCGGGTAACTCGACACAACCTGTTTTACCCATTTAAAATAACCGGGTTATATCGGTAGACCCGACCCGTTTAAAAAGCTTAAAACACTTTTTTTTTTAAAAAAAATGTAGTAATAATAATACCAATAACATTGTTAATTTAATTGTTAACAAATTGTTAGTTCGTTCAAAGATATTATATATATATACAAAATATATTACAAAAAATAGTTATATATATTTAAATACATATAATAGTAATTAAATAATATATGTTATATGGGTTATGCTTAATTCAATAGCAGTATATTATATGCATATTAAATAATATAATTATAAATGTATAAGATCAATACTTAATCATATGATTTAATGACAATTCAAATACTTAATCATATTATTCGTATACAATGATAATGTCATTCGTATAATATCAAATTAAGTAATTAACATTTTTTTTTAACATGTCCATACAAGAGGGGGGAGGGGGGATTCGAACTAGTGACCTTCGCTTCATAAGACGTGATCCCAGCCGATTGAACTACTTCTTAGGGACAAGTAATTAACATTTAATTCAATAATGTGTTACTTATAACTACAATTAAAGTATTAATGTATTATCATTGAAATTTATAAGATTATATCAAATAATCAATTAATCATTAAATCTTATGATTATCTAATAACAAATTATACATATATAATATGACATAAGTATATAAATTAATACTAATATAATAATTAAGTAACTAGAGACTTCGTTCTCACTTCTAGTGTATGTTACAAGTTCATATACGTTATAAATTATAATTATACATATATATTGAATAATACAAATGTATAAGATCAATGTTTAATCATATGATTCAGTGATAATTCACATACTTAATCATAGTATTCATGTATAATAATAATATCAAATTAAATAATTAATATTAGATTTAACAATGTGTTACTTATAACCATAATTAAAATATTAATTTAATATGACATAAGTTTACAAATTGATACTAATACAATAATTAAGTAACTAGAGACTTTGTTCTCAATTCTAGTGTATATTATAAATCCATATACGTTATAAATTATAATTATAATATATATTGAATAATACAAATTTATAAGATCAATACTTAATCTAGATGTGGCCGTTGATATCCAATTAAGTGTCCTTCATTCTTGCGATTTAATTTAAAATAGTAAGTGTTCTTCACATGTTCTTCATAAAGAGTTCTTAGGCATAAGGATTTTATTTTTTTCACTGGGCAAATATGTGATTTGTAATCCTATTCCCAGAAGAATCTTCGTGTTAATTGGACCTTAAGTCTGTGCTCTTAAAGAAGGAAAAAGGTCCCTCAAGGAAAGTCACCTAAGGGAAGAAAGCTCACTAATTAAAGGAAAGGCTTAATCAGTCTCCAAAAATGGCAAGTGTCAACCAAAAATTTCTAAGGAAAGCCCCACAACATTCGACAGGTTTTGTTTAGTTCTGGCACATAATCAAAGGTCAAAACCATGGTTAACTAGTGTAGTGACCCAAATATTTAACTAAGCATAAGTGGCTTAGTTAAAGGGTTAATTTGGACTTTAGGTCACTAGGATCTGCCAGAAGGGCAATTTGAAAATTTGTCTTCTGGTTTGTCTTTTAGTGCGGACGTACGCTAGGGTTGGTGGACGTACGCTAGGGTTGGTGGACGTACGCTATTGTCCTTTAGTGCGGACGTACGTTGGTCCCCACCGCACGTCGACATAAAGTACATTCGTATCATGAAAGATGCTGATGACGTCGCCACTTTGAGCGGATATACTGGCACTATTTACAAAATCTACTGTGTAATACCTAATCGTACAAAACAGTCTTTGGACCGCTGTGGAATAGTACCAAAATTACGCCATTAGGACCGGACGTCCGCTACTTTTTGGAATACCCTTCGATTAATACCTAGACGTACGAGACAGCCTTTGGACCACTGTGAAAAGGTACCGAATGTACGCCCTTAAGATCGGACGTCTTCTGCTTTCTGGCCCTATAAATACTCCCTCACCCCCCTCGCCCATTTCACACCATTCTCACCCCTAACCCCCCTCTTCGTCCTTAGGTTGCCAGTAGGCTGTTTCGTGAGTGTTTGTGAGGTTTCGGTGCTGCCGGAGGAAGGAATTCTTGAGGTTTCGCTTCAAAGAGGTAACGCTTGGTTTCCTTAGCTTTTTAATACGTCGTTATGCTGTTCGATTATAGTTCTATGTTGCTAGTTATAGTTGTTAGCTTAGTTATGCTTTTAATCTTGCTTAGGCTAGCGTTTTGTTAAGCTTAGCGTTGTTTCTTTACATGGAGGTTTCGATCTGCGTTAGGAGGCCTTAGGGAGCTTTGTTGGCCTTAGGAGTCGGAGAATAGGCGGACAGTGGAGAGAAAATGAGGTTCTCCCCAAAAGATGTCGAAGCGGATGTATGGTCTCGTGACTAGACGTACGGCCCGTCGTGACTCAACAGACGTATGACCTCGAGTCGGACGTACGACTAGTGTGTGACAGGGAAACCTTATTTTTACCAATTGTCCCATAGCTCTTGTTTCCTTGTTATAAAGTTGTGTTTTAGTAGAAATAGAACTGATGATAGGTCTTTTCTCAGTATTCGAGGTTATGGAGCCTCAAGGGAATTACATGGAGGAGCTTTACGCCCCGGGTGAGTACAAACTCACATGGATGCTTTGTTGTTACTTTTCCTGCATTGCACGTATTTTGTATATATCAAACATGCATGTTTTGCAACTCTCATGAAATACATTTTTGGAACTACGGAGAACTCTCTTTTGTGAAAACGTATGTCTGTTAACAAGATAATAATAAGACTTGTAAAACTGTGTATGTAAAAGACTGATAAGACTAATTGCATCGTAAGATATGGTACACCGGTACATGCAGTAGTAATGACCATGGGCTTACTATACGAGTTAGCTTTATGGTCGGTGTGCGTGTGTGGAGGCTTTGGATCCAATGACTCGTGACCAATGATGTAGCTATTCCCAATAGATGGTTACTATAGGATGGACGTCATTAGCGGTGTGGGCCACCCGAGGTTGAACTCGATCGTGTTGCTAGTGTTACGTATGGTATGTTTCGTACAATTGTTGGGGCATTGGCATTGTACTACAGGTCCCTCGGGATAGCGTTAACCTTGCTGAGAATGGATAATATCTCGGGTAGACCATATTGTTGAACTATTACTGTTACTCATGATTATAACATATATTACCTATATATATCACCTGCATGATAACTGTCATCTCATAATGCTGCATGTGTTTTATAAGTAAAAGAATCCACAAATTAATGGCGGGTACGTCATGTGGATTTCTACTCACTAAGTCGTCGAACTTACCCTTGTATTATTTTTTTTTTTTCTCCATATGTACGATTATGCTGTTATAGATAGTGGATACCGTGAAGCATCCGGTTCTTGTGGAGGATTCGATCCAGGAGATGCTTGTGGACTTATTGCAAGCTTAAGCAGGTACTCATGGTAACTAGTATTTTTGAGTTATGTTGTAGACATTAGGGCTTGATGTATGCTTGCTTGCTTATTAAGGATTAGCATAGATCCCTTGTACTAACGTATATAGTATGATTTCCGATGCTTTGATGATCTTTGGTTAGATGCTCTGGTTATACTGATTTATGTTTACAGTACTTTATTATTTCTGCTGCTTAGTATCCTCTGTTTTTGAGGAGTAGATGTCCCTGAGGTCTTGTTCGGAGTGGAACAAGGCTGGGAGACGAACCGTTGAATAATTACCAGTTAATTAATTTTCGGGGCGTTACAACTAGCCATATATTCCTTGCTCATATGCACGACCAAAAATGGACTCAACCTATACAAGGTCAGTAAAGGACTGGTTACATGTATGTTCTCATATACTCTTAGACATATCTTTCTCTCACTCTCCTCAGTTCATTTTCTCCTTCTTTAGTCATTAACTTTAGCATCCGAGGTTGGTGTCGCTACAACCCCCCCCCAAAAAAAAAAAACACAGTGTGCCACTTTGACCAAGAAGCATCTGGAGAGTTCTTATGTTGTGGGTCGAACGTGTAGCAACTATATTAACAAACAATAACATAAAATTATAATTATGAACTTAAAATGAAAAATAACATAAAGTATAGTTAGTGCAAGTAAAATTCATGCATGTTTTCTTTCATATCAACATAGTGTGCTAAAAAGAATTACAATCATATAACAATATCCATGTGAGATTTATTCATCTAAGTTGTAGGACAAGTCCTCAAAACTGACCTCGAACACTTCAAAATGGTTATCTGCAAAAACCCTAGTGTTAGACAACTCTCTTAGACAAAAAAACACTAACCTATGACCTAAAAACCAACAAAACAAGGTATTGGAATAGCCTAGGATCAATCTTCAAAGTGCTGGGATTAATCTTGTTGAGGATGATCAATTCTGTCTAGGGGAGAATCAATCATGAGAGTATGGGATTGGTTATGAGCTGATGAGGATTGATCATGGGTTGGTAGAAAAACTTCTTGATGCGTCTAAAACACTCTCCAAACCCCAAAACAATTCTACCAAACCTTAGGATGACTTTTATAGTCTTTGAAAATTCAAGGCTCAATTTACTCAACATCTACAATCTAAAACATAAACTAATACAATCTCGTTACGGTCTCTAAAAAAA
Source organism: Carpinus viminea (assembly GCA_013348765.1). Lineage (NCBI taxonomy): Eukaryota > Viridiplantae > Streptophyta > Magnoliopsida > Fagales > Betulaceae > Carpinus > Carpinus viminea. Next base: position 18,991,519 of record CP054674.1, read on the forward strand.
TCTTGAGCAACATCACCAATATGAAACTACAATCAAACACACAAAATTGAACTAAACTATGGAGAAAAAATCAAGCGACATTAAATGAATAAATGAGTCATCACAATTACCTAGTGGTTTAGAAATGGCCCAATTACATTTTCAAATTGATGAAATAATAACTTTCTCTCCACCGTGGTGCTTCGACAGTCTCTCGGTACCTTGGAATTTGTGCAAATGAGTTTAGAGAAGGTTGAGGACAACTATGTAAATGTTATGACCAAACTAGGACTTCATAAAACCCTAAAATTGCATTTAGATGCGAGAGGATCGATCCTTAGGGTTTTTGACCCCTAAGGATTGATCCTTTGGGAATGAGGATCATCCTTTGTACAGATGATCGATCCTCTAGGTGAGAAACTAACTTGAAGGTCCTTCCGGGTTTTAAAAAAAAAAAAAAAAACTCATCCCAAACAATCCCTACTTGATTCCATCTAACCTTAGGGTTCAAAATATTCCGCCTCTAAATTAGGGTTAGGACTAAGGTATTACACCTTAGAATTCTCAACTTCACTGATTCTCGCAATCTCCATCTTCTTCGTAGTTAAGCTAGCTTAGACCCTTATTTTTTCGCACCTAATCCTTCTCCTTCAAACAGATCCATCATTTTCATCTTCCCATTTTCACTCTCATTGTCTCTTCTTGATTTTTTGAGTCCCATTGCCAAAGAACCATAATGGTTTGTCACAAAGTCGCATACTCCAACCCTTTGTCTCCCTTACTAAAACTCTACCATTTTGAATACTTATGCCTACACTAACTTACACACATCACACACTACTTCCTCCTATTTCTTTATTAAACGGTCACATTCATAGACCCGTTATCGTGACCTATGTGCTCACCACATAGAGCCAAGTGAACCACTTCATTTAATCTACGTGTCGTGTTGTAGGAAGAAGCAATGAAGTGACCACCACATGAGGGTTCTGCGATTCCAATTGTAATGACTTAGAGAAAAAAGTTAACCACATTTGCACTATCACCCTAAAAAGGATTAATTAATTTAGAGTTTTCCAACAATTCCTTATAAAGTTTAGTTTCATTTAGTAACGAAGCAATGTATGACTTATAATTGATGACTAATTTTATAAACTATCCACTCTATGTGGGTTACTCCTCATCTTTCCAATATGAGACCAATGTGTTACAAAACTTTTCCTCTTAAACTCTTGAAGTCTTTATCAAGGCTACGTCATGTAGTGACTTAAAGTTACTAAGTGGCTCTGATACCATTTATAATAATCCAAGAAAAAACACTAGTCACATTTGTACTATTATCCCTCAAAATGACTAGTTAATTTTGAGTTTACCTAAAATTTCTTATTAAATTTAGTTTTACTTAATAATTAGGCAATATGAAACTTAGTACTAATGACTATTTTTATAAACCATCAACTTTTTATGAGTTACTTCTCATCTTTTCAATATAGGACTAAAGTGTTACACTAATACTGCGTGTTGTTAATTTGTAATGCTGTGTCTTATTAATTTGTATTTGGAGTGGCCGTGTTGTAGAGGATGCTTTATGTTTTGTGGTTTTTTTTTTTTTTTTTTTTGTCAAAAAAAATCTTCAATTGAGCTTGAGTCGGTTGTGTACATTGGGGCTCAACTTGGAACCCTTGCCAAGTTTAAGGTCAGCTTGAACATGACAAGGGTCGCAATCAGCCGAGTTTGAACAAGTCTTCAAAATAATTGGCTCAAGTTCAAACCGAGTTCAATAATACATTTGATGTAGCCTAGCCAAGTCTTAACCTACAACATTCTGCTCGACTAACCTCGAAAGAAGAAAAAAAAAAAAAAAAAGAAGACAAAACTGGAACCAAATAAATTGAAAATGAATCAATCAATTTAATAATTTCCAAAAGAAAAAAAAGAAGGAAAAAAAAAGGTCCAACATCGCGCGCCTGTACAGTAAAGCGGATAAGTCTGGCAGACACTCTCTCTCGCTCCCGCTCCAACCCTCACAGGAGCAGCAGGAAGAGAGAAAAATGTTGGCAAGCACGAGCACCCTCTGCAACAGGGCCTACTACACTCACCCTTCTCAGTTCTCACATTCCAAACCTTTTCTCTCTCCACATCGTCCTCACTTTCGAAAAAAACCCAAGTCCCACTCCTTATCTCTGATTTCACCCAGAAAGCAGAGCAAGGGCTCTCTTGGTATCAGAGCCTTGGCCGAAACCCAAGCTTCGGAATCGGTCCCGAGCGATAGTCCGCTGTGTTTCTCCGAGCCATGCTCTGTCAAAATCCCGGTCGGTGATAGACATGTAAGTTCAAAATTTGAGTTTGCATTGTGCATTTCTCCTCTTTCTCTCTATTTTCTTTTTGTTCAATATTTTTATCAAATATTGCTCTTTTTTTTGTGTATTTTTTGTTGGGTTTTTCTTGGTCAGTATCAAACTGCATTAAACTAATCTATTTAGTTAGTTTTACAGTTCAGCAAGTTAGTTAGCTTAAGTTGGTTAGCTGCTTGTAATGAGGACAGTTAGATAAGTTGTTAGCTTGTTATCTCGCTGCTCTCTCTTTAGGTAGTATATAAACAGAGCATGGCTCAATGTAATATCTATCCATTGTGAATGAGAATCAATCTTTCTCTTTCAATTTGTTTTCCTGTTAGTCAGTTCTTTATCTTGGGAGAACTTTACTTTGGGTATTTTTTAAGGACAGGTAATGAAAAAAATGGTTTATGTGTAATGGAAAACTTAATGATAGCTTGTAGAATGTGGTGCTTTTTTACTTTGTAGGGCTTTCGGCGGAAATAAAAATACTAGAAATAAGCGCAGTTGCTGAATGTGGTTTTGTACTGTGCATTCAGGACTTAATCTTTTGAAGGATTTTGGTTTCAATGCTTTGTGGATCACTTTGGGATTTCGTAAATGGTCTATGTTGTATTGAAGGGCATGTATAATTTGATGAAATGTCTAACTCCTGCCCTAGCAATCTAGATGGAGATGCTTCTTAAATTTGACAACTTTTTGTCTCTAGGAAGCTAGCTAGAGAGCAACCCTTTTATGTTTGATGGGTTGTTTTTCATTGTAGCTTAGCACTTGTATCTTTCACAGGGTGGAACGTTCTACAGTTGTATTCCTCTACCCTAAGAAATTTAAATTCACGTTGAAATAGTTTTTTGGTGAAAATAAATAGAACCTTACCGACCATTTAAACCTTTCTTCGCATTCCTCTTAGACTATACTCTTGCTCCAAAAAGGTCTTTAAATTTCAGAAGTGTTCTGTTCAATGGATTTCAACTGTATTTAGAATTCTGGTGTGAATTTCTGTTTGTAAAAACGGTTTTCTAATTTATGCTTGTTTGGATTGGAATCTTTGCAGATTTTGGTTGAGACAGGCCGTATAGGGAGACAAGCTAGTGGTGCTGTTACAGTAACAGATGGGGAAACTGTAAGTTCTTCTTTGTTCACTAGCATTACATTCACGCATGAAATACATATAACACATCTTTCCATCTTTGTCTCTGTTTTCCTCTCCACATAGAGAGATATATATGGGCAGGAATTGATTGCAGCTTGATTCTTGTGGATAAGAAGTTCATTTTAACTATCTAGACTTAATTTTTTTTTTTTTTTTGGTAATTGTATATTTTGTCCCTCTTGTGTGATCCACATGGATTTTTATAAGGAGAGGAGTTTTATTACAACTAAGGAAAAGCGCTAGCCACATCTGCACTATCATTAATTACTCATTTTCCCAATATAGAATTGGGGCTTTAAACTTTGGCTATCTTTTAAGAAGCTGATGGAATTTTTTATGCTATGAACCTAGCCTCTAGGAATGAAGAATGCTGAATTGAAATTGCTAAGATTGGAAGGCATAATAACACTATCATAGCATAACCTTATTGTCCTTTGGCTCCTAAGAGTGGCTGTTTGTGTTGCAAGCTGAAACCATATATTACTCAATAGGGTTGCACTTCTTAAGGATGTAGCTATTACTGTATGAGATATGATAGTGAGAAACATGCATAGACTATGTTGTTCTTCTGAAGGCATCCCCTTCTATTACTTTTCAAAGGGAGTTACGGGTTGTCAGGCCCTTTATTCTATGTGCAGCTAAATGACATGGCTTATTTCTTGGGCAGGCTTACCGATTCCTTTGATTCCGTCATTGATAACTTACTCCAGAAACTCAATGCATACATCTATGGATAGGAATTGTGTCCCTACTTTTGTGTCTTGGTTTTTGTGTTGGCCAACTTAATGGGCTTGGCCGATTGATCTGGTGGTTGGACTAGTAACCCTTAAAGCATGTCAATGCTTGGTCTGGTGCTATAGCTATGTGAATTACATGTGCAATCTTTATGTTTTACTATTTGTTGGAGATCCTCTAAGCCTTCACTTTGTGAAAATTGCCTCTATTATCTATTCCAATTCTATTCTACTTAAGCAGGAAAATTATTCTAGACCAATTATTTGTATTTTAAATGATTAAATTTACTGTTTCCCATCAACTTAAGTTCTTGAGACAATTATTGATTTAACATGATATCAGAGTGTTGGTCTTGAGTTTGAAATGTGACTACACATTATATCTTTTATTTTAATTAAATATTCCATGTTGGGTTGTAATTAGGTTTACTCGTGGGAGGATGAGAAGTGCTAGAATATTAATTAAATGAACAAATTCATAATTTTTTATCAGTTGAAGGTTTTGGGACAATAGTGATATTTATCTTATATATGTAGTGATTGGATCCTACACAACCTTGTCTTTTGAATTTGCTCGATTTTATTTGTATTGGCCGCCCTCTCTTCCCCCCTCCCCGTGTTTTTTCTTCATTGATTAGAAGGTTTAAAGGAGGATAGTTATGGGAAATAAGTGATGCAGGGCCTCGTTTGCTGTTTGCAGCCCGTCCGGACGATACTCAACCGGAGAGCTTTGTCTAGAGTCCTCGTTCAAACGAGTTATGTTATTTTCATGTTTTGTGAGTAGCCGTTCGGACGACCATAAGCTTCTCATCCGATGAGCTCCTCTGTAGAGTTCTCATATTTTCATGTTTTGTTATTCCCGTCTAGATGACCTTAAGTTTCGTCTGGACAGGCATTGTAGAGTTTCAATTCCGAGTCTAATTCGTAGTTTTATTAGGTTTATGGTTTGGGGCCCTATAAATGCATGCCTATAGCCTCTAGAAACACAGTTGTTGTTTATGATTGATTGTTGTTCAATAAGATTACTTAGAGTTGAGTTTCTTTATGATTTTCCTTCAAAACCTAAAGAGTATCTAGCTTTCTGAGAAGATTTTTAGATCCTTTGATAGAATCAAGATCTAGAAGTACATATCTGTTCCTTAATATTGTTATTTGCTGCAGCCTACTAAGTTACGATGCATCAATAAGTCTAGCATTGCTCTCCCCACTCCAAAAAATAAAAAAAATGAAAAAAAGAGAAGAATAAAAATAAAAATAATAAAAAAAGAAGAAAGGGCCCTTTGATTATATTACCAAAACATAATCATTGATGTTTGGTGTAGAGAAGGAATAATATGTTGTTCAGAATTAGACTCCATCTAGGTGCTACCATGCAATTAATTAAATGTAACCATGATTTTTCATTTTTGATGTTGAATTTTCAAGCTTGTGGAGAACTAACAATTTACTTTTCTTCTTGCAGATTGTGTACACATCTGTTTGTTTGGCTGATGTTCCAAGCGAGCCGTCAGATTTTTTTCCTTTATTTGTCAATTATCAAGAGCGTTTCTCAGCAGCAGGTCGGACTAGGTATGTCTTGCACCTTTTTTTTTTCCTCGGCTAGTAATTATTTTAAGGGAAATTACACCTAACCCCCAAACTTACACCTTGTTTGCACTTTAGACCACCAAATTTTGGAAATGACACTTGAACCCTTAGACTCCCAATTTGTTGCAAATTACACCATTAATTAGCATTTGGCATAAAATAGATGGAAAGTGCCACACGTGACACGTATGTTAAATTACCAGTTATCCAAAAAGCTTAAGTTGATAGGAAGATATATATTTAATCACTTCATCATTACTTTAGCACTCCCCCTCATGTGTAGGCTTAAACTCTCTTTTAATGGGTGAGGCCCAATATGTGGAATATTTAATTTTAAATGGGGGATGATTTGATGGAGTCAAGGTTCGATCCCATGACCTTTGGTTTTAATACCATGTTAAATTATTAGTTATGCTAAAAGTTTAAGCTGATAGGAAGAGATATATTTAATCACTTTATCATTACCTTAACAATGCACATGCTAATTTTGACTTGAAATTCCTCCATCATCCCAAAAAATATAAAACAATGTAAAGAAAAACAAAAGAAAAAAATGAAGGGGTGGCAAATTCATTCCTTCAACCTTGACGGGGTGGTTAGGCCACCCTCGAAATCAGTGTTGATGGTGTCCGAATAACCCTTGAAACCATTATTGGGTGTGGCCAATCCTTCAAGCTTCACCCCCCGCCCCCCATTTTTTGGTTAGTTCGTATAATTTTTAGGAGTGATTTGGAGATTTCAAATAAAAAAGCTAGCATGTGCACATCGCCTGTGGCATTTTCTGTCCATTTGAACCCAAAATGCTAATAGCGGATGTAACTTATAACAAAGTGGTAGTTTAATGGGGTTAGGTGTTACATTTTAAAGTTTGGTGGTTTCAGTGCGAATGGGTTGTTTGGGGGATTAAGTGTATTTTCCTCATTATTTTACATGCTACATTAAGACATACTATTTCTATACCTTATGTCTATTATTTTCTCAGTGGTGGGTTTTTCAAACGAGAAGGGAGGACAAAAGATCATGAGGTACTTGTCCTTAACTTTTTGAGTATAAGAATCATTTGTCCCAGTAGGTAGTTTTGAAGCTGTCTTGCTAAATTATGGAAATTCCACTTGAGAGTTTAACATGATGTGATTGCTATTTCTATATTTGTTCTTATGAGCTTGGTTTGGATTTGAATTAGCTTGTGTTGGAAAGTTCGTGAAGGTTTGCCTTTGTATTCATCTGTGAGACTTAGGTGGCCAAGAACAGAGAGAACCAAATAACTTTTAGTGCAAAAGGTTGTTAACTGCAACTCACTCTTTTTTTGGTGCATTTTACTCAAAAATATTTTTGTCTCAAAGCTTTTGATCATTAGTGTCATAGCAATAACTAGGTTAGCACCCCCCACCAATGAGATGTGATCTTGCACTCACATTCATTCCTGTCTTTCTGAATTGGGAAGCCTATTATCCTAAACTGTTTCAGAATAGGTTACCTAGTCTTTGCTCAGACCATTTTCCCATTCTTCTTGATTGTCAAGGCGTTCAGGGTGGTACAATAAATTTTAAGTTCGAGAATATGTGGTTAAAGGCTGAAGGTATTTTTGGACAAGGTGAAACAGTGGTGGATTTATTATTATTTTCAAGGTCCCTAAGCTTTATTTTGGCTCACAAACATAAAGCATTGAAAGTTGATTTTATTTTTTGATAAATAATGTGAATATTATAGAAAAAGCGTAGAGGGGCGCAACTCTAATGCAAAGATATATACAAAGGAAACCCCTATGGAATATACAAAGAACACATATTCAAGAACTCTTCTATAGTTGGGATATCAATACGGTGGTGGGCCAATGCCCTCAAGTGTAGCATAGAGATCATATTCTTCCTCATCCCATCCACCGAATACTCCTTATCCTCAAAAGACGATTTAAGAGTCTAGAATGACCAAGTTTTTGTTTACGATTGGTCTGGGTGGACAATAGGCGATCATATGAGGGTGAGAGTGCTTGACGGCGAAATATGATGTATTTTCTCGAGAAATCGTGGTTTTTTTGATGTGGGCATGAAGTTTTTCTGTGTCTGTGCACAATGACGTTAGAGGAGAGATTGAACGACATGTTGTTCAATATGAAGGTTGAAACAGTGGGTTGTATAGCCATGAGCAAAACGTGTTGTACATAATAGACCCAAACAATAGGTTGTTTCCAACTAAACGATAGGTAATCTTACTAAATGATTGATCGTTTAGAGCAATATAAAAAAGAAAAAAGGAACATGAAAAAATTGTTGTTCTATTTTTTACGCTTACATACAATACGATTTACATTGGTTAGTTAGTTAGTTTTTTTTTTTCTTCTTTATTGAGCCTAGTTTTGTAGTAGAATTTTTTGGTAGGGTGGATGTCTGTTTCAAAATGTCAGAAATAAATCTGTTAAAGTTTGTATGAACGGTTTAGAGGGAGAAGAGTCGGCTGCTGTATTATTCAACTTATCTTTAACCTAATACAAGCATCCTATTATATAGGATTAGGAAAATATCATAATGACTAAACTACCCCAAAAACCCTAATGATTCAAACCTAACTCTTTTAACACTCTCCCTCAAGCTGGTGCATATACTTCATATGAATCTAGCTTGAAAGATACAAGCAAACGAAAAACAACTAAAAAAACATACTTTAACACTCCCCCTCAAGCTAGAATAACCTAAGTACACTATACAAATAACAAGATAATTAAACAAAACTTCAATGCTGGTCGAAACTCATTGAAAACTTGAAAAACGAAGATTTGATTTGATCTTGCCACAAAACACTAAGGTTGGACGGATACAACGATCACTAACAAGAGGTGATCGGGTCTTGCCGGAGAATCCAAGGCCGGTCAGATACATCGATCAACAACTCGGGATCGGTTCTCTCTGCAAAACACTAAGGTCGGTTGGATACACCGATCACAACATTGGATCGGTTCTCACTGCAAAACACCAGGGTCGGTTAGATACATCAATCACCAACAAACAACCAACGCATGATAAACCAACAAGTTTCACTGGAAAACAGATACTGGGGAATTTGTTTTTTTGGTCGGGAATTTGACGTAGCTTTAAAACAGGCTAGAGACAAGCAGAACATGCAGGCAATACTTAAAACAGAAGAAAAACACTGAAAAACAGAACATAAACAATCACTAGAGGCCTTCGGCCCTTCGCTGGAGACTTGCCGGAACTTGCTAGAGAAGATAGAAAACTACAGCCACTCCAAAAATAGTGGATACAAAATCAATAGAGGGCCACACAGTCACTTTTCAACAACAAAAACATCAAATCGCTGGAAACGTTTTTTTTTCGATGGAAACTGCAACTTTTCCGGCCACCACAGACAACAAAAACATCAAATTGCAGGAAACATTTTTTTTTCGATGGCAGCTGCAACTTTTCTGGCCACCATAGAAACACTCCGGCCACCACAGAACATGCCGTTCATCACATCCAGTAACAAGAGCTCGCACCCCAGTAGCAACTTGTGGGGTTGCGCGTACCTTGTGGAATGCTACTTTCATCCGGTTCGGTTTGTGTTGGGTTATGCTTGGTAGTGTCAAGGAGTTGTATGCTACTTGGTGGGCGGGTGGCAAATCCCGAAGTGCCGTCGTGTGGAAGATGGTTCCTCTTTGCCTCATGTGATGCATTTGGAATGAGATAAATGCTAGATGTTTCGAGGACACGTCTAGGAACATTGAGGACCTTATTCACTTCTTGTACACCCTTTTCACTTGGACTGCTGGCTAGCTAGCGCCCTTAGTGATCAATTTCCCTGATTTTCTTATTATGTTCTCTTCTTCTTTTTCTTCTTCTTAGTTACTCTCTTGTATACCTCCTGTGTACTAGGGTTGCGCCCCTCTGCGCTTTTAATTTATACAACATTACTTATCAAAAAAAGAACTCACACCCTAGCAGCAACTACAGTGCTGTTTTTTTTTTTCCTTCTCAATGGCTGCTCCACCATGCTGGCTACCTTAGACCAACCACTACAGACAACACCGGCAACCACAAATCAAGCCGGCCAACATCACAGAACACCAAAACACAAACAAAATCATTTTTTTTTCACCAGAAGAGTGTTTCGGTCACCATGAAACAAGAAAAAAGAAAAAAAAAAACCTGCTCTAGAGAGCTCTTTGAAGGTACTGCCCGTGTGGGCATAATGCCCACATGGGCAGTGCTGCCACCAGAACAACCCTCAACAAAACAACACAAATAGAGCGGGGAAAAAAAAACTACTACAAAGGATTCAAACTCTAAGGCTCTGATACCATGTTAAAGTTTGTATGAACGAGTTAGAGGGAGAAGCGTTGGCTGCTGTATTATTCAACTTATCTTTAACCTAATACAAGCATCCTATTATATATTTTTTTTGATAAGTCAGTAGAATATATCAAAAGCGCAGAGAGGCGCAACCCTTAGTACACTGGGAGTATACAACGGGGCTAGGGGGGAGAGGAGAAAAAAGAGAGAAAATTAGCAAAACTAATCACCCGCGGGGCAAGGCAGCCCGTTGTCTAGGTGAAAAGGGTAAAAAGAAAAAAATGGAGGAGCTCCTCACTAGACCTTGAAGAGTCCTCAAAACATCTATCATTTCGCTCCCTTCAAATACACCACATAATACAGAAAGGAACCATTTTTCACGCAACAGCGCTCCTTGTACGACCACTCGACCACCAGCTAGCAAATAACTCCTTAACCGAGGTAGGCATAACCCAACAAAGACCATACCGGGCAAAGAAGGCATTCCACAAGGCTCTTGCTGCCCCGCAATGAAGGAGGAGATGATCAACCAACTCCCCATCCAATTCGCATAGCCAGCATTTGTTCACCACCATCATACCCTTACTCCTAAGATTATCTAGGGTAAGAATCTTGCCACAAGCAACCGTCCATGCATAAAACACCACTCTAGGAGGAGCCTTAGATCTCCAAATGCTCTTCCAAGGGAACGAGAAAGACCCAAAGGACAAGATAGCTCGATAGAAAGACTTGACCTCGAAAATCCCCTAACGCAAAGGTAGTCACCACAATTTGTCATCCCTAACTCCTCTCATCTTACAATCATACAAACACCTATAAAACAAGGCCAAGACCTCCACCTCCCAGTCATGAATCAGCCTAGTAAACTGGATGTTCCATTGGGTGATTCCATTAGAGTGCTCCACATTATCCGCAATGGACTCCTCCTTGAATCTGGCAATGATATACAAACCGAAAAGCCTCTTTAAGAGCTCTATCCCCACACCAAACATCATCCCAAAAGTGAATCTTAGAACCCTCGCCAGGATCAAATCTAAAATGGCTCCTAAAAGTCTGCCAACTCTTACAAATGTATTTCCACAGACTCACCCCATGAGAACCAGAAATATCCCCTAAGCGCCAATCCCCCCAAGTCAACCCATACTTTGCCATCAAAACCGATCTCCACTAAGCCCCCTCCTCATGAGCAAAACGCCACAGCCATTTTCCCAAAAGAGCTTGGTTAAACCTCCTAATATTCCGGATTCCTAACCCACCCTCAACAATGGGAGAGCACACCATATCCCACTTGACCAAATGCATCTTTACCTCATCATTCAACCCCCTCCACAAGAAATCCCTTTGAATCTTCTTAATACGCTTAGCCACTTGAGCTGGGATAGGAAACAAAGACAACATATATGTAAGCAAGTTTGATAAGGTGCTTTTAATCAACGTTACCCTACCTCCCTTGGAAAGATACGACCTTTCCAAGGAGCCAACCGCCTCGCCATCAAATCTTCCAACTCAACCCACATCGTTTTGAGCTTGAAGGAAGCCCCCAGCGGCAGGCCCAAGTACTTCAAGGGCAGAGTACCAGTACCACAACCCAATAACGCGGCAAGCTGATCCACATCACTCAAAGATCCAACCGGAACCAAAGCAGATTTAGACAAATTCACCTTAAGCCCTGAGACCGTTTCAAAGCAAATAGGTAAGGCTCCAATGTGCCTGATCTAGCTAGCATTAGTCCCACAAAAAACCAAGGTATCATTTGCAAAAAGAAGATGAGAGACAATGACTCGATTCTGCTCGCTGGACCCCACCGAAAACCCTGAGATCAGCCCCCTAGAGGTGAAAGACCCAAGCATTTTGCTAAACGCCTCCATAACCAAGATGAATAAAAAAGGAGAGAGAGGATCACCCTGGCGCACCTCGCGAGAGCTACCAAAAAAAGGGGACGGAGAACCATTGATCAAAATTGAGAACTGGGCTGATGAGATGCATTGTTTGATCCACAAGCACCATTTCTCCCCAAACCCACACCTCCTCAATAAGTAAAGGAGAAAGTTCCAATCTACATGATCATACGCCTTCTCCATGTCCAATTTACACAACACCCTAGGGTCCCCAGCCTTGAGTCTACTGTCCAAGCATTCGTTTGCAATAAGGACCGAATCTAGAATCTGTCTCCCTTTTACAAAAGCATGTTGAGGCTTAGAGATGATCCTATCCATAACTCTCCTCATTCTATTGGCCAAAACCTTAGCTATGATCTTATAGACAACACCCACAAGGCTAATAGGGCGAAAATCCTTTATCTCCTTAGCCCGTAGATCTTAGGGATAAGTGAAATAAAGGTAGAATTAATACTCTTCACAAATTTACCTTGAGAATGAAAGTCGGCGAAGACCGCCATGAAGTCCCCCTTAACCACTTCCCAACAATCCTGATAGAAAGCCATAAAGAACCCATCCAGACTGGGGGCCTTATCCCTATCCATACCTTTGATCACCTCCCTCACCTCCCTTTCCTTGAAAGGTTCTTCCAAATTGGCCGTCTCGTCAACATTCAACACTTCAAACTCTAGGTTTTCCACCCTTAGTTTCCAACTAAGGGGCTATGAAAATAAAGACTCATAGAAGTTGACAATATGATTAATAATGATAGTGGGATCCGAAGTAGGCGAGCCATTCACTGACAAGGACTCAATAGTATTGTTTCTTGATTAGCATTGGCAACCTGATGAAAGAATTTCGTACACTTATCACCCTCCTTTAACCACCGGATCCTTGATTTCTGTCTCCAGCAAATTTCCTCTTGTAAAAGAGAAGCTTCCAGATCTGTAGCCAGCACTCTTCTCCTTTCCTTCTCCTCTTCCGACAACCCTCTACCTTCCTCGTAATTGTCCAGCAGCTCCAACTCCGCAGCCCAAGCCTTATTTCTAGCCCCCACATTACTAAACACCTCAGTATTCCACTTCTTTATCTCCCCCTTATGAGCTTGAAGTTTCTTGGCCAAGACAAAACTCGGAGTACCCACAAAGGAGAAAGAACCCCACCAATCTCTAACCTTCTCTACAAAACCCTCCTCTCTAAGCCACATGTTTTCGAACTTAAAGGAATGCTTCCCAGACTACATACCACCTTTAGTCAGAAGAATAGGTGTGTGGTCGGAGCAAATGTGAAGAAGCTTCTTTTGAACCAACCCCGGATAGCGCAAGTCCCATTCCGGAGAGACCAAGAATTGGTCCAGTCTAGACCATGACAGGGAGTTAGACCACGTAGACATCCCACTAGCCAAAGGGAGGTCCATACGACCTTGGTCCACAGTAAACTGTGCAGAAGCTGACACTACACGCCTCATTCTAGCTCCTCCCGATCTATCACTATGAAAAAGTGTGACATTGAAGTCCCCCCCAATGCACCAGGGCATATCCCATAAGCTCATCAACCCTGCTAGATCCTCCCACATAAGCCTCCTAAGAGTGTTCCTATTAGGACCATACACCCCCACGAAAGCCCACTCCAAACCATCATCCAGGAATAAGCAACCACAAAGCTGCCCATACAAGCTTTCTATTATATAGGATTAGGAAAATATCATAAAGACTAAACTATCCCTCCAAACCCTAATGACTCAAACCTAACTCTTATAGCAAAATCAAACCACAAAAATTCACTGCAAGGGGTAGATAGTCAGGTGACCTCTCATGATGAAAATACAACACTCCAAATAACATTTGTGAAATTGGATGGGCTCAATTATCTTGCTTGGTCAAAACATACTCTTTTGTATATCAAGAGTAGAGGGAAAATGAGATACTTGAATGGTAAAATTCAAGAACTAGGATTAGATGATTCTTATGATTAATGGAAAGCAGAAAATTCTACTATTATGTCGTGGCTATTCTATGCACCTAGATATTAATCAGGGTAATTTATTTCTCTGCACTGCAAAGGAGATTTGGATGCAACTGCTCAAACCTATTCAAAGATAGGGAATGCTGCTCAGATTTATGAACTGAAGTGTCAGATTCATGGTACAACCCAATGTGAATGGTCTGTTGTCACCTATTTCCATAAGCTATGGAGTTTGTGGCAAAAGCTGGACCATTTTTAGAATTTTCAGGCAATGTGCGCTGTAGACTGAGTAGAAATTCAGAGGATGATAGAAAAGGGGCCTATTTATGAGTTCCTTGTTCGCCTTAATTTCAAGTATGATCTGATTTGGGTTCAAATCTTGCGAAATGAGCCTCTTCCTTCCCTTTGAGAGGTATTTGTATATTTTTGGAATGCAGAAAGTCAGCGCAATAGTATGTTACATTCTTCTACCCAAGAACACTCTGCTTGAGCTTCTATCTCCCAATGCAATGGCAAAGGGGATTCCAAGTGTCGTGATGGTGGTAAGACTTACATCTTAATTAGATGAAAAGACAAACTTTTTTGTGATCATTGTAGTAAGTCACGACATACTTGGGATATATGTTGGAAACCTCATGATCGTCCTGCAAGAGGCAGAGGAGGTCGCTCATTAGTTGCACCACGACCTTGTGCAAATCACTCTTCTACAGTAGAGGTGATTGTTTCTACACCTACTCCGAGTTCTACATCTGATACTGGTGCATTTAGCAAGGAAGTACAGACTCCTCCGCAGCTTATGTCTCGCCTGGACTCGCTCACCATTGCATCTTCCGTTTTTTCACACACAAGTAATTTCATCTTTGCATTGCATGCAACTCCGCCGAATCAGACGAACCTTGGATTGTTCCAGGGTCCTCTGATCATCCGACTGGTTTGTCCTCCTTGTTCTAATCTTATTATCAAAGTCAAAATTGCTTATGGTTCTCTATCACCCATATTTTGTAAAGGGTCCATTCCTTTAATGTCCTCTACGTCTCTTTCCCCGGTCCTGCATTTATCTGATTTTGCTGCTAACTTTCATCCTTTGCTTGTATTACCCATGATTTGAATTGCAGAGTCATGTTTTATTCTCATGACTGATTCTTTCAGGATATGGTTCTAGGGAAGATGATTAGTAGTGGTAGCCTAAGGGATGGTCTCTACTACTTGGACTCTCAACCCCGAACTCCTGGTTGGCTCAAACAAGCCTACCATGTTGTACGGGTAGATGGCTTAGCTGCAAGGATATGGTTATGGCATCAGCGACTAAGGCATCCTTCTTTCTTGTTGTTATAGCCCATGCTTCATTCTCTCTTTTTCCAAAACAATATTTCGAAGTTTCAATGTGAAACATGAAATGCGTGAACTTGCCAAAAATCATCGGGTGTATTTTCCTTTGAGTCCTAATAAAAGTTTTGCACATTTTGTTATTGTTCATGCTAATGTTTGGGACCCTTTTTATCATGGTGTTTCTATAGCTGGTTATCGTTGGTTTGTTTCATTTATTGATGATTTTTCTTGAACCACATGGTTATATATGTTAAAAACTAAAAGTGAGGTGTTCTCATTTTTCCAAATGTTTCATAGAATGGTTTGGACACAATTCTAACACCTCCATCAAGAATATTCGATATGATAATGGGGGTGAGTACCTTTCTAGTGCTCTTTGCACTTATCTTAATGACTATGGCATTATTCATCAAACCACTTGTGTCAGTACTCCACAACAAAACAGAGTCACTGAGCTAAAAAATTGACATCTTTTGGAGGTAAACCAAGCCTTAATAATGTCTATGCATGTTCCCAAATCTTATTGGGGTGATGCTTTGCTCACAACTGCATATCTCATCAATCATATGCATTCTCGTGTCTTGAATTTCAAGACACCTTTTGAGGCGTTGGCACCACCCTCTTTTTCTTCTTATTTTGTTATTCCTCACACGGTTGCTTTGTTCACCTCCTTAGTGCCCAAAGTGTCTTTCTGGGGTACTCACCTACCTAGAAAGGGTACAAGTGCTATCACCCTTCATCAAGAAAACATTTTGTCCATGAATCCCAATTGTATTTTTCCTTTTCCCAGAAAACATTTCCTTATTGTATTTTTAAATATAATAAAGATTAACTAACGAAAAAAAAAAAAAAATTCTACACAAAATTAAACAATCCCCAACAACGGCGCCAAAAACTTGTGCCAAATACTGCTTAAATTAATAGATAATAATTTGTACGTTTTAACTCGCAAGTGTACAAGATTAAAATAATAGTATAGCAGGCAAATACGAGATCATTCCCACGAGGATTGTTGATTTCATTTAGAATTAATTTTCTAAATTTTTTTTTGATAAGTCAAAATATTATATCAAAAGCACAAAGGGGTGCAACCCTTAGTATACTGGGAGTATACAAAAGGGACTAGGAAGAGAAAGAAAAAAGGAAAGAAAATCTACAAAGTTAATAGCCTGTGGGGCAAGCCAGCCTGTAGTCCAAGAAAAGAGAGTAACAAGAAAAAAATGGAGGAGCTCCTCTCGAGTCCTCGGCGAGTCTTCGAAACATCTATTATTTTGCTCCATCCAAATGCACCACAAAATACAATGAGGGACCATCTTCCAAACAACAGCGCTTCTCGTACGACCCGCCGTCCACCAACTCGCTAATAACTCCTTGACAGAGCGAGGCATAACCCAACAAAGCCCAAACCGAGCAAAGAAAGCATTCCACAAGTCCCTCGCTGCCGCACAATGAAGAAGAAGATGATCAACCGACTCCCCTTACGTTTCACATAACCAGCATCTGGTCACCACCACCTAACCCCTCCTCCCAAGATTGTCTAGAGTAAGGATCTTATTATGAACTGCCGTCCAAACAAAGAAAGCCACTCTAGGAGGAGCTTTGGACTTCCAAATGCTCTTCCAAGGAAAAGAGACCGACTCGTGAGGCGATAGTGCTCGATAGAAGGACTTAACCTCAAAAAGACCCTTGCGAGAAGGCCCCAATTTTCTAAATTAAAATATCAAGTTGTCACAAAATTGATATTACAAAAAGAAATAAAGATAAATTAAAAGGTAGGGCTTTGATATCCACCACTAATCATATTCAAATGATATAACAATATGTTAATACTCCAATTATATTATGAATACTTAATGTTTGCCAAATTAAGGGTGTGAGTGTCTATTTCTTAAGCTATTGATTTCCCTAAGTAACGAATTAGGCATGTGTGTCTACTCTAATTTTTTTCTTTCTTAAAGGATTTAGCATGGGTGTCTACTAAGTTGTTCTTTAAGAAAGCATAAATCTATAGAAATCGACAAACATATGAGGCCTAGGGCATAGGTGTCTACTCTTGGTTTCCCATGTTGATTACCCCAAGAACCCATGGTGAGGTTTTTTTGTTACTCTATTAATCCTAGGACTCGATCATCCAAATTAACCTAAATAACTATTCCATACTACATGCATATGTTGATCAGGCAAATTCATATGAGGAATTCAAAAGGAAATAATCAAGTTAAGCAACACAATATGATTATTAAAGGTGCCAATATTGAAATATTAAATAAACATAATTAAGGTTTCAATTTAGCCTCATAAAGGTATTTAGTTACACATAATTAAAATAAAACCGAAAATAAAAGGGAAAAGAAAGAATCGAAAACCGTTCCTAGAAGTAGCCTCCAATTCCTCTCCCCAAGATTGTGTCTGGAACTTCCCCCCAAGATTGTGTGGAATTCCCTTTTCTAAGAGGCTTAGAGGTCTCTTTATAGACTTCCAAGGAAGACTTGAGAAATCCTAAAAACCCTAGAAAATTTGTAGGTTTTAGTCCCAGTACAACTAGGACTTATAAAGCCTAATATGGAAAGGAAAAGGAGTCTGGCCGCCTCTGACTTGTCTCCAGTGCATGAGTGCACTTGATCGTACTTCTGCATGTGCGCTAGAACTTCTTCTTGTGTGTGCGGTCACAGCTGCACTTGCTCCTTGGCTGTGGGTGCTCGATCGCGAGTCTCCTGCGCTCGATCGCAATAACAGAATGCTGAATGCCCAAAATTGACCTTTGATGCTCAAATTTCCAGAAACGCTTTATTTTCTTCCATGACCTAGAAAAACACAGAAAACACAAAAAGGAAATAAAATAGAACAAAATAACAAAAACTATGAAATTAACAAATGTAAATTAAGGGTTAAAATATGAATATTTTGGCACTTATCAGACGATATCGTGTTGAGTAGAAATAATAATGAGGAAATACAGAGGTTGAAAAAATATCTAGCAGTGAATTTGAGATAAATGTCGAGCAATTTGAAGTAGCAAGATCAAGATATGATATCTTTCTCTCCTAGTGGACATATGCTCTTGATCTACTCAAGGAAACATGGATACTTGGTTGTAAGACTGTTGACAATTTGGTAGAGCAGAATAAAGAGTTAGAATAAAGTGACGAGAGTACTCTGGTGGATAAAGGTAGGTTCCAACAATTGGTTGGCAGGTCAATATAAATTTGCACACATGTCCAGACATTGCCTAAGTGGTTAGTGTAGTGAGTCAGTTATGCATTCACCTTAGGAGTCTCCTATAGAAGCTATTTACAGAATGCTTCTATATTTGAAATCTTTACCAGGGAAAGGGTTGTTGTTTACCTGACATGATCATTTGAAAGTAGAAGCTTATACAAACACAGATTCGCTTGGGTCAGTCGCATATTGAAGATCTACTTCATGATGTTGCACTCTTTTGGAGGAAATCTAGTAGTATGGTGTAATAAGAAACAGTTAGTGGCTGCTAGATCTAGTGCAGAAACTGATACGGAGATTTTACTGAAAGAATTTGGATATGATTGTAGGGAGCTTATGAGCTTATATTGCGACTACAAGGCCGCAATTAATATTGCTCATAATCCAGTTCAGCACGTTCGAACTAAACACAATAAAAGTGATAGACATTTTATTAAGGAAAAATTGCTTTTAGGGTTGATTTGTCCACTTTATATGAAGATATGGGAGCAACTTGCAGATATTTTAATGAAGGGAGTGTCCAATAGTGTTCTTCATTCAGCTTTGTGCAAGCGAGGATGCGAGACATCTTCGGCTCATCTTGAGGGAGAGTGTTGAAGATGCAGGCTGATCTGATATGATTTAGAATTGATTTTATTCCAAGATTTGATTTCGAGATTTGATATTTTTTTACATATATTTCTCATTTATTTTAATTCCATACCAATGTGTGTTGCTTCTCTAATTAAATGTGTTCCATATCATTGGATCGTTGAGAAATAATAGGATCGAATTCTTCCTTCTTACCTTTCAACTATTCAACTCATTCTTTTTTAAAGCCTAATGAACTCTTCATAATAGTCACTTATCAAAAAAAAAAAAAAAAAACTCTTCATAATAGTTGAGCTTTACGAGGAAACGTGACAATAGCTGCAACTTTTTGTTTTCATGTTTGTACGATTTACTTTCACATATAAGCAGAATGAAATCATTTGGTGTTCCTCTTCCATGTTTTTGGACCGGGTTGAATAGTTCATGAGTTGGTTGGAGTTGGCTACTGCTGTTGCCTTTTCTTTTGCTTAGTCTTCATTTCTTCCATATTTTTTTCTCTCGGGGATTTTAATTCCTTAGGTGCTTGTCTTTTAATATGTCTCTCATACCTGTTGCCTTTTTTATTCTGTTTCCTCACTTCTAACCTAGGGTGGTAATGGGTGGTAATAAAATTCAATAACTATTTCAATTGTTAAAGTGTTACGGGTTTGTGACCCGGTGGTATGATGGTTTAGTCTAGTAGAATTAGGGTTTTGCTCATAAAGCATAACTCTTTTAGATAAGGTAAGTGACTATTGTCTCTTAGGAGAATAATAGATTTATTAGCCTTATTACTTGCTCATAAAGCAATATCTCTAATAGGAAATATGGGATTTGTCTCCCATTAGAATTATATTTTCCATTTATATGTATTTCTATTTTTGTCATGTAATAGTCTATATAAACCTACGAGTGATCAATAAAATATATACTCAAGGCAAAGGTCACTTTTCAGGTCAAATGCTCTGTTCTCTCTCATCGTTTTCCCTCCTTGGGGGAAAAGTCTGAGTTTGTTCTGGTTTCAGTATTAGTCCTTGGTTAGTATTTGGTTGAGTTTCTGGTTTAAGTTCAGTGTTTGTGTTCATGGGGTATATTGGCTACGTTTACGTGGAGAGCAAGGCGTTCGAGTTTAGATCAGATGTTCGAGGGGGTGTTCGGTTGGAAGAAAGGAGTAAAGGACTAACTCGGTCGGTGATTATGGCTTGGCCTACGATCCATTGGCTTCTTGTTGCATGGGATTTTCTTGCTCCTGTAGAAAAGGCAAAGGAAAAGTGGAGATCGTTCAGATTTGGAAGCATAGTCTATGTTCTGCTGAGAAGAAGCAATAGATTTGGGAACTTTCTAGAAATTTCAGAATATGGGGAGAAGGGTAGGAGGAGCTTTATCATCATCCCAGAGGGTGAAGATGGAAAAGGTTGGGCAGACTGCCGTGAGCAGTTATCTAAGCTGAAGTTCTTCCATGAGAAACAGAAGCTGGGTGGAACCTCTTCAGGAAAACATACTGGAAATCCTGCAGCTGGACTAGTAGGGTGTAACAAGGGGAAGTTGATCGTTACTTCAGATCAAACCAGCTTGCATGGGGGGAAGAAGTCTTATGCTGATGTAGTACAAGGGAGCTCAAAATTTCAAACCGTTGCTGGAAAGAACAGGGTTGGTGAAGCTGTCTTGGAAAAAGTTAATGGCAGAAACTCTCTGGTTCACGCTTTGTCAGCAGGTCTGGAGGTAAAGGAGAAGGCTGGTAGTACGACTAGGGAAGAGGTGCACGATTTGTCAGCGGATAAGGAGGAAAAAGAGAAGACTGGTATCATGACTGGGAAGGAGCAGGTAGGCGTGGAGTCAGTACGTGAGATGTTATCAGATTTCAAAAAAGATCTGCTCAAGTGTTTGGAAGGCTACTTGGCAGGCTGGACTCCTCCCAGCGTTGCTGTCAACCGGGCTAAGAAAGGGGCTGTTTTTGGAGGGCCCAAGCTGAGAAAGGAGAAGCCCAAACCGCATGTAAAACTCACTTATTTCAGGAAGAAGTTCTCTAGGCCCAATATGTGTTGGCAGGAAATTAAAAGGCCTGAAATAACGAAGAAGCATGGCCCTGAGTCAGGCCTCTCCCAAGTTATCAAGCCTTCTGGCGCATTGAAGATCCTAGAGAAGGGGGAGAGCTCGGGGACAAGGTCGTGTCCTGTCTCCCCATTGAAGTTGGTTAGCCCGGCGATTAGTTTAAGAGAGAACACCGTAGTTGTGGATTCTGGAAATTGTCGCCTTTCGCCGGCAATGGAAGAGCTTGTCAGGTGGAATCACAGGAATCGGCTATGTTTGTCGATGATATAGGGTCGGCAAAAGGAAATTATGTGCGCCGGCGGTAGACCCAGTCCTCCGGCAGTTACTGCGACCTCTCAGGACTTTCAGAGGTCGTCGGACCCGCGTCAGAGTCCGACGGTGAATGATATTAGCGACGCCGGTGAGAGGCCCAACACCCCGGAAGCTTCTACGATGGTTCGCGACTGTCTGAGCTCGTCGGTTCCGCGTCACATCCCGCCGGCGAGTGAGTCTGTCGACGCCGGCGAGTGGCCCAGTCGTCTGGAAGATACAGCGACTGTTCGGGACAGTCAGAAATCGCCGGTTCCGCTTCAGATCCCGTCGGCGAGTGATTCTGTCGTCGCTGGCGAGTGGCCTAGTCCTCCGGCAGGTATTATTAGGAGGTCCATCGGCGGCGAGATTATCCAGGGTCGTTTTTTGTTGGAAGATGAGCGCCTACCTCCGCAGTTGAGATTCCCTGACTTCGCCGGAGAGAGACCCAGTCTTCCGGTGACCTTCCAACACTGCCAGAGACTGCCGGTGAGTGTTTCTGGCTTGTCATCTGTTCCGTGGGCCCCCGGTTGGCTGAACTTGGGGTAAGTTGTCGTTGGCTGTTAATTCTGCGAATATGGATGAGGCTCTAAGCTCTGTTACGATGGGTTCCCATGATGGAGAGGAAGAAGGTCGGTGACGGTTCAGCCATTGAATGTGTTATATCCTAATGCTGAAAATGAGTTTGTGTTCCTGATTGGGTAATCGATGTGCAGAAACGGATCCATTCGTGGTGGGCATAACTTATATAGGCCACAAATGGCAGTTTATGGCCCTCTTGACCTTCATTGAAAAAGAGAGGATGAAAGAGTTGGAAGCTCAATCTCCACCGTTAGTAAAAGAAATAGGAGATCAAGAATCTTGAGAGCTCCATCAATTATGACAATCGAGGAGAGGGGCAGTCTAGCCGTGGCAAGCGCAAGGGAGGGCAGCAAAGTGGTTTTATGAAGCCAAAATTCTGACTTGGAATGTGAGGGGCTGAACGAGGGGAAAAACGGTTGAGAATTAGGAATTTGCTACAAGATTGGAAGGTGGATATTGTTTGTCTTCAAGAAACTAAACTCTTTAGTTTGTCTCAAGGTTGGTGCGGAGTCTTTGGCGTTGTAATTATGTGGATTGGGTGTGTCTTGACTCTTGTGGGGCGTCCGGGGATTCTGATTTTATGGGATAAAAGGGTGGTGGAGAAGATAGAGGATTGCTACGGGTGTATTCCTTGGCAGTAAAATTCAGGTTTATTGAGGATAATTCCATTTGGGCTTTTATGGGGTGTATGGTCCGAATCATGCTAGAGATAGAAGAATCTTGTGGGATGAGTTATTGATGAGCTGGTGGAACATGCCATGGTGCATCGGGGACTTCAATGTCACCCGCTTCTCTAGTGAAAGATCCGGAGCTGCTTGTCGCTTGGCTATGGCGGAATTTTCCGATTTTCTTCTTGAGCAGGGGCTGCTGGATTTGCCTCTTGCAGGGGGTTTTTTTACTTGGTCTCTTGCTCAGGATCCTCCAAAGTGGTCTAGGATTGATCGTTTTCTTATCTCTCCTGATTGGGAAGCTAGGTTTCCAGGTGTATCTCAAAAGAGGCTTCCCCGCATTTGTTCGGATCATTTTCCTCTCCTTCTTGATAGTGTGAATGGTCCTAGGGGCAAAAGACCGTTCAAATTCGAGAACATGTGGCTCAAGAAGGAAGGTTTTGGGGCTTTAGTGAAGCAATGGTGGGATTCTTACCAATTCCAAGGTTCGCCTAGTTTTATTTTTGCAAGCAAGATTAAAGCCCTAAAATTGGATTTAAAAAAATGGAATGAGGAGGTCTTTGGTAATATTGAGTGCAATAAAAGTAAGCTCCTAGACGATCTCAAGGAGTTGGATGCTATTGAAGAGGATCGGGCTTTGGATAGCGCAGAACTAGCCAAGAAAGGGGAGGTTTCTAGGGAGTTAGAAGCTTGCTTGCTTATGGAAGAGATAAGTTGGAGGCAAAAATCCAGAATTCTTTGGCTTAAAGAAGGTGATAAGTGTTCCAAGTTTTTTCATTCTGTGGCCAATTCTCACCGAAGGTACAATTCCATTGACTCCTTGATGATAGAAGGAAATTTAACCAACAACCAAGTGGTGATTAGTGAGCACATTGTTAAATTTTATCAAAAGCTCTTTGAGGAGCAGTGTCAGTGGAGGCTCAGGGTGGATGGTCTAGTGTTTGACCAGATTCTTGACCATGAGGCTGGCTGGTTGAGAGAGAGTTTGAAGAGGAGGAAGTGAGGAAGACTGTGATGGCTATGGAGGATAAGGCGCGGGTCCGGATGGCTTTTCCATTGCTTTTTCATTTTTGGAAGTTGTCAAAGAGGATGTCATGAAGATTTTAGGGAGTTTTATGATGAAGGTAAATTTGAAGCTAGTCTCAATTCTACTTTCATTTCACTTATCCCAAAAATTCCAGTGTGCCTCGGAGATGAAAGACTTTCGTCCATTAGTCTAGTGGGAGTTTGTACAAAATCATAGCCAAAGTCCTTAATAGATTAAAAGGAGTGTTGGATAAGGTTATCTCAAGACGCAAAGTGCCTTCATCAAAGGGAGACAAATTGGATCCGATCCTCATTGCGAATGAAAGTCTTGATAGTAGGCGAAGATCGGGGAGGCCGGTATTATGTTAAAATGGATGTGGAGAAAGCTTATGATCATGTCAATTGGGACTTCTTGTTGTATATGTTGAAGAGGTGCGGTTTTGGGGAGAAATGGTGTTCATGGATTTCTTTTTGCATTTCCACGATAAGGTTTTCAGTCTTGGTTAATGGGTCTCTGAAGGCTTCTTTGATGTTCTCGGGGATCAAGGGGACCCCCTCTCCCCATTGTTATTTGTTTTTGTGATGGAGGCTTTGAGTCGTATGTTGTCTGCAGGGATTAATGATGGGCTTTTAGAGGGTTTTAAAGTTGGCAATGTGACTGTTTCCCATTTATTGTTTGCTGATGATACATTGATTTTTTGCAAAGATAACCCTGACCAGTTGGCTTATTTAAGGGGCATATTTCTTTTGTTTGAAGCAGCTTCGGGGTTGAAGGTCAATTTGGCCAAGTCAGTGTTGATCCCTGTGGGAAACGTTCAACAAGTAGACTATTTGGCGAGTATTCTCGGGTGTGGGGTGGCATCCCTGCCTTTTGAGTATCTTGGGCTTCCTTTGGGTGCTCCCAATAACGCTTCCCATATTTGGGATGGTATTCTGGAGAAGATGGAACGTCGTTTGGCTGGTTGGAAACGGCCTCTTTTGTCTAAGGGGGGGAGAGTTACCTTGATAAAGAGCACTTTGGCCAACATTCCTACATATTATATGTCTCTTTCAAGATTCCCATTAAAGTGGCCAATCGCATTGAGAAGCTTCAACGTGACTTCCTTTTGGAGTAGGGAAGAATTCAAGTATCATTTGGTGAAGTGGTCCAAGGTTTGCTCCTCTTCGGGGTGGGCTCGGTATAAGGAAACTAGTGGACTTCAATCGTGCTTTACTAGGTAAATGGCTGTGGCGGCACGGGCTTGAGAGGGAGGCTTGGTGGAGAGTTGTGGTGGAGGCCAAATATGGGAGCATGTGGGCGGTTGGTGCACTATTCCTCACACAGGGAGCAAGTTTGTGGAAGAATATTCGGATAGGGTGGGAGGCTTTTTCTAGTCACACTAGACTAGTGCTTGGGGATGGGTCCCGATCCAGTTTTTGGCATGATAGGTGGTGTGGGGATATGACGCTTAAAGAGGATTTCCCTGTGCTCTACAGTATTGCTCGTGAGAAGGATGCTTCAGTGGCAGCCAATGTGGATTTTTTAGGCGGAGCTCCTCAGTGGAATGTTATCTTTAGCAGGGAAGTTCATGATTGGGAGTTGGATGTCGTCACTGCTTTTTTTCAGAAATTGCAGTCTGTTGCTATTCAAAGGGGGTCTCAAGATAAATTGTGGTGGATTCCTTCCAAAAAAGGAACTTTTAAAGTCAAAGATTTCTTCAGAGCTTTATCTAGGGCGGAAGGGAGAGGTTTCCCTTGGAAGAGTGTGTGGAGGACCAAGTCTCCACCTAGGGCTGCGTTCTTTGTGTGGTCGGCGGCGCTTGGGAAAATTCTTACTTTGGATAATCTAAGGAAGCGGCAAGTGGTGGTCATCAATAGATGCTTCATGTGTAAGAAGGATGGAGAGTCGATCGATCATCTACTCCTTCATTGCGAGGTGGCCCATGCTTTGTGGTGTAACATTCTTAGCCGGCTTGGTTTTTCTTGGGTTATGCCTAGTAGTGTTTTGGATTTGTGTGCTTGTTGGTGTTCTTCTGGCAGGACTAGTAGCGCCGTGGTTTGGAAGATGGTGCCTATTTGTATTTTTTGGTCTATTTGGAGGGAGAGAAACAATAGGTGTTTTGAGGACGTGGAAAGCTCTTTGGAAGAGATTCTAGCCTCTTTGTTGTATTCCTTGTATTCGTGGTCTGCGGCTTACTTGTCTCCTTTGTATCTTAGTTATGCGGACTTTCTTTCCCGCTTTTCTTTTTCTAGCTAGGAGTTCCTCTTGTATATATCTTATGTACTTTTGGGGCGACTACGCTTTTTAATAAAATTCCCTTTTGACTTATCAAATAAAAAAAAAAAAAAAATATATATATATATATATATATATATGAGAAGTTTAATATTCAACTTTAATAGTTGTTTTGGGAGGTTTAGGGTTCCTCGAATTACCCTAAAATTAGGAGGCTCAGGATTCCTCGAATTATCCTACCACAAATATATCATTCTTGTTGATTATTCATCCCTAGTTACGGAGGCCCGTAACATAAAGCAATCAAACGAGTTGTTTAACTAGCATGATGTAGCAAAATTGTCTTTAGCATTTGATTATTTGCAAAAAACTATGGTCCCTATAGTATAACTTAATCCCTTTCATCTATAACATTGCTGTGTTATATATATTTTTAAACTTACTGTTGCATGCAGGTTCTTATTTGTAGATTGATTGATAGGCCTTTGCGTCCAACAATGCTTAAGGGCTTCTACCATGAAACACAAATACTATCTTGGGTACAAATCTTTTGTTGTTCCTCCTAAAGAATTGCATTACTTATGTTGCCTTTTATTCTCTATATAAATTATTTAGTTTGCTTCAAGTTTGTCTCATTTCAAGGCTTTGTGGTTATGTGCCAATCTAATTGCTTTAGGGTGCTTGTGTGAATATAATGCAGCAAGGACAATTGCCACTCTTATGTTTTACCAGAATTTAATTCAATTGGATTAATATTTCCACATTCGATGGTAGGGTTGGCTATCCCTTGCATGACCATCTAGACAATCACCTCTAATAGGAAGATTGTGAATCACCTGTCATTTTTAAGTTTTACGCTGCACTTCCAACCCCCGAGCACCCTAAAAGAAGAAGAGTTTTGTTGTGAGTGCACTTGTGAGTGTTGTGTTACACATTGAGAAAATATAAAAGAAAAGAGTGCTTAATATACTTAAGTGGACCTTAGCCCATTAGCTTAGGCTTTTGGGCTAGAGTTGTATTCAACTATGTATATTAATGTACTTTTGGTCTTTTTATGTCAAATTCCTAAGTCTTGCTACAGTAACAAATTCTCCGTTCTCTCTCTTTGGATTTTCAATTTTCTTCAAATCTCTCTTAGATTTTGATGTCTTCGGTGACAATGTAAACTCGATAGGTGTTGCGTTGTAGGGTTTGGCGCTGCTGTGATGGAATGGTGGTTTTCCATCGAAGCCAAATCCTTCTATTTTTCGTCTAAGGATGGGTCATCTCTGTTTCGGTTGGAGGAAAGGAGGAAGAACTTTGTAGGGTATATTTTTGTGAGTACCCAAGGTTCTTCTTGGTTGGTAGACACGGTGGATGCGGCGTGTCAGGTGAAGGAGGATATCGCCTAGTCTTTCCGTGAGGGGGACAAGGCGTTGATGGTCCATGGGTGCTAATAAGGCAGGGAGATTCTTGGAGGTGGCTGTGTTTGCGGAGGGTGGTCGGAAAGGAGGCTTATGGCTCCTGGAGGGGCGAGATGGACGGGGCTGATGGCGCTTTGCGGGCGAGTTGCGTCGTTTTTTGGCTCCAGGTAGATCGGAGTTATCTGGGTTTTGCTCTTCGTCGAGTGCGAAGGCTTTAGCGACCAAGAACGTGGAGGCCAGGGTCACTGGGGATAGCTCCAAGAATCGATCTTTTGTGGCGGCTTTGCAATCGAAACCTTGAGCTCGAGTTGAGGCGAAGAATGGTGGGGATGATATTAGAAGCACGGTGGACTGTGATATGGGTAGGCCAGTGCGGGCGGCTGGTTCTGGGAGGAAGACGAGGGGTAGGGTTGACACAGGTTGGGTGGATGAATTGCTAGGGTTTGCCCAGTTAGGTTTGGGCCAGGTCGTGGTGGGGTTGCTTGAAAGCATTCTTGATGGGCCTGAAAGTCTTTCGGTTCGCAATAGGGTTAGGGTTGTTCTTAAAAGGTTGAAGGGCTCAATGGGTTTTGGGGTTGGGCCTTTTTCCTTGCCCACTTCTATTGGACATGTTTATGGGCAACGCAAGGGAAAGTCTAGCCTTAAGGGTGTGGGGATTGGACGGCTTACCAAGAGAGTGCATCTGAAGCCTTCTCTTCGGACCAAAGTGCATGCGGTGGATTTATAGGTTCGTCCTCGCAGCAGGTCTGTGCCGGTGTTGAGCCTCCGGTGCCGGAGTGGGGTTTGGGTGAGGCTCTTCCTTTGCCGGTGTTGACGATGGATGGGGGTTGCTTGGGAGCGTCGACCGGTGATGGGTCGTCTTCGGGGGCTGTGCCGTTTCCTCTGGCGAGCTCCCTTGCGGTTACAGTGGCAGCCTTTCCTCTGGGTAAGGAGAGGGAGGGTCGTTTGGGTGCGGGTCCGAGGAAGGGTCTTCTCCAGGAGCCGACATGTTGTAGGATTCTGAGCCAACGATTCCGGTGCATTCTTAGACTTCTTCGGTGGTGACTCATTCTTTGGGTAGGGAGGATTCTGCCCCTGCTCCGACGTTGGAGGAAGCTCCGGCGGAGTCTGTTTGGAACTCTGATCCGGTGATGGGTTGGGGAATGGCATGATTTGCCGGGGTTTTTTTGGATCGAGCCCTGCTTCTTCCAAGATTTTGGTGGTGACTTAGGATTGCTGTTTTCCGTCGAAGGCTCCTCCTTCGGAGGTTTCTGTGTCCTTGTCGCAATTGGCGTATTCCCGGAGGGTAAAGGAGAAGGTCGCCAAGCAGCTCCATAAAAACAAAGAGCTGTTGGCTAAGAGTGTGGGTGTTACTCAGGTTGGAGCGAAGGGCTACTCCAAAGCGGCGCTCGATGTTATGAAGTTTGCTTCTGTTTTGGGTATGACTTGAGGGGGTGAAGACAACAAGATGTTAAAAATGTTTTTTGCCTTTGATAAGAGGAATCCTTTTGTTGATGTTTCTACCCCCAAGGTTAAGGGCTTGAGGGAGCTTAAAAATTTGGATTGTACCTTGTGACCGGTGAAGTGTCAACGTAGGCGGGGTTTCTTAGGGTCTAATAACGATTTCTCTTTTCCCCCTGAAGTGCATTAGGGTTGGGGGAAGTCAGGGTTGTTTTGGGGGTTTTGCGTATTCGGGTTCTTGGGTTTGTTTTTTGGGTCTTTGTTTGGGTCCTTTGTATACGACTTGTATATTTAGAGGCGCTTTGCGCTGTTAGGGTTTGAGTTGGTACTTTATTACTTTGTAATTCTGTGCCCTCTAGGTTTTTTGGAATACAACATTACTTATTCAAAAAAAAATTAATGTGCTCTTGGTATAAACTCCATAATCACTTTAATCTCCCAACAAATGGTATTAGAGCCAGGTTACTTTTCTTGGACGGGTGTCTGGACGCGTCGGGTTTAGAGTTGTGCCTCCACCCACAACTTGGGTTTAGAGTTGTGTCTGCATCCCGCAACTCTTGACATGAGACACTCTTAGAAATGTAAAAATACTCACAAGCGAGGGGAAGTTTGGTCAATGTGAAAAGACTCACAAGTGAGGGGGAGATTGTTGTGAGTGCACTTGTGAGTGTTCTGTACCACATTGAGAAAATATAAAAGAAAAAAGTGCTTAATATACTTAAGTGGACCTTAGCCCATTAGCTTAGGCTTTTGGGCTTGAGTTGCGTTCAACTATGTATATTAATGTGCTTTTAGTATAAACTCCATAATCGCTTTAATCTCCCAACAAATTTGATCCTTGAGTTTGACTACAAAAGTTTACATCATGTTCCAAAGTGTAATAATCTTTAACCTAGTTTGTTTTAGCATAAAATGTTTTGTCGGAAAAAGTTTTATGCTGAAAATATTTTCCGGGAAAGCTAGCTATTTTCCAATGTCTGTTTGCAACCCTGAAAATTCAGCTGAAAGCATTTTCCGGCGTTG
Source organism: Carpinus viminea (assembly GCA_013348765.1). NCBI lineage: Eukaryota > Viridiplantae > Streptophyta > Magnoliopsida > Fagales > Betulaceae > Carpinus > Carpinus viminea. The sequence goes on from CP054674.1 coordinate 19,021,251, forward strand.
GCTCATTCAGAACATCACAAAATATTTCGTATATCTTCATTTGTAACATAAAATATCAATATAAAACAACTAAAAAAATAACTTAAAAAGTTATTTTAAATTAATAAATACACATTGACTAATGATGACAATTAAAAAAAATCACGAGGTAGAGCCATAAATAACCATAAATATTACCATTCATGCTCAACCATAAATATTACAATGAAATTTTGACTGAATACTACCATCGAAATTCAATCATATACGTTTTTACAACTTAAGTTTGCCCAAAAGATTACAATCCAACAAGTTCAAACAAAATACTAACATACATAGGAGCAATATCCACCATGAGTCAAAAGCAATAGCATACATGATTTATACTATTTGACCAATAAACAAACTTGAACACATTTTTGTTTATCAGATCAAGGACCTAGCTAAGAATTCGTAATTCATTTGTGGTTCCATGTTGATTGAACTTTCTTACTTCCCATTCAAGCTAAACTAGTTCAACTTTGCTTTGGATTCAACCATTCGAAATTCAGACTGAGATACCAGCCAAAAGACACACTGGAATGATAAGCATCAACTAGTACTTCAATAGACCCACACAACTCAATTGAACAAGAGGTTATCCAAATGCTAATCCAACTGTAGCCTAGAGACTTTCTCAAACCTTCTTCTTTCATCATCGTTCTTACTTCAGCTACAACATCCCATCTCCTCGAAGAAGCTTATAAATTTGATAGCGAGATATAATTTGAGGAGTTCTTTGACTCTAGCTGATTCCTGCTTAGTTCTTGGCTCCTGCTTTGTATGGTCTCATCCAGTTCCAAGCTGGAATACACATCTAGTTCTTTTGCCTCTTATTTGTCTGATAAAGGCATTATCCATCAAATATTGTGTGCTCACACTCCACAACAAAATGGTGTGGCTGAACGCAAGAGTCGTCATTTATTTTTTTGATAAGTCAGAAAGTTTATTAAAAGCGCTGAAGGCGCAACCCTTAGTACACTGGGGGTATACAAAAGGTCTAGGGGAGGAGAAGAGAGAAAGAAAATCAGAATAATCGATCATCTCGGGCCAGCCAGCCGGCTGTCCAAGAGAAAAGAGTAAACAAGAAAACATGGAGGAGATCCTCAATAGACCTCGAGGAATCCTCGAAACATCGAAGATTTCGCTCACTCCAAAGACACCACATAATACAGAGGGGGACCATTTTCCAAACGACAGCACCCTTGGAACGACCACTAGACCACCAGCTAGCCAAAAGCTCCTTAACCGAACTAGGCATAACCCAGCAAAGACCAAACCGGATGAAGAAGGCATTCCACAAGGCTCTTGCAGCCCCACAGTGGAGAAGAAGATGGTCAACTGATTCCCCATCTGATTCACAGAGCCAGCACCTGTTCACCACCACCAAGCCTCTCCTCCTAAGGTTATCCACAGTGAGAATCTTTCCCCATGCTGCTGTCCAAGCAAAAAAGGCCACTCTAGGCGGAGCCTTAGAACGCCAAATGCTCTTCCAAGGGAAAATGGATGACCCTGAGGGTGAAAGAGCTCGATAGAAGGACTTAACCTCAAACAAACCCTTGCTTGAATGCAGCCACCTCAACTTGTCAACCCCGCCTCCTCTCAGGTTGCAATCATATAAGCACTTATAGAACGCAGCCACACCCTCCACCTCCCAATCATGGAACGACCTGGAAAAATGGATGTTCCACTGGATGGAACCTCTAGAGAGCTCCATGTTATCCGCAATAGAAGCCCCTTTATTGCTGGCAATGGAGTGTAGCACAGGAAAAGCGTCTTTAAGAGCTCTATCCCCACACCAAGGGTCTTCCCAAAACTAATCTGGAGCCCTCACAGGACATAACTGCAGTGGCTCCTAAAACCTGCCAACCCATTGAAATGTATTTCCAAAGGCCCACCCATGAGAGCCGGTGATAGCCCTGCTCGCCAACCTCCCATTCCACCCCATATTTTGCCACCAAAACCGATCTCCAAGCACCCACCTCATGAGCGAACCGCCAATGCCATTTACCCAAAAGGGCTTGGTTAAACCTTCTAATATTCGGATACCAAGACCGCCCTCAGCCAAGGGAGAACACACCTTATCCCATTCTACCAAATGCATCTTGGCCTCATCCTTCATACCCCCCCAAAGGAAGTCTCGTTGAATCTTCTCAATTTGCTTAGCCACGGATGCGGGGATAGGAAAAAGAGACATCATGTAAGTAGGCAAGTTCGATAAGGTGCTTTTAATCAACGCAATCCTGCCACCCTTGGAAAGGTACATCCTTTTCCAAGGTGCCAGACGCCGAGACATCAAATCCACCAGCTCTGCCCACATCGATTTGAGCTTGAAAGAAGCCCCTAGTTGCAGCCCCAAGTACCTCAAGGGCAGCGAGCTGGTACCACAGCCCAGTAGCTCAGCAAGGGGGTCTATGTCAACCACAGAGCCAACCGGAATCAAAGCAGACTTGGGCAGATTAATCTTTAGGCCTGAAACCGCTTCAAAGCAAACTAGGAGCGCCCCAATATTCCTGATTTGGTTGTCATCAGCTCCACAGAAGACCAAGGTATCATCTGCGAATAATAGGTGGGAGACAACAACCCGGGTTTGGTCACTGGAACCCACTGAGAAGCCAGAAATCAAACCCCTAGACATGATAGCACCGATCATCCTGCTAAAAGCCTCCATGACCAAATCAAATAAGAAGGGAGAGAGTGGATCACCTTGGCGAACCCCACGAGAGCTACCAAAATATCCACACGGAGTGCCATTGATCAAGATAGAGAAACGAGCAGACGAAATGCATTGCTTGATCCACATGCACCATTTCTCCCCAAACCCACATCTCCTTAGAAGGTAGAGAAGAAAATTCCAATTGACATGATCAAATGCCTTCTCCATATCCAATTTACACAAGACCCGGGATCCCAGGACTTGACCTACTATCCAGGCATTCGATTGTAATGAGAACCGAATCAAGAATCATCTCCCTTTCACAAATGCATTTTGAGGCTTGGAGATAATCTTATCCATAACTCTCCTCATCCGATTGGCCAACACCTTAGCTATAATCTTGTAGACACCACCCACCAGGCTAATAGGGCGAAAGTCTTTGATCTCCTTGGCCCCATGAAACTTAGGAATGAGCGAGATGAACGTAGAATTGAAGCTCTTCACAAACTTGCCATGAGAATGGAAGTCCGAAGACCGCCATAAAGTCCCCTTTCACCACCTCCCAACAATCAAAAAGCCAAGGAGAAGCCATCCGCCCGAGCCTTATCCCTATCCAAACCTTGAATGACCTCCCTCACCTCCCGTTCCTCAAAGGGATCCTCCAAGCTGGAAGCCTCTTCCACACTCAACGCTTCAAACTCTAGGTTGTCCACCCTCGGTCTCCAACTAGCGGGTTCCGTGAAAAGAGACTCATAGAATTTGATAATGTGAGAATTGATGGGGTCCGATGTAGGCGAGCCATTCACATACAAAGAGTCAATGGAGTTGTTTCTACGGTTGGCATTTGCCACTTGGTGAAAGAACTTGGTGCACTTGTCACCCTCCTAAGCCACGAATTCTAGATTTTTGTCTCCAGAAACTTCCTCTTGCAAAGAGAACCCTCCAAGTCAGAAATCAGCCTACTCCTTCTCTCCTTCTCCTCATCGGAAAGGCCTCTAATTTCCTCAAAGCTGTCCAGCGATTTCACCTCCCCACGCCTTGATCCTAGCCCCCACATCGCCAAACACCTCGCTATTCCACTCCTTGATTTTCCCTTTGAGAGCTTGGAGCTTCTTTGCCAAGACAAAGCTCGGGGTACCCTCAAAGGAGAAAGAGCCCCACCAATCTCTTACCTTGTCAACAAACCCCTCCTCTTTAAGCCACATGTTTTCAAAAGAGCGTTTCCTTGTTGCAAACCACCTGTCAAGATAATAGGAGCATGATCGGAGCAAACACGAAGGAGCTTCCTCTGAACCAAACCCGGGTAGCCCATCTCCCAATCCGGAGAGACTAAGAATCGGTCCAACCTAGACCAAGACAAAGAGTTGGACCAAGTGGACATACCGCCCCCCAAAGGGAGATCCATGAGACCATGGTCCCCAATAAAATCTGCAAATTCCGACGCTGCCCGCCTGTAACCAGCTCCTCCCGATCTCTCATTGTGGAAAATGGTGGCATTGAAGTCCCCCCCAATACACCAAGGCAAATCCCAATAGCTCAACAACCCCGCCAATTCTTCCCACAAAACCTTCTAATTGTTGCACGTAGAGGACCATACACCCCGAAAGGCCCACACTAACCCATCACCGACATTTCTAAAGGAGCAAGCGGCTACATAATTTCCTGGACAAACTTCTATCTTCACCACCACCGCGATCCCACATCAAAAGGATCCACTTTGAAGTCCCGATAGAATCCACATGGCACCACTCTTTATAAGGACACCGCCACAAACTATGCACGAGCTGATCGAGACCATTTTCAGCTTGGTCTCTTGGAGACACACAATGTCTACTTTCCGGTGTACTTAGAAGATTCCCGATCTTCAACCTTTCCCGCCTCATTCAACCCTCACATTCCATGTTAGGATATTATGATTCATTGATCACGTGGGTGCCCTCTCACCTCCAGCGCTCCTACCTAGGTTCTCAACAACAATCTGCCCCATAAACTCCTTGAGTAGCTGGCTGCCCCTCACAGTAAGACCAGCCACCTCACTGCTGTCAATGCGTGATCCGCTTTTCAGCCAGGCCGAGTCGACCCAGCCATACTCGGACCTGATAGGGCCCTCAACACTGAAACTCAATCCCTGGTTCCCCAAATCCCCAGAGCCTACCTCTTCGTTCTCACCCAACATATCGCCAACGATTCTGGCGACTCTCGAATCCAAACCAGAGTTAAGCTTCTTCATTAAAGCTTACATGTCCCATTAGGTCCCCTGTCACCATTCCAGAAACCCTCTCGCCACCCACGACTTTGTGGTCTTGGAACAAGGGCTCTCCTTCTCCGAAAGACCAACCATTGCTTGGGCGTTTCTCGTGAGACTATTAGAGTCCTCATCCCGCTTGTTCGAGGAGCCGGCGGCATTTGGAGCTCATCACGGTGATAACCTGTGTGACCAGGACTTCATCGCACTGGGATGGTGGACAGCGTGTTGTCGAGGAAACCGACAAGCTGAAGTTCCCCTCGCAGCGAGTGTTCGATGACCGGACCATCGGCGCCCTCACGAGCTGAGCCACCTCTGCGATGAAGCCTCACCACCAATCTCGTCCTCGCCGTTGAGTTCGCGTCGATTTACATCCCACTGGTTTCGCACGATTCGGAATCGCGATTCGGCGTCGAAGGGTGTGAGAATCGCCGGCGATCGACTTCCACGACCTCGATTGACCTTGCGGCCCCCCCATCGCCGAAGACTCCCCCGCCTGTTGAAGCTCCTGCGCCGGAGACCGGGAGAGGATCCGATAGGAGCACGAACTCTTCGGTCCTGGGCCTTGCGACAGAATGTTGGAGGCCTTGCTGGGCTTGGGCCCCAACAGGCCCGGATGGGATTTTATGCTTCTAAAGGTCTTCTTCTTGGGCTTGGACCAGCCCATTCCTTCATTGCACCTCTTAAGGCCCGTCTGCTGTTTTGACCGTGAGTGGCTTACTCCTGGGCCCAAATCCCCGGCCTTCCTTACACAGCCCATTCTTTGCCGCTGGCCCAACAAACAGAACGCTTCTTCCACCCTTTTGAGTCCCGCGTTTAATCGCCTTTAATGTCCAATGCAAAAGTGGAAGTCTGCAGGTCGAAGCCCTCACGCGCGATAATGCCCATGCCCTCGACCGCAATCCCCATATGGCGCTTTCTTGGATTTCACGGGATTCTGCAGTGCTTTTGGCAGAGAGCAGGCCGGGTTACCGTTACCCACTTCCCTCTTCTCCTTCGCTTTGAACACAGGCCTTCACAGCCTGACTCGTCCCCCCCCTCCGCCTGCGTGACCTCCGATTCTCCATCCGGTATCGCCCAGAGGTCGCCGGTCCCATCTGTGGTTTAGCCCACGTTCACCAAGAAACTCCAGCAGTGAACCCGCCTCGCCCCGGCACCACCTTCAACCGAGACTCGGTAGCTTCGCCGCCCACGACCTCCGCAAAACTCCTCCCAGAGACCACTTTTGACCCCTTATTCGCACTAAATTCTCGGCCCTTCCACAGAGTCTGTCGTGCAATCCTCGGCTCGAGATAAGTCTGACCAGCCTTGCCCTGCACATGCCGGAATCGAACACTTCCTCGACGGTTCCTTCCTCATACTCCTCAATGAAGATGAAGTTAGTGCTGCTCGATCTCCTTTGCACTAGTACTGTGGAAAACCAGCGCTTGAGGGTCCCGAACCACCGACGAGTCCACCTCCAGACCTCCTCTCATCGCCCCCACCATCCAAGCTATCTCATCCCTTTGTATAAATATGGACCCTGTTTTATTCGCCTCTTTCGACCATCCTCAACCTGAAATTTCCCCTTAATCATCTCAAAGCTCTTAGATTCCACATGCCATCTTCGTGCCATCGCGTCTTCTTTCGTGAGAACGGAACCTAAAATATACCTGATCGTGGATTCAAAGATAGCTCTCCTTTCTATTCAAAGATACCATGGATAATCTCATGAAACGGCACATCATTGTTGTCAGTAGTCGTCATTTATTGGATGTTGCATGTTCTTTTATCTCATATGCATGTCCCCAAACATTTTTGGAATGATGCTGTTCTCACTGTTTGTTATCTCATTAATCGGATGCCCTCTTTGATCTTAGCTAGCGCTTCTCCACATTCACCATTATACGCTTCTTAACCCTTGTTTGCCTTACGCTAAAGGTTTTTGGGTGTGTTTGCTATGTTCATAACTTGGGTCCTGGCTATGATAAACTTGATCCTCGCTCTATGAAATTTGTCTTCCTTGGTTATTCCACAACTCAGAAGGGATTTTGTTGTTACTGTATTGTTTTTCGCCGTTACTTTACTAACACCAATGTCACATTTGTTGAGTCTCTTTCCTATTTTCTTGTTGATGCATCTTTTGAAGCGTCTACCCTTGAGCCTAATGTCATATTGCCTCCACGCTCTTCTGCTCCTCTCTAGGTTTATACACGTCTGCCACTCCCACCAGCTCTTGCACCTCCACCATTGTCCATCCCGTCTTCGGATTTGCTGTCACCTACATTTGTTTCCTTGCCCATTGCCCTACGGAAAGGTACACATTCCTGCACTACAAAACATCCTATCAGTTAGTTTGTATCCACTAGTTCTTTATCTCCTTCCCCATTCTTGCTTTATTTCCCATCTCTCTACTCTTTCCACCCCAAAGATAGTGCAAGATGCCTTATCTGACTCTGGTTGGAGGCAAGCTATGGAATTGGAAACGAAGGCTTTGCATCAAAATGGTATGTGGGAACTTGTTCCGTTACCGCTTGCTAAGAAGACTGTTGGTTGCAAATGGGTATACATGGTTAAGTTTAATCTTGATGGTTCAATTGAATGGTTGAAAGCTCGTTTGGTTGATAAGGGTTATACCGAGACATATGGTATTGATTACGATGAAACATTTTCTCCAGTTGCCAAAATCTCTTTCGTCTGTATTCTTGTTTCTTTGGCTGCTAATCTTAATTAGCCCTTATTTCAGTTGGGTTCTTCTTCAGAGGCTGTGTTGTTGTTGTATTCTATGCCGGTCTAGCAAATCTATACGGTGTGAACCCCTTCTCAAGTGGTTAACTCTGTCTCATTTGTGGTGGCTATTCTTTCAACGAGCCTTCTGTGTAGTGGAAGGGAGGACTCTCCTACTAGGGCGGCAGGTTCTATCTATGTCTTGATGATGAAGGAAGCTAAAATTGATGGGATCCCTTCTCCGGCAAAAGGCTTGATCGGACGGGGGTTTTTCGGGCCAAGAGTTGTTTCTCCTTCTACATTGGTTGTGAAGGAGGCATTTGTGTTTTCTCAGAGTTTCAAGAATGACAACTCCCTGGTGGCGGTGGAGCTGTGCAAGGTCAAGGAGGTTGAATCTGTCTCTTTTTTAGGGTTGAATTCTGTTTCTCCCTCTTTACCGGTGCTCTTGTCTATTTCGGGTTCAAAGGTTGATATTGTCGAATCCCTGGTCAGCTCTACAGTCTAGACTTCTCCTCATTCCCTTAAGGTGGTTGAGCTAGGTAAAAGTCTTAGCCAACATTTTCCTTGCATGTCGGAGGGTGGTGCTCCCTTTTATTTCTCTGTCTCCAAGTCTCAGTTGGGGTATTCCAGGAGGGTAAAGGAAAGGGTCGCTAAGCAGTTGCATAAAAACTAGGTGCTGCTTGCCGAGGTTTGTGGTAGAAACATCGGTGGAGGAAGTGGAGGGCTATTCCAAGGTCGTGATAGATGCGTTAATTTTGCTCCCGCGGTGGGGTTATCATGGGGAGGTGACGAAAAAAGTCTTTTGGATCCATTTTTCTGTCATTTATAAGGAGAGAGAGCATTTTATTAACATTTCTACTCCAAAGATTAAGGGGAAGAAGGAGCTCAAAATTTTGGAATGCTCCATTAATTTTGAGGCTAGAGGCCGGAGGTCTTCCCTAGCGAAGTGCCAGCGCTGGCGGGGTTTTTTTGGGTCTAAGAATGTATTTTCCTTCCCCCCTGAGGTGCAGTAGGCGCCTTGGGTCTTTAGGGCTGTTATTGGGCTTTTGTTGGTTTTAGTCTTCATTTACTTTTGGGTTTTCTTAGGGTGTTTTGTGTATGGGTTTTGGTTGAGTTACCTATGTATACTTTCTTGTGTACTTATGGGCGCTTGCACTTTTTTTGATATATACAACATTATTTATCAAAAAAAATGTTTACAAAATCATTGTGTCAAAAGAAGTTAAGAGTTTATTTGTTCCAAGTGCTTATATGATATATATGCTCGAGCTTAAGGGGGAGTGTTAGAGGAGAGTATTAGGGCTAATAAGTTATATGGGTATTTCGGGCTTTGTATTCAAAGTTACAATATATATATATGTAGTGTGAGAGGAAGTAGGCAACATGATTATTGAGCCTCTTCTTCTATTCTTTTTTCATGCAAACCCTTATAACATATCCAAAACCCAAATCCAATTCATTCTTCACAATATATCAATGAAACTCCTTCCCATAATCCTATCTACCTTACTCGAATTGTTTGCCCATTGGGTTTCAATCCATCATTTTGTATAAATTTTACCACTTGCCACATTTCCTTATCAAAATTGTACCTTTTGGAGCTAGGATAGCCCGTATTACATTCCAAGAACTTGAATGTCTCTTTGGTATTTCATCAAATAATTTCTGGGATTCACTAAATTCACCGCATTTACATTACATCAACATCAACAAATTGGCAACAACCTTATCTAGAACAAACTGAATACGTAAACTTTTCCCTTGAATCAATTTCCCTGCAATTTCATGCTTGCATGTGGTTAAACTTCTTGTGGTACTCAATTTGGGAGAGCATCTGGATGCTGGGACGAATCATATGTGTAAAAATCCTCTTTTTGTTACCAAAAAAGGTTTGTTCCCTGTTAGATCATTCTACTGTGAAACAGGTAGGTGAAGACAAGCTTTGGTGGGTTTCCTCCAAAAGAGGTTTCTTCACTGTTAGATTATTCTAAAGTGTGTTGGTTCACAATGATGGCTCTGATTTCCCACGAAAGAGCATTTAGTGGACTAAGGTTCTTTTGAGAGTGGTCTTTTTGGCTTGGTTAGCAACCCTAGGTAAGCTCCTTAGATAATCTAAGGAAACAATATGTCATTGTGGTTGAGAGGTTTTATATGTGTAAAAGGAATGTGGAGTTTGTGGACCATCTTCTTCTCCATCGTGAGGTTGTGAGGGCCTTATGAGATGTTTTCTTTAGTTAATTTGGGCTGTCTTAGGTTATGCCTAGATGAGTAGTTGACTTATATGCGTGTTGGTGGACTGCTGGTAGTGCTTGGAGTATTGCTGTGTGGAAGATAGTGCATTCATGTTTGTTGTGCTGTCTTTGAAGAGAAATGAATGACATAAGTTTTGAGGACTGTAAGAGGAATTGGGAAGAGTTTAAGGCTTTAGTTTCTTAAACTTATCTTTGGACTGCTGCTTTTGTTTCTCCTTTGGTGATTAGTAGTCATGATTTCCTTTTTTTTTCTCCTTATAACTAAGTGTTTTTTCTTGTATACTTCATGTGTACCTAGGGTGCTTTACGCTTTTAATGATATTTTGATTACTTTTAAAAGGAAAAATAAAGTATTGTGTTCCAAGTGGTTCTAGCTTAAGGGCGAGTATTAGAGTATGTTTTTGTTTGTTTGTTTCTTTCAAGAGCATATATGTTTGAACTTTAGCTTGAGGAGGAGTGTTGTAAGGATAGGACCAGAAGGTTCTCGGCTTGTGGGTGAGGTGCCCCCACTAGCTGTCCCTGGTAAGGTGTCCCATCAGTTGTCAGTTAATGAGCTGTTTTGTCCTTTATATTTGAATGAATAGAATGAATGCAGAAGAGATGGCTTGATTTTACTCTGATCTGCTATACAAACTTGTAATGTATATCCTCCTTTTTTTGGTTGTTTAAATGGTAGAGATTACCTGCACTCTTTTTTCTTGAGCTGTTGGTTATGCTCTTTTTTCAGTATTGTTATACGGCATGCATCAGACATGATAGATTTAGAGGCCATCGCATGCTAGCTTTATATTTCATCTTCTTAGAAGTTCGACTGTAATATCATGCTTATAGGTTTTGAGTTATGATGGTTTGCACTCGCCTGATGCTTTGGCAGTCACAGCAGCTGGAATAGCAATGTAAGCCTGATCAATTTTCATTTTCCCCCTTTCCTATAAGGATTTAGGATATGTGATTATGTTTGAGTCATTTGTGTTTCTTTAGTCTTATTCATTTAAAAACCACAGAGCTCTTTCAGAAGTGCCCAATTCAAAAGCAGTTGCAGGAGTTCGAATTGGTCTTGTAGGCGATAAATATATTGTGAATCCAACAATGAAGGAGATGGAAGAATCTGAGTTGGACTTGTTGCTAGCTGGTACAGATAGTGCAATATTGATGATAGAGGTACTCTGCTTTATTTTTTTCCTCATCTGTTTTTCATTTTTTGTTCTGTCTTGATGAAAGTTGGTGGATGATCATACGCGTAAATTTACATTTCAAATTTTAGAACACAAGGCAACTGATCTTTATTCATAAACAAAAGGATTACCTCTGTGGGCATTATATCCAAAACCTATAGCAGCTTTAACACCATGGTATAAGTTCTTAGGCCCTATTACTTGGTTTCATTTCCTTCAGGAGTATCTCTAATCATCAGAACTCAGGAATGCTGTATATCCATCTGTCCATGCCATGTGAACAGAAGGAAAAGAAAACTGAAAACCTAAGTTTAGCCTCTGTACTCAATCTTGCAACATCAATTTTCTTTTCAAGTGAGATGGACAGGTGCTATGGGTTTCAATAAGGGGGAGTAGACTCTGAAACCAATTATAGTGAGGAATGGCTTTTGGAAGAAATTCGACTTTAGATGGTTTAAGGGATGGTTAGGTGAGTAGTGGGTTGAATATTGGTGGCGGTTAATAAGAAAAAAAAACCTAGTAAATCACACTTTAGATTTTCTGAAGCAATCACACCAAGGGGAAGGCAATCACACCTTAAAAGCTAATGGAATTTTTTATTCAACTCTTCTCTGAATTCAACATTTTTTCTTTTTGATAAGTCAATGTATTATATACCAAAAAAAAAAGCGCAAAGCGCCTCTAAGTACATAAAAACGAAAGTGTAAAGCGCCTCAAGCATACATAGGAAACCCAAACTAACAACCCAAAGAAAGCGCAAACACGCCTCTAAGTATACAAAGGAACCCAAAACCAAACCCTGAAACAACCCAAAAGCAGCAAAGGACCTAAACACCACCCTAACTGTATCAGCCCTAGTGCTCCTCAGAAAGCCTTAATGCACCTCCGGAGGGAACGAAAACGCATTTTTCGATCCCAACCAACCCCGTCGCCGTTGGCCCTTCACCGGAGAGATGGTGCAGTCCATATTTTTTAAGCTCCCTCATCCCTTTAACCTTAGGAACAGAAGCTTCAACAAGATCCCGAAGTTTCTTGTCTTCACCTCCCCTAGACAACCCCAAAACAGGAGTGAGGTTCAAAGCGTTAGCCACCCGATCAACATATTACATAAAGGCTTTTATAGAAGCTGCTGCCAATCCTATCCCCCACAAGATTAGGATTTTAAATTTTAGATGGTGTTTTTTTTTTTTTTTGGTGGGGGGGTTTATATTACCTGGCACTAAACCATATCAGTGATAATAGAGATATTAGCTTGAAGTAAGGTATCTTTTAATTAGGTAATTTTTCTGGTTTGGCGTTTCTCTTGCACACGTCTTGTGTACTTAGTTTTTTTAATGAAACTCGATTACTTATAAAAGAAAAAGGTCATTTTTATCTTCTCCTAGTTCTGGCCACAGTATGATCTTCAGAAATGAATGTGCTCGCTCATTTTCATGCTAATTCTTGGTCACAGACGTGTGTGAACTTGTTCATTGCAGGGTTACGGTAATTTTCTCCAGGAAGAAAAGTTGCTGCGAGCTGTAGAAGTTGGGCAGGTTGTTTGCTTCATTTAAGTATGTAGCCTTTTTTGCTACATATTAATTAGAATTCATTTAAGTATCTAAAGGTCCTTTCCGGCAAATCCCTATACTACTGAGCCACCTTGCCTTCATTTTACTAGCTTTGATGATTTTCTTGTTCTTCTTTCTTTTTCTGGTTAGGGACCCTCTTGTCTACTTTCTGTGAGTTGATAAGATTTAATTGCTTATTAAAAAAAGAATGAGATTTTTTAGTTTAAAGAATTGAATGCTATGTGTTGGGTTATTTTTGTTAATATTTTTACTTTGGGTTGAAAGGTTCTTGTCTTGCCCCTTTACATGTCAAAGTTCACTGCCTTTTATGTTCTTTTAGAAATTTTGTTTAAGCAAAGAGAGATTAGTGGATGAAGTACTTTCATAATCTGAATTTGAGCAAAGTAAATGGATAAGGTTTTCACTAATAAACTTCACTTTGACTGATTTGAGTATTATCTATATAAATTGAGTGATACATCAAGATAAATTGGACCATCAAGCAGCAATATAAATCTCTCCTAGTCTTGTTTTCTAAAAGCCAGTGACATTCTTTAGGGAGCACATCTCAACATTCTGCATAATATCTTAGGATTGGTTGGTTTTGTTGGCTGGTATTTTTCTATTTACATTGTTAGGGCAGAATTGAGCTAGTGGGTCATTGTTGATAACTTCTCTGGTCAGTTAGCTGATTATTCATTCACTTTCTTGAATGTCTACTTACTACTGTTTATTGAGTTCTTGTTTTAAGCCTTAATATTGTAGTTGTCATTAGTTGTTTTCTATTAGTCATTGTATTCTTATTGGGAGTGAGGGTCTGAGTTAAGTTTTGAGGCGGTTTGCCTTCAAATATTATTCTTGTTATCTTTTCCCCTCATGTGTTTAGAAAATGCAATGTTTAAAGTATATAACTTGTCATTTCTTGGATATTCGTAATTGTACTTGAGAAATTGAGAGTTTTGATTAGCCATTGTTTCTTTGAGTGTTTATTAGATGTGTTCCACAACAGCAAACAAATCTGTATCGAAGGATAAGCCTTTGCCTGTTTGCTTATATCAGGATGCAGTACGTGTAATTTGCAATGAGGTGGAGGCTTTGGTTAAGAAGTGTGGGAAACCAAAAATGCTTGACGCAATCAAATTACCTCCTCCTGAGCTATATAAGCATGTTGAAGTATGTTTTATAGCTACCCTTTTATTTTATAGCATGTTCTCTCTCTAAATATTGTTTTTCCATAAATAGCAAATTTCTTCCAATGTTTGTGGTTTAGATTATGAAGAGAAATTTTGAAAGGTGGTTTGTATATAAGAAAATGATATTTTACTAGAGGTGCTTTGAAATTCGATAGTTATACTTGGAAATGCTATAGCACGAGTGGTACTGCAAAGGTGTTATGAACTATAAAGTGAAGGGGTCTAGCTTGGCAAATATATAGACCTCTATATTGGCTTCTGCATGAGTGCTTATTTTCTCCCTGCTTATTATTTTTATAATTGGTGGAGCGTTATATGCTTTTTATATTACGAGTATTACAGCACTTGCTCCCACATGGAGCCTTATTAGGGCTGCTCTCTTTTATTTTAGCATTTGAATAAAATAAAAACTGAATCAAATAATAATTTGTTTTAATATATATATATATATATATATATAAGCATGATTAGTAATACTTTGTAGATCCCCATCTTTCGAGTTCAATTCTATTTTTCAAAGAACCAACTCTTTTTTTAAATGTGTTTATTTATTTTTATTTTTCTCCCTTTGGATACTTTTTATACAGTATTTATTTTCTTAAATAGTTATAACAATAGCTAGAATTTAATAACATTCATATATTCATTAAAAATCTAGCTTGTAGTTCATTAAGGGTATTTTAATCAGTAAATTATTTCCTTGGAGTTTGTGCTTTTATGTATATGATAGATATGTTATAGAGTATCTAGCAGAGGCAAGAGGTATAAAGTAATTGCATATCATTTTTTCTTATGTAACTGAATTATTGAATAACCTTTCACTTGTTTATTTTAGCATACATTCACATTCTGTCTTAGGCTTATAAGTTTACAATTGTTAATTCAATTATAGCCATATATGGTAACTCCATACAAGTAGTAACTTCCATACCAAATTATTGACATAAAATCTTATGCTCATCGGATGCATTTCTTCATGGTTCATCCTATCTGCCCCAATTCTTTTAGCAACATCACCCTCTAATTTTTTCATCCTTGTGGATGATAGACCCAAGATACCTAAAATATATTAGTTTCTTTGTATTTCTTGACCATAGATTTTGGCAATTCTCTCATCCCTATTCACATTTTCTTATAACGTTGCCTCTTATATATACCCTTTTACTTCATGTTTACCTAAGACAATTTGGTGTGTTCTGCACACGCACACACACATTAATCACACAACTGAAATATGATTAATAAAGGGTATTGGGTGTTGGATAAAAAACACCGTTTTATATAGTTAGTTTCAACTTCAAGAATTCATCATAGTTAATCATGGTATACTAGGGTTCCATGTGTACAACATACTTTCTATTTCTCCATTCTTCATTATTTCTGTATATCCTTTCTAGTGCTGCTGTGGTTGATTATGGTTATTGGAATGTAAATAGTGATGAGTGGTAAGTAAACAAATTCACCTTGTGCAGGAAATTGCTGGAGAAGAGTTGGTGAAAGCCCTTCAAATCAGGAATAAAATACCTAGAAGAAAAGCTCTCTCTTTGTTGGAAGAAAGGGTTCTTACTATACTTACAGAAGAGGGGTATGTCAAAATCGATGCATCTTTTGGAGCTGCTGAAATGGTACCAGAATTGTTTGAGGATGAAGACGAGGATGAGGAAGTGGTTGTGGATGGTGAAGTAGATGAAGGTGATGTTCATATAAAGCCAACTTTACGAAAATCCACACCCTTGGTAAATCCAAAAATCTCCTATTATACTTGTGATTTAGGGAATTCTATGTAGATATTGCTCACATGATGCTATTTTTATATACTTCCAGTATCTGGTTTTAATGGGGGTCTTTAGTTTTTGATAATGGGTTTGGAAGGGTCTTGAATATTGAGGTTTTTAAAATCAAGGATTTTCCAACACAAATGTAGCCTTAAGATTACATTATTATCCAAGGATTTCTCCTATTCTATGGGAAAAGTGCCATCTTGTTGCTTTAGAAACATGATGAATGCAAATTTGGGAAATTATTAGACACTTGCACCTTCACATGATTATCTTTTTTGATAAGTAATAAACCAATCTCATTAAATTGTAAGGCGGCGCCCCTATGTACGCTGGAAGCATACAAAAGAAACCACCAATGTCCTTTCTCTACCCTCAAAGTGCATATCATTCCTTTTTTTTCATACACACCAGAAGAGGCACATAGGCACCATTTTTCACACTGCATCAGTCCTAGGCCTGCCATAGGGCCACGAACAATTAAGTAGATCAACAATACTTCTAGGCATAACCCAGGACATCCCAAAACGACTAAAAACGGCACTCCAAATGGCAGAAGCCACATCACAACGGAGAAGAAGGTGATCCACTGAATTCCCATTTTTATTGTTCATGCAACATCTGTCCATCATGATGATGTGCCGCCTCTTGAGATTATCCAAGGTAAGGATCTTGCCTAGAGCCGTTGACCATACAAAGACTGTCACCCTTGAACAAACCTGTTGGGAGATTAAAGCGGTTATGGAGTTTATACCAAGAGTACATTAATATACATATTTGAACACAACTCTACCTAAAAGCCTAAGCTAATGGGCTAAGGTCCACTTAGGTATATTAAGCACTCTTTTCTTTTATATTTTCTCAATGTGGGACACAACACTCACAAGTGCACTCACAATAATCTCCCCTTCACTTGTGAGTCTCTTCACATTGACCAAACTCCCCCTCGCTTGCGAGTCTTTCTACATTCCAAGAGTATCTTATGTCAAGAGTTGTGGATGGCTGACACAACTCTAAACCCAACGCATCCAGACACCCGTCCAAGAAAGTAACAATGGCTCTGATACCAATTGTTGGAAGATTAAAGTGATTATGGAGTTTATACCAAGAGCACATTAATATATATAATTGAACACAATTCTAACTCAAAAGCCTAAGCTAATGGGCTAAGGTCCACTTAGGTATATTAAATACTATTTTCTTTTATATTTTCTCAATGTGAGACACAACACTCACAAGTGCACTCAACAACAAAACCTTTTTTGGAAGAAGCCCACAACAACTAATCTTCATTTCATCTTCTCACTCTAACTAAATGCATCACCTAGTAAAAATAAGTAAAGACATCCACCTCCCACTCTTGCACCACTCTAGCAAAGCTCCCATTTCACTTGTTGGAACCGCCCAAAAACTCCAAATTAGTTGCTATAGAGGCGTCCTTAGCGCAAGCGAGACCAAATAAAACTGGGAAAGCTACCTTTAAAGCCGCTTCCACACACCACTGGTCATGCCAAAAGCAGATCTTGGTACTATCCCCCACCTCAAATTTATTTAGGCTGAAAAAATTATCTCACCCTTTCCTGATATTCTTCCACGACCTCACCCCAAAGGCTTTAACTGGAACAAGATTATGATTATATTATGATCTTTGTACTTCCATGTAACTATGTGGCTATTAATGGATAATATAAAAACAAATTTCGTAATAATGGAATTCTCCAAATGACTTCTTGGGCATGTTTAGGATTGTGTTGGGAAATAGTGCTTTTAAAGCCAAAAAGAGTTTTTTAGAACAAGCTTCATTTTAAATCTTTTTCCAAAATTTTGTTTTGGCCATTTAGAGTAAAAAAGTCAAAGAAGTACTTTAAAAGTTTTTTACCAAACATACTAGCTTTTTTGGTTCTAAAGTACTTTTTAAACTTCCTAACGTAATCCCAAATGGGCTCAAAGAGAGGTATCAATTATAAGTGATGTAGGCTAGCAGCACTGAATGTGAGCTTTTACACTGAAACATAAGCTGGCAGGACAATTTCTAGATTTCCTTAGCAGGGCAAGTGCATCTATGCTAAGATGCACAATCATTCTTAGTTGAGAACAAGGGATTGCAGGTCCATCTATGTTATGATTGATTGATTGGACTGATTCTCTTACTTAATTTTTCTTGGCTTCTTGGAGCAACTTTTGATCCTAGCTTGAGAGTTTCTTTCCTTTTAGTTTTTGGTGCGTATCTAGTGTACATCTTTTATGTGGGATGTGCCCCTTTCTTTATGCTTTTAGTTAATTATTTTACTTAATCAAAAAATTGAGTTACCAATCTGAGTTTGTATCAGGGACTCTATTTGACATTTAAGCTGCAGATATGATCTTGATGTTCTTACAACTATTTTAAGTTATATGGGTTAAGACCTATAGGGGAAATATTAATTTTACTTCATTTGGCAAATTGGATATATTTTCTTAATTTTCTAAGGTCTTTTGGATTTTTTTTATTTATTTATTTTATTGCTAAATGAATTATCGCTGGTCTATCTTTTATGTTTATCTTGTTAAATTTTTAAATATTATATTGTGGTGCAAGCGTCAATAGATTACAATCACTGTCCTTTTCCAGCTTTTTTCTGAAGTAGACGTGAAGCTGGTTTTTAAAGAAGTTACATCAAAATTTTTGCGGAAGCGCATTGTGGAGGTAAGAATGATATCTTTCTTTGTAGTTCCAGACATTTAAGCGCATTGTGGAGGTAAGAATTCTTTCAAGGAGCTGGAGAATTCTATAACTGGGATCCCTCAAGCCTCATTTTTGTGGTTAGGGCAATGTCAGACAATTAGGATCCCTTTGTCAAGTGTGATTGATACCAGGAAAGTCATATTCGAAACTCTTTTTTGCTGCACTTGTTGTAGGGTGGAAGAAGAAGTGATGGACGAACTCCTAATGAAATACGTTCAATTAATTCAACTTGTGGATTACTTCCAAGGGCACACGGAAGTTCTCTTTTCACCCGAGGGGAAACTCAGGTTTGATACAGTGTAATTTTGGTTTTGAATACATGCCTTGATGACTGCCCACTGATGTTTGTTCTTCTGCATGTGTACATGGAGCTGCTGTTTGTGTCCATAAATAGTTTGTTGGCAAAGTAGGTCTATAATGAAATAGCTAATCCATAGGAATTTTTTTTTTTTCCTTGATAAGTAATTAGGCTAAGGAAAGGGGGAAGGAGAAATTCGAACTAGTAACCTTCGCTTGATGAGGCATGATTCCCATCCGATTGATCTACCCCTTGGGGAAGCTAATCCATGGGTTTAGTTGTTCTATTTTGGTTTCAGATTTTGATTACAAGAAATAGCTATTCCCTGTATTAGCTATTTCTTATTTTTAAGGGTGGGAATTGCTATTACATGGCCTGCATTATAGCTTCTAAACATGAAAGGGCATTAGAAAAGGGCTATTCTATGCGGTAACCACTCTCTCTCTAAGAATGGCATGCTTGGAGGAATAGTGGTATGGAACCAACCATAGCAACCTTACAGTAGCAACCCACAGTTGGTGATGCTTCTCCTTCTAATTCTCTCTTTCTCTTTAATCATATACCAAAGACTGCCTCCTTACCCACCTTGAGCCCAACCACGTCCCCTCCCTCTTCTATAATCCGAGCTGATCCCTCTTGTTTTGATGCACTCCTATTCACTCGGATCCACCATTAATCTCTTCAACTTCTGCAACTACTTGGGGGTTGACTGTCACCCCCTCTTTCCTCATCATCACTTCTCCTCTCCTCTTACTTCTTCATCTTCGTTCCTAAATTTTTTATGATATGAAGAATTTCAGAATAATTGTTTGTTAAGGATTTAATTTTCTTTTATATCTTTTCCTTCATTATCTTTGAGAAGCTTCTAGTATATTAGAGGCTTATTGGCTCTGTGGATGATTGGACAATATTTGACTGCAAAATTCTGGTTCTATCCCATTGTTAATGTATATAAACATTTATTCCAGTACAACAGTTTTTATTTTTCACTAATAGTAACTTCTATTCCCTACTCAACAATCATTCTATGTACAAGTGTGAATGTACATATGCATGTGGTGTGTGTGTGCATGGAGATCATTATTGTGTATTGCATATGGTTTGCTTCTTTGGAGCAGCTACTTTCATCCACTAAGTAATGTTGTCTTTGATAGTGTTTGTCACCCAATAGATAGGAGTAATTACATGGTGAAGGAGAAAAAATAAAATTTGTTGATTGGTACTACTTGCCCTTTATTTGAGAGACTCTAGGATTCAGCCATGGTCTTGTAAGCAGGGTGTATAAAATTATTTCGAAGGTTTTGGCTAGTTGATTGAACTCAGTGTTGGGGAAGCTTATATCACATACACAAAATGCATTTGTACCAGATAGACAAATTTTGGATTCTATTTTAATGGCGAATGAATGTGTGGATAGCCGGATTCGAGCTGGGGAGCCTAGTCTTATTTGCAAATTGGATTTGTAGATGGCTTATGATCATGTAAATTGGAACTTCTTATTATATATGTTAGAGAGATGCGGTTTGGGGAAAGGTGGAGAGGTTGGATCCATCAATGTGTCTCCATGGTACATTTTTCTGTGCTCAATAATGGAACACCGGCAGATTTATTTATTAGCTCTCGAGCAGTGAGGCAAGGGGATCCTTTGTCATCCTTATTATTTGTCGTGCTGATGGAGGCGTTTAGCAAAATGATGAATATAGAGAGAGAGCTATTGACTAGATTTTTGGTGGGTTTGTGGTGTTCTGAGGTAGTGGCATTGTCGCATTTGTTATTCGCAGATGATACACTTATATTTTGCGAGCCAAAGGTGGAACAACTTCATAATTTGAAATGTTTGCTGCTATGTTTTGAGGTGGTTTTGGGGTTGAAAATAAATTTGTCAAAGTCGGTGATTGTTCCTATAGGTGAGGTGGAAGATGTGGAAGGTTTGTTAAGTATACTTGGGTGTGGCATGGAATCACTGTCGTTGATGTATTTGTGGCTACCTTCAGGCGCTTCGTATAAGGATCCTTCTATATGGAATAAGGTTATTGAGAAGATGGAGACTAAGTTGGCAGGGTGGAAGAGGATGTATTTATCCAAGGGTGGTAGATTGACTTTGATTAAAAGTATGCTTTCTAACTAATATACCCACGTACTATCTATCTTTGTTTCAAATCCTAGTGAGAGTGGCAAAGCGCATAGAAAAAATACGAAGAGATTTCTTGTGGGGATGTGTGGGTGAGGAGTTTAAGTTTCATTTGGTAAATTGGTCCAAAGTTTGCATGACTACGGAGACGGGGGATTAGGGGCAAAGGAATGCACGGAGTTTTGAGGACCGTGAATGGCTCCTTACACTATCCACCATCTTGCTCCCCATACTTCTCTTTAATTACCTTATGCCAAAGTGCATCACTCTCAGTTGCATATCTCCTAAGCCATTTTCCCAACAGAGCTTTATTAAACTTGAGCACGTTCCGAATACCAAGGCCACCGGCCCTCACAGGACGGCAAACTTGATTCCAACTTACAAGATGCAATTTCTTTTCATCACCCATCCCTCCCCATAGAAAATCTCTTTGAATCTTCTTGATCCTATTAGCCACATTCATAGGGATCGGAAATAAAGATACGTAATAAGTTGGGAGATTAGACAACGTACTCTTTATTAAGGTTAATCGCCCTTCCTTTGATAGGTATATTTTCTTCCACCTTGCCAGTCTCTGTTCCATTTGCTCAGTCACACCATTCCACATAGAGGTAGCCTTATATGCAGCCCCTAGTGGCAGCCCCAAATATTTCATGGGCAAGCCAGCAACTCTACACCCAAGATATGTAGCTAAGTTCCCAATATTTTGCACTTCTCCTACAGCCACCAATTTTGATTTGCCAAGATTCACTTTCAGCCCCGATACAGCCTCAAAACATAATAGAATAAGACGTACATACCGTAATTGCTCTGGACATGCTTCATAGAAAATCAAAGTATCATCGGCAAAAAGAGAATGAGCAACCACCAAATCTGACAGACCCCTCTTTCCCACTGAAAATCCTGAAAATAAACCTTACTCTACAGTCGCATTCACCATCCTACTCAAAGCCTCCATCACCAACACAAACAATAGCGGTGAGAGCGGATCCCCTTGCCTTATTCCCCTTGAGCTATTAAAGAAACCCTCTGGAGTACCATTTACTAAAATTGAGAACCGAACTAACGAATTACACCACTCTATCCATCCCCTCCATCTCTCTCCAAATCCACATCGCTTCAACAAATATAGCAAAAAATTCCAATTCACATGATCATAAGCTTTTGCCAAGTCCAACTTACATATTACACCCGGCACACCGGACCGCATACGAGTATCCAAAACTTCATTTGCAATAAGCACTGAATCAAGAATTTGATGACCTCCTATGAACGCATTTTGAGAGTTAGAAATAATCTTACCCAAAAGATCCTTCATTCTATTGGTCAGCACCTTGGACAGAATTTTATACATTCCTCCCACCAAACTAATAGTCCGAAAATCCTTCATCTCCACCGCATCCACCTTTTTTGGAACCAAGGTCACAAAAGTAGCATTCAAATTCATCACTAGCTTCCGTCTTCTATGAAATTCAGAAAAAAACAGCCATGATGTCATGTTTCACCACCGCCCAACAAGAATGAAAAAAAGCCATGGTGTACCCATCTGGACCCGGTGCCTTGTCACCCTCCATACCCTTCAACACCTCCTAAACTTCCATTTCCTCAAACTCTCTTTCCAACCAAACTTTCTCCTCCTCATCAATGGATGAGAAAGCTTGATTGTCCATTCTAGGCTGCCAGTTACTTTGTTCCGAATATAAATTACAATAGAATTGCACAACATGCTCTTTTACCTCATTCGGATCATTGGACAAACACCGCAGCTCTCCACGATTATATCTCGATGGAGTTGGCCATCTTATGAAAACCGTGTTGCTATCCTCCTTCAACCATAATGCTCTCGACTTTTGTCGCCAATGAATTTCCTCACACAAGAAGGTATTCTCCAGTTCCCTAGACATATCCTCCTTTTTCACCTTTTCCTCCTCCAATAGTCCCTATTCTCCGCCAACACATCCATCTCCTGTATACCTTCCAACAACTCCTTTTTTTTTCTCCCAATATCACCAAACACCTCCTCATTCCAAAAATAACTGAATTTTGATACTTTGATGACACTTTTGGTCATCATTTAGTCAGGATCAGTAGTGAGTCCAGTGAGAACTATTCTGGGAGTTGACTTTGGTGATAAGATGTAGAATAATCATGAATGCAGTTTTATGTGTATGCTTAAGGTTATTACTTAACAAAAAAACTGTGTATACTTAAGGTTATTAATGTTCATTATTTCATTTCTATATATATCATCAATTTTCTTTTTATTTTTGGTGTTTATAGGCGTTGGCAGTGACTACACTTGGTGATAGACAGATGGCACAAAGAATAGATAACCTTGAGGGTGCGGACGAACTGAAGAGGTTTTATCTCCAGGTCTCTTAATTTATCTTTAGTACCATTTAATAATATGTGGAGAACCTCTTTTGTAGGCAACATAAACTGACATTTTTTCATAGCTATAAATATGCTTCAAGTCTATTACTTGCAAATTTTCATTTCAAGGCCCATTAGTATGGAATTAAATTGGTTTATCTTCTACCCAATCTTATGTGCTTCATAATATTCTTAGAAACATTATATTTAAGTTTTTATTGTTTAACATAACCTATGTTTGAGAAATTCTATGGCCTTTGGATTTTTTTTACTTCTCCATTTTTAAGACTGTTGTTTGAATTTTCAACTGTTACTGTTGAGCATGAGCTATAGTCTTAAAAGGTGAAGTTGTTAGGTGGGAAATCATGAGATCATAATCAGTTTTTTTACATTAGTGTTATGCATGAAAATTGTTAGTCCTGTTGGAAGAAAGTTCATACAAAATTTGGATGTAATAATTCAATTGTGCAGGAAGAGAACTAATAAAATGAGGAAAGGTTACACTTGATCTCAACTTGTAATTCTATTCTCCTTCCTACAAAACTTTTTATTCGCAAAAAGGAAGAGCTCCCTGGCTCTCTGGTTTACATGCAATGCTGATATGTGGAGTTTCAAAAATAACAAACTGTTGACTTTAATCAAGTCTGTTTCTGTATGGAACAGTCGTGCTTTGGTGCTCTACCTTGTTTTCTGCTACTACTTGCATGTTTTACTTTGAGTGACTTAACCATGATAATTAATTGTATGCACCACTTATGCTTATTTAGCTTTTGTTCTTTAATATATATATATTTGGTTGTTTATCACCATCATCATCATTATTATGTTCTTATGGAGCTTCTTAACATGCTTATGAAGCTGCTAGTTATAACTGTATTTCTTGGATTTGCAACTTTGAGATGTTAGCCCTGAAAACATTTAGAACCTAGCTGAATGTTAAGAACTTGTATAATATTTCAGTACTCATTTCCTCCGTCATGTGTTGGAGAAGTTGGGCGAATTGGGGCACCTAGTAGAAGAGAAATCGGTCATGGAATGCTTGCGGAGAGAGCTCTGGAACCAATCCTGCCTTCTGATGATGATTTTCCTTACACCATACGTGTTGAGAGTACCATCACTGAAAGCAATGGCTCCTCAAGGTGGATGGTTATTGAGTTGATCAGTAAAAACTAAAAACTGTGATTTTTTTTATTCTATGTTTCAAGTATTTTCTGAAATTTAAAGAGCATTTTCAACTTATATCATGAATATTTGTCTAGAGAACACCTCTTCTTTTTTCTGAGAACTGCATATTGAGGCCTTCACCATGTAATTTAGACATTAAGGTTTACTTAACATCAATTTCTATTATGTAACAGCATGGCATCTGTTTGTGGAGGTTGCTTGGCATTGCAAGATGCTGGGGTTCCCATTAAGTGCTCTATTGCTGGGATAGCAATGGGTATGGTTCTGGACACTGAGGAATTTGGGGGAGATGGAACTCCACTTATTCTATCTGACATAACCGGATCAGAAGATGCCTCTGGAGATATGGATTTTAAGGTGATATGTTCTAGAACACAAGTTATTTAATTTTTAGTGTGTTCGATTAGTTTTCAATTAAATTTTCCATAAGATCTGAAAATGCTTGCACTCAAGATGAATTACTGAAATATCTTGCTAAACAAAAAAATAACATGTTTAGTTAAACAAATTGGTGATTGCAGGTTGCTGGAAATGAAGAAGGAATAACTGCCTTTCAAATGGACATAAAAGTGATTATCTGCATTTTATAGCTTCTCTCCTTTTGTTGTTTGGTCATGAGTAACTGCCATTTATGAATAAAGGATGCTATTCTGTATCCAACCTCCTTAACTGGATAGTATATATAATTTTTATTTTTTTTTAAAAAAAATCCGATCTATCTGTGTTCTTCTATAAATTGGTAAGTTTGATAATTATATGTAATAACCACTGACCCTTCTTTTATTATAGGTGGGAGGAATTACTATACCCATTATGAGACAGGCACTATTCCAAGCAAGAGATGGCCGAAAGCATATTCTTGGTATACTCACTAATATGCATTACAAGAATTAATGAAAACTTCTCAATTTGATCCTCTAGAGTTGTTCTTGTTGTTGACATGGTAATTAGTCTGAATTTCTTTTCAAATGGCTCTTAACATATAAATAGTGTGACCACACTATTTACACTATCTATAAATAGTGTGACCAACATGCATGAACAATAAGTTGATGCCCAATATCGTATGCATGGGGATACAAGATTATACACTATCAGCAGGAGTGAAGATTCTGTTAAGCTATAGGCATGCCTTTTGATGCCCTAGTTAGAAAGGAAAGACGAAAAATTGCTCATGCAAAACTATGAAAAATTTCTTCAGCATCTTATGTTTTCTTTAGTTTGTAAGACTCAAATCTCTTAACTGATCTTTCGTCATGGCTCATGCCTGATTGTGAAAGTGTGGCATGTTTTTAGTGCATGCACAACAATTAGTTATGGTTTCAGCTGAGAGGGAGTTGCTCTCAATTATCGAGGTTGTATAATGCTCTTGGACAAACTCTAAAACTTCATATACTAAGAAATTCCAAGAAAGAAAAAGTTAGAATACTACCCAAGTTAATGATGAATTTATACAAGGATATTGAAAATAATGACCTCTGGGTGTTTAGAAAGATCCACTCATGTGGTGTGCCGGTGAGGGTTTATTTTGCTGCCGAAAGGTCATGAAGGGCGGAGTTGGAGTAGATTCTCTGGGGAGCTGATCAAAGTAATGGCATTCTTCGAAGCCATGAGAGGGCTTCCTTCTTCCGGTGACTCTCCTTTGGATGGGATGAAGAATGAGAAGAATCCAAGTCCTCGGCTGGGGGTGTTTCTTGAGTCATCTGCGGAAGTGGAGCCTTCAAAGACACTAGATTGTCCCTTGGGTAAAAACTGAGCTGTTTCAAATTCGTGTGGTTGTGCAGTCAATGATGATGGGGCTGGTCATGCCGCAGACGTTTCATCACTTGATGTTACAAATGGGGGTAGGGTTGTGCAGAGCAAAAAGTAGGATCTGTTTTCTGTCCTTTGGACATGGAAGGGCAGTTTTGAGAAGGTGCTTGGGGATTTGGACCTAGTGATAATGCTGAAATAGTGAGTGGTTAATAATCGCCTAACTGCTACTGCGTATGACGGTGCAATTAGCGGTTTTAGGTATGAAAAAACCATTGTTAAATCACCACTTTTTCTAAAAGTTTAAGCTGATAGGAATTAGTAAATTTAATCACTTAATCATTATTTTAACAACCTTCCCCTGCATGTGGACTCAAACTCCCTTTTAGGCCTAACATATGCGATATTTAATTTAAATGGGGGGTGAATTGACAGAGTCAAAGTTTGATCATCAAACCTTTGACTCTGATACCATGTTAAATTACCAGTTTTCTCAAAAGGTTAAGATGATAGTAATAGGTAAATTTAATCACTTAACTATTATTTGAACAACCGCTAACCACCTGTACATATACATGAAAAGATGTCGTACGTGGTAGGATATTACCATATTATAGTAGAAATGACGTCTTTTTTTTTTTTTTTTCTTTTTAAAAAGCGGTTAGTGGTTTTAGCCAATAATTGCTAACTGTTACCACCTTTTCACCCTACTGGGTGATGGCTGCAATTTTGGCTAGGCTAGTGAAGCTTGAGTTGGATCGTAAGCCCGTTGGGTGTAAGAAGGGTTCTTGGGCCTTTAGGCAAGCGCACAAGCCCAAGCCTTATCCCTTTTGTAAGTCCAAGTCCAAACTCTAGTTTATTCCAAAGGACCTCTTAAGCCCAATTCCAATATCAAGTCTAGGTCCGACTCGGCTCCAAAGACGTTGGAGACTTTGACGAAGGATATGTTGGAGGTTGCATCGACGGTTTGTCTAGTCCTAGGGACATCAAAGACTTTGACAAAGGATGTGATGAAGGCTCCTCCAATGGTTGGTGTGGTCCCGGAGATTTTGGTGGGGGTCTTTGTTGGGTTTGGGTTCCTAGGCCGGAGGATTCTCCGGGTGTTGTGGCTAAAGGTCTTCAAGCTTTTGATTTGGGGTCCCCATCTTTGCTAACCTCTAAACTCGTGAAGTGCTATAATTGCAAGATGAGGGATAGCATATTTTTTAGAGTGGACGATAGCTTGATCATCAAGGAAATGTTGCCGTTCAATGTCCCGCTTGTCTCTTCTGGTCCGGTGATAGGCTTCGTCTAGTCCCAAAAGTGGTTGATTGGATTCAGTCCATCTTTGGAGTTTGTGGATAGTGAAGAGGAGGGAGATTTTTGGGGTGGCAAGACGGAGATTTTCCTTATGTGCTTGTTTGGATTTGGCTTTGAGGAGAATCAATGTGAGGGGGTTGATGTCACCTTAAAGGCTATCCTTCGGAATGTATAGGTAGAAGGGAGCTTTTGAACTTAGAATACTCCATCAACTATGATGCTACAAGAGCATCCTGTAGGTAGGGGAAAGGCAAGACTCACTTTTTAGCATTGAGTGCCTCAAGGGGTTTTGGGCTTTGTTGTTTTTTGGGTTGTGGGCTTTAGGGCTTGTCGACTGCGTATGTACTTAGAGATGCCTTACACTTTTTAATTAAAAATACATATAAAAGAAAAAGTATACCCAAATTTTGTCTTTATTATTTGAAAATTTCAATTGCAATTGATTAGAAATCGCAGTTTGTTCAAATATAAATTCAAGGAAATTTTGTCTTACCTTCAATAATTTTTGGGATTTCAATGTCTCTTTAGAGAGACTCGATTTTATAATGTAACTATCGTGTCATCTGTTCTTTAATTTTTCTTTTTTTATTTTTTTTTGGGGAAACTTCACTTAACCTCTTTGAATTTTTAGTGATTTCGCAATAATCCCCCAAAACTTTAATTATAGTATCTAACTAAAAAATATTTGTAATGTTATCCTTATCATTAGGGTTTGGGGTTAAATTAAATGAAGTATAGGTGAAATGTCCATTAAATCCCTATATTTTTTCATTTTTCATTTTTTCATTTTTTCATTTTTTAAACATGGGTATTTTGGTGTCCTTTGTTAGAATTTAACTTCAAATCCTAACAGAGGGGTGACGTTGCAAACTTTTTAAAGTTTGATATACTAAATAGAGAGTTTTTCAAGTTTAGGAGAGTTAAGTGAAGATTTCCCAGTTTTTTTTTTTATTATTATTTATATTTCACCACGTTTTTGTTGTGGGGCCAACATACATTCGATGGTTGATGTTATGAATTGTAGGTTTTGATTTTTTAAATCTATATTCCTCTTTAGTTGGGTTTGGATGTGAGGCTTTGTCGAGAAATGTTAACGTGAGGTGCATGAGGTAGTGTTTCAAATGAAGTTGGTTCGTACTAGATTTGATGTGTTAGTTATGATTGGGTTTTTTGTAATACCTCGCCCTAAATGATATGATATTGTGTACTTTTGCCCAAACCCGCACCGTTTTATTATTTGGTTTACCTCAAAAGGCTTCAAATCATTTAGAGAGATCATGCTCTGTGTAAGCAAATCCTCTTTTTCATACTCAGACAATGTGGGACGCCACAATCACCACTCTTGGGACTTGATGTCCTCGCTGATGACTCTTACGAGCTTGT
This sequence comes from Carpinus viminea, assembly GCA_013348765.1. Lineage (NCBI taxonomy): Eukaryota > Viridiplantae > Streptophyta > Magnoliopsida > Fagales > Betulaceae > Carpinus > Carpinus viminea. The sequence continues at coordinate 19,049,970 of CP054674.1, forward strand.
GCACGTTCCCCCATCTTAGGCTATCTTAGGCTAAGTTTCGGTTTTGATACCATATCTAACATCTCGCTCTAAATGATATGATATTGTCCGCTCACAATTTTATTATTGGGTTTACTCCAAAATGCCTAATATGATTTAGAGAGAGCATGCTCTATATAAGCAAATCCTCTTTCTTATACCTAGGAAATATGGGACGCCACATTTTTATACATTGAAGCAAAAGCTTTTGAGATTTGATCTAAAGTGGGGTTCAAAGTCATTTGTTTTGGTGAAAGGAGAAGAGTAACTTTTAGAGCAATGATGTTGGGCAAGCAGTGTTATGTGGTTGAGGTTGACTGAGGTTGATAGTGGAGGAATTGATTAGAGAGACGGAGCTAAAAGAGTTTTATAGGTCTGGGAGCATAGTATATGGTGCACAAAGGCATGCAAATGGCAATCGAAGGGTTTTTGAGTTATTGGAGTATGGGGTAGGTGGGAGGAGAAGCTCCATAGTCACTTCAGAGGGAAATGAAGAAAGAGGTTGGACAGGTTGTGCTGTGCAGTTGACGAAGGTGGTAAGTTCTTTTGCACCTTCTAGAAGTGGAAACGAAAAAGTCTATGGTGGTGTTCCACCGGCGACACAATTGCTGGAGGAGGGAAGACAGATGTTTGTGGAGGCTCTGTCAGGGAAAGGACAAGAGAAGGAAATAGAAAATTTGAGCATAGACAATTTGGGTCATGCAAGGAATTAAATGTTGCGGAAGATGGAAGAGTTTGGTTAGAAAGATCTTTTGATGTTACCTGAAAATTATGTTGACGGGGATACTGGGACATTTCTTTGATGGACAAGGAAAACTTCCTTGATTTCAGTATTGTGAAAGAGATGTTGATTTCTATTAAAGAGATGCGATTCCTCCATCTCCCTTCCATCTCTTTTTCAAATTCACCATTGGATTTGTCAAATCCTATAGGACTTTTTGTATTACTGCCTACCTCAACTGGTATGGCAGTGTTTGTATATATAATCAAACTTGAGTTACATATCAACTCTAACTTAAACACTATAATAATAATACAAGTTAAACCCTAGATGAATACTAAAGTTCTATCATAAGTGTTCTTCTATTTACCAAAGAAAACTTCCTTGATTTCAGTATTGTGAGAGATGTTGATTTCTATTAAAGAGACATGCTATTCCTCCATCTCCCATCCATCTCTTTTTCAAATTCACCGTTGGATTTGTCAGATCCTATATGACTTTTTGTATATTAACTCTAACTTAAACACTATAATAACAATACAAGTTAAACCCTAGATGAATACTAAAGTTCTATCATAAGTGTTCTATTTACCAAGGAAAACTTCCTTGATTTCAGTACTGTGAAAGAGATGTTGATTTCTATTAAAGAGACATGCTATTCCTCCATCTCCCATCTATCTTTTTTTCAAATTCACCATTGGATTTGTCAGATCCTATAGGACTTTTTGTATATCAACTCTAACTTAAACACTATAATAACAATACAAGTTAAACCCTAGATGAATACCAAAGTACTATCATAAGTGTTCTTCTATTTACACTTGACACTAGAGTTCTATCATGAGTGTTCTTCTATTGACACTTAATGTTTATCTTCATTGTCTTCATCTTCAACGATATCTCTAGTAGTAGGAGTTTGATTTGGTCTAATATACCCCCGCAATCTCTCCAACTTGGTCCCCTACGAAGTAGGGCATGGGTCTCACCTTTGTTTTTGGCAAGGCGTGTGGTACGGAAAGCAAATCTTAAATCTTTATTCCTAGAACTCTATTTCATAGCTTGTGACAAAGAGAAATTAGTGTTGGATTACGTGGATGCTTCAGGCAATTCCGTCCATTGGAACCCAAGCTTTCTCAGTGCAGTCCAGGAGCTTGAGTCCCTTGTTGCATTCCTCGATATATTGTACTCTTCAAAAACCCATTCAAGGGACAAATAAAATGTGTGGACCCCAATAGGTAATCGTGGGTTTGATGTTTAGAGTTCTTACATTTCACTACAGTTTGGATAATCTTGTCTAATTCCTAGGAAGAGCGTCTGGAATTGAAGGCTCCACCTCGTATTTCTTTCTTCACTTGGATGGCAGCTTTGGGAAAAATCCTCACGATTGATAATCTCAAGAGGTGGGGTCTTATTAATTGGTTTTGTCTTTGCAAAAAGAGCAAGGAGATCATTAACCACCTCCTCATCCATTGTGAGTTTACTATCGAGATTTGGGACTACCTTATTTCTAGTCTCGTGGGTCATGCCTAGCAATATACTAGAGCTACTTCGCTGTTGGAAGACACAAGGTTGGGGTCAATCCAAAGAGGCCATATGAAAAATCGTCTCTATTTTACTAATGTGAAGTATTTGGAGAGAATGAAATCGGCATCAATTGAGGATTGCGAGTCTAATGAGCTACAATTAAAATCCTCCTTGAAATCTCTTTTAGATTGGGTTGTAATGTTTGTTTCCAATTTTTCTTCCTAATCTTATATAGGGATGAATAGGTGGGCGATTATTAACCGCCTAGGTGATTACAGTTAGCGGTTTTAAATTTGAAAAAACCGCTAATCGCATATATATATTATCAAGCGTGTGGAGGGGCGCAACCAAAGTAAAGAGGAAGTATACAGAGTTTTCCCTACTAACTAGAAAATGAATTACAATGCTCGAAAAATTCAGAAAATGTAGACATATGCGAGATTTTATCAGCCTTGTTTTGTGGTGAGATCCGACCTGCCTTGGTGTTTTGCGGTGGGATCTGACTGGTCCTTGGTGTTTTCTGGCAAGATCCTATTGGCCTTGGTGTTTTGCGGCAAAATCTAACGGCCAGTTGCAGTTTTGTAACGAATTTTCAATTGGCCCAACGCTTTTAGCGAATTTTCTTGTTATTTTTATTTTTATCAATCTTTGTATTGTGTGCTCCAAGCTTTTCCAGCTGGAAGGGTAGTGTTAGTATGTTTTTTTAGGTGTTTTTTCATTTGCTTGTTTCTTTCAAGCTGGATTTATATGATATATATGCTTCAGCTTGAGGGGAAGTGTTAGAAGAGTTATTAGGATTTGTGAGTCATTAGGGTTTGGAGATATTTTAGCCATTATAATATTTCTCTAAACCTATATAATAATATGTGTGGTAGGCTACGTAACAAGGTAAATAGCCTCCACCTTTTGTGTCTAAACCCGCTCATGCAAACTACAACTCCACCATTGGAATGTAACACTCTGTTCATAACATGTATACAACAGGATTTTCTTTTTTTTTTAGAGAGATTTAGGATACTTTTTTACTTTTGATTGCTCACTTTAGTGGTGTCTCCTTTATTACAATGACGGTTAGATAAATGACTGTACTTTTTATGATATCTTAAATTGTGACACCACCTATGATGATAGAACACAAAGGATTATTCATGATTTTCTATTCAACAACTATTCATTGTCTGTTATTTATTTTTTATTTTACACAGTTCATTCGTGCATATATTTTGTTCTTTGGATGGTGCTTTTTTTCCAGCTATAAACCCCAATCCATGTGGACTTAAGTTATGGTTTAGAGATATCTTTATATGGTGAAATCAGATTGAGCGCTACTCTGTCCTATCATTTTGAAGTGAAATTAATTTAATTGGCTCTTTCTTTTTCTTTTTTCCTTCATGTTTCACAATTCAGCTGAAATGTTGAAATGCTCACCTGCTCCCTCAAAGAGGCTTTCTAAGTATGCTCCATTAATTCACATTATGAAGGTTTGTTTGCTACCCATAGAACTCGTTATATTGTAGGGCCAAGTAGAACAGATGAACTGCAACATGTAATGTACTCCTTCATTGGCGTATTGTTTTTTATAGGTCAAACCTGAGAAAGTAAACATTATCATCGGTTCTGGTGGGAAGAAGGTCAAGAGTATTATTGAAGAAACTGGGGTAGATTCAATTGACACCCAAGATGATGGAATTGTAAGATCAGATGAAGACCTTATCTTGGGTTCAATTATTAAACTACTACAATGTCACATATTTGTGGCTTTTGCAGGTGAAAATTACTGCAAAGGATTTAGCAAGTTTGGAGAAGTCAAAAGCTATTATTAGTAGTCTGACAATGGTTCCAGCTGTTGGTGATGTTTATAGGTATCGTTTTCTTTTTTGTGTGGGTTGGGGGGGGTTGTAGGCAACGATAAAAGAGATAAATGCATTGCATTTTTTTCGTTACTTTTTCCTAGTAGTAGGCAATTCATTCTAAAGATGTGCATAACAAAGGATAGTTCCCCAAATGGTCAGAGTTCAGTGTTGACTAGGATCTAGGAGTTCCACCTTTTATGTGTGCTTAATTTTGTAGACTTTAATTTTTGAAGTTGAGAGATATTTGACTTCTTTCCTCTTTTCAGGAACTGTAAAATCAAATCAATAGCTCCTTACGGAGCTTTTGTTGAGATAGCACCTGGACGGGAGGTATATATGTAATCCCAAATTACTCAAAGCACAAACCTTTCCCTGAGTTGATATTTGTACATTATCTTATTACTGACAAGTATAATTGTTGGTAGTTAATGTTTGAATTCTGTTCTAAAGTTATATCCTGCTTCAACCAGTTCTTTTTTTTTTTTTTTGATAAGTAATAAACCAGTTGTTTTTCTTGAGTTTCAAGAATGTTTCTAATGGATGCTGCTGTTCTTGTTATAGTTGTATAGTAGTAAAATATTTAAATAATGTGATCAAATGGATGTTGTTATCTTTTTCTTTATCAATCAACGAATGATTTTGCTGTAATTTTTATAAACTTTATCCAACACCAACTTAAGATTTCTTCTATGGGAGGAATTGGGGTCAAAAAAGTATATCCACAAAAAATATCTCAAATTTCAAATTTTCTGCAGGGACTTTGCCATATTAGTGAATTGAGTTCAAATTGGCTGGCAAAAACAGAAGATGTAAGCTTTCCTATTTTCTCAACTCATAAACAGATGTCATGGTAATATTTATATAATATTTTTGTTGTTACAGGCGTTTAAAGTTGGAGACCACGTTGATGTTAAACTTATTGAGGTATGGATATCTACTTTTCCTGATACTCCCCCCCTCCCTCTCTCTCTCTCTCTCTTCAATATATTCTATAACATGCGAAATTTTATCTGGTGAGTGGCATTTATTTTGCTTAACTGCCTTATTGAGAAATGTTGCTTTGTATCCACTGCTTAATTTGATGAAATATTGACCAGTTGGGTACACTAAACATGATGAAAGCCCATATTGACTCCTGTTTTCCAGATACAATTAAGACCTTTTTTTTTTTTTTTGGGGGGGGGGGTGACTACACTTAACCCCTTCCAATTGTCACCCACTCACCCTATTTGCAATTACTCCCCAAAACTTTAAAATGTGACAATCGATACTTTCAAACAATGGAACACTTTCAAGTTAACCCCTCTATTAGTATTTTCTGTTAGGCGGGATGGTAATCACCCAATTTGACCTACACGTGACTAATTTTTACAGTTCTTGACTACTATACCCTCACATTAGGATCCACCACATAGCTTGGCCGTGTGTTCTCCCCCTTCCATGGCCAATCCCTCCAGGGCCATGGAGGTTGACCAACCAAGGGTGTTGGTTTTTTTTTCTCCCTTCTTTTTTAAATATTTTATCTGATATGGAGTTAATGGAATTGGGTGGTATCAATCAAAATTGATCATGTGTTGTGATTTCTGTTTAACTTAATAGAAAATGAAAACAGAGGGGTAACCTGAAAACACCACGTAGTTTGAAGGGTTTGTCATTGAAAATTCTAAATTAACCCCAAGGTATTCAGTGATATCGCATTCTTATCACACAATCCAATTTATCAATTTTCAATCCAAATGCCACAAAAATAATTGCCAAATTCCAAGCAAATAGAAAATAAATGAACACGGGGATTTTAATAACGAAGTGGAAAATTATGAAGAACTCTTCAAAAGAAATGCCACTCTGAAGGCCGGCTAACCCAAAGGAACCCACTATAAAAAAAACTTATGTTAATGTCTAGTCAACGCACAAAATCTTTGTAAACTCAGCTTACAACACCAACAAACGATCTGTTTGCCTCCCACTGCAATGGTTGCAGAACCTCTGGCATTCTTATATAGAATTTCCTCTACAAATGAGCTTCATCCATTGCAACTCATAACTCTAGTGGCTGAAGGTTTTTCAATAGTTTGATTTTTAACTAACAAGGAGAGGATGTGTATCTGTTTTGGCTCAAAGCTGTTTAAGAATCTCTCCAAGAGTAATGAACAATACCTTATGAAAATTGTAGGTCATTACGCTTATATAGGTGAGGTGAAATCTGTGTTTTAAAAACTAAGTGGGCTAACAATTAAAACTGCATGCGGCCAGTTCATTCGAATGAACTTTAGTGTTTCAAAAGACCACATCTTTTTGATGGAGTGCCTGTAGGGTTTCAAAAGATCGCATTGTTTCAACCGAATGAACTACGATCAAGGCTTTCGGGTTTAAGTATGGGACATGATGCACATCTTCAATAGAACGAAGTGCGATCGAACCTGTGATCAAACCTCTCGTGAATTCGAATGTGAAGAGACACACATTCTTGATCGAAGTCTTCAACTCTTGAATTCCAACCTTTTCTTGAACTGCGTTTTATATTGACTCAATCATAGATGAAAATCTACTACTTAATATGTTTTGATTCTGAACTTGTCAATACTAAAGCCTAACAGTCACTTTTTAAAGTTTGGTAGTGTTGCCAAATTAGATACCATAACATTTCACCACATTTACTAGCTAATACATTAGTTGCGTCAGAATTTTACAAGTGGTCTCACATTGTAACACATGTTGCTGTTCTATTGGTCACACAATTTTTTTTGTACGGTTTTCTAAATCTCTTTCATTTCTGATATTAAATTCTTACTTTTCATGTGTTAGAAACCTACTTCTGAACTAGATCAACAAACTCAGAAGGTTGATAAAAAGGTTTGACATAAAACATTTTAAATTGTTTTTCTAGAATGGTTTCACCAAGTTAATCATAATAAACATGAAAATGTTAGATGAAATTACTAAATAATTTGCTGGTACTGATGATAATGAAATGATAAATTATTACATAGCGGTTGCCCACTGTTGAATATTCTACCAATTTTTTTCTGCTTGATGGATCCTGCATAGCCTTCTTAAAACCCTGATAAAATGATCCTCGCTCTCCTAACTTTTTCTTGATATAGTTTGCTTTTTTTTGGATTTCAACTTCTTATTAGAGCTTCTCTTGATAATCATGAGTGTAATACAGGTAAACGATAAGGGACAACTTCGCCTTAGCCGCCGAGCACTACTTCCTGATGCAGATCCTGAGGATCCCAGTGCAAAGCAGCATACAGGTAGCACCACAAAAGATGCTGGAGCTTCGCAAAAAACACCTGAAGAAGGCTCAGGTAAGAAAGTTGTGAATGCTCCAAAGGATGGTTTGGCTGAAAAGAACAATGAAGAGCCCAAGGACAAAAGTAGCACTACTAAACTTGCAAGCTCTACTAAAAGTACTGCAGCAGAGGATGCTCAACTCCCTCAAAAGAAGTTTATTAGGAGATTGGCTGGCGCAGCCAAAGATAGGTCCACTACTATCAAAGACACTTCAAAGAAGAGCAGTAGTGTCTCCAGCAAGGATGAAACTAGTTTAGTGAACGGAGAGGCTAAAATTGGGTCATAAGTGGATGTTCCTTTCCTGGTGTTACACAGTGTTTGTTGGCACCTTTCCCATGGTGAATGACAGTGCAAGGCCCTCCATTATGCAACAACGGTATGAACTGGCTACTTCTATCACATACTACTGGTATAAAAATCAATTTATAATTAATAGCAACTAGAGGCTATTTTGGTGTCAAATAGCTACTGTTATGCACTGAGTTGGTCCCCCATTCAACAGGAGTCAAAAACCTCATGTATTGGTCTAAATATTGCTAAATGTGTCCATCACTGACCTATTTTTGGAGTGAAGACTCTAATGATGGTGATGGTGATAAGTTGATAACTAATGCGGGAGTTTCTATGCCCATGCTGTAATCAACAACAGAAACCCTAATACCTCCTTGTTGGTTTAGATATCAAGTATGTGCAAAGCTTCCACAGATAGTGTTCTCCCATTGAAGTCTGATGGCTTTTAACTTTTACAGCTTTTGCAAACTCATTAAAGCTTCTTTGTGTTTACTTTTCTTTTATTTCCCTTTTTGAATTATAAAAATTTAGTGTTTCATGTTCTTATTCTTGCTGGTTGAGTATGATTGTCAATGATGATAAGATCTTCATGTTTTCATGGTCATTATTTTCTGATCAAGATGTTAGTGGCATGTAATTGATACTCTCTCTCTCTCTCTCTCTCTCTCTAAATGACTGATGGCTGATTGTGTCTTTGACAGGAGAGTTCATAACAATATTTTTCCAGCAGGGAGCATAAATTGTAATGTATTCGTCAAATATTAACGTGGCGGAAGGAATCTTATCAGCCATGGCTCTCTCATCATGTCCTTTTCAAAGACTGAAAGGGCAGGTGGAGATTCATTGAAGCAATTGACTAAACCAAAATTCCCATTTTTGATGTTGGGTAAAGTGTCCCGGTAAGAATGCTTTGGAGTTATGGTACTTCATCACCGCTGCTACAACATTGCTTTTGAGGCATTCAGAGAAGGATGCCATAATGCTACTTTCTATTCAGCTCTTTTCAGGTTTTTATTGTTATTATTATTATTATTTTTTGGCTAGTATGTGAAGATACAGCTCCTGTCGATGTTGATACAATACTTCCTGTTGGCTTTTTCCAAGCGCGAGAAAACTGTGTTGTAAATCATCATACTTTGGCTTGTCTTTCTCATTCAACGATTTATTTTCTGACCACTTCCAAAACCGTGAAGCGTACAAAGCACGTCAATAGCCTTGCGTAGCAACGTACAATTTTGATCTAGTCTACTGCCATAATGGCTCATAGCAACTTTTCCCTTTGATGACCACTGTTAGTGTTGGAGGAAAAAATAAAATAAAATAAAATAAAAAATCTATGGGTAAGATGGGAAACATCAACAACAAACAGATATACAAGGAAGAGGGGACGGGGTGGAGAAGTAGGAGAGAGAGAGAATGAAGGAGACCAGAAGACTTGTCGGTAGAGCTGGGGGAGACAAATAAAGTGTTTATCCTGAACCAACAAGGGACTGTTGCTGCTCAATCATAAAAGGTGCTAGACGACCATAACAGAGAATGAGAAAGATGGAGAGAAAAGATGAACTCGATGAACTGAATTTGTAATGAATGATTCTTATTCATGAATGAAGTTCATCCAAGTATATATACTACAAATAGTCACAGTAACTTACAGCCAAAAGAAAGAATACACGGGCAAAGAATCTTCTTAACTAACTCTAACCTTCTAGCCATCTAACCGAAAGCTTAACTTACATTGACTAAGAATCACAGCTGTTAATACAGCTGTGATACAAAATATATACACTTAATACACCCCCTCAAGCCGAATGGAATAAGTTAATGACATTGAGCTTGGACAACAAGTTCTGAAAAACAGTGAGGAAGGGGCTTTGTAGGGATATCGGCTATTTGGTGTTGAGATTGCACATGCAAAGTCTTGATGAAACTTCTAAGATTTTGTCACGAACAATGTGGTAGTCAATCTCAATGTGTTTTGTTCTCTCATGAATCATAGGATTGCCTGCAATATGGATAGCAGACTGACTATCACAGAAAACCATTACAGGCTGTTTGTGGAAGAGCTGAAAATCCATGAGAAGTGATTTTAGCCAAGATTTCTCACAAGTCGCTGCTGCCATAGATCGATATTCTGCCTCTGCTGATGACCTTGACACAGTGTGTTGCTTCTTAGACTTCCAAGATATCAATGAATCTCCTAGGAAAACACAAAATCCAGTCATTGATCTCCTTGAATAAGGGCAACCAGCCCAATTTGAATCACAAAAGGCCTTTAGATGCAAGGTGGAAGCTGCAGAGAAGAAGATCCCCTGGCCTGGTGAAGACTTGAGATATCTTAAAACTTTGAATGCTACATCCAAGTGAGGCTTGGGAGGAGTATCCATAAATTGACCAAGTAATTGGACAGAAAATGAAATGTCTGGTCTAATGATGGCTAAGTAGACTAATCTGCCTATCATCCTTCGATAGCTGGTTGGATCAGTGAGTAACTCACCATCATCTCTAGAAAGCTTGACATTAGGTTCCATAGGAACTGGGGCTGGTTTGGCTGCCAAAACACCACAATCATCCAAAATCTCCAAGGCATACTTTCCCTGTGAAACAGAGATGCCTTTGAAGCTGCGTGCAATTTCCAGACCTAGAAAAAATTTAAGAGGACCAAGGTCTTTTAATTGAAATGCAGAATTGAGATAAGAAGTCAAGTTTGAAATGGCTTTAGGATCATTGCTTGCTATAACAATGTCATCAACATAAACTAATAAAGCCAAGAAAGCAGAATCCTGAGTCTTTGTAAACAAAGAATAATCAGATTTGGATTGTGTAAAACCATGCTTAATCAAGGTTGAAGAGAACTTTGAAAACCACTGCCGTGAGGCCTGTTTAAGACCATACATGGACTTTTGAAGTTTACAAACTTGATGCTTCTTTTCAACCTCAAAACCAGGAGGTAGCTTCATATATATCTCTTCATCCAAACTACCATGCAAAAAAGCATTATTGACATCTAGCTAATGAAGGTGCCATCCCTTAACTGAAGCAAGAGCAAGTAAAACTCTCACTGTGGTGAGCTTAGCCACAAGAGAGAAAGTGTCTGAATAATCCAAACCCTCTCTTTGGGTGTATCCCTTAGCCACCAGCCTAGCCTTATACCTTTCCACATCACCATTGACTTTATGTTTGATCTTATACACCCACTTATACTCAATAGGATGCTTTCCTGATGGAAGATTTGTCACTGTCCAGGTATGATTCTTCTCTAGGGCATGAATTTCTGCAGCCATAGCTTCACACCATTAAGGAGAACTAACTGCTTGATGGTAAAATTTAGGTTCTATGTGGGAAGAGACTGAAAGACTGAAATGTTTATAAGCAAGGGACAACATGTTGTAATTAATGAAAGAAGAAAGATTATAGTGTTTACCTGATTCAGAAGATGCACTTGAAATGGCAACTGGAGAGGAGGATTGAGTGGCTAAGTTGCAGTGATAATGCTGCAAGTAACCTGGTTTACATTTGGTCCAAGTTGATCTTCTAGGAGGAATAGAAATGGGAATGGAAATAGGAGATGTCAAATTTGGTGAATTTGACAGATTAGGAGTAACTTTAGAATTGATTGAAGTTTGATTAAAAACATTATCAACATCTAAATCTGTTTTAGTAGAATGGACAGGAGAGGACTCATTGAAATGTATATCAGGTAATGGTTTAGGTATAACAAAACAACCATTTGAATCAACTTTGAATTTAGAACTTGAAAAAGGAAAGATATGTTCATGAAAAACAACATGTCTAGAAATGAAAACTGAATTATCAGAAAGATTTAGTAATTTGTAACCTTTTATACCATAAGGGTATCCAAGAAACAGACAAGGAGCTGCTCTAGGATCAAATTTTGTTCTGTTCCTAAGCAGTGTTGAAGAAAAACAAAGGCATCCAAAGACCTTTAGATGATCATAAGAAGGATGTTTTGAAAACATAAGTTCATAAAGGGATTTATTTGACAGATTTGGAGTTGGAATTTTGTTGATAATATGTGCAGAAGTAAGAATGCAATCACCCCAAAACTTGAAAGGTAAATGAGCTTGGAACCTAAGGGCACGGGCTACATTTAACAAGTGTTGATGTTTTCTCTCCACAACAGAATTTTGCTGTGGAGTTTCAACACAACTCATTTGATGTAAGATTCCTTTTGATTGGTAGAAATCGGGCATGAGGAATTCAGGACCCTGATCAAACCTAACAACTTTTATATTTACCTCAAACTGAGTTTGAATTAAAGTATAGAAAGTTTGAAGTAGTTGTTTGGTTTGAGACTTTGAATGCAATAAATAAATCCAAGTATAACAACTAAAATCATCCACAATAGTGAGAAAGTAGCTGCTACCATTTATTTATTCAATAGAAAAGGGACCCCAAATGTCACAATGAATCATATCAAAGATAGATTTTGAAGTACTAACAGGAAAAGAAAGTCTGTGTTGCTTAGCTAAGGGGCAGACAGTACATGTAGTGTGTTGTTTACATTCAATGGCAGGAACAAGAGAATGTAAAAGACTTATTCTGGAATGAGAAATGTGGCCTAACCTATAATGCCATACATTAGCTGAAACATCTTTGACAGAAAAAGGAATTGATGCATTAACAGTTGCAGTTATTGAAGGAAAATTCAAATCATAATCATCTTGCAGCATAAGATGAAACAAGCCATCCTTCTCTCTACCTAATCCAATCGTCTTCCAAGTGAGCAAGTTCTGAATAAAGCAAAAACTAGCAAGGAAGATTAAACAACATTTTGCATTTCTGGTAAGCTTACTTGTAGAGATTAGGTTAAAAGAAAAAGAGGGAACACAAAGGACATTTGTAAGGGTAAAGGTTGCTGAAATCTTAACATTTCCTACATGTGTCACTTCAGCAAATGATCCATTAGGTAATTTTACTTTCTTAGAAACCGTAGCAGTTATAGATGTGAAGAAAGTAATGGAGCTGACCATGTGATCAGTGGCTCCAGTGTCAATGATCCAAACACCATTATGGCATGAATTATGTAGATTATGTGTTTATGAAGCAGAAAAAACAGAATGTTGTGAATTTAAAGGAAAACAAGGGGAATATATAGGTAATAAGTTACCTGCCATATTGGAAAACATGTGATCTTGAGTGGATGTGCTAGCTGCTGGATTATGAAGAGATTTAGGCTGAATCAAAGCAAGTAATTTCTTACATTGTTCTTGAGAGATGGACAGTGGAATATTTGAAAACTCTTGCACTTGATGAGCAGCATGACCTTGAGGATAGCTAGTAAACTGAGTAGGAGGAACAACAGCAATTCTAGCTCTATTGGTCTTGTATCCAGGAGTATATCCTGGGGGATATCCATTCAGTTTGTAGCACTTCTCAATCACATGTCCAAGCAAACCACAATGTGTACATGTGGGACTTTCTCTACGAAAATTAGGCTGTTGCCTATAGACTTTTCCTTGTGATGGCACCTCTGTCTTAGAGACTAATGCAGTAGTCTCAACAGGCATAGCAATAGGCATAATAGCCGGCATAGAGTAAGAGGTAGCAACCTCTCTCTGCCTCTCCTCTTGGATAACCAAGGAAAAAACCTTATTGATTCTAGGAAATGGATCAATTAAGAGGATTTGTCCTCTTATTTGAGCAAAAGATTCATGCAATCCCATGAGAAAGTGATAAACATATTCCTGATTATGGAAATCTAGGAGCACTTTCAGACCTCTACAAGTGCACTCAGGAATAGGACGAAAGCTTGAAAGTTCATCCCATAGACTCTTAAGCTGTGTGTAATAAACACTAACAGAATTTGCTCCTTGTGTAAGACATGAGATAGACTTTTGGAGTTGAAAGATCCTCGGGCCATTGCTTTGAGAATATCTTTCATGGAGATTCTTCCACATATCAGTAGCATTGTCAATGAAGATGATGTTGTTGGCAATATCTTTCGACATAGAGTTGAGCATCTAGGAAAGCAACATGTTGTTGCATTGCACCCAACCATGCAGGGAAGGATCACCAGCTGAAGGTTTCACAATGCTTCCATCAACAAATCCAAATTTATTCTTAGCAACCAATGCCATCATCATGGAACGCCTCCAAGTGATGCAGTTATCACCATGAAGAGGACTAGAGACAATCACAGATCCTGGATTGTCTGCATGATGAAGGAAGAAAGGATTTGAGGAAGTATCGGATGGAGGTGAATTACTCATATTGTTGTTCATCGAAGCTTCAGAAGATTCAGGTGTGATAATCACCATTTGAAAATGAAGTAGGAGATTAAGAGAAGAGAAGAAGCTTAAGCTTTGAGAGATAAGCTCAAGATGATTTAATGGTGGAAACTAGAAAGAGCTCGATGGCTCTGATACCATAACAGAGAATGAGAAAGATGGAGAGAAAAGATGAACTCAATGAACTGAATTTGTAATGAATGATTCTTATTCATGAATGAAGCTCATCCAAGTATATATACTACAAGTAGTCACAACAACTTATAGCCAAAAGAAAGAATACACGTGCAAAGAATCTTCTTAACTAACTCTAACCTTCTAACCATCTAACCGAAAGCTTAACTTACATTGACTAAGAATCACAGCTGTTAATACAGCTGTGATATAAAATATATACACTTAATAGACCACAATCCCACAAGGGGCAGAGGGAAGCGGGGTCAAGATGTGTCAAATGCCAACCCCCCCCTCCCTCTTAACCCCAAAAATTTTCCTTACACCCCACTCTCAGCCACTTATTTGGGGCATTGGGGCAATCTCTACTCAGCTACTCATTCGACATTTTGGCAAATGACTCATATGATATTTGGAGCTGTCTTGATTAGTTTGTTTCAAAGTTTCAAGGCTTTAGGTTTAGACGAAGTGTGGAAGACAACTTGTTATGATTTCTTTTAAAACACACCATTTAGAGTTGTGTTGTTAGTTGACAAAAAAAGCTCTTTTAACTTAAGTCTTATAGATGTACCGTTTTAAAACTTGTCAGTTGCCCTATTTTTTGTTTCAACGAGTCACATCACTGTGTCTGTATGTCATCATCTTCTTTTGTTCTTGGAGTGGTTTGGTAATGGGGTTGTGCGTAGATACTGTGTAGTGTTTGACCTGACTGAGTAATTTGACCAAAATTGGTACAAAATATTGACCCTTTTCTCACCATTTATGATATTTACCCTCATTTCAATTTTTTCCTTCCCTTGCGTTTTTTGGTCCAAGCGACTCCTTCCTCTCTTCTCCCCCTGACTTCTCTGTTACTCTTCACTAACCTATGCCTTAAAGGAATCGTCCTCTGTATCAAGGATTTGACTCTTCTCTACACCAAGGATTCGCTCCTAAGGGGAATCGTCCTTCTCTCTTTCCCCCATACTCCATATTCCATTCTCCCGCTTTTCTCTCAAGAATCCCTGGTTCTTCTCTCTTTTCTCTGTAACCGATTCCTTTCTCCCTTTGAACTCAAGAATCTCTGCAACAACTCTCACTTCCATCTTCTTCGCTAGAGCAATACTGAGACACGTATAGTCCAAGCCTTTTGTTGCACAAATTTAATTGTACTCGCCAATTGCACGAGTCGTTAAACAGTATAACAGGTGTGCAAGTGCGAGGTCGAATCCCACAGAGAATCGGCTTTGTTAAAAACTAATTTTAAAGTGCCTAAACTAATAATATCTTAACCTAGTCCCAACATCAAACACATGGCGTGCAGAAAATTAAAGACTAAATTAAATGCAATAAAATAAATAAATAAAAATGCTAAGGTCCTAATTCACCTCACAATAAATTAATTAACATATAAACATGCTTAGCTCATATTTATTAAACATTTATGCTACTAGGCATATTCTAAGCTCTAACACATTGTTCATATTTCCGTCTATCGATGAAGCTCATATGTATATCCTATTGTTGTCACAAATCTGAGGCAAACAGAGGTCACAACGGATATTGGTGACGAATCATCCGATGTATCTCCAGTGTTGTTTGATGATTGTAAACAACAATCAACACACTTTGTCACTACAATGCATTGAAACGAATAAACATAAATTTAAACGACAGAAAATACGAACTAAACATGAATATATATAAATAAATCTATAATGAAGAGAATAAGAGACTAATTAAAAGTAAAATAAAACATTAAATTAAAGAAATGACGTTAGGAGTATTTACAATGAAGAACAATGAGGTTTGCCTTGGTTCGTTTAGAAAAGAAAAGGGGGTATTTATAGTCTAATTTTTAGGGTTTCAGCGCTGCCAGGTCAGTTAAGTGAGTGCGTTCGAATGCACTCGTGCAAGAAATTTTGCATCAGATGGGCATATCTGCGTTCGAACGCAAAATGTGCGTTCGAGCGCAAATGCTTCAGAATTGGCCAAAACTTGTGAAAGGTGATTTTGTAGATCTTCGAGATAGCTTTCCAAAGACACCAAGATCACCCCAATCGGAGTTATACAACTCAAGATATGGCCGTTTTGGTGGAAGTCGTGGTCGAATCATCGCCGATTCAATTTTGCCGCCAAAGCTCCAAACTGCTTTTAAGTTGATGATGGCATTAACCCTAAATGCAACTTAACAACATGTAAAACACTAAAACACCAAAACTAACCAAAACATTAGAAATTAACAAAGCTAAGAGCTTAACAAACATAAGTTAAGGGGGGGTTAAATATACAATATTTGACACCGATCACCTTTCCAATTTTCAAATTGTTTATAGTAGGAAATCTAACTTCAGAAATCTCCATAGAGGAGATTGGGGTCATGTGCATCACAGAGAGAAATTTCTTTCTCAAACTCCATAAATTGGAGTCTTCACCGCACAATAAACCCCAACTAACCTCCACCTTTGAACATAGACCTTCTGCCAATGTAGCTAGATGCGGGTATCGGTGGGCAAGACCTTCAGCCATGGCTCCACGCCCAAGAGCACGATCGAAGGTGCATTTTAAATTTCCTTCACTCTGATTTTTGGGATTACTATTTGTTATATAATAAATTACATAAATAAATTTTCATAGGTATGATCTATAGAAATAGAACGCATGACATGATATGTTTGAGACCATCGCTACACTTTCTACTAAGGACCAAAAATAATAATAATAATAATTTGGCCATTTTCCTGACATGAACCAGCTTAGACTAAAATTTTATCATTTATACTGCAATCTTTCCTCCTAATGTTGCATGTTGGGATTTCTAAAATGCGTGTGGAACATATTTAGAATCTGGACATAGAAAATAAATATGAAGGGTGGGGGAGTAGATGACATGCCTCTTAGTTCATTCCTTATAACTCATCGTTGTTAGTTCAGGTATGCCCAAGAGCTCTAGCTCAAATGGCTCTTCCTTACCTCATAAGAATTGGTTAGACAATGAAGCAATGACATATGACATACAATTTTTAGAATTGTGGTTAAAATGGGATAATTTATAACCTAATTGGAAATAAAATGTAAAAATAAATAAATAAATAAAATAAATAAATAATACAATCAAGAATATGGAACAACTAAAGATTGAGGGTCTGTTTACATAATAGTTGAACTAAACACAATACATCCTAATGACTTAGCATCAGCTGCACAATCTTGTTTCGTCATTCAGCTCACATCTTAATAGTCCTTACTCATAACTTCCCTGATAATTATACCTTATCTTTAACATTCCACATAACAATTACATCAATTAGATAAAATGATTTATATGGCAGAACTTCAAAGAACATAAATTCCTCTTCTTCTCTTGCTACAACTTCAATTTCTAAAATTGTACTCTCTCTCTCTCTTTGTTGGGAGCATCTTAACTTAACAAAGGTTAATCCCAACAAGATAGTTAAACCAAGTGAACTGTTTTTTTTTTTTTTTTGTCAAACTCAATCTAAGGCCATTTCCTCTTTCAACATTTAGCTATATTAACGACTTATGAAAAACATTTACCTATGTTAACTGAAGCATTTAGCAAGAATATTTCTCTAGTCTGTGCACATCACCTTAGAATTACAATAAACAATTCTAACATCTTTTGCATAACAGTGGCCAAACAATGACCAAATTTCCTTGTAAAATCCAAAAAACCCATCTTTGTAACTTTTCACTTGGAAAAGAGCGAATATTTTCAAGCTTGCTGAAGAGAACCTAAACCTCGAAGCAAGAATATGAATGAATAAGCACACAATTGACAACGAATATAACAATATTCCATGACAATGAATATAACTTATGGGCTTTGAGTCTCATGTGGTTGAATGCTGTTTAGGGTGACTAAACTTCTGATATGTCTCATGGAATAAAGCATGTCAAATTTTGAAGGTGAATGGTATTTGGAGAATGTCTCCTTTCTCTATTCTAGATGCCTAAAAAGTTGACTTGCATATTCCTCAATTCTACTAAATTTGCCTCCACTTTTTTATTATTCTTCATTAATGTTGGCCTCATTCAATTTTCAGTTAAGAGGGTATTCCTTAAGGAGATGACAATCCAACAACTTCAAGTTTAGTTACTTATTTGTTTCAATTCTACAGCTTGCTTCAATTCTAAATTGTTTATGTCTAAATTAATTTCATGCTTATTGTCTTGTCATAAAGCATTCATTGTCTATATTAATTCATAGTCTATGTAAAAGTTTAGTATTGTGTTTACTATTGTTGGTACATATGTATCATATGTGCTTTGTGCACGTTGTTATGCCGTTTTATATACATATTTGTAGATATCGTTATTTACCACTCCCTGCAAGTCTCCACGTAAGGCTGCGCTGCAAACCCCATCCCCTTCACAAATTCTCATTCCTTCCAAAAATATTAAATGGGAACAAGAGCACGAGGATGAACTGATGCAGATTCTTAAGAAACTCCAAGAAGGGGTCCTACTACCATATGGGAAACATTGGCTGCGCATTACGAAGATGTTAAACAAATGACTTAGGGACAACTGTCTACACAGTGAAACAGGTTGAGGGGAAAATTAAACTTCAAAAAGAATTGTATTTGAACTTCTCGAACTTTGTCTGCTACAAAGCAGGTACCGGTTGTAAGTGGGATGATGATTTGGGGACAATGATGGGGACTCCAGAACAGTGGAAACACCTCCGAACGGTAAGCCACTACATTTATGTTTCGCATTTTCTTATTTATGGTTTTTGACATACTTATTGATCGTCAATGTTTTCCGTTTTGGGCTTCTCGTTTGTTTGCTCTTCCTTTTCAGACAAGGAGTCTGCAAAAGTACTACAAATTCCAATGTGGCCCACCGGTGAACTACAACCACCTATTCATCATCTTTGTGGGCTCAACATCCACTGGAAAGTGGAGGTATGCCAACACACAATCCACCCCAAAGAATGCTTGTGAAGAGAATGATGTCAATCTCAACCTCCCTCCGAATCATTGACCTGACCGAGCCCCAATGTGCACATGCAAGCAACTCAAAAGGGAAATGGAAGTTGAAGAGGCCAGGTTGTCCTTTACAAGGCTCGCACTCTAGCAAGCATTCATCAAAGGGTGAGAATTATAGAGAAGATGCACATCTCATTTGATTACTTGAGGTCGAACTACTTAGAGAAGTGCAAGCTCAGTGATGGTATGTCTTACATGGCCCCCACCAGCCAATATCCTGAGGAAGACGTTATGGACATCATCAATCCTAACTGTTGAAATGAAATTGCCTTTGAAAGCATATGTGTGAGCATGTAGAAAACTCGAAAGCCCAACTTGGGCCAATATAATATTGAAGATGAGTGATGAGGGCCACCGTGAGTGGCTAATGAATTTCCATCCATCTAGCGACAATTGAAACTGATGTTTTATGTTAATATTTTAGGTTGTGTTTTATGACAGCTTTTAATGACTAGTTTACTATTATTAATGCTTTAATTAGTTTGATCACTTTTTATGTATGCTTATATCTATGTTATGAATGCCAATTCCTTAATATGTGTTTCAAATTTGTTTACTTAATGTTATTAACCCAGTTTAACTTTATAGTTCTAAATTTGGGGTTGCATATTATTAATATAACCTAATCATGTTTACGAATGCCACGTTCAGAATGTGACGTTATGTATCTCATTCAAGCGTAGGCCTGTCAACATGTATGCAGCGTGTCCATCTAATGATAACAGTGGTAATCCACACCATCGGGAGGACAGTATCAATGAATTGCCCAACTTGGATGCTTCCGACATAGACAACGATGATGAGTGTAATTTTGAGGGTATTCGATTGGAGTTAGAGAATCTACTTGTGCGCATGGCCATGCTTGTAGATGAATGTTACTACCATTTAATGCACCCATTGTAAGGGTTTCCATTCCACATAGGACTTCTAAGCTGATTGGTGCGATGTGGATACACTGGGTTCTTACCAATCCAAACCCAAACACATCCTATGAGCAATTTCGTATGTTTTTCAAAACTTTCTTGAAACTATGTAACACGCTGAAAAATAATGGTTTCTTTCAAAGCAGCCGGTATGTTAAGATCACTGAGCAAGTTGGGGCATTTTGCTTGGTAATGGCACAAGATCAAACGCAAAGGATTGTAGCGGATAGGCTACAACGATCATTGCACATGGTAAGAGTTTATGTTAATTGGATAGCTAAAACGATGTGCAAGCTTGGGAAAACCATTATACGTCTAGCTGCAATAGAGATGCCTCATCCATACATCGTACGTAATAGCCGCTATTATCCATGGCTTGTGATAAGGCATAGTATAACGTATCGTATTACTTGTACTAAATAAATGGCATATATGTATTTTTTTTGTGTCAGATATCTGGTCGGTTATTCAGTAATATTGTTGTAACAAAAATGCATTGGGGCAATTGATGGCACCCACGTTAAGGCATGTGTTCAAGGTGAGAACATTGTGCCATATAGAAGCAGGAAGTCAACAATAACACATAAAGTCATGTGCGTGACTAACTTCAACCTTCGCTTTACATATATTTATGCTAGTTGGGAGGGTAGCACAAATGATTAGCGGATTTTCCTTGAGTGCATCCACGATCCCAACTATAGTTTTCCCATGCTAGTCGAAGGTACTATATGGAGACATGTCTAAGTTTTTTGGAATATGCAATGCGCCAATGGTGTTATTGGTAGGGTTAAATATATTATAAGTCCATGAATTAATCCACCAAAACTAAAAAATCCCTACGTTTGAATTTTTATTTATTTATTTATTTTTAGATTTTTTTCAATTTGTTACTTCCTAAGTCAATCGAAATGCTAATAAAATCTTTACTGTTAGAACTTTTTATTTTATTTTTTTTCATAATTGTTAACAACCATTAGTCTCATTGAAATTGTGCGTTTTGCCATGCCAACATAATATTTTTTTTAATAATTTAATTTAAAAATTAAATCTTAAAACAAAAAAAAAACAAAACAAAACAAAAAAACAAAAGTTGAAAAGGGTGGGCAAAAAGCCACCCCAACCTCTATAGGGTGGCATGTGGCCAGACTAGAGGGTTAGGGATGGCTTTCTAGTTGCCCTTTCAATTTTTTTTTTTTTTGTTTAATTTATTATTATTTTTTTATTGTTTTCATTTATTCTTTTTAAATTTTTGTTGGCATTTCGATTGACCGATGGAGTAAAAAATCAAACCAAAAAAAAAAAAAAATTAGGTATTCTAAATTGTTTGGTGGGTTGACTCAGGGACTTATAATACATTTACTATTATTTTTATATTGCAACCTTGTGTGATATAATATTGTACTTGCTTATCTTTAGATTATTTTTATTTGGTGGACTCGGAGTACGGATGCTACAAGGGCTTTTTACAACCACATCGCAACAAGCAATACCATTTGCAAGACTTTCATCATTGTCAATCTCATTCTAAGAATGTAGTGGAATTGTTTAATTATAGGCACTCATCGTTATGATCAGTTGTGGATAGAACTTTTGGAGTATGGAAAGCCCAATTCCCTATCTTCGAGAATATGCATCCGTACCCGATTACAAACTAGCAACTATTTGTGGTTGCATGTTGCACAGTATATAACTTCATTTGCAAAGACTGAGGTGTTGATGATCCACTATTTAGTATTGCCCTAAAGAAGCATTATGGGCAAGATTGGATTGATGTATCACAATTGCTTACAATGCTAGCTGTTCCATACATATCGCATGGACAACCACCAAACCGAACCTCCTAGAGCAAAAAAATGATGGTTATAGTCAAAGAGGCAATGACAACTCACATGTGGAAAATCGTCAATGACGAGTAATTTATGTTAACTATGTTAAGTTTGTGGTTGGACAATATCGATGTTTATTGTTGTTTAAGACCATCTAATATATATTTTAACCAAACATTAATTTAATCCAAATCACTAAGCATAGAATTGTATTTCTACATTCACATCTAAGTAGACAGTGCTATTTAAGAAATTCAAGAAATGTCATTCAAGAAATTCCACAATATCGGCTTAAAGAAGTGGCACAATAAAGACAAAACACAAACAAAATAGAAATTATGATGGTTAAGTATGAGATAATACGCGGAAGTAGTTTATCATAGCATATACTTATGACTACTAAATCCGTTGTAACCACTAACATAGAATAGTACCAGAAAAATAATTAAGGCAAGGATAGCCTAATAGATCTTTTCCCTAAACTGCCTTCAACTCTACCCTAGATTTCTACAACTCCTCCTTGGATTGCCACATGTTTTCCACATGTGCCCTATACTTTGCTTGTTCAGTATCCATCAATTTCTTGAGTCTCCTAACTTCTACCTGGGATTGCTCTTCAATGTCCTTCAACCGTTGCATTATTCTTCTTTCGTAAGTTGACATTTCGTTATCAGCCCAATCAAAGAAGCCATAATAACCAACTTGCTGCATGATACAAAAAATGTGGAAGCAATGTGAAAATTAAACCTAAAAAATAAAATTGGTCCAAAGAATTGCACATGAAAAATAATAGTCAGGCAATACCTTATACTTTTCACATCCATACCACTTTCAACTGTAATTTATATCTGTCCTAGAATACCTTATGAAAGCAGCAACTCCACAATAACATAATGGACACCCACTCGACGTCTCGCTATTTGTAGACATAATGAACTCGTGACTATAGATAGTGATAAATGATTTTGTGAAATACCGCTAACATTGTTCTTGAAAGAAACAAAAAGAGATTTCACATGAGAACAATAGGATATATATTTCATTATTCGCTAAATGAACATTTAGTTCCATGAAATCCTTTCTATTTTGGATTTCTTAAAAACCCTTACTATTTTGAATAGGACGACGAGTACAGACATTCTCTTAATTCTCTAGTAGATGATGTAGTAATATAACTCAGCTTATGGCACAATGATGCAAGTAGAAACACCCTTATATGCAGCAACCAACCTCTAGGCTGAAATTTTACGGACTTTGTGTTCCTTATTTCATCTCTCCTAATTACATTACTGTTAATATTCAAGCCAGCACCATCTTGCACCTAATTTTGATCATATATATCTAGGAGGAGATGAAAATTCTATTCTATTGTGTGAGTGATATTTCCAACAAAGTTATAAATTAACATATAAATAACGGGTTGCCCAAAGCAGAAGGTTGAAGTGAACAAGTTGCTCAATTTCTTCTTCATAATCAACTTTCCCCATTGGGATTATTCTTGGACTGAATAATGTCAACACAACGAGATGGTATATCAGCAACCCCATAAAACAATTGAGCATAATGAAAAGAGCATCTTTGGTATATAAAAAAAATAATAATAAAATATAAAGAGTCATAGCATTAAAGATAATGTGTGTGGGTTGTAAATGAATGTCATCCCAGCCTATCATATTTCTTTGAATAACAACATAATGAAATATAATTTGATCCACCAAAAGCACATTATAAGATAAAGATTTGGAGAGAAAATAGCAAAAGAGGGAAAGTATGCAATTTGTGTTATGTGAAAATTCAAGTACACATATTAACAGTATGTAGGAGGTGAACTGTTAAAATAATAAATAAATAGGCATATAATGGAAAGCAGCAAAATACTCATTTTGCAAGCTGAGCTTTCTAAAAGTTTCCAATGCAACAACTGAAGCACGAAATATCAGCATCATAAAGTAACGTGGTGCTTTTAAGGGGAACACCTAATCCCAGTAATTTTGATATTCTATTATCACAACAGTCACAAGTTACTATTGCTCTATGTCATTGACAATCATTTATATGGAGAAATTGAATGCACATCAACTAAACATAAAGCACAAATTCTTTACTTCTTCCTTTCTTGATTAGTTGCCAGGGTTGAACTCCTAAGGGCAACCTTGTCTCCATGATTGACAACGGACCTTTCATGCTCTATTCAAATTGATAGCGACAAAGAAACTAAATTCAAATTGATGGCTCTATATTATTGTACAAATTCTTTCATCATTTCTAGATTTCATCCCCTTCTTAACAATTATAGAGAAAAACTAAAATCTCAAAATCCTTGAGCAACACATACATGCTTATAATCATGCATTCAAATAAGCTTAAGCAACTAAACACTCTCACCCTTTGCTGATAAAAACTAAGAAACAATTACAAATTGAATATTATACAACTAGGTAGTTGGAACCAAATAAAATCAAAACATATCTACTAAACTAAACCTAAAGCAGAACAATTCTCAGCTTATTCATCTCTCTTGAAACCAAATAAATTGAACAAAAGATATAAAGCTTTAACAACTAAACGCTCTCACTCTTTGCTGATAAAAACTAAGAAACAATTCCAAATTGAATATTATACAACTAGGTAGTTGGAACCAAAGAAAAATCAAAACATATCCACTAAACTAAACCTATTGTAGAACAATTCTTAGCTTATTCATCTCTCTTGAAACCAAATAAATCGAACAAAAGGCATAAAGCTTTAGCAACTAAACACTCTCACTCTTTGTTGATAAAAACTAAGAAACAATTCCAAATTGAATATTATACAACTAGGTAGTTGGAACCAAAGAAAAATCAGAACATATCCACAAAACTAAACCTAACACAGAACAATTCTCAACTTATTCATCTCTCTTGAAACCAAATAAATTGAACAAAAGACATAAAGTTTCAACAACTAAACTCTTTCACTCTTTGCTGAGGAAAACTAAGAAAAAATTTCAAATTGAATATTACACAACTAGGTAGTTGGAACCAAAGAAAAATTAAAACATTCCTACTAAACTAAACCTAACACAAAACAATTCTCAGCTTATTTATCTCTCTTGAAACCAAATAAATCAAACAAAAGACATAAAGCTCAAAACAGATATAGGGCAAGAACCTTACATGATGAATCTGTCAAGGAAGAACCTTGCGACGAGGAAGCCGACAGCGAAGTAGATAGAGACATCAAAATGCCACGGGTGAGGCACACCTTTGTAGCTCTATAACAGTTCTTGGCGAGGGTGAGAAAAGATTTTTGCAGAGAAGCGTCAATCGACGAATCAATTACCAGCGACACCTATGATTCCAGCACCAAAATTTGAGGATTGGATGCAATTAGCTCCCACTAGGCGTCACCGACATGGCTCTGTGGTGGCTGGAGGACTGTGGTTTGGGAGTGGGAGGAGGAAGTGAGACGGCTTGCAGGGTAAAGATCTGGTTCAGAGAAAAAAAAATGTAAAAGGGCAAAATGGTAATTGCAAATATTGGGTACCAAAGGAAAAGTGTTTGTTGGTACTTTTTCCCAAAAGCTACAATATCCACCCACCCCTCAACCCGTTTGCCAAACACTACCCTTATCAAAACTCTTGTTTTGATATATATATATATATATATGAGGGGGTGAAAGCCCAATATGCAGATGAAAATAGTGTAGTAATGAAAATAATGCATTAAAAGAAAGCAATAGAACCAACCATGGAGGTGGTATGCAGTAATGAAAAGCAGTTAATATAAAAGCAGTAAAACCATCCAATCTGGCGGTATGCAAGTAATATAATGAAAGTAATTGAAAATAAATTAGTTAAAATGAACTGAAAATATTATTAAAGTGTTAGAATCACACTTACAAAAGTAAAAGAAGAAAAGGAAATATGGAAGTAGGAAATAGGAAACTAGATGGAAATTACAAAGTAGGAAGAAAGAAATGGCCAGAAGGTCTCGAGTAAGAACCTCTCAAAAAACCTCTGCCTTACAATGGGTGGGAGAAGCTTCTTTTATAGAACAACTTCAGCCAACAATAAGAATAAAAGTACAAGATAAAAGTACAATTTTTCTCATGGATGAACAGTAAATTCTGACAATCTTGAATCTTTGCCAAACCAAATTGTCGACATTCAGGTCTTCAAAATAGTCTAAAAATCTTGAAAATCTTGGGCAAAATCTTGAGAAAATCTTGGAACTTCAATAGGAAAATCTTGAAATCTTGAAATTGGACAAATTTTCAGCAGTGCAGTTGAACAAATCTTGGTTGAATCTTTCAGCAGTGAAGCTAAACAAAATCTTGGGTAAATCTTGAAATCTTCAAATAAGACAAATCTTTAGTAGTGAAGCTGAATCAATTCTTTTCTTCATCTTCATTAGAACAATTATCCAAAGAGTCAAGAAAGGCCTTCATCTATTCTTTCTTTTTGGAAATGTTTGAATATCTTGAAAAGGCACTATAGGGAGAAATTTGAAATGAAACCGGAGCTTTAGAAGCTTGGGCTAATTTTTTAACATCATTGATATTGATATCAATTTTTTCACTATTGTCTCGTAATTTAGCTTGAAACCAATGTCTTTCAACCCTGACGTCTTTGATGATATAACGTCATGCGAGAAACTAAGGAATTCTGTAATTCTTAACAAAATGCAAAATATGTGGGAAATTAGAATCAAAATCTTTATGATTGAGATGAGTCTTGAAAAGGTGAAAGGCATTGATCAGTTGGGGAGGAAGAGTGTCTATAATAAGACCAAATTGATCCCACCACTGGAGGAACCAGAGGGGAAAAGTTCCTTTGAAATTTTGTCAAATTTTTGAACCAGAAATGATTAAATTCAAAAGTTTGGAAAAGCATGAATTTAGTCCAAGCATCGATATAATCATAATAAGAATAGGGAATAGAAGAATAGACAAAAGGTCTCGAGTGGAAGAATGAGTTCCCCAATCTTTTAGAAATAAAATTGGCAATATTTGCAATGGTGCCAGAAAGTTTTAGGGAATCAGAGGTTCTGCTAAAAATCAGTTTGAAATGAATAGATTTAGTTTGGATTAAAATATTGGTATAATAAGCTAGATTCTTTTGGGGATGTTTAGGAATCCAATGGAAATCTGGGGGAAAATAGGAAAGGATCAATTGCTTCGGAGATTTAATATGAGAATGATTCTTTTCAATATAAAATAGGTGCTAGGAGGAAGGGAGACTAATGTAAATAGGAGGGTCAGTAAAAATAGGGAGAGAGGGAGGAGAGGGAGTAGACTTTGGTTTCAAAACCAAAGCCTTTGAATCAATCTTTCCTTTATCCTTTATCCTTTTTACTTGCCATGGAGGCACTGCAAAAATTAAGGAATAAGGAAATCAGGGATTAAAATATCAAAACTTTTAATATATTCTATATCAAAATTAAAAGTACTCAAAATCAGTTGCCATTGTGCAAAAATCTGTTTAGATGCAATGTTTTTTAACAATAGAAATAATTTCTTAATAATACTATAATTATATTGCGCAGAATTCCAGGATTTAGAATGAAATCGAACAATTTGTTTAGAAGATCCTAGTGAAACAAGTTGTTTTAGAATTCCTCTAAAACCAATTTCAGAGGCATTGATTTCAACAATTTTATAATCAGAAGGAATATCTAAACAATGTAATGTTCTAGCATGAACTAAACTTGGAGACAACTGGGAGACATCAATCTCAAAATCTTGTGGTAAAATGGAATTTAACAGGGACACCCATCTTAACTGTAGAGACTTCGTCTAACTCTGCTTTGAATGGGTAAAGCATAAAAATAAAAGGAATTCCAAGGATAACCTTATCAGTCATATTCTTAACAAGCACAAAAGGAATATGAAAGTAAACATTATCTTGGCAAACATGAACATTATTCAACTCATAATT
Source organism: Carpinus viminea (assembly GCA_013348765.1). Lineage (NCBI taxonomy): Eukaryota > Viridiplantae > Streptophyta > Magnoliopsida > Fagales > Betulaceae > Carpinus > Carpinus viminea. The sequence goes on from CP054674.1 coordinate 19,077,756, forward strand.
AATTTGTAATTTGGTTCCAATGGCAGAATTCAATCTTTGAGTAGATTTTTCAAAATATTTGCTTGGGATAAGCCCTTCTTGAATGCAATTCAAATCAGCATTAGAATCAATCTAAGCAATAACATCAAAAGCATAATCTTGAGCAACAACAATATGAACTTTAGCATACCATTTGGGAGGACAAACTTTATTAATCAGACCGATAATCTTGACATCATTGGAAATCAAATTATTGCTGGATTCTCCTTCATAAGAATGCTCAGATTTATTATCTTCATTATCAGAATTATGTTCTTGAAAGCAATTTTTAAGTTTTGTAATTACAAATTCTTGTTCCAAGTTTTTATCATCTATTCTTAAATCATGCAATTCTTTCTTTAAATCAACAATATCTTTCCAAAGTTTCATCGAGAGAGATCTTGGACTTTGAAGGTTTGTTAGCTTCTTTAATCATTGTTTTCTTAAGTTTTTTAAGGTATTCTTCCTTTAACTCAGGATTTTTAATTTTTGAAATAAGGGTTATTAACAAATCTTCTTGTTCTTCAAATTTAGTTAAAACAGAACAAGTCTTTGTTTTGTTGCAGCAAGAATCAAAACATCCAATTTTAACATCTTCAGAAAATTCACTTGCTGAATGATAATCGGAATCATCAGAAGTTAAAAAATCTTCTTCAGCCGTACGAGCAGAACTATCCTACACACGACCTGGAGTTGGCAATGATTGTGTTTGCTCTTAAGATTTGAAGGCACTACTTGAATGGCGAGAGGTGCAAGATTTACATGGACCATAAGAGCTTAAAGTATTTCTTCACTCAAAAGGAATTGAACATGAGGCAGAGAAGGTGGCTAAAGCTGATCAAGGATTATGATTGCGAGATCAATTATCATCTTGGCAAGGCTAATGTGGTAGCAGACGCGTTGAGCAAGAATTCAACAGTGGAGCTTGCTGCTCTTGGGATTTCTTGATGAGTGCATAATGTTGTACATTTAAACCCCTTAATTTATGTTTGTTAAGCCTTTAGCCTTGTTGTTTTCTAATATTTTCTCTTGTTTTAGTGTTTTCTTATGTTTTAGGTCCTTACCATCAAAGTGTTGTAAAAGGTGGAAAAGAAACAAGGAGTCCCTGTCTATGCGATCGAGTGCACAGACTCATGATCGAGTGTGTGGACCAGGGTCAAGCGCACCTCGATCGAGTGCATCCACGTAGACTCGGGAAACATGCGTCACCCTAGCCACCATCGCTTTCATTGCTGCGCCGTGGGTTTTATAAGCGGTTATGTGCGATCGAGCGCACACCTTTCGATCAAGTGCACTGCGATCTAGCAAAAGCCCTGCAATCAAGCGCACCTTCTCTTTCCAAACAGCATACATTTTCTATAAATAGGACCACTTGTGTAAATTTTAAACCTATATTTATTTGTGCGCTTTTTGAGAGAAGAAGCCACTATTTGGCACCGCTCAGCCTATTTAATCATCAAACTTTACTTGCTTAATTTAATTTAATGCTTTGCTTTAGTTTCATTTTACCTCTCTTTAGCATGGGAGGCTAAATCTTCAACTAAGGTTGAAGATGAAGCCTCACTCTTGATTTTATTCATGTTTTTTACATTACGTTCATTTAATTTCCGTTTATATTTGTTTCACTTCAATTTAGTGACAAAGTTGTAAATGGTTGTCTTTTATGGTTCATCTATGTCCAACCTTCTTTGTGTTCCAATCCGTAGGCACATCGGATGATTGGAACGAGACGAGGTATCCACTGTGATCAACAATACAGTGGATGATTCGATCTCGAACCAATATCCGTTGTGATTTTTTATACGGTAAACACATCGAATAGTTTGACTATTTTCCATAACGGCGAGAGAGTATACATAGAGCGAAAACGATAGATGGATGAGTGAACTTAGTGTATTAATATGTCTTTGAATGGGTGAGGTGGATTCTTTAACCTTAATTACTTTATTTGTTTACTTTACCGCATTTTTATCTAGTTTATGTTTACGTTCAAACACTCACTTTTGGAACTAGGTTAAAGTAAGATTAATTTAGACATAGGATTAATTTTAAATGAACATGATTCCCTAAGGTTCGATCTCGCACTTTCACACTACTACACTACAAACAGTTTGTGCTATTGCGAGTATAAGTAAATTTGTACATCAAATTTTGCACCGTTGCTAGGGAATCGGTTGTTTTGTTGAAATTGATTTTATTTTTAGATTAGTTTTATTTTTCTGCTAGTATTTAATTTCTGCAATTTCAATTCTGTTCTTTGTTTATTTTTGTGTTTTTTTATTTTTGTGTTTTATTTTCGTGTTTTATTTTATTTTATTTTTTAAGTTTTAGGATAGTGTTTGGCTATTCTTCTTAGTTTGTATAGTTTCTGGAAAATTAGTCTGTGATAGTGCAATCGAGCTCACTTAAGCCTATTCCAACACTGTCGCGTGCCTGCGCTCGCTTAGTATGCATTTGCGCGTGAGCACGCCTTTACTAGATTAACAGCAATGCAGTGTTACGCTTGATCGCACCTCTGTTGCGATCAAGCGCACTTGCAGAGACTGCTACATTTTTGTTGCTTGCGATCGATCGCACCAACTTGCGCTCGAGCGCACCTCTGCTGTCTGCACCAACCTGTGCTCGAGCACACCTCAGACCCGAGGTAGTATGTTCAGTTTTTATTTTTTTTAGTTTTGATTAATTATTAGTTTAGTTATAATTGTTTTATCTGCCTGTTTTAGTTTATTCTCTGCTATTGTTAATTTTGTTTAGTTAATTGTTATTTTAATTTGTTTAATTAGTTTATTTTAATTTTAGTTAATTAAATAATTATTTGTTTAATTGTTTTATTTCTTTAAAGTTTTAATTGTTTAAGCTAGTTTGTTTTCATTTTATTTCTTTAATCTGTTTGTTTGTTATTTGCATTTGTTAATATTTGTTTAGATTGCTTAGTTTTTAATTCATTAATTGTTTAATTAGTTTATTGTTTAGTTAGTTTATTTTTAATTTAGTTTTTAATTTGTTTTAGTTTGTTCTTATTGTTCTTTTATTGTTATTTGTTGTGCTTGTTTATTTTGTTTTTGTGTATATTTGCTTAGTTAGTTTATTGTTTTTCTAGTTCTTTAGTTAGTTTCTTGATTAGTGCATGCATGGTTGAAGATCCCTAAACTTAGAGTTAACACCTTTAGATCCCGACTTAGAGAGAAACCTTATGAGAGTGCATAGAGCACATGTTGAGATGGAGGACAATCCGAGGAATGCAAATCCAGAGGAGCATGAAGAGTACCAAGATGCAAGATCTGGGCATGTGGAGCAAAGACGAGCTTATGACGTGGATTTCACTACATCACTCAGGAATTGTTCGCACCAATTGCGACTAGTTCCCATTTGTGTATAGTGTTGCCATTGACTAATGCAACCCATTTTGATCTAAAGCCACACGTCATCCAACTTTTACCATCATTTTATGGCCTAGATCATGAAATCCCCTATGCCCATGTGAAGAAGTTCAGAAATATATGTGCCACAACCAAGCTCCAGAACTTCTCCGAGGAATCAGTCCACCATAGGCTCTTTCCTTTTTCTCTTCATGATAGAGCCACGGCGTAGTTGGATTCCAATGCGCCAAGGTCTATTACCTCTAGGGAAAGCTTGTTGAGTAAATTCTACAACAAGTTTTTACAAAATGTCCAGAGTAAATGAGGCTTGGAAGGAGATCAGTTCTTTTACTTAGGAGGAGGAAGAGAAGTTCTCTGAGTGTTGGGAGCGTTTCAAGAATCTGCTAATCAGATGGCTTCCACATGAATATGAAAAGTGGAGACTTGTGCAATTCTTCTACGAAGGGCTGGCTCAGCCCAATCGTAGCATGATCGAGTCAATGAACGGGGGGGCATTTTTAAGCTTGACGGGAGATTTAGCTTATAAAGCTTTGGACAAATTGGCCAACAACTCACAACAGTGGGATTTTGGATAAATCTGCCTAAAACCCCAAGAGAGGAGGCATCCATGAGCTGAAAGGCGAAACAGAGTTGAACTTAAGGATGGAGGCGATTGTCAAGAGATTTGATGCTCTCAATATAGCTCGGCCCATCAATGCTGCCAACACTTTTGCAGTTGATAGTTGTTCCGTCTATGCTAGTCCCATGCACCAAGCATAGAATTGTCCATCTATGACAGTATTTTTCGAGATGGAACAAGTGAATGCTTTCAACGATTTTCGAAAGCAGTCTAGTGGGCCATATTCTGAGACATAATCCAGGGTGGCATAATCACCCTAATTTCTCATGGAAGTAGAACCAACCCACGAATCAAGGAGCAGCTTCACATCAAGGTCAAAATCAATATCCTCCAGGATTCCCTCCGTCATATCCTAATCATGGTCGCTCGGCTCAACTAGTGTCAACTCCAAATTACCAAGCCCCCATTCAAGCCCTAGCGTCGTCGACACAGTCATTGGAAGATACCATGAGGGATTTCATGAAAATGACTGGTCAGTCAATCAATGACATAAAGAATTCCACCATGGAGGTGAAGAATGCAACCATGGTGAACACCCAGGCAATCGCCAAGTTGGAAATGCAGATGGGGCAATTGGCCAATCACCTTGGTGAAAGGGATAAAGGAAAGTTTCCTAGCTAGCTCGTGACAAACCCTAAGGCATGTATGAGTGGAAATTCTTCAAATCAAGAGCATGCACATGCGATTGTCACATTGAGGTCTGGGAAACAAGTGAACAATCAAGTGGCTAAGCTAGAAGCAAACCTTGCTAGGAAAGAAGGTCAAAAAGGTGAAGAAGGTGACAACAAGAAGGAAGGAGATGCTGAGCCATCTATAGTTACCCTAGTTGTTAAGGAACCTCCTAGGTCATTTGTACCTAAAGCGCCTTATCCTAAAAGATTACAAGCGCCCAAGAAAGGAGGAAGTTAGAGGACATTCTAGAGGTGTTCAAACAAGTTCAAATCAATATCCCAATTTTGGACCCCATTCAGCAAATATCTTCATATGCCAAATTCTTGAAGGACTTGGTTACAGTGAAGAGGAAGATGAATGTCCCAAAGAAGGCATTCATGACCAAGCAAGTTAGTGCTATCCTAAAGTGCAAGTTACCCCTCAAGTACAAAGACCGTAGATGTCCGACAATTACTTGCATGATAGGATTCAGTTAGATTGAGAGGGCATTATTAGATTTGGGAGCAAGTGTGAATTTGTTACCCTACTCAGTCTATTTGCAGTAGGGCTAGGAGAGTTGAAGCCCACATCCATGACACTGCAACTCGCTGACAGGTTTATGAAGATTCCACAGGAAATAGTTGAGGATGTACTGATTAAAGTGGACAAATTTTATTTCCCCGTGGATTTCATTGTGCTGGACACAAAATCGGTAGAGATCATAGGTAGTGAGATACCGATGATTTTAAGGCGACCATTTTTAACTACGGCTATTGCCCTAATCAATTGTAGGTCGGGGTAATGAAAATTAGCTTTGGGAATATGACAATGGAGTTAAATATTTTTCAGATCAGAAAACAACCACTAGATTATGACCAAATGAACCAAGTATGCTTGATTAAGGAGATTATTGATGAAGTTATTGAAGAATCAAGCATAGAGGACCCCCTGGAGGCATGCTTTGCTCAGTTCGGAAAGGATCTAGATTTGGATAAATTAATTGAGCAAGTAGATGCACTTTTGGAGACTGCTCCTCTGGTGAGCAGTGAGAAGGAGGAGGCAGCAGTGCCTGATCCCCCAAGAAGGAACTTAAGCTTTTACCAAAAAATCTTAAGTATAAGTTCCTAGGTTCAGCAGAGTCTTTACCTGTGATTATAGCTTTAGACTTGGTTGATGCTCAAGAGGAGAAATTGTTGGATATTTTAATAGAGCACAAGGAAGCTATTGGCTAGACTATTGAGGAGATTAAGGAAATTAGTCCCTCGTTGGTGATGCACAAGATACATCTGGAGGAGCATTCCAAACCATCGAGAGAACCACAGAGAAGGCTCAACCTAGCTATGCAAGAGATTGTAAGGATTGAAGTGATGAAGTTGTTGGATGCAAGGATTATATATCAAATCTCTAACAGCAAGTGGGTGAGCCCAATTCATGTAGTGCCAAAGTGGGCAGGATTGACGGTAGTAAAGAACAAAGATGATGAGTTGGTACCAACTCGTATTCAATCTGGATAGAAAGTTTGCATAGACTACCGTAAATTGAATGCCGCCACTAGGAAGGATCATTTTCCACTCCCATTTATTAATCAAATGGTGGAGCGCTTAGCTGGGCATGACTATTATTACTTCTTGGATGGTTATTCTAGATATAACCAAGTCCCTGTGGACCTCGAAGATCAGGAGAAGATGACATTCACCTGTCCTTTGGGGACGTTTGCCTACCGTTGCATGCCCTTTGGGTTATGCAATGCACTCGCCACTTTTTAGCGGTGCATGATCAATATCTTTTCTAATATGGTAGAATGTTTCCTTGAGATTTTCATGGACGACTTTTCTGTCTTCGGTTAATCTTTTGAAGAGTGTTTGCATCGTCTCACTTTGGTTTTAGTGAGTTGCAAAGAGAAGAACCTGGTGCTTAACTGGGAGAAATGCCATTTTATGGTTAAGCAGGGAATTGTACTAGGGTACGTCATATCTCACCAAGGTATTGAGGTTGACAAAGCGAAGGTAGATTTGATTTCCAACCTTCCACCCCCACGTACTGTGAAGGAAATTCGCTCTTTCTTGGGCCACGTAGGTTTCTACAGGCGATTTATCCAGGATTTTAGCAAGATCGACAGGCCCTTGTGTAAGTTGTTAGCGAAGGAGACCCCGTTTATATTTGATGAGGAGTGTATGAAAGCATTCGAGGCTCAAAAGAAGATTCTAATGTCTACACCAGTTATTCGACCACCCAATTGGGGTGTGCCTTTTGAGATTATGTGTGACACATCAGATTATGCGGTTGGAGCTGTTTTGGGGCAGCGTATTGATAAACTCCCCCATGTCATCTACTATGCGAGCAGGACTCTGAATGATGCACAACTCAATTACTCTACCATAGAAAAGGAGTTGTTGGTAATCATTTTTGCACTGGACAAATTTAGATCCTATTTGTTAGGATCTAAAATCTTCATTTACTCGGATCACGCAGCATTGAAGTATCTTTTTTCCAAAAAAAGATGCTAAATCTTGCCTGATCCGATGGATTTTGTTACTTCAGGAGTTTGACATAGAGATTCGGGATAAGAAGGGTTCCAAAAATGTGGTGGTGGATCATTTGTCCAGGTTGACTGTGGATTACATCGAGGATGCCACCTCTATTTCTAAGACCTTTCCTGATGAGCAATTGATGCACATTGCTCACAATCCTGCACCATGGTTTGCAAACATAGTGAACTATCTTGTCATCGGCCAAATGCCTTTGCATTGGGGGCAACAAGATAAGATCAAATTCTTAACCATGGTGAAGACCTTTTTCTGGGATGATCCTTATCTATTCAAGTATTGTCCCAACCAGATCATTAGGAGGTGTATATCTGAGCTTGACCAATCCAATGTCATCTCCTTTTGTCATGATCATGCATGTGGAGGCCACTTTAGTGCAAATAAGACCGCTGCAAAGATTTTGCAGTGTGGATTTTATTGGCCTACCATGTTTAGAAATGCTCATGCTTATTGCACATCTTGTGAGCATTGTCAGAAGCTAGGGAGTATTTTTAAGAGGTATATGATGCCCCTCAATCCCATTTTGATTGTTGAGATTCTCGATGTGTGGGGCATTGATTTCATGGGACCTTTCCCAAACTCCTTTGGCTATCTGTACATCTTGGTTGCCGTGGACTATGTGTCCAAGTGGGTGGAAGCAGTTGCATACAAGACCAATGACCATAGAGTTGTGGTCAAATTTTTGAAAGAAACTATATTTGCTTGGTTTGGTACACCTCGAGCAATCATTAGTGATGGAGGTAAGCATTTTTGCAACTGGATTTTTGAGTAGTTGATGAAGAAGTACTTCATCACACACAAGGTTGCCACTCCATATCACCCACAGACAAGTGGACAGGTTGAAGTTTCAAATCAAGAGATCAAACATATTTTGAAAAAGACTGTGAACCCTTGTAGAAAAGATTGGTCTCTACAATTAAATGATGCACTTTGGGCATATAGGACAGCCTTCAAGACGCCAATTGGGATGTCAACCTATCGACTTGTGTACAAAAAGGCATGTCATCTTCTAGTGGAGTTAGAGCATCGAGCATATTGGGCCATCAAGCAGCTAAACTTCAATCTTTTGAAGGCTGGCTCACAAAGGAAGCTCCAACTTAATGAATTAGAGGAGCTGAGGAATGATGCTTATGATTGTGCAAGAAGGTACAAAGCACAGATGATCGGACCAAATTTAGGTACTCGCAATTGAACGAACCGAAGCTCGTATAGCGGTTGCGCAAGTACCGAGTTGAACCCACAAGGAACCGTAAATTGCTTTGTGCGAAAATAACTTCGAGTCTAGGTTAGTGCTATTTTAACCTAGCTCCGTAGTGGGTGATTGTGACAACTTAAAAGTAAATTATAACAGAAATGTAAACAAAATAAAAGTACCAAGGTTGAGGTTTTCACCTCACCATTTCAACTACGTTAATTGAAAACGCTAAGCTAATACATCCGTCTATCGATTAGAAATAAAGCTAAATCTCTTGCATCTATCGAAGGATTCAAGGAATCCGCCCATTTGACGAAAGACAAATCATAAACGGTTTAAGGCCCAAAGGATCCAATGTGAAAGTGATTTAACACTAACTACAATGGATAAATGGACGTAAACCGAATGATGTGATGCAAACCAAAGAGCTGGACATGCTAATCATACACGTGGGAATGGAGCTGAATTTGCACAAGACCCATTGTCACTTCCTAGTGGCCCAATTACAAGTGGAGCTGAATTTCCACATGACCCTTTGTCACTTCCTAGTGGCCCAATTACAAGACTTAGAGCCAAACGTTTCAAGGAAGTACTAAATGGGCTAATCCAAGAAAATGGGGCTGACTCTAAAAAGACCAAGATGGGCTCAAATAATAATCAAGGTTTAGTCCATGTCATCAAAGCAATTGATGAGGTTAATTAGCATAGTTTTCCAGCATGGTTTGACCATTGAAGGGTGTGAATTTGTTGAGTTTCTAGGATATTAAGTAGAAGAATGAATCTAGCCATCTAGCTATCTTTTGGTTGTCTCTAGAAGTCCAATAAGTCTAAAAACATGGGGACTTGTTTATGTTAATATTTGTGTAGCTTTTAAAGCTATAGTTATGTCTTTTCCTATGCTTGGAGGGTTGTTCCAAGTATATAGGTGGAGATTATTACAAATTTTAATGGTAATCTTTGCTTTTCAGAAAAACTATTATCCTTGTGAGGTATTGTGTTCCTCTTGGTTCTTGAAAGAACTCTTTGAACTTATCAAGTTAATCTTGTGGCGTTCAAACAACCAAACTTATCACCTTGATTTCTTGAGAGATTCTTAGGTTTTCTTGGTGTGGCGTTTTCAATCCTTCGTAGTATTGGTTTCATCTAGCTAGGTGACAGGTCAAGGCTCAACAAATCTTGTCTTCATGATCTTGGGGTTCCATGCCATCATTGTTATCGGGTTTCATCACAACTGTTGGTGGAATTCATATCATTTTGGTATCAGAGCTTTGGTTCTAAGATAAGTTTTGTCTATCTTTTATTTTCATTCTATTTCCTGTTACTTGTTGTATCAAAAAACAAAAACAAAAAACAAAACAAAACAAAACAAAAAAAAAAAAAGAAAGAGAAGAAGAAAGTGCAGAATTCCAGTAAAAAAAAAAAATTCTTCATTTCAATCTTGTTTTAGCAACAAAATAGTTTTTGTTCTAGAAAGAAAAATTTCTTCATTTAAATCTTGTTTCATCAAGAAAATAATTCCGATTCCAACAAGAAAAATTCTTCCTTTCAGTCTTGTTTCTCACCTTATTCAGGTTCTTGACCTTTTTATGAGTTTTGGTTGTTGTTCATTTCTTCCTTTCAATATTGTTTCTCACCTTATTCAGGTTCTTGACCTTTTTATGAGTTTTGGTTGTTGTTCATTTCTTCCTTTCAATATTGTTTCTCACCTTATTCAAGTTCTTGATCTTTTGATGAGTTTTGGTTGTTTTTAATTTTTCTTTGAATTGCTACTGGATTATTTTGAATTAGTTTCTTAAAGTTCGATTAAGAACTAAAAGAGTGAAAAGAGGCAGGAGTGTGTGAGACCATAAGAGAGGGTAAAAGCCGTTTAGAGTGAAAACACGAGTGCAAGTATATCAATTCTTGAGTGAAATACGTGAGGGAGTGCTTGTGAGGATTCTAACCTTATTTTGCAGGTTTTATAAAAAAAATGTCTGGTAATCAAGAAGAAGAAGAATTTCGACAACCTGAAGTTCGAACCTCCAAATGCAAGCGATGTTAGGGGAGATGAGGCGTATGTTAAGGGCTGAGTTAGAACCTATTAATGAGAGGTTGGATAGGGTAGAAGCGGGAACTCCGAAGGGCCAACAACAAAACATCCCCAATAGGCAGCGAGGTGGGCGTGCTCTCTGGCGGAATGATGAGGAAGAGGTGGAGTTGGAGGAGTTTGATGAGCCATATTTGAACCGAGCCAGGTTTGAGCGTGGGTATGGGAATAGAGAAGCTAGGATGGGTAGGCCTAGGAGGGATAATGATTTAGGAAATATAAAGATTAAAATTCCATCTTTTCAAGGCAAAAATGATCCTGAAGTTTATTTGGAGTGGGAAACTAAAATGGAGATGGTGTTTGATTGTCATAGTTACTCGGAGATAAAGAAGGTTAAGTTGGCTGCAATTGAATTTACCGATTATGCCATTGTTTGGTGGGATCAGTTATTGATTCATAGGAGGAGGAATAGAGAGCCACCTATTTACACTTGGGAGGAGATGAAAATGCTTATGAGGAAGCGTTTTGTACCCAGTCACTATTATAGGGGATTGTATCAAAAGTTGCAGAACTTAAGACAAGGTTCCAAGAGTGTGGATGATTATTACAAGGAGATGGAAGTAGCTATGATCAGGCTAATGTAGAAGAGGACCGGAAGCCACCATGGCTAGGTTTTTGCAGGTTAAATCGTGAGATTGCAGATGTAGTTGAGATGCAGCACTATGTTGAGTTGACAGATATGGTGCATCAAGCCATAAAGGTGGAGGAACAATTCAAGCGGAAGGGATTGGCTAGGAGGGACAACCTGGCTACCACCAGCCCGTGGAAGACAGCTCCAAAAAGGACGAGCAACAAAATAAGCCAAAATTTGAACTCTCTAAGAATGCCAACTCTAAGACCTCCACTACTTTAGGTAACACCGAGGTTGAGTTCTAAAACACGTGATATTAAGTGTTTTAAATGTCGAAGGAGACACATAGCCAGCCAGGTGTAAACAAAGGGTGATGGTGATAAATGCCCAAGGAGAGCTTGAGTCAGAGAATGAGGAAAAAGTAGATGATGATGACATGCCTTCTTTGGAGGATGCCGATAATGAGCAAAATGCTGTGGTTGGAGATTTATTGGTAGCAAGGCGAGTTCTTAATGTACAGGTTAAGGAGGAAGAAAGTAACCAAAGGGAGAACTTGTTTCATACTCGGTGCTTTGTAAATAACAAAGTTTGCAGTGTCATTATCGATGGAGGGAGTTGCACAAACGTAGCCAGCACTTATTTGGTGGAGAAATTGGCTTTAACTACCTTGAAACATCCTCTTCCTTACCGGCTTCAGTGGTTGAATGAATGTGGCGAAGTCAAAGTGACAAGACAAGTGTTGGTGGCATTATCCATTGGCAAATATAAGGATGAGGTGCTTTGTGATGTGGTTCCTATGCATGCATGCCATTTATTGTTGGGGAGACCATGGCAGTATGATCGGAGGGCTATGCATGATGGATTCACAAATAAGTATTCTTTTACTCTTAATAGGCAACCTATTACTCTTGTGCCATTAACTCCAAAACAGTCGTAGGAGGATCAATTAAAGTTACAGAGATCAAATGAAAAAAAGAGGGAGAAAGAAAGGAAGGCCGAAATTGAAAAAAAAGGAGAGAAAAACATTGATCAGAGTGTAAAAGAAAGAGAGAGTACTTCGGCCATAGTGAGTGCAACAGAGGAAACATTCAATTGCATTGCAAAAAAAAGTGAGATCAAGAGAGCATTAATTTCACACCATTATTGTACTCATGTACAAGGAGGCTCTTTTATGTACTAATGATCTCGTCGGTGCTTTGCCGAGCGATATTGTTTCTCTTTTGCAGGAGTTTGAAGATGTCCTTCCCAAAGAGGTACCTCATGGTTTACCTCCAATCCGGGGGATTGAACATCAAATTGATTTCATACCTGGTGCATCAATTCCAAACCGATCTGCTTATAGGAGTAATCCCGAGGAGACCAAGGAGCTTCAGAGGCAAGTAGGTGAATTATTGGAGAAGGGGTATGTATGTGAAAGCATGAGTCCTTGTGCGGTTCCGGTGCTATTAGTTCCTAAGAAGGATGGAACATGGAGGATGTGCGTTGACTGCCGAGCCATCAACAACATAACGATAAAGTATCGTCATCCCATTCCTAGATTGGATGATATGCTGGATGAATTGTATGGTTCTTGTGTCTTTACAAAATTGATCTTAAGAGTGGATATCATCGATTAGGATGAAAGAAGGTGATGAATGGAAACCGCTTTTAAGACTAAATATGGTTTGTATGAGTGGTTAGTGATGCCTTTCGGTTTAACTAATGCTCCGAGCACATTTATCGTTTGATGAACCATGTTTTACGTGCTTTTATTGGCAGGTTTGTAGTTGTGTATTTTGATGATATCCTAATTTATAGCAAAAATTTGGAAGAACATGTAATGCATTTGAAATGTTTTGGAAATTCTTAGGAAAGAAAGGTTATTTGCTAACCTCAAGAAGTGCACCTTTGCACGGATAAGCTTGTGTTTCTTGGTTTTGTTGTTAGTAAGAGGAATTGAGGTGGACGAGGAAAAGGTGAAGGCAATCCAAGATTAACGCCTACAACAATCGATCAAGTGAGGAGTTTCCACAACTTAGCTAGCTTCTATAGACGGTTTGTGATTTTAGTAGCTTAGCTGCCCTCTTTGAAGTCATTAAGAAAAATGTGTCGTTTAAGTGGGAGAAAGAACAAGAAAAGGCATTTAATTTGATCAAAGAAAAGTTAACCAATGCACCTTTGCTTGTTTTACCTAACTTTGCTAAAACTTTTGAAATTGAGTGTGATGCTTCAGGAATAGGTGTTGGAGCTGTTTTGATGCAAGAAGGCGTCAATTGCTTATTTCTTGAAAAGTTGAGTGGAGCAGCCCTAAATTACCCCACTTATGATAAGGAGATGTATGCCTTGGTAAGGGCTTTGGAAAATTGGCAACACTATCTATGGCCAAAAGGAATTTGTGATTCACAGATCATGAATCTTTGAAGCATTTGAAAGGACAACAAAGGTTGAACAAACGCCATGCCAAGTGGGTGGAATTTATTGAAACATTTCCTTATGTGATTAGATACAAGCAAGGTAAGGAAAATGTGGTGGCTGATCCATTGTCACGAAGGTATGCTTTACTTTCCATGTTAGATACAAAACTGCTTGGCTTTGAATACATTAAGGATTTGTATGTACAAGATTCTAATTTTGGTGATGTGTTCAATGCATGTGAAAAAATGGCGTTTGGTAAATTTTATAGGCATGATGGATTTTTGTTTCGAGAAAGTAAACTATGTGTGCCTATGTGTTCTTTGCGTGAATTGCTTGTGAGAGAAGCTCGTGGTGGTGGTTTGATGGGACATTTTGGTGTAGCTAAGACTTTAGGAATTTTGCATTAACATTTTTTTTGGCCTCATATGAAACGTGATGTGGAAAGAATCTGTGAGAAGTGTATCATGTAAGGTTAAGTCTAAGTTGAAACCCCATGGTTTGTACACCTTTGCCAATACCTAGTGAACCTTGGACTGATATTTCTATGGATTTTGTTTTAGGTTTACCTAGGACTAAGAGGGGGAGAGATTTAGTTTTTGTGGTGGTAGATAGATTTTCCAAGATGGCACACTTCATTGCATGTCATAAAACTGATGATGCATCACATATAGCTGATTTGTTCTTCAAAGAAATTGTTAGGTTACATGGTATGCCTAGGACCATTGTCTCTGATAGGGATGCAAAGTTTTTGAGTTACTTTTGGAAGACTTTGTGGGGAAAGTTGGGAACCAAGTTGTTGTTTTCTATTACTTGTCATCCACAAACGGATGGTCAAACTGAAGTAGTAAATAGAACTTTGTCTTCTTTGTTGCGTTCTATCGTTAAAAAGAATTTGAAAACATGGGAAGATTGTTTGCTACATGTTGAATTTGCTTACAATAGAAGTATACATTCAGCAACTAAGTTTTCACCATTTGAGATTGTTTATGGTTTTAACCCGTTGTCACCTTTGGATTTAACCTCTTTACCTGTGAGTGAACGTGTGAACTTAGATGGCAAAAAGAAAGCAGAATTTGTAAAGATGATTCATGAAAAGGCACGGCTGAACATTGAAAGGAGGACTAAACAATATGTCCATCAAGCCAACAAGGGATGCAAGAAGGTAGTGTTTGAACCAGGAGATTGGGTTTGGTTGCACTTGGGAAGGACCTTTTCGGAAAAGCGTGTTCAAAACTCCTACCTCGGGGTGATGGACCATTTCAAGTAGTGGAACGCATCAACGATAATGCCTACAAGCTTGACTTACCAGGTGAGTATGGTGTCAGTGCAAGCTTTAATGTTGCTGATTTGTCTCCTTTTGATGTAGGTGATGATTTTAGGGCAAATCCTTCTCAAGAGGGGGAGAATGATGCAAACCAAAGAGCTGGACATGCTAATCATACACGTGGGAATGGAGCTGAATTTGCACAAGACCCATTGTCACTTCCTAGTGGCCCAATTACAAGTGGAGCTAAATTTCCACATGACCCTTTGTCACTTCCTAGTGGCCCAATTACAAGACTTAAAGCCAAACGTTTCAAGGAAGCACTAAATGGGCTAATCCAAGAAAATGGGGCTGACTCTATGATCGGTGTCAAATATTGTTTATTGGACCCCCCTTAACTTATGTTTGTTACGCTCTTAGCTGTGTTAATATCTCATGTTTTGTGTTGTTTTAGTGTGTTGTAAGTCATTGGTGCAAATTGTGGTTCAAAAGGGCGAATTTAAGCAAAGATGGAATTTCCAAGGCGCGCGTCGAACGACTCACGGTCGAACGCAGAACTCACGTTTGCGCGCACTCCACGTAGGCCGTATCTCGCGCATTGCCCTAGCCGGCCTATGCTCCATCGCTTTCTCCTTGCGCCGTGGGCAGTTAATTGCGTTCGACCGCACTTAGTGCGTTCGAACGTAATCGGTCGAACACAATGCCTACACACGAACGCACGCAGCACTATGATACACTTGCGGTCGATCACCAGAACATCGAACGCATGAGGCAGTATGGTCGAACGCAACTCCCTGCGTTCGAACGCATTCTGACCTGGCAGCACGTTTTATTTTGTCTATAAATAGGACTTCGTGTATTTTCATTTTCTTCACGCTTGGGAGACGCCCTCAGTGGCCCAAAACCTCCCCATTCTTCATTGTAAACACTCCTAAACGTCAATTTAATTTAATGCTTTTATTTATTTTGCTTTAAAAAAAAATTATAAACATACAAAAACACATATATACAAACAAAAACAAAACAAAACAAGAAAAAAAAAACAAATAAAATAGACAGACAAAGTGTTTGTCCACACCCCCAAACTTAAACGACACATTGTCCCCAATGTGGCAAGAGATACATTACAGTGGGATGAGGAACCGAAGAGTGTAAAGTCCAAGGCGTCCCCCGAACTTGAACATCAAAACATCTGTCAAAAACTAACAGCAATATTTTTCTAACAAGCACAAACATCAAAAAGTTAATTGCTGTTAGAAACTGAATAAAATAAAAATAAAATGACAAGAAATAAAATAACAAAAAGAAAATAAATCAAAAATGCAGTGCGGAAAATAAAAAGGGAAGAATACCGCACCTTCCCCGCTCATATGGGTGTCCAGTCAATCCCTTCCATCCTTTCTTCTTTAGAATATGATACCCCTCTGGAAGGATGTTCTGCCATCTTATGTAGAAATTTTTCTACATAAGATGGCTCTTTGAGACTTTGAAAAGATGAAACTTGTGGTGAATGATATGTCTCGAGAGGGATTGTGACAAAGGAGTGAGCTTCAATACTCACTTCCTTGTCATTGGACGGATTTGAATTTTGCGGGGGCTCATATTGCTCAACTTGCTCCTCTTTCTCTTCCTCCTCATGGTTATCAGCTCTTTCCTTACTAACAAGTGTGGTAGTGGTTTGGACATGCTCATGATGACGATCGCTTGGGCAATCCTCATCAATCATGTACTGCCCTCTCAACATCTCCTGACTTTGAGGTTCCTCTTCCTCAATTCTATTAAATTCAGCAACTAGATGACCAAACTGTCCTTCCAACCTTGTAACTGCTTCAGTGTTTGCCACAGTGGCATCTATGATTTCTTGACAAGGTTGGTTGACTGTTTTCCTAAACTCCTCAAGTGTTTCTTCCAAAGATAGTTCATGGGAAGTAGGAATGGTGGGTTGGCCGACTAGTTCCATGAATTCCTTAAGCGTTTCTTCCAAAGAAGATTGCTCAAGAGAATAGTCATATGATGGATGAGAAGAAAATTGGTTGTCGAACTGCGGATAATCAGGATGGTGCAGTTCGTCAACTTGGGGAGCATAATTTTCCGTAGCATGAGCTTACCACGAAAAATCAGGATGATTATTCCAGTCTGGGTTATAAAAATCTGAATTCGATTCAAACCCAGGACTGAAGAAACTGGTGTTCATCTGCTCATGTGAAAAATTAGAAAATTGTCCCCAATGTGGACAATCACCTAAACTATGGTAAGGGCTGGAGTAGTGTGAACATGGTTCATGTGGGTGAAAATTGATAGGATTTAGTGTCCTACAACTAGGGGAAACATTAAAATAATTGAACGAAAGACTCATGCTTCACCCAAACAGTTCAATATATCTCACATGAAACAATTAACAATAAAAATAAAATAAACAAAAACTAACAAAAATAAACTAAACAAATAACTAATAAAAAGAGACTAAACACAAAAAACTAATAAACAAATAAACTAACAAAACAGTAAACTAATTAAACAACTAAAAATAAAAATGACTAACAAAAACTAAAAATAACAAGTAAATAAATAAAAACAAGCAGAAAAAATAAATAATTAAATAAAAACTAATAATTAAACAAACAAAAATTAAAATTAAAAACTGACACATACACTACCTCGGGTTTGTTGGGGTAGCCAACTGAGGTGCGCTCGAGCGCAGGACTCTGTGATCGATCGCAGACACGCAGATACGCAAAAATGTAGCAGTCTGTGCACGTACGTTCGATCGCAATAGAGGTGAGATCGATCGCACAGCGATCGCGTTCTGTGAGGCGAAGCGCCGCGTAGTAGCATACTAGGCGAGCAGGTATGTGGCGGAATAGACTATGCGTTCGATCGCAAAAGGACGATCGATCGCACTATCACAAGCTGAATTTCCAGAATCTAAAACAGACTACGAAAATGCTTAAATAAATACTAATCTAATTTTTTTTTATATATACAAAAGTACAAAACAAAATAAAATAATTGCACAATTTAAAATAACTAGTAGAAAGATAAAATTAATCTAGGCACAAAATTAATTTTAACAAAACACCGATTCCCCGGCAACGGCGCCAAAATTTGTTGCACAAATTTAATTGTATTCGCCAATTGCACGAGTCGTTAAGCAGTGTAGCGGGTGTGCAAGTGCGAGGTCGAACCCACAGAGAATCGACTTTGTGAAAATTAACTTTTAAAGTGCCTAAACTAATGTTACCTTAACCTAGTCCCAATATCAAAGCTTGGCGCAAGAAAATAAATACTAAATTAAATGCAATGAAATAAATAAATAAAAACAACTAAAGTCCCTAATCCACCTCACAACAAATTAATTAACATATAAACATGCTTATCTCATATTTATTAAACATTTATGCTACTAGGCATATTCTGAGCTCTAACACATTGTTCATATTTCCGTCTATTGATGAAGCTCATATGTATATCCTATTGTTGTCACAAATCTTGTCGAACTACTCAAGGCAAACATCATATAAGAGGTCACAACGGATATTGGTCCAAGACTAATCATCCGATGTATCTCCTGTAAACGAAGTGTTGATGTTTGACGATTTGTAAACAACAATCAACACACTTTTGTCACTAAAATGTATTGAAACGAATAAACATAAATCTAAACGACAAAAAATACGAACTAAACATGAATATATATAAATAAATCTATAGTGAAGGGAATAAGAGACTAATTAAAAGTAAAATAAAACATTAAATTAAAGAAATGACGTTAGGAGTATTTACAATGAAGAACAATGAGGTTTTGGGCCACTAAGGGCGCCTCAAATCATCTCCCAAGCGTCTTGGTTCATTTACAAAAGAAAATGGGGTATTTATAGGCTAATTTTTAGGGTTTCAGTGCTGCCAGGTCACCTAGTGCGTTCGAACGCACTCATGCAAGAAATTCTGCATCAGATGGGCATAGCTGCGTTCGAACGCAAAATGTGCGTTCGAGCACAAATGCTTCATAATTGGCCAAAACTTGTGAAATATGATTTTGTAGATCTTTGAGATAGCTTTCCAAAGACACTAAGATCACCCCAATCGGAGTTATATAACTCAAGATATGGCCGTTTTGGTGGAAGTCATCGGGTGCGAATCATTGCTCGACTAAATTTTGCCGCCAAATCTCCCCGAACTGTTTTAAACCCCAGATTTGATGGCATTAACCCCAAATGCAACTTAACAACCTGCAAAACACTAAAACACCAAAACTAACCAAAATATTAGAAATTAACAAAGTTAAGAGCTTAACAAACATAAGTTAAGGGGGGGTTAAATATACAATATTTGACACCGACCACTCTAAAAAGACCAAGATGGGCTCAAATAATAATCAAGGTTTAGTCCATGTCATCAAAGCAATTGATGAGGTTAATTAACATGGTTTTCCAGCATGGTTTGACCATTGAAGGGTGTGAATTTGTTGAGTTTCTAGGATATTAAGTAGAAGAATGAATCTAGCCATCTAGCTATCTTTTGGTTGTCTCTAGAAGTCCAATAAGTCTAAAAACATGGGGACTTGTTTATGTTAATATTTGTGTAGCTTTTAAAGCTATAGTTATGTCTTTTCCTATGCTTGGAGGGTTGTTCCAAGTATATAGGTGGATTATTACGAATTTTAATGGTAATCTTTGCTTTTCAGAAAAACTATTATCCTTGTGAGGTATTGTGTTCCTCTTGGTTCTTGAAAGAACTCTTTGAACTTATCAAGTTAATCTTGTATGCTCAAACAACCAAACTTATCACCTTGATTTCTTGAGAGATTCTTAGGTTTTCTTGGTGTGGCGTTTTCAATCCTTCGTAGTCTTGGTTTTCATCTAGCTAGGTGATGGGTCAAGGCTCAACAAATCTTGTCTTCATGATCTTGGGGTTCCATGCCATCATTGTTATCGGGTTTCATCACAACTGTTGGTGGAGTTCATATCATGATGAAATGTATCCATCGGACGAAAAACCAAAAATAAACGACTACGGTGCAATCTCACTTGGTTTTGTCACCAAACCAAGTGAGAAACGATTTAAGCAATAAAGAAATAACGGAATGAAATAACTTAAACATAAGCAATTAACATAGAATTCATGGTGAGGCTACATCCTCAACCTTAGTTGAGGATTTAGCCTCCCATAAGCAAGGGAAGCGTAAATAAACAAAAGAAAGCATTATAATTAATCTAAAGTAATTAACTACAAAGAAAAGGGCGAGCATAACAAGGCAAACTGCTCTAAAAAACACGCCCAAAGTAAAAGCTCTCGAACAAATGGACCTAGGGTCCTATTTATAGGCTGATAGGTCACTGGAGTGCGTTCGAACGCACTACCTGCATTTGAACACACCAGTTATTTGTGGTCGAATGCAGGGCACACGTTCGACCGCAAATAACTGCTGTGGCGGCTAGGGCTGACTGGGTGTACGTTCGACCGCAAATCCCTTGCGTTCGAACGTAGATAATTGCTAAGGCCGGCTGAGTGCTGCGTGCGACCGTGGTTGCTGAGTGCGTCCGTGGGTGCTGCACATTCCGTGGGTGCATTCGAATGCACCAAGTGCGGTCGAACGCATTTTGGCAGGATCTTCACTTTAAGTCCACTTTCTTGCCCTTGGTAGCCATGATTTAATGCAATGTCCTGCACAACACAAAATACTAAAAACACTAAAAATAATTAGATATTAACAATGCTAAAGGCCTAACGAATATAAGTTAAGGGGTCCAAATAAGCACTTTTAGGCACCGATCAACAGATAAAGAAGGCTCATGACCAAAGCATTTTGAGGAAATTTTTTGAGCCTAGTCAAAAAGTCCTTCTTTACAATTTACGGTTGCATTTGTTCCTAGGCAAGCTTAAATCTCGATGGACAAGCTCATTTGTCATTAGGACAGTGTTTCTTCATGGGGCCATCCAGATTGAGAATCCCAAGAATGGTAACACCTTTAAGGTGAATGGACAGAAATTAAAACCATTCTTGGAGTTGAGGAGTATGGAGGTGGAGAAGACTCTGTTGGAGGATCCTAGTTATGTAGAGTGATCGTAGTCTCTTGTGGCAAGTCTGGTTGAAAACGTTAAACTTAGCGCTTGCGGGAGGCACCCCTCATTATTTTCCTTGTCTTTTGATTTTGTTTGTTTGTTTTGTTTTTGTTTTGTTTTTCAAGTATAGTGTTTGCCATTCAAGTTTGGGGAGCGTTCTCTTACGTTTTGCCTAACTTGCACCATTCCTCTGGTATTGTATTTCTGGACACATTGGGGACAATGTGCCATTTTATTTTAGGGGTAGGGTAGACACTTCTACCTTTCTTTGTGATTATTTGTGTTATTTGTTTTTGTTAAAAATTTTAAAATTTTTGCTATGTTGTTGATTGGGCATGACTTACATCATATCTGTCGATTGCATGTCATTGGTGTGTTTAACTTGTTTGAACACTGCATATCATTAGAAATCTCAGTTTTCGATTCTTGTAGTTGGATTAAAGAGACTTCACATGTTTGATCCATTTTTCCACATGCACACTAGCATAGGGTCTGTGAGGTATGAGATTTATCTGAGAAGTGTTTTTCTTAAGATTTTAGATTTTTAGGTTCTTAAGATTTTTAGGTTGTTGTAAAAAATAAAAAATAAAAAATAAAAATCATAAGTTGAGTTCTTTATTGAGTAACCGGACCTCTTGCCTCACTAAGCACTGAGTGTTCGTGTAAAAAGATGAGAATTTCTAACTAAGTGATTGTATGGCTAGTTAGGCTTCGTAACTCTTTTTTACTTGAGTAATTAAGCCCTTAGGGATGTCTCTACATCTAGTGCCCTAAAACCTTCTGGTTTGGGAGTCACTGGCCCAACACTCGTTACATAAGTCAGTTAGAAGCTTAAGGGAGTCAAGCATTGCATAGCCTACACAAAATAAAAATTGCACTTTTCAATTCAAGCATTGGTTGTTTTTATCACATTGCACTCTTGTGAATTTTGGGATACACCTCTTTTGAAAAATTGAAATTCCATGAGCCTGTGTTAGTTCACTTTGCACCTTTTTGGAGCATGTGTTGTCTAAATTTTCCAACCGTGGGTTGATTGATGTTTGGATGATGTGGTTTGTGTGTTCAAATTGTTCAAATTGCTAATGATGTACGAACCATGTGCTTGTGTGAAAGGCTTTGTCTATCAATAACATAGTGCCAAATAAATGTATGTAGGTATCATTCTTGGAAAACCCTCACGAGACTTCACTCGTCTTGATGTAGACCAAGATACTTGGGAATACATGAGGAAGAAGGGGAGAGTGTCGAGGTGGAACCACCCCAGAGGATGACGACATGTTCCTAGACGAGCGCAGCAGAGGACCAAAAGCAGAGCTCTCTAGAGTTGCGATCGATCGCAAACTGACCTGCGAATGATCGCAGAACTCGAGCCCAATGTCCAGAAGCTATTGAGGAAGCGACCGATGGAGGGTGATCGATCACATGATCGATCATAGAACTGGCGTCTATCATGTGGAAGCTACTGAGGAAGCAACCGATGACAGGGAATCGAGCGCCTTGATCGAGCGCCCACCTGCACTCGATCGCACCCGTGCTGCGATCAATCGCTGGGGGCTTATGTTATTTTTTAGTGCATTTACTTATTGCACTGACTTTAGTTTCCTTGTTTTAGTAGTATTATGGTTTTAGAAGCCCTATTTCGTTCTTTCTTAGACTTGAGGCTATATATACATGTTTATAGCCTCCAAATAAGGGAGTTTTTTTTGTTGTTTATCAGTTTTCATCAAATAAGAATCTCAGAGTTGAGTTTCTTCTCTTTTCCTTTGATTTATAGATAGACTCTATAATTTGAAGAAGAATTCCCTAGTTTTTAGAGTTTCAAATCCTAAGAATTATTTATCTTTCTTCTTGTGCTGTTTTATTGGCTTCCGCTTAGTCAGGCTGCATCAGTTGGTATCAGAGCTCAGTTTTCTTTCCATGGCACCGGTCACAAGAAGAAAGGGCGGTCACAAGAAGAAGGGGCAACCGTGATGCAAGTTTGCACGACGCGTATAAGCGTGCTGATTCAATTCATGAAGAGCCAAAGGCAACACCGGAGAGGCAAGAAAAGGACCCACAGGCGGTGTTGAGGGCACAGATTGCTGACCTCACCCAACAGTTGGCCGAATCGCATGTAATACCCCGATAAAAGTAACCTTTTATTTATGAGAATCTTCGTTCATTGAGTGCTTAACCCCAAACCTTTAGTGGAGTTGCTTAAATGGAAGCCTAAGACCCTTAGGGCTAACCTAAGTACACCTTGAACCCTTAGAAGATAAAAGCTGAATACTGATCCTTAGGTGGCAGACATAGGCTAGGTCTGGTGGACATACGCTTGTGTCTGTAGCGTGGATGTACACGAGGGGACCACCAGACGTACTCTCTGCAGACCGTACCAGTAGACGTATGTGGGACCATCGGACATACGCTTGTGTCTGTAGCATGGATGTACACGAGGGGACCACCGGACATACTCTCTGCAGACCGTACCAGTAGACGTATGTGGGACCATCGGACATACGCTACTTTTTGGTAAACCCTTTGGATAATACCTGGACATACGAGACACCTTCTAGACTGATAAACAAAGACCACCGAACGTACGCTAGGGTTGCCAGACGTCCGCTGCTCTGTCAGAGAGTTGGTGGCGGATTTTCTCTATAAATAACCCGCCCCTCCCCTTCATTTCTCACGCCTTCTTCTTCCTCTGGTATGCCCTTAGGCTGCCATAACCTTTTCTTAGTGTTTTGAGTGAGGAATCCGTGAGGGAGAGCTTCAATGAGGGGTTTTCGAGAAGGGAAAGTCATATCGGTGCTTAGCTTTGGGGTAAGCTTCAGTTCCCTTGTATTTAACACTATTATAGCCTCTGTTTTGTGCCTTACTGAGTTTTCAAAGTGTTCGTTGAATTGTTTCTTAAAAATGATAACGTTTGCTAAAGAACTCTTTCAAACCCCATTGCGTTACGATTCTTACGTTGCATGTGCTCTTTTATTTGCCTAGAAGAGGTTTAGAGGCTTAGAGGTGCTATATACACCATGCACTATCCGAATCTTAGGTGTCAACACATTGAGACGTCGCCTCGAGGACATACGGTCGTGAGCACTAGTTTTAAATTCCACACGTGTATGCTTTAGCTTAGTCGTATTTCTAGGATACATAAGGCATAGAATAACGGTGACTTGTATCTGTTATAATAGGAAATAGATTGGTTGGACGATTCGCTTGAGTGCACGAGGTAAGTAAACACTTACACCCTTTCTCGTAAACCATTGGATATGTCAGTTGACTGACCACGCGTATGATATGGGCATGTCTATTTTCTGTAACTACTTAGTAACGGTATTATTAAATAAACCACCAAGATGCATCGTAAGACATGGTACGCTGGTACGTGCGGTATGAACGGCTATGGGCTTACTATATAAACTACGTATTATGGTCAAATGTGTGTGTTATATGAGGGTTGTGGATTCATTGGTTTCGTGACCTTGATGCAACCATTCCCAATGGTTCGGTCACTACAGGGCAAACTTCATTAGTTGGTGTGGGCCACTTGAGGTCGGACCCGATCGTGCCACTAATGTTACATACGGTATGTTATGCAATGACTGAGGCATTGGCATTATATTATAGGTCCCTCGGAACAGCATCAACCTTGCTGAGAAGGGGTAATATCTCTAGTAGATCATATATAGGAGTTATGATCTATAAGGCATTATCATTTTCTGCATCAAAACAATTAGGCCGTTATCGCCGATTCTACACCATAGAGCTTTAAAAACCCCGAAACCTATGAATTGGTGTATTAGCGAAGGTAATGCCCTTTTTTAGTAATTCCTTGAACTGCACGTTTACTTTTATTAATTGGGTCCATGTCATGCCTAAGTGTGGAGTTTACTTACTAAGTCATTAGACTTACACGGTTATTATTATTTAGGAAATCTAATTCACTGTTATGGAGGTAGCTAGAGTTGCCATTGCCTGGCTAGCTATGCCTCACCTATTGATCGTACCAAAAATAGTACTCGCCAATTGCACGAGTCGTTTGTAATAGAGTGGATGTGCAAGTGCGAGTGTCGAACCCCAAAGAATCGTGTTTGTCAAAAATCAATTTAAAATCCTAAAACTAATATTACCTTAACCTAGTCCCAATATCGAACAGGTAACGTGCAGAAAATAAACTAAACTAAAAATGCATTAAAATAAAGAAATAAAATAACTAAAGTCCCTAATCCACCTCACAATAAATTGATTCACATATAAACATGTTTAGCTCATATGTATTAAACATTTATGCTACTGGGCATACTATGAGCGTTAATACATTGTTCATATTTCGCTCATCGATGAAGCTCATATGATTATCCTATTGTTGTCACAATCTTGTCAAACTACCCGAGGCAAACAACATTTACAAGAGGTCACAACATATAATGGTCCAAGATGAATATCCGATGTATCTCCTTGCAACGAAAAGTGTTGACGTTTGGTGATTTGTAAACAACAATCAACACACTTTTGTCACTAAAATGCATTGAAACTAATAAACATAAATCTTAAAAGACAAGATAATACGAACTAAACATAAATATATATAAACAAATTAAAGTGAAGGGAATAAGAGACTAAGTAAAATAAAACATAAATTAAATAAACGACAATTTAGGAGGGCTTTATAAGGAAAATGAGGGTTTTGGGCCCTAGAGGCGCCTCCCAAACGTGAAAAACAAAAGAATACAAGGTTCTATTTATAGATCGGAGTGCACTAGCACCAGTTATTTGTGGTCGAACGCAGGCACATGCTCAACCGCAAATAAGCGGCGCTTAGGGTCGACTGGGCGTGTATTCGATCCGCCTCTGCAATCGTGTGGTGCGCTCAACGCACTTGGCGTGGTGAATCAACTTCTTCACTTGGTGCATTTTGCCTTTGCTAGTCATGTTTTAATGCAATGTCCTGCACAACACAAAATACTAAAATACTAAAAATAATTAGATATTAACAATGCTAAAGGCCTAACTAATATAAATTAAGGGGTCCAAATAAGCACTTTTAGGCACCGATCAAATACCCCTTAAACTTACATTTTGCTAGTCCCTTAGCAAAACAAAATGAAAAACATAATAAAAACATAAGTCCGCTGGGAGAAACGATTGCATTTAGCGATGCAACAAGCCTTTTTAAACCCCTAGAATTTCTAGTGGACGAGTGAAGTCTCGTGAGGGTTTTTCAGGAATGATACCCACAAACATTTGTGCAAACATTTTATTCTCCATTATGCAAAAATATATCAATCATGGTTTAAATTCAAAAGCAAGCTTAATCAAACAAACACTATCTTCACAAATTTCAGGGAATTAACAATCAAGATACAAACATGGCATTATGAGATACAAAAATCAATTCTAGTGAAAGTGAGATTAGCACAAAAATATGGGATTTCAAAACTAATCTTTAGTCTTGTATGCTTCGACACTCAAAATTCATTGGACAACACATCAAAAACAATAACCAAGGTTCATCAAAACTTTTTTTTTTTTTATTGCATAACTTCATTAAGCTATCTAATTGACCCATGTATCGAGCGTTAAGTC
The DNA here is from genome assembly GCA_013348765.1 of Carpinus viminea. Taxonomy (NCBI): domain Eukaryota; kingdom Viridiplantae; phylum Streptophyta; class Magnoliopsida; order Fagales; family Betulaceae; genus Carpinus; species Carpinus viminea. The sequence continues at coordinate 19,104,114 of CP054674.1, forward strand.
AATGACTCCCAAACCAAATGGTTTTAGGGCATTAGGTGTAAAAACACCCCTAAGGACTTACTAACTCGAGTCAAAAAGGCTACGAAGCTTTGCTAACCACATCTAACTTCTCACTTTTTTACGTGAATACTCATTGCTTAATGAGGCAAGAGATCCGGTTACTCGGTGGAAAGCTCAAAATGATCATCATTTTTTTTTTAAATGAACCACGGTTATCTTTCCAAACGATTTTCCAACTGCATTCAAGCTTACAAAACTAACAAGACCAAAATCAAATTTTTATCCCACAAATTACGTACCAATTGTGCTCGTGAAACTCAAATTGAACTACAATATCTCATTATGCCAAGAAAGTAACATAATTGAAAATCCCTTAATCAATGTGATCATATGTTCGTCAAATTAAACACACGAATGAAAATAAACCATAACTGAAATAAAAATGCATAATAAAAAATCAAATGTGCACATAAGATAAAAATACCCCCAAACTCAAAATCAGACCGTCTACACAAGCAGTTGATATAGAAAATAAAAACATAGTGCAAGGTATAAATAAACCAAGACGCCATAAAGACGCTACGTGGAGGTGCATGAGGTCCGCTGAGGCGCTATCCATGATAGCTCAAACATCTCCTGACCTCGAGTCTATCCCGACGAGCTCCTCCGAAAATCTACAAATGAGATCAGACGCCCTCGATCCGGGACCGTATGTCCACGAGGGTGTCCTGAAGTGTAATAGATCCGAGGCCCGAGCGTGATACACTCTCATCCTCGCATTCTCAGCCGCCTCCTCCGCTCGCCTTCCAGTGGCTCAAATGCCATCTCATGCTGCCTACCATCTCTAGAATGTCCATAGGCTCTCGCCCTGGCTGGCTCGTAGTTGTGCCGCTCCGTGCTAGGCATGTGAGATAGACTCGCGCCATCGGATGGAGCCAAAGTATGGGCTCAAGATCGCCCATCCACCGGTGTGCCTCGATCCCTTCTCAGAAATGTGCGTGATGAGAAAGGGAAAGGCAATCCCCATGCTCAGGCTCCCGATGGTGCACTCTCACGTAATTTTGGATCCGACGCCAGATAATCTCGTGAATGGAACACCGTAATCCTCTCGTGGAATGAGTAGAGGGCACCGAGGAATAGGTCCCGCTCAGGTCTTGTGTCCCAACGGACACACATTGTGATACAAAGACTATATCAATGAAGAGAAGATTCGAGGAATCTTCGCCTTGTCGCTACATTCGCGGTCATCGCATATCGCCCCCACACATATCGGAAACGATGTCCTCGAGTGTGAGCATGGAGGGCACTCAAGCCGGGGGATGTCCGATCAGGGCTCATGGCGCACTTCAACACAGCCGCTACATCAGAATGGTCACCTCCACCTCTTCACAATGGAAGAGAAAGTATGTCCTGGTCACCGCTCAATCCTCAGATGCGTGTAAAACTCTCTGACCAACCGCTCGTATGCAGTGGAGGCGACCGGTTTGAAAAGCCTCTTCAAACCCCGGCGCTTTAATTCCTCAACGGCCCAACTTGTGGCTTCATTGTTGGAGAACACCTTTTTGATAGCAAAAGTGTTCTCCAACAAGAGCTTCCGGCTCTCCATAGATGGCCTAGCTGCAATAGCGTGGGACCCCGAAGACCGGGATGACGAACCTCGCCCTCTAGGCATGATGGAGGTTCATTGGGGCAATCTGTCGAGCACCTGGTGTGCAACCCGAATTCAAAGGGTTTAACAACCCTTCTAAAAATCAATTCCAACCCCCTGCAATCAACAAAAATACCAACACAAAATCAAGGGGCACAATCCAAGAGTGGATTTGTGCCCTTTGATTGAACAAAAAATCAAAAAATTTGGGGGTTTTTTGGAGAAGTTGGGTTTCGGGTTTTATGGGAAAAACGAAATCGGGGGTGTTTGGTGGCTGGTGGGTGGGTACGTGGAGAAGGGCCGCAGTGGTGTCTGGTGGTGGGGGAGGTGGATGGAGGGTGGGTTGGGCTTATTTGGATTTTAGGGAGGAGAGGGGCGGAGAAGGGGGTGTACGGCAGCTGGGAGAGAAATGGAAGAAAGGGGGAAAATGTGACCTAAAACAGGTCACACTGGCCTAAAACCGAGTACGTTCGAACGTCCATAAGTACGTTCGACCGTACTCGTGCAGGTGCATGGGGGTGTGGGTGAGCCATGCGTTCGAACTTATGTAAGTAAGTTCGAACGCACACGTGCAGTGAAGTGTGCATGTGATGGGGTGCTGCGGTCAAACTCCCCAAGGCAAGGTTGAACGCAGTGCATGTACACGTTCGAACGTAAATGATACGTTCGAACGCATAATGTAAATAATTTTTTTTTTTTTAACTATTTACAAAATAACACAAAACGCAAAACGCACCTATTTACAAACACCAAGCAAAATATTTACAGAACACGCCTACTCCACCCCCAAACTCAAAATATCACAATGTCCACAATGTGACTGAAAATACAAAACCTAAGGGGCGGTTAAATTTAGGTATAGCATAAAAAAATTCTTCCCCAAATTTGACAGGTAAACATAAAATAAAATAACTATACAGGAAAATAAAATAGCAAAAAATAAAAACCTTCCCCGCTCATAAGGATGTCCAATCAATCCCTTCCATCCTTTCTTCATTAAAAGAAGATACCCCTCTGGAAGGATGTTAAGCCAGCTTATGTAGTTGTCCTTGTTTCGAGGGATCCACTTAGGAACATGGTTCCTGGATTTGTGATTTTGTGCATGTGAATCCTCAAAGATTTCTACATAAGATGACTCTTCGAGACATTGGAAAGATGGAATTTGTTGTGTCTCGAGAGGGATTGTGACGAAGGAGTGAGCTTGATGACTACTTCCTTGTCATTGGGCCAATTTAAAATTGGCGGGGTTTAACTGCTCCTTCTTTTTCTTCTCCATTCTCATCGCATCTTAGCGGGATCCAATAAAGCCTTAGCTTGCTCATGTACCAAGTCAAGGTCCAAATCAAACTTAAATTGAGCAAAGCTCTCTTCCAAAGGATCCTCTAGACTAGGCTCACTAAACCTAACAGCTTGCTCAAGGATCTCGTCCAAATCTAGATCATATTCAATTTGATCAAAACACTCTCCTGATGGATCCTCAAGACTAGGCTCACTAAAAGTATCAAGATGATCAAGCTATCTAGGTCATCTCTATCTGGAGCCAAGTGTTCCATCTCAGGATCCTCTAAACTACACTCACTTGCAATTTCATCTCCAATTTCCTCATCAACAAGTATGGTGGTGGTTTGGGCATTGTCAAGTGCAGACTTGTTAACTTCAGTCATGTAATGATTAATGAAAGGGCAATCATCAAACTGGTGAGAAGGATGATAACAATATTCACATGACTGATGAGGAGGTGTGAGTGTGAAAGTCGGGTATGAGAATGTCTGGCTGCCATGAGTTGGTTCGCCCTCTCCTCGAAGTCATCGATATGAGCAGTAGGAAAATGTTGCACAAATGATTCTTGGGGAGAATGAGCCATCTCATGACTTTGAAACTCCTCTTCCTCCATTGTTGTGCCAAATACTACCTAAATTAATAGATAATATTTAGTACGTTTTACTCGCAAGTGCACAAGATCAAAATGATAGTATAGTAGGCAAATACGAGATCATTCCCACGAGGATTGTTAACTTTGCTTAGAATTAAAGAACTAAATTAAAAATATCAAGTTGTCACAAAATTGATATTAAGAAAAGAAATAAAAATAAAGATAAATAAAAGTGTAAGGCTTTGATATCCACCACTAATCATATTTAAATAATATAACAATATGCCAATGCTCCAATCATATTATGAATACCTAATGTTTGCCAACCTAAGGGCATGGGTGTCTACTCTTTAAGCTATTGGTTTCCTAAGCAACGAATTAGGCATGGGTGTCTACTCTAATCCTTTTCTTTCTTAAAGGATTTAGCATGGGTGTCTACTAAGTTGTTCTTTAAGAAAGCATAAAAAACTGTGAAAACCGACAAACACATGAGGCCTAGGGTATGGGTGTCTACTCCCGGTTTCCCATGTTGATTAATCCAAGAACCCGGTGTGGATATCTTTTGTTACTTATGTTAAACCCAGGACTCGGTCATCCAAATTGATCTAACTAACAGGTCCATACCACATGCACATGTTGATCAGGCAAATACATATGAGGAATTATTAAAAGCAGGAATTAATCAAGTTAAATATCATAATGCAATTATCGCAAAGGCGCCAATACTGAATTAAAATATAAACATGATCAGGGCTTCAATCAAGCCCTACTTAAAGGTTTAGTTACACATAATTAAAATAAAACTAAAAAGAAAAGGAAAAGAAATAACCGAAAACCGCTCCTAGAAGTTGCCTCCACTTCTCCTCTCTGAAATTGTGTATCTAATTGTGAGGCTCAGAGGTCTATTTATAGGCTTAGGAGAGTCCTAGAAACCCTAGTAAACCTAGGAAATTCGGAATTATGTCTCCTAGTCAATTTAGGAGACGAACTATTACAAATCAGATTAGGATTCGTCCAGAATTGTGTTCCTATCTTGTGGAGTGATTTTGACATTGCGGCGGTCCGAATTGAGAAAATTCTATTTCACAATTATTTATAGAATTTTGAGTTAGCTTTCCAATGCCGTTGGAATCACCTCAATCTAATATTTGAACTGAAAGTTATGGCCAAAATACTGAGACATGTTCAGGATCCAAATTTGAATCAAATCCGATTTTTGGCTCCAATTTGTTAAATTCCGATTTAATCCTTTCCACATCTTCTAGATCTTTCTAATTTGACCTTTAAGCTTGGAACATTTCCAGAAACGCTTCCTTTTCTTCCATGACCTACAAAAACACAGAAAACACAAAAAGGAAAAAAAATGGAACAAAATAACAAAAACTAAGAAATTAACAAATGTAAATTAAGGGCTAAAATATGAATATTTTGGCACTTATCATCCATTAGGTTGAATTCAGAAACTAAATTACCAAATGTCCTTCCAACCTTGCAACTCCTTTAATGTTTGCCACATGGGCATCCATGATTTCCTAACAAGGTTGGTTGACTGTTTGCCTGAACGCATAGAGTGTGTCTTCTAATGATGGTTCATGCAATACAGGAATGGTGGGTTGGTCAACTAGTTCCTTGAATTCCTTAAGAGTGTCTTCCAAGGAAGATTTCTCAGGAGGATAGTCATATGATAAATGGGAAGAAAAATGGTTGTCAAACTGCGGATATTCAGGGAAGTGCAGTTCGTCAACCTGGGAGCAAAATTTTCAGTAGCATGATCATGCCACGAAAAATCAGAATGGTTGCTCTAGTCCGGGTTATAAAAATTTGAATTTGATTCAAACCCAGGACTGGAGAAATTGGTGTTCAACTGCTCATTTGAAAAATTAGAAAATTGTCCCCAATGTGGACAATCACCTAAACTATGGTAAGGGCTAGAGTAATGTGAACACGGTTCATGTGGGTGCAAAGTGGTAGGGGAAACATTAAAATAATCGAACGGAAGACTCATGCTTCACCCAAACAGTTCAATATATCCCACATGAAACAATATACAAAAAATAAAATAAATAAACTTAAACAAATAACCAACAAAACAACAAACTAATTAAACAATTAAAAATAAACTAACTAACAAAAACTAAAATAGAAAGTGAATAAATAAAACATAGGCGTATAAATAAATAAATAAAGATTAAAATAAAACAAGAAAAGCGTAAAATGTAACACATACCGCTGTCTCATTCGCGAAGAATGAGGTGCGCTCGAGCGCAAGAACAATGATCAATCGCAGCCACGTAAATATGTAGCAAAGTCTGCAAGTGCGTTCGAACACAAAGGTTGTGCGTTCGAACGTAGCACTGCACTGCTTGTTTGAACAAGGGCATACGCTCGCACGCAGAGGCGTGACAGGTGAGCGCAGTAAGCGAAGATCGAAGGTTGAGTGCTCAACGCAAGAACTGCGTTCGACCGCACTGTGCTAGGCTGAAATTCCAAGAACTCAACAAAAACCAAAAACAGGGAACAAAAATGCTAATCTAAAATTTTTTTGGATTTTATCTATACAAAAGCATAAAATAAATGCACAATTAAAATAACTAGTAGAAAGATAAAATTAATCTAAGCATAAAATTAATTTCAACAAAACACCGAAATCCCCGGCAACGGCGCCAAAATTTGATCGTACCAAAAATAGTACTCGCCAATTGCACGAGTCGTTTGTAATAGAGTGGATGTGCAAGTGCGAGTGTCGAACCCACAGAGAATCGTGTTTGTCAAAAATCAATTTAAAATGCTAAAACTAATATTACCTTAACCTAGTCCCAATATCGAACAGGTAACTAGCAGAAAATAAACTAAACTAAAAATGCATTAAAATAAAGAAATAAAATAACTAAAGTCCCTAATCCACCTCACAATAAATTGATTCACATATAAACATGCTTAGCTCATATGTATTAAACATTTATGCTATTGGGCATACTATGAGCGTTAATACATTGTTCATATTTCTGTCTATCGATGAAGCTCATATGCGTATCCTATTGTTGTCACAAATCTTGTCAAACTACCCGAGGCAAACACTGTTACAAGAGGTCACAACAGATAATGGTCCAAAGACGAATATCCGATGTATCTCCGGTTACAACGAGTGTTGATGTTTGGTGATTTGTAAACAACAATCAACACACTTTTGTCACTAAAATGCATTGAAACAAATAAACATAAATCTTAAAAGACAAGATAATACGAACTAAACATAAATATATATAAACAAATTAAAGTGAAGGGAATAAGAGACTAAGTAAAATAAAACATAAATTAAATAAACGACAATTTATGAGGGCTTTACAGTGGAAAACAGAGGGTTTTGGGCCCTAGAGGTGCCTCCCAAATGTGAAAAACAAAAGAATACATGAAGTTCTATTTATAGGCTGGCGGGACACTGGAGTGCGTTCGAATGCACTACCTGCGTTGAAAAGCAAGATTTGTGGTCAACGCAGGCACACGTCAATCGTAAATAATTGCTATGGCTGGCTGGGCGGCGTCGACCCTGCTCCTGCGTGCGATTGTGGGTGCATTCGAACGCACCAAGTGCGTTCCAACGCACTTGGCAGGAATTAACTACTTCACTTGGTGCATTTTACCTTTTGCTAGCCATGTTTTAATGCAATGTCCTGCACAACACAAAATACTAAAAACACTAAAAATAATTAGATATTAACAATGCTAAAGGCCTAACGAATATAAATTAAGGGGGTCCAAATAAGCGCTTTTAGGCACCGATCACCTATAGTTACAGGTTTGTCTTATTTGTTTAGTAGCTCCATGTTCTTACTTGATGAATTGTAGTACTCTCAGATTTATTCACCTTCCTTGCATTTACTCTGACAGTTTTATAAGGGCATTCACCTATTTGACCACACGTTGGTTCAATTGGGTGAATTGCCAGTGACTCCACCAGATTAGCCAAAGCTAATTTTGGGGGTGTTACATCAGCGTATCTATGACAGCCATTGACGACGTCGAACTCCACCCCGGCGGGAGGAAGACGAAGATGAAAGCGACGACAGTTATGGATCTGCAAACCCTTTTGCGGAACGCCAAATGTAGGGTCGTCAACCCCCTGCGCAAGCTCATGCTAATCGGTGGGAGAGTGGGTTCAAACTGGATATTCCAAAATTCAGGGAACCTACAACCCGAGGAATTTTTGGATTAGGTGGCGGCAGTTGAAGAAATTCTCGACTTCAAGGGAGTACCTGAAGACAGGCAGGTTTCTTTGGTCGCAACCAAATTTTGAGGAAAGGCTGCGGCATGGTGGCAGCAACTAAAACAAACAAGGGTATGGCAAGGCAAGCTGAAAATCACTAGTTGGGAAAAACTGTTGACAAAGATGTGATCCGCTTTTTTACCCCACAATTACCTTCGGACTATGTATCAACGACTGCAAAATTGGAGTCAAGGATCGAAGTCTGTAGACGAGTATACAGAAGAATTTCACAAGCTATTGGCACGGGTTGATCTATCGAAATCGGATGAGCAGTTGGTCCCCCAATACATGGGGGGTCTACGGCCACAAATACAAGACACGGTGAATTTTTTTGACCTTGTGGATATTTTGGTAGCCCACCAAAGAGCTGTGTTGGTGGAGAAGACGTTGGCGCGGGGGTCCTTGGGGGTTTTTGGATGTGGTGGAGCGGGGAGTTACAACCGGTTGGGGGGCACCTTCCCAAACCAGGGAGCTACTTCAACCAACGGTCCATCCAAGGGAACCACTACCACAGGAGCACCTAGTCGAACCGGAGTGACTATCAACCAAGTGTTTCCGATGTGAGGAGCCAGGTCATCGGATAGCGGAGTGTCGCAAAGGGGAGAAGTATGGCAAAGGACTTCTTGCTTATTCGGGGGGCACCTTTGAGGAGCAAGGTGATGAAGAGGAACAAGAGACAGCTTTTGATGAAGACGGAGAGGGGTAGGAAGAATTTGTCAGTGGAAAGGCTGAGCTCGGCCCCATGTTTATGGTGAGGAGGGTGTGCTTCACTCCTCGAAAAGCGGAAGATGAGGACGATCAATGTCATAATCTTTTCCACTCACGATGTATGATTAAGGGCAAAGTATGTCAACTTGTCATCCACTCAGGTAGTTGTGAGAACATTGTGGTAGAGGAAGTGGTAGAGAAGCTGGCCTTAAAGATGGAGAACCATCCCAATCCCTACCGGTTGGAGTGGCTCAAAAAAGGCAATGATGTAATAGTTTCTAAACGCTGCCTAGTATTTTTTTCTATTGGGAGTAGATATAAAGATAAAATGTGGTGCGATGTCGTGGCAATGGATGCTTGCAACTTGTTGTTGGGGAGGCCGTGGCAGTATGACAGAGGAGCACACCATGATGGGAGGAAGAATACTTATAGCTTTTTGTTTGGTAGAGTGAAGATAACCATGTTGCCAAGTTTGGGAAACGGCTCCAAACCCACCAAGGATGGGTCACTCTCAATCCCTCTTGACACAACGAGAATTTATCACAGAAATGTTGGCGTCAAAGGTGGTATATGTATTGTGATCGGTGCCAAACATTGACGTTTGAACCCCTTTAACTTATATTTGTTAAGCCTTTAGCATTGTTAATATCTAACTATTTTTAGTGTTTTTAGTGTTTTGTGTTGTGCAGGTCCTTACAACAAAACATGGCCACAAAGGAGCAAAATGCATCAAGTGAAGAAATGGATCCCTGCCAAGTGCGTTCGACCGCACTTGGTGTGTTCGAACGCACTCACGGCTAAACGCAGGAGGACACGGTCGAACGCAGGCCCAGTTAGCCCGCGTCTCACGCGGTTGCCCTAGCCGGCCCTAGGAGTCCATTGCTTCCAGCTTGCGCTGTGGTGGTTATTTGTAGTCGAACGTGGAGTGCACGTTTGAACGCATACATATCAAGCGCTCAACGCACACCTGCTCGTTCAAACAGGACGGTGACTATTAGTCTATAAATAGGACCTTAGGTCCATTTTGTAGAGAGCTTTTTCTTTGGGTGTGTTTTTTGAGAGCAATTTGCCACCTTAGGCCCTGCTCTGCCCTTTTTCTTTGTAACCTTTCATTTTATTTAATATCAATGCTTTGTTTTAGTTCCTTTATGCTTCCTTATCACATGTGAGGCTAAATCCTCAACTAAGGTTAAGGATGTAGCCTCACCATGGATTTAATGCTTATTGTTTTTGTTTAAGTTAATTATTTTCGTTATTTATTTGTTGCTTAAATCGTTTCTCACTTGGTTGGTGACATACCAAGTGAGATTGCACCATAGTCATTTATTCTTGGTTTTTCATCCGATGGATACATTTCATCCTTCGGTTTACGCCCATTTATCCTTAGTAGTTTGTGTCTTAACACATTCACTTTGGATCCTTTAGGCCTTAAACGGTTTATGGTTTGTCTTTTGTCAAAGGGACGGATTCCTTGAATCATTGATAGGCGCAATAGATAAGGCGTTATTTTAAACCGATAGACGGATATGTTAGCTTAGCATTTTCAATTCGCATTCTTGAAATAGTGAGGTGAAACCCTCAACCTTGGTGTTTTTATTTTATTTACATTTCTACGTTAATTTAGTTTACATTTTTGTTGTCACCAATCACCCACGATGGAGCTAGGTTAAAGTAACACTAACCTAGACTCAAAGTTAATTTCGTATAAACAATACACGATTCCTTGTGGTTCGATCTCAGTACTTGCGCAAATGCTATATGAACCAACGGTTCGTGCAATTGCGAGTACCTAAATTTGGTACGACCATATTGGTAAGCAAGGATAGCTGCAAGGGTGAAGAAGTGTGAGGAGGCTAAGGGGTTGATGGGGGAGTTTACGGACGTGTTTCCGATGGAGCTACCAGATGAGCTACCGTCACTTCATGACATACAGCACCAAATCGACCTAGTGCCGGGGTCAAGTTTGCCTAATCGACCACACTACCGCATGAGCCCCAAGGAGTATGAGGAGTTGAGGCATCAAGTGGAAGGACTACTGGCCAAAGGGCATGTTCGGGAGAGTTTGAGTCCTTGTGTAGTACCGGCATTGCTCAAGCCCAAGAAGGATGGTACATGGAGGATGTGTGTGGACAGCTGAGCCATCAACAAGATCACCGTAAGGTACATATTTCCTATCCCTAGATTAGATGATTTGTTGGATCAATTGAGTGGGGCTAGAATTTTCTCAAAGCTGGATTTAAGGAGTGGGTACCATCAGATTTGGGTACAATCGGGGATGAGTGGAAGACTGCGTTTAAAATGCGAGAGGGACTTTATGAGTGGTTGGTGATGCCATTTGGGCTTTTTAACGCCCTAGCACTTTCATGAGGGTGATGAATCAAGCCTTTCGCCCATTCATTGGCAAGTTCATGGTGGTATACTTTGATGACATCCTTATTTATAATGCCAACCAAGAGAAACATCTTCAACATGTGTAGGAAGTACTTGGGTTGCTCCGGAGGGAGAAATTTTATGCTTCACCCGTCTAGTGCTCATTTATGAAGGATTCGGTTCTTTTCCTTGGGTATGTATTGTCTAAGGATGGATTGGCGGTGGATGAGTCCAAGGTGGTAGCAGTGAGAGATTGGCCTCTTCCCACTACGTTACATGACATAAGGAGTTTCCATGGGTTGGTGTCCTTTTATCGACGTTTCATCCATGACTTTAGCACTACCATGGCACCTATCACAGAGTGCATGAAGGGAGGGAAGTTTTCTTGGAGTGATGCCGCAACGGAGGCCTTTGGAATGATCAAGCTCAAGCTCACGACAGCCCCATTACTTGTGCTTCCAGATTTTGAAATCCCTTTTAAACTGCATTGTGATGCCTCCAAAGTTGGTATTGGAGCGGTATTGAGTCAGGGAGGAAAACTGGTGGCATTTTTTAGCGAGAAGTTAGGTGGCCCCAAACTCAACTATAGCACCTATGATGTGGAGTTCTATGCATTAGTGCAGTCATTAAGGCATTGGAGCTCTTATCTAGCTTATAATGACTTTATCTTGTACTCGGACCATGAGGCATTAAAGCATCTCAACAGTCAAGATAAATTGTCCGCTCTGCATGCCAAGTGGGCGGCATATGTGCAATAGTTTTCCTTCACCATCAAGCACAAGGCAGGAGCATTGAATAGGGTAGCCGACGCCCTCAGCCGCAAGTCGTCACTGTTGGTCACTATGCAAAATGAGGTACTTGGGTTTGAAAATTTATAAAAGATTTATTGCTTACTGACCCTTTCTTTGGACCCATTGTTGGAGATGTCATTTCGGGAGTAAGGAAGGACTATGGGTTGTTTAATGGATTCCTCTTCAAGGGGCACCAATTATGCATTCCAGATTGTAGTCTAAGGCTGAGAATTATCCAAGAGCGCCATAATGAGGGGCACATGGGGCGAGACAAGACAATCCAATTGGTGGCGGAACAGTTTTATTGGCCGACCATGCGCATGGAAGTAGGTTGATTCGTGGCGAGTTGTAGAGTGTGCCAAGTGTCGAAAGGGGGAGCAACTAATGCAAGGTTGTACATGCCACTGCCTATTCCGGAGGGTCCATGGACTAATGTGAGCATGGATTTCATGTTGGACCTCCCTCGCACCCAAAAAGGTAATGACTCCATCTTTGTGGTTGTTGATTGTCTCTCTAAGATGGTTCATTTCATTGCGTATAAGAAGATTGTCGATGTTGTGAATGTGGCCCAATTATATTTTTGTGAGGTCTATCGACTACATGGCCTGCCATTGTCCATAGTCTTCGACCGCGATACGCAGTTCCTTTGTCACTTTTGGTGGTGCTTGTGGCAACTATCGCACACTAAGTTGGATTTTAGTAATGCGTACCACCCTCAGACAGACAGCCAAACAAAGGTGGTCAACCGGTCCTTGGGGGCTTTACTGCGGAGTTTGGTGGGAGAGAATCTCAAGTCATGGGATCAACAACTGTACCAAATAGAGTTTGCCTTCAATCAGTCAGTAATCGAAGCACTGGTCTTAGTCCATTCACTATCATCTATGGAGGTAACCCACAGACACCATTGGACTTAGCACCTCTCCTTGATTTGAAGAGAACACACACTAAAGCGGAGGATCTCATTGCACACATTAAAGTGGGCCACCAGTTAACAATCAAGAATCTCAAAGAGTCGACGGCGAAATATAAGGCGACGGCCAATAAGAAGCGGTGTCCATTGGAGTTTGAAGAGGGAGATTTTGTGTGGTCGGTCTTAACTAAAGATTGTTTTCCTCTTGGGGAGTACAACAAGTTGGCAGTGCGCAAGATTGGCCCTGTTGAGATTGTGAAGAAGATCAACGCTAACGCATATTAGCTAAAGTTGCCCAGCCATATCAAAACATCAGATGTTTTTAACATCAAACACCTTGTGCCATTCATTGACGATTCTTCAAAAGAGGATGCGAACAAGGGCAAATTCTCTGCAACCTAGGGAGGATGATGTAGACCAAGATGCTTGAGAATACATGAGGAAGAAGGGGAGAGATGTCGAGGTGGAACCACCTCAGAGAATGACGACACGCTCCCAGACCAAAGCTACAACAAAGGACCAAAAGCAGAGCTCTCTGGAGCTGCGATCGATCGCAGACTGACCTACGAACAATCACAAAACTCGAGCCTAATGTCTAGAAGCTACTGAGGAAGTGACCGATGGAGGGCGATCGATCGCATGATCGATCACAGAACTGGCGTCTATCGTGTGGAAGCTACTGAGGAAGCGACTGATGACAGGGAATCGACTGCCCACCTGCGCTCAATCGCACCCGTGCTGCGATCGATTGCACACAAGGGCTTATGTTATTTTTCCGCGCATTTACTTACTACACCGACTTTAGTTTCTTTGTTTTAGTAGTATTAGGGTTTTAGAAACCCTATTTCGTTCTTTGTTAGACTTGAGGCTATATATACATGTTTATAGCCTCCAAATAAGGGAGTTTTTTGTTGTTTATCAATTTTCACCGAATAAGAATCTCAGAGTTGAGTTTCTTCTCTTTTCCTTTGATTTATAGATAGACTCTATAATTTGAAGAAGAATTCCCTGGTTTTTGAGAGTTTCAAATCCTAGGAATTATTTATCTTTCTTCTTGTGCTGTTTTATTGGCTTCCGCTTAGTCAGGCTGCATCACGTCCTCTAAGGAACTCCTAGGGGTTTAAAAAGCTTGTTGCATATGCTAAATGCAACCATTTCTCCCACGAAAGCAGATTTATGTTTCTTGTTTTTGATGTGTTTTTCATTTTGTTTTGCTAAGGGACTAGTAAAATATAAGTTTGGGGGTATTTGATGAGTGCATAATGTTGTACATTTAAACCCCTTAATTTATGTTTGTTAAGCTTTAGCCTTGTTGTTTTCTAATATTTTTGCTTGTTTTAGTGTTTGCTTATGTTATAGGTCCTTACCATCAAAGTGCTGTAAAAGGTGGAAAAGAAGCAAGGAGTCTTCTGTCTGTGCGATCGAGTGCACAGACTCATGATCAAGCGCACCTGCGATCAAGCGTGTGGACCAGGATTGAGCGAACCGCGATCGAGCGCATGGCCTACGATCGAGCGCATCCACGTAGACCTGGGAAATTCATGTTACCCTAGCCGTCATCGCTTTCACTGCTATGTCGTGGGTTTTATGAGCGGTTATGTGCGATCGAGCGCACCTTCTCTTTTCAGATAGCATACATTTTCTATAAATAGGACCACTTGTGTAAATTTTAAACCTACATTTATTTGGGCACTTTTAGGAGCAGAAGCCTCTGTTTGGCATTGCTCAGCCTATTTAATTGTCAAACTTTACTTGCTTAATTTAATTTAATGCTTTGCTTTAGTTTCATTTTACCTCTCTTTAGCATGGGAGGCTAAATCTTCAACTAAGGTTGAAAATGAAGCCTCACCCTTAATTTTATTCATGTTTTTTACATTATGTTCATTTAATTTTCGTCTTTTACATATCGTATATTCGTTTCATTTCGATTGAGTGACAAAGTTGTAAATGGTTGTCGTTTATGGTTCACCTATGTCCAACCTTCTTTGTGTTCCGATCAGGTGGCACATCGGATGATTGGGACGAGACGAGATATCCATTGTGATCAACGATATAGTGGATGATTCGATCTCGAACCAATATCCATTGTGACTCTTTATACAGTAAACACATCGAATAGTTTGACTACTTTTCATAACAATGAGAGAGTATACATAGAGCGAAAACGATAGACGGATGAGTGAACTTAGTGTATTAATATGTGTCTTTGAGTGGGTGAGGTGGATTCTTTAATCTTAGTTACTTTATTTTTTTACTTTACCGCATTTTTATCTAGTTTATGTTTATGTTCAAACACTCACTTTTGGAACTAGGTTAAAGTAAAATTAATTTAGACATAGGATTAATTTTAAATGAACACGATTCCCTGAGGTTTGACCTCGCACTTTCACACTACTACACTACAAACAATTTGTACTATTGCGAGTACAAGTAAATTTGTACATCAAATTTTTACCCCAGTTGATTAAGGAACTCACTAGGATGGGATTGGAAGTAGTGGGCGAAGGTACGCCTATACACCTAGCTAACTTGATGGTTCAGTTAGAATTGCTTGCAAGAATCAAGGTTGCTCAGCTTGAAGACCCTGAGTGTGCCAAGATCAAGCAATTACTTGCGGAAGGTAAGGCAAAGGAGTTTTGTCTTCTAGAGGACGAGTTGCTCACCCATTTCAAGCAAGTGTGTGTGCCGAGAATCAAAGGACTGAGGAAGGAGATAATGAGTGAGGCTCATCATTCTCCATACACTGTGCATCCTAGAAGCACCAAGATGTGAAAGGGTCATATTGGTGGAACAAAATGAAGAAGGACATTGCAAAGTTTTTAGAGCAGTGTTCGACCCGCCAACAAGTGAAGGCGGAGCATCAAAGACCGGCGGGGACGCTTAAGCTGCTGCTTATACCAAAGTGAAAGTGGGATGAGATCGCAATGGACTTTATTTTGGGTTTACCAAAAACACTCACTGGGGAAGATTCTATTTGGGTTGTTGTCGATCGTCTAATAAAGAGTGCTCACTTTATTCCCATAAAGGTTAAGGATCTGATGGATAAGTTAGCCAGACTATATGTCCAGAATATAGTCCGTTTACATGGAGTACCATCGGCAATCATTTCGAACAGAGACTATCATTTTAAAGTAGTGATTTTCTAGGAAACCCTAAGCCATCAAACCAGTCGTGGAGAGACAAGGGGACCCAGGGGAAAAATCTTTCCATTCCAAGAATAAGGGAGAATCGGGCAGCAGGTGGAGAAAGTCATTTGAACCACAACCTGTTATGGAAGTATTTGCGGCAAAATCCTACATTGGAGATACGGCCACAAATAGTAGGGATATTGAGGAGAAGGTGGGGGAATTAGATTCGGGGTTGAAGTCAGTTAATGAGACCTAATTTTTGGATCAGGTCCATATAGGAGAACCATCAAATCAGGCCCAGTATGCGGATGGGGTTGAGCAAAAGAGGGATGAAGGGCAGGGGTTTGGAGTAAAGGGCGTGGACTTGGGCAAAGGGGAAAAGGGGTGATGGAGGGTAGTATTATGGACGTAGAGCCCATGCAGATGCCTACTACAACCAACCTGGTGATGATCTCGAATTACGTAGTGCCAATATCGAAGGGGGACAAAAGCAAAGTGGCTGGAGGTGTAGGAGGAAAGGAGGGGAATGAAGGGGGCAGTGTCCGTAAATGGAAAAGGTTAGCCAGGGAGGCCCAAGGGATTAAAATTTGTACAGCAATGGAAAATAAAATATCCTCAAAACACAAATCCCAATCTAGTAAAAAATAGTAGGAGAGGGAGGGTGCAATGAAGAGAGGGAGGAGGAATGCAGTGGATTCTAATAGTGGTAACTTACTATTGGTGGCGGCTGTTGAACAGCCCTGCCAATCCTAATGATTCTCCTTAGCTGGAATTGTCGAGGGCTTGAGAACCCTTGGACAGTTCATGACCTTTGCCAACTGGTAAAGGAAAAGAGACCCAGCTTGTTGTTTCTTATGGAAACAATAAACAGAAAACAGTGTATGGAATGGTTACGAGTGAAGTTAGGTTTTAATGGGTTATTTGTTGTGGATTCGATAGGAAAAAGCGGTGGTTTGGCCTTATTGTGGATAGATGACATTGGACTGGAAATTCAGAACTACACCCGAAGGCATATAAATGCAGTTGTTCACATATCACCAGGAGGGTTCTTATGGAAATTTACAAGCTTCTATGGTCATCCAGAGAGCGCTAAGCGGAAGGAATCTTGGGCATTGCTCAGTCAATTAAAGAGTTATGTGGTTGTTCCCTAGTTGTGTGTTGGATATTTTAACGAAATAACACATCAACATGAAAAGGTTGAGGGAGATGTGTGGAGGGAGGGACAAATGGAGGGGTTTTGGAGCATTTCAGCAAATTGCAATTTGAGTGATTTAGGCTTCATTGGCCCCAAATATACATGGACTAATTGTAGAGGAGATGGGGTTTTCATAAAAGAAAGACTTGATCATGCAATTGCGAACATAGAGTGGTGCAATAAATTTCAGGTAGCTTCTTGTCAAGTGTTGGTCAGCCGTTCGTCTGATCACAAATCATTGATAGTAGATTGTGTGAAGTTGTTACAAGAATGATATCAGGGGAAGAGAGGTTTCAAGTTTGAGGCCAAATGGATGATTGATGAAAAGTGCAACAATGTTATCAATGGGGCGTGGGCGGACGGAGGTGTGGTGGATAATCCTGTGCATAATGTGCGGGTGAAATTGGAACAATGCCAATCGCATCTCACATGTTGGAGTTTCAGAAAATTTGGTAACGTTGAAATGCAACTTAAAAAGAAGACAAAACAACTCAAAGAAATACAACGTATTGAGGATCCTTATAACTGGGCGGAGATCAAAAAGTAACAAGATGAAATTGATTTTATTTTAGAATAGAAGGACATAAGGTAGAAGTAAAGAGCTAAACAGAATTGGTATCAACAAGGGGATTGTAATACCCTTTTTTTTCCATGCTTGGGCTAACCACAGAAAAAAAAAAGGTCAACTCTATCAAATGCATTACGGATGATGAGGGGCGGGAGTGGAAAAAACAACATGAGATCAGACGAGGTTTTACACAGTTTTACCAATCTCTGTTTACTACAGGGTGGCACACAAGGGATGGAGGAAAGCTTGGAATATTTGGAGGTGAGAGTTACGGATGACATGAATGAGCAGTTGGTGAGGAGGATTTGAGGCAGTGAAAGTTGACATAGCTCTATCTCAGATGCATCCGTTAAAATCTCTAGGGCCTGACGGTTTTGCAGCTTGTTTTTATAAACAGTCATGGTTGACAGTCCATAGTGAGGTATGCAAAGCTGTCCTTGCTTTCTCAATGATGATGTGTTTGATAATAGTATTAATAGTACATAGATTGCCCTTATTCCAAAAGTCAAAAACCCTTCTTCCATTACAGAATATAGGCTAATTAGCCTATGTAATGTTTTATATAAGCTTATTGCTAAAGTCCTTGCTAACCATCTGAAGAAGATGTTGTCATTGATTATTTCACAAACACAAAGTGCTTTCATACCTGGCAGGTTGATTACTGATAATGTGCTAGTAGCTTTCGAGGCTTTCCATACTAAGGATGTGCGGATGAAAGGGAGGGAGGGATTTATGGCCGTGAAGCTTGATATAAGTAAAGCTTACGATAGGGTGGAATGGAGGTACTTGGAGGAGGTAATGAGAAGAATAGGTTTTGCGGAGAGATGGATCTCAATGGCTATGACGTGTGTCAGAACTGTAACTTTGTCAACGGACGAGACCATTATTCCTACACGTGGGCTTAGACAAGGCAACCCACTCTCCACTTTTTTTTTCCTTCTTTGTGCTGAGGGTTTCTCTTCGTTAACTAGTAAGGAGGCAAACGAAGGGAAGGTAACAGGTCTCCCCATCACCAGGAGAGGTACTAGGCTCACTCACATTTTTTTTGTAGATGATAGTCTCTTATTCTACAAAGCAAATATTTTTTAGTGGAGCTATATCCATGCCATTCATGACGACTATGAAAACGCTTTGGGCTAAAAGGTGAACAAAAATAAAACGTCCATTTTCTTCAATTGCAACACACACCCAGGCATAAAGGCCTCTGTCCTGTTAGTGGCTGGAATTGGATCTGAGTAGAGGTTTGAGAAGTATTTGGGATTGCCGGTGGTTATTGGTCGTTACAAAGTAGAAGCCTTTGCAAAGGTGAAAGGTAAGGTGTAGGATAGAATTAATGGACGGAAGGAAAAATTTCTTTCACAAGTTGGCAAAGAAATTTTGTTGAAGTCAGTTATTCAAGCTATTCCAACCTATACTATGAGTGTTTTCCAGCTACCAAAAACTGTGTAAGGAGCTCAATTTGATGATGTCAAAGTTCTAGTGGGGGTCAAAGGAGAACAACTCGAAGGTTGCGTGGATGAGTTGGGAGCGTATGGGGACGTCCAAGGAGAAATGGGGTTTGTGGTATCGTGATTTGGAGAGTTTCAATATGGCACTTTTAGCTAAGCAAGGCGAATGATTCAGTATTCAGACTCACTGGTGGCACGAATTTACAAAGAAAAATATTTTCGACATAGTTCCTTTTTAGAAACCCCCTTAGGAAACCAACCTTCCTATGCATGGAGGAGCATTTGGAATGCTAGACAATTATTACAAGAAGGGCTGATTTGGGGGAATGGCTATTGATGAGTACAAAATATTGTACATTTGAGCCCTATAATTTATGTTTGTTAAGCTCTTAGTTTAGTTTTTTTTTTTCCTAATGTTTTTGTGTTGTTTTAGTATTTTAATGTGTTGTAGGTCCTTGGTTTAAAAGGCAGTTTAAAGGGGTGAAATTAAGCAAAGAAGAAATCATAGTCCCTGGCAGCGCGCTCGATCGCAATTGCACAAGAGCTGCAATCGAACGCAACTACAATCGAGCGTACACCGATGTGTTCGAGTGCTGCGCTCAAGCCCAAGAACCATAATCGAGCGCATGTCACATACTCTCGTATTTTCCGCGTCGCCCTAGCCACCATCGCTAACTTGCCTGCACCGTGGGATATTGGAGCGGTTACGTGCGATCGAGTGCACACCTTGTGATCGAGCGCACCATCTCTTTCTAGACAGCTTACATTTTCTATAAATAGGATCACTTGTGCAAATTTGTAAACCTACATTTTATGGGCGCCTTTCGAAAGCATTAGCCTTTGTTTGGCACTGACCAGCCCATTTAATTGTCAAACTTTACTTGCTTAATTTAATTTAATGCTTTGCTTTAACTTTCTTGTGTCTCTATTTAGCATGGGAGACTAAATCTTCAACAAAGATTGAAGATGAAGCCTTACATTTGATTTCATGCTAGTTTTTTACATTAAGTTCATTTAATTCTGTTATTTAATATCGTTTACTCATTTCAATTTGGTTTAGTGACAAGATCGAGTTAGATTGTGCCATAGTTGTTTATTCATTGTGTTTTGTCCAATGGATACATTTCATCTTTTAATTTTAGTTTATTTATCCATTGTTGTTTGTGTTAATCACATTCACATTGAATCCTTTGAACTAAATTAAATATGTTTTGTCTTTTGTCAAAATGATGAATTCTTTGAATCCTTCAATAGGCACAATAGAATATGCTTTGATTATAATCGATAAACGGATTATTTAACTTGTGTTTTTTAGTGGGTGAGGTGGAGTCTTTAACCTTAGTTACTTTATTTTGTTTACTTTACCACATTTTAATTAGTTTATGTCTCCTTTCTTTCAAAAACACCCAACTTGGAATTAGGTTAAGATAATATTAGTCTAGACTTAGAGTTAATTTTAAACAAACACGATTTCGTGAGGTTCGACCTCTCACTTTCACACTACTACACTACAAACGGTTCGTGCTATTGTGAGTATAAATAAATTTGTACACCGGCCGTATAACTAAAATTTGGGGGGATAAGTGGATGGATTCTCCGGTGACATATTCCATTCAAACCCCGATTTGAGGCCTAGATCAGGAGGCGACGGTGAGTGCTCTTATCGATGATGACACTAATTGGTGGAAGAGGAGTTTAGTAGAAGAAATATTTATAGCGGATGAAGTTGAGAGAATTTGTAGAATGGTTATTAGCCTCAACAAACAAGCAAACCAACTAGTCTGGGTGGGAAACAAGAATGGCAACTTCTCTGTCAAGAGTGCGTATCACCTAGAGCGACATAGGATAGAGATGGAGGGCGGGAGTAGTTCTTTGCCCTTAGGGGATGCTGTTCTTTGGAAGGCATTGTGGAGACTTAAAGCAACAAGGGCTATTATCATGTTCATATGGAAAGCTTGTAGTAATATTTTGCCCACCAAAGAGAATCTGCTTATATAACACCCCACCCTAAATGATATGATATTGTTCGCTTTGGGCTAAATCCGCAAGGTTTTAATATTAGGTTTACCCCTAAGGGCCTCATACCATTTAGAGAGAACATATTCTATATAAACACATCATATAATCCATACCTAGGCAATGTGGGACGTTACAATCACCCTCTCTTAGGACCCAATGTCCTCGTTGGCAACCCCTATGGGCTTGTGCACGCTCCCCCATCTCAGGCTGGGCTATGGCTCTGATACCACTTGTAATGACCTAGGGAAAAGCGTTAGCCATATCTACGCTATCACCCCAAAAGGATTAGTCAATTTAGAGTTTCCCTGGAATTCATTATAAAGCCTAGTTTCACCTACTAACTAGGCAATGTGGGACTTAGCACTTATGACTATCTTTATAAACTACCCACTCTATTGAGGCTTCTTCTCATTTTTCCAATATGGGATCGGGGTGTTACAAACTCCCCCTCTTAAATTCTTGATATCCTCATCAGGGCCATGTCATGAAGTGCTCCAGTACCACATGACTTGGCATTACTAGGTGATTCTGATACCGCTTGTAATGACACAGGAAAAAACACTAGCTACATCTGTGCTATCACCCCAAAAGAGGTATCACCAAAGATGCTAAGTGTCCAATATGTGGGCATGCACCAAAAATAGTGGGACATGCATTGTGGTCTTGCTCGGCTGCTAAGGATGTATGGACAGAGCATGGGAAAGGAATCCAGAAGTGCACCAGTGATGATGGGGCATTCATCAAGGTTTTCAAGAAGCTCTTGGGGCAGTTGAGTGATGAGGATATACAACGCTTTGTCTTTGTAGCACGTTAAATGTGGTTTAGGCGCAACAAAGTGGTTTTTGGTGAAGAGCTAATTTCCCCTAGCAAAGTTAATTGTATTGCTTTTAAGCAGATTGAGTTGTTTAAATTAGCTAAACAACGTCCAAGTAGACAAGAAGTAATTCCAACGGAGCCGGAAGAATTGTGGTGGGAGAAACTTGCTCTGGGGTGGATCAAAGTCAATTGGGATGCATCTATTGATAAGTAGGGGAAACAAATGAGAGTGGGTATATTGGTGTGTGATCATGAGGGCAAAGTGAAGGTGGCAAAATGTGTGATGAAGGCTCTCATTATTGACCCAACTGTTGCTGAAGGTGTTAGAGCTTGGCTATCCGTAGAGTTATGCCATCAATTAGGTTTTCAACGTGTTGTGTTGGAAGGAGATTCTCTTGAGATTATACAGGCTTTGCGCAAAGAGAATTGTTGGAGTTCATATCGTCACTTGATTAATGATGTGAAAACTCTCCTTCATGTGATACCTCAGTTGGAGATGCATCATGTGAGAAGATATTCGAACATAGCAGCGCATAGGATGGCAAAAATGGCTTTAACAATTGGGGAAGATTGTTTATGGGTTGATTCCATTCCTAAGTATATCCAGGATTTTGTAAACATTGCTTAAGGTTTTTGGTTTTATAATAGTCTGGAATACCTTTAAAAAAAAAAAAGTTACTTAATAAAGACCTAACCTCTCACTTTTTTTTTTTTTTTTTTTTGACATGTCAATACACAGTAGGGAGTGATTCGACTCGCGACCACGCTCATAATTATGTGTTCTTTAAAAAATTATAAAAAGAACAAAATTGAATTTAAAACACTAAACGTTAATTTTTATTTTCATTTTTTAAATAATATAAAAGATAAAAGTTGGATTTTTATCGGGCTAAAAAAAAGAAAAGAAATAAAATCCAGGTCGCTAAGTGCGAGCCACGTGTGCAAGGAAAGATTGGCATCCAGGTGCCAAGGTTCCCTTACCTTTTCCCGCCAGTTTTGCCCTCTCCAGTACGAGTCCTGCCATACGGCAGACGCTGGTAGTCCAATCGTCCGCTCGGATACTTAAAAGAAATTTTAATTAATTAATGTATATTATTATTATTATTATTTTTTTTCGAAAAAACGAGCTCCTCATTCTCTCTTTCACTTCTCTTCCCACGTTTTTTTTTTTTTTTTTTAAGTTCTTCCCACATTTTCAAATAAAGCTTTTTCTCTCTTTTCTCTTCCATCTCCAACTCCCCTCACCGACGGTAGGCCACCGGAGATCATGAACGTCGAGCACCGCTGACGTCCCATCTACATCTCCGGTGACGAGCAACCACCGTCAAAATCCCCAACCCACCGTCACAATTCATTTACCTTTCCCCCCATCGACGACCGCCCACCACGGAGCGCCGGTGACGATCAACCACCCACACGCACTGGTTTTCTCTCTCTCTCGCTCTCTCTCTCTTTCATTCTCACACTGCTCGGCGTCGTGGTCTGCGGTGGCTGTCCGTCGGTGAGGGGAAAGGGAAGAGGAACACACTGCTCGGCGTTCGTGGTCTCCGATGCCGGCCGTCGGTTAAGGGACAGAGAAAAGAGTGAGAAAGAGGTAGTGATTTGTCTGAAATGGGGAGAGAGAGAGACTGAGGCGTGCATGCGTTTTCTAACCTAATTTTTTTTTCCTTTTTTTTTTAGTCTGGACGTGGCACAAGGCCACGTCATACCGGGCAGACGCTTGGACTACCAGCATCTGCCGTATAATTCAACTCCTCCAATTCTATTTCTTACTCTGTCGCGCTCGCTCACACTCCCACTCTCACTTTCTGTAGACAGCGTTGAAGGAGCTCAAGGTTTGAATGCAAAGATGCTGTGGGTGGACAAGTACCGACCCAAAACCTTAGACCATGTCATGGTCCACCAAGACATCGCCCAAAATCTCAAGAAACTGGTACCCTAATCGATTTCTCTTCTCTTTCTAGTTTTTTTTTTTTGGGTGTGTAATATATGTTTTTCCCAATCGCTTTTCCTCACGTAGGTTATGGAGCAGGACTGCCCGCATCTGCTCTTCTATGGTCCTCCGGGCTCCGGCAAGAAAACCCTAATCATGGCCCTCATTCGTCAGATGTTCGGCCCTAGCGCTGAGAAGGTCCTTTATTTATTTTAATTTTTAATTTTCTTCATCTTTTTGGTGTTACTGGGAATATAAAGAAGAGAAAAAGATTGGCCCGAGCATTTTTTTTTTCTTGAATGTCAGCCAAATGGGGGGTGTCTTGGGTATTTTTAGTTGCGGAGAAAATTTGGGGAAAAAGTAATAATACATAATTTCTCTCCTAATTGAGCCCAAATATAATAATGCTTTCTCCAGATTCTTTCCCCTGGTAATTAAAACAGCGTTAAAGGAAAGGTTCATGAATTTATTCGTTCTTTAATCTTGCTTGGTTTTCTCAGTTATCTTAGCTGAGGGGTATTGTTTGGTAACAACTTGTGGTGGATTATGAAAATTTTTCTTTGTTTGTTTGCAGGTGAAGGTGGAGAATAAGACATGGAAAGTCGATGTAAGCTTTTCCTTTTGCTAGTTAATTGTGAATTTATATATACTTTCCTACTCAATATGGTTTCTATGTGAGATTATCTCTCTCTCTCGCCTTTTTTTCTCTTTACTTTTTTTGTTATTAGTCTTAGTAAAGCAATAGTACACGGTGAAACATGAAATTGATCATT
This sequence comes from Carpinus viminea, assembly GCA_013348765.1. Classification (NCBI taxonomy): domain Eukaryota; kingdom Viridiplantae; phylum Streptophyta; class Magnoliopsida; order Fagales; family Betulaceae; genus Carpinus; species Carpinus viminea. The sequence continues at coordinate 19,128,558 of CP054674.1, forward strand.
TAGCTTTGAATGATGTTTTGATGATTTTGTTTCAGGCTGGAAGTAGAACTCTTGATATAGAGCTTACCACATTGTCAAGCACCAACCATGTGGAACTGAGTCCCTGTGATGCAGGGTTTCAGGACAGATATGTTGTTCAAGAAATAATTAAAGAAATAGCTAAAAATAGACCTATTGACACAAAAGGAAAAAGAGGATTTAAAGGTACTGCTGAACGATTCTTTCTTTTTTCTCCCTTTTCATTCTCTGATTTATGCCCAAAGGTGATTATTGATACTCAAAGGTAATTTTTCAAGGATTATGCTCAACAGCCAAGCTTTTCTCTTATTTACCTTTTAAGTTTTGTTGAATGGGCCTGCGAAGATCCATTCTGATTAGCTTTACAGGGTAATTGAGATAGTAGTGATGAGATGCTGGGATTCTAGTCTCACAACACTGTCTGTAATTTTCATTTACTGATGATTTCTCTTATTGTGCATTGTCAGTATTAGTGCTCAATGAGGTAGACAAACTTTCAAGAGAAGCCCAACATTCTCTCCGAAGAACCATGGAGAAATATAGTGCTTATTGTAGACTTATACTATGCTGCAACAGTTCTTCAAAGGTTACTGAAGCAATCCGGTCCCGCTGCTTGAATGTGCGGATAAATGCACCAACAGACGAAGAGGTTGGTGAAGATTTTTATTTGCCTTAATATTTCTTAAGGCAATAATTATTCTGGATCTGTCTTATGCATTTGAAATGACTGTACGCTGCAATAGCAATAAAATTGTATAACATTTATATTCCTAACACATGCAAACTATAACACATTCCTCTTCTGATAGAATGGAATTGGGTTAAGATTTTTTCATGATTTTTTTTTTTGCCTGGCGGTATGACAAGTGATTCATCTTACAATAGTAGCCCTTGAAGAATGTTTAGCTACTATTCTTTACATGGTTAATCATGTTTTTCAAATTGCGAAGATCTATACACCCATGTATTTGTTTTTGTTTAACAAAGTTATTTTATGTCAAGAATACCTATGTCGTAGGAGAATTTTATGCAAGTTGCATCTAGTGTTTGATTCACTCCATTTACCCAGAAAAAGTTCTTATCTTATGTTATTTATGCTATATTAAATCATATTATATTATAGGTTTGTTATTATAATGGTCAATATTATTATTGTTAAAATCCGTTACTTTTCTGTTTCTTATCTTTTTCTTTGCAACTAAGAACTTGTTACTGATTGCTTATTTATTCTTCATTCTTACTTATTTTGTCATATTCTCTTGACATGCTTTCCTCGTTCTATCTTATAATGATTGCCTTCTTCAAGTTCATTCATATCTATTGAAAATAATCTCTTTACACTTTTTTGTTATATACAACATTACTTATTAAAAAAAAAAAAAAATTTCTGGAACATGTCCTTCAATTAACATCTACACAAGTCATAGGGAAATTGTGAAGGGAAATGGTTGGTGGGTGCATACATCCTGGTGTTTAATTTTAACACAAATAACTGTCTTCAGTTTCTAGACTGAAAAAAAAGAAGAAGCAAAGATCGTCCCTTAGTGCGTCTGATATATCTCTGATGATCGAGTGTTTTTTTTGGTAGAATTGACAAAACCTGGACATTCTAGGATTAAAAGGTCTTGAACTTATTTTATTAAAATAGTAAGTGATAGCAAAACAAATGGTATGATCTGTTTCCATTTTCTTTGGCTTTCAAGTTTTGTATTTGATTGTATGAAATAATAGATCAGTGCTTTTTTCCTTTTTCTCCCAGGGGGCCCAGGAATTAAAATTAGATCAGGACTGTTAACAAGAATATTAGTGGTTTTATTATGTCTCATGTAATGATTTTACATGACCTTTATTTTTGCCAGATTGTTAAGGTATTGGAATTCATTGGAAACAAAGAAGGACTGCAACTTCCATCCGGATTTGCTGCTCGTATAGCAGACAAGTCAAATCGGAGTTTAAGGAGAGCCATACTGTCATTTGAGACTTGCCGTGTCCAACAGTTAAGCTCTTTTATGCCACTCATTGATCAGTAGTGCTGTAATGCTGTTATGCATCACCTTTTTCTCAAATGCACAGCTTAGAAATATGGCACCACACAGTTCCTGATGGCTATGTTCTTTCTGTGTAATATATTTTGGATATAGGTATCCTTTTACAAGCAAACAAGTAATACCCCCAATGGATTGGGAGGAGTATATTGCTGAAATAGCATCTGACATAATGAAGGAGCAGAGTCCTAAAAGGTTTGTGACTTTTATGCATCTTATTGTAGAGTAATGTTATAAAAGTATAGTGAACATATAGATGTTATTCCTATCAATGTCTTTGTCAGTATCATTGTAATTATCATATTATGTTCCTTCAAAATTGTCCCTAAATAATGGTCCATAATTTTGTTTTAATGTTCACACTGAGTTTCATCTGGTGCTGATTGTGGAGTATGATTTATGTTGCTAATTATTGAGAAAATTTCATTTCATAATTCCATTTTATTGTTCACACGGTGATGGAATTGTTCTTTATTGTTCAAACGATCAGTTGTGTCTAGATGTCACATGTAACCACCAAATTGCATTAGATTTAGTCTCATTGTTGTGTAAGTTACTGCTCATCACATTTTGCATCCATCATTATCATTGTAATTCTTTGATGCATGCTTTGCCCAATCCCTCCTATTCTCTATTAGCTAGTATTTCTTAACAGTCAACATCAGAGGCTAAATTTGTGGATCTGATATTAGGTTTTTAGCCTCAATGCTGGCCTTGCAGCCTAATTCACCTCATGATGCCAGTGTAATTGTGTTGCGCCCTTTTGGGTTTTTTTGATATAGGCATTTTTACTCATCAAAAAAAAAAAAAAAAATCACCTCATGATGCCAATGGCTTGTGGTGTGGTGATACTTTCATTTTTTCATAGTTGGAGGTTTTGGAGTCCAACCCCTCATGATTGTAGTAGTTCGTTGAATTGTTGGTTGTGCCGCCTAGAATTGTGCTTGGCTCTTTGTATTTGGTGGGACTAGGACCATCCCATTCTTATCTTTCTTTCTGATATGTTCTCTGCTCCAAACCAACATATTAGTAAATCTTCAACGTTGAAACTGTCCAGTTCAAACCCAGAAACAATAAATGAAGGGGTTTGTTCCTCGATTGCCATCTGCATAGGGTGAAATACTCCCACATTTGGTCAGTCTCATTTTTTTTTTGATAAGTCAGTATAATTTATATCAAAAAGCGCAAATTTAAAGGGGGTGCCACCCAATTATACAGAGAGTATAACTAAGAGTGCCTAAGTGCACCCAAAGAAGACCCAAGCTCACTAAGAGCACCCACAAAAACCAAAAGAATCAACTCATACAACCCCTGCAAACCCAACAAAACCCCAACAATCCCCACATAATCAACCCAAACAAACCCCACCGAGACCACCCAACAACCCTAACTAGACACCTCGCAACCCTAACCCCAATCCTTGTCCCCAAAATAGACGGAACACGCAATCAAAATCCTATGCTCTAGCTCTCTACGAGTGATCTTGTACAACTGAATAACTTCCCTCCTTGGAGTGGTCTTGGAACCAAAAGACCTTTTAGCAAAGACCAGCGAACGTGGAAACATCCTCTAAAACTGGAGGGAAAAGAAAAAGTTTCCCTCGCACAAAAGGGACATCCGGGGGAGTGATACAACCAGCCGCATTAGAGGCCGTCGGAGGAACCGCAGGAACCCCACCCGCCGCCTCTGGAGAACCATCCTCAAGGCTTGTCGCAATAGAAACGACTGGCGAAGGACTTGGGGCACCCATAGCGACCACCTGACGAACTGCTTCATCCTTGGGGCTATCTTGATCTAGAGCCTTACCCCTTGGAGTCTTAACAGGCCCAGAAGAAAACGACCGCTTCTTCGGCTAACATGAATGGCGTCTCTCCAGCGCTACCCCAGAGCTTCAATGGAGCAAGAACCCCTGTCAAAGCATTCCTTTCTCCGGAAAGTGAAGATGAGTCGAAATCTCACCAGAGGATCTCGATTTAGCCACACCCATCTCTAACACCAACTCAGGCGACAACAAAGATGGCTTGAGGACCCCATGCCGTAGCACCTTACCAGACGGGGCTGGTGAAACTGTCTCGTCGGAGCTGCTTACTAGACTCAAGCGCTCTCACCTCCGATGCCTTCTCCGAAGATGCATCCTCCACCCCCTGCCCCGAAGATGAAACAGAACCCTAACTCCATTGGCGATTGTTTTGAAACGAGACACAACAACCGAATGCCTACGCCTCCTCCTCCATTTAAGACCAAAGAGAAGCTTGGACTTCAGGCCCAACCTAGAGAGAGCCTGGCCCATTCTTCTCTTAATGTCACACGATGCGTCAATCTTCAAGCCCAGCCCGAAGAATAAGACCCGGTCCACCTCCGCCCTGACCTTTGCTAGAAAGTCTGTTGCCACACACCTCACCGCCTCCATCGTGACCTCTGGCGAAGGACACAAATTACTCCCCATAACTGACTTGTGAGCTTGAGTATCCATTGCAAACTACTTTGAGCATGATGCGCAAACCACCACTTCGGCGTTTGTGTAACTTGCCACTCCGGCGTTTGCAACGCAACCCACTTCTCTGTCGATGACATCAAGGACCACCGGCAGAGCCTTCCCGTCGAGATGCGCAACTATACTTCTCAGTTCTTCCACAAATCATTGCTAGCCCCAACCCCCATGGCCCTCAGGGAGCCTAATAACCTCTTTTGGGCCTCCCTTGATGAAAACTGCTACCTCTAGGAAACTGCCAGCTTGATTGCTACCCATCCGAACCTTCAACATCCTCACTTCATCCTGAAAATATCTGGCGAAGTCCTCCTTCCTTTGAGCCCCCATCACCTCCTCCACCACATCTACTAGCCACACCAAGCACTTGCTCCCCAGCAAGATGAATCCCCCAAAACCCTTTCTCTTTTCCTCCAATCAAACTATCGCGTTACCCTTCCTTACCGAAAAGGTGAAGGATTTCGCTTCCACCGAGAACCTGCGCTCCATCTGTCGCAATGGAGAGCCCCCCTCAGACCAGAAATCGAGCTCTAGCGGGGCGCGTCCATGCGCGCCACTGCTAGAGGGGAGGGCCCTTAACTCTACCCAAGGAGAAGCAACAAGATCTTCCCCGAATAATAGAAGTGTAGTAGCGGGGGAGACTGAGATCGCTGATGTCAAGCTTACCACAGCGTCGGTGGCAGTAGAAGCTATTCGCCAGTGACCACGGGATCTTACCCAGACAAGATATTGAGTTTACAAAATCTCCGGAGGCACCAGGAACTGTTCGCCGATGCCCACGAGAACGACGGGAAATTTAAACAAATTGAAAGTTGAAAACCAAGCGAGGAGAGAGAACGGAGAAAAAGATGCTGTTCAAAAAGGCGCTTTATATATAATAGTGAGAAAGCATAATTGAAGCCAGTATTGGTGAATACCTTTCTAAAAGGATAAGTTTTATAGGAAAGTAGGGAAATTTGAGAAAGTTTACAGTAGTCATCCTTGAAGTGACCATTTATGATCATGATGTCATATATATTTTTTTTAAAAAGGTAAGTAACTTAACCTAATTTATCAAGTCTTGAAAGATTTTATGTACATTTGAGTAAAAAAGTACATGGGTAAAGATCTTATGAATCCAAAAAGATGACCCAGCCCTACATTTCTACACACACACACACACACTGTACACACAATATATACGCACACAGACAAAACATAGGGGTGGACCCAAGGCTAAGGTTGGGGGGATGAATGTCCCCCCAAATTTTTCAAAAATTGCCTTAAAGTATATGTACTTATAAATTTATTCCTTGAAAATTATACTTCTATCCACCAAAATAATGTGTCCCTCTTTATTTTTTATTTTATTTTTTTAAATTTTTCCCTCTTTTCCAACATTTAAAAAAAAAACCCATAAAATACACCCCATTTAATTAGTTTCTATATATATTCAAATGTGCCTTTTTCTTGGACCCAATAAATCATGTTTAGTTTATTTTGTTATTTGTTTATACTATTGTATGTTTTTGATGTCATAAGATTAAATTTAGGACTTTTATGCTCATATTTTATATAAACACGCACAAACACACGTACACAAAGATTATATGTTTAATGTGCTTTTGTATTTATTTAAGGTTATCTTAATGTATAAAAAAAAAATTTCGTCCCCCCATTCTGTAAATCCTAGTTCTGCCCTGACAAAACAGAAATGTGTTGTTACTTGTTGCCATTGCTTGTAACCTAAGATTTGCATAATATAGTTTTATTTGTTTGTTTGTTTGTTTTTTTTCGTTGAGCATAAGGTAGCATGCAATAGGAAGCTGTCCCTTGATCCTCCTGATCAGGGGCTGGATGGTGATGAAGTGGACGATCGGAAGTTGGTTTTGCTGAATGAGGTGAAGCAAATTTCCTTCGGGAAATAAAGGTCGCACAGCCTAAGACTAAGGGCAAGAGAGAGCTGTTAAATTTAGAAAGCTCCATTAATTATGGCATTGCTAGCACGTCTTCTCGGAGAGGGAAGGGCAAGACTTTGTGTTGTAAGAGCATTCCCAACAGCTCCTCGTCCTGTTCCTTACATTTAAGGATCCAAACTACTTTTTGCTTCCCTATGTCAAAATATACCACAATAGCTTCCCTAAATGCTTTCCTATATTATTAAAATATTATTTTCTATCATTAAAATATTATTTTTATTTTTACTTTTTTTTTTCCTCTTGTATTTTCTCTTTCTTCGTCTCTCTCATCGTCCTCTTGCAAACCATAAGGCTCCACCGCCGAAAACAACTGAGAAAACCCGGTGCACTGGCCACCGACCAGAGGCAAAACCAGGTAGGGCACTAAAGCCCAGCACACACTCACCCACAAGACCAGCATCCATCTTCAAAACCCACTTGGCCTTGTTCTTGCGATTGTAAAATTTCAAGGGCGTGGATGAGTTTTAAGGGAGACCCCAATTTGCCTACAGGTTCTTCTCCAAGCTCCCCAAGATCTATCTCCAAGCTAACTTTCTCTCACAACAGAACCACTCACGGATCAGAACTCATCAAACAACCACCATGAAATGTAGAAGGCCAAAGGTCACAGTGGGTGTCGTCCGGCCGTTTGATCTAATGACTCTGGATTTCTGGGTTTGGTTTGAGCTTTCTCCTACGCAGAACGGTCATTTTGGTTTGAGCCAAAATGGTCATTTTTTGAGATTTCTAGGTTTGGTTTGATCTGATGACTCTGGATTTCTGGGTTTGGTTTAAGCACAAATTTTTTAAGCACAACAAATCTTTGATTCGGTTGGTTTGATCCGTTTCGTGGTGTGATTTGATCTAAAATCTTTAGTTTGCTGCTTGTTTGGTGGTGCGAGAGAGTGGAAGAGAGGTGAGAGAGACGTGAGAGGAGGGAGGAGAGAGGAGAGAGAATTTTTTTTTATGATTATAATATTCATAAGGATTGTTACAGCAGAACCTTATATATAAGGTTCTACTGTAGCATCTGATGACTTAGAGAAGCTTATAGGGAGTTTGCTGTGAGACACTTTTTGCAATTTTTTGGACCTATTCCCCATACATAGGGAACAGACTCCCTTATAGGGAGTTTGCTGGGAATGCTCTAATGATTTGTGTGGGTTTTGAGGGCCTTTGGTTTCTCTGGGTGTTTGTTCTTGAGGAATTTAGGGTGGGTCTGTTGGGGTTATTTTGAGGGTGAGCTTTGGATTCTTCTCTTTCTTTTTCATTTTCTAGTTAGGTGTTTGCGCTTGTATATATATATATATTTTTTAATTATCATTTCTTTACTACTAAAATTAGAGTAAATATGACTTGAAATGTGGTTTATCATAGTTTTCTTCTATTTTTTTTTTGATCGTAATGTTGTATATCAAAAAACCCAAAAGGGTGCAACAAATACAATGGGTATAGGGCGCCAAGCTCATAAGTAGCACCCAAAAAACAAACCCTAGATACAAAAACCCAACCAGGACAACAACCCATCCAAACCCAAAAGAAAAACCCAATTCTTCTATGATACCCATATTCCCTAGGAGGGAGATAAGTGATTGCATGAAGAGGATAGGACCAGCCGTGTTTGTTGTGTAGTTCATGGAAGCATTTGACACATTCCATCTGGTTGTTCTTTCTGGAAAATTTCTTATTTAATTTATACGCTGTTATGATGCTGATTAATAGCTTTTGACCATTTGGAATATAACAATTGATCTAATAATACTTGTGCAAGTGGCCTGCATTTCCTTAGCTATGCACCCTGCTTCAAACCATTTAGTTGAACCTTTCTCTGTATTCTTCAGGCTGTTTCAGGTTCGAGGGAAGTTGTATGAGCTACTTGTTAATTGCATTCCACCGGAGATTATCTTGAAGGTATAGACTGCCTCCTTTTATATTGATATTGAGATTTTTTCTTTTCCACTTTGATTTAATATTTTTTTCCCTGGGTTGGTTCAGAGGCTGCTTTATGAATTATTAAAGAAGTTGGATGCAGAACTAAAACATGAGGTTTGCCATTGGGCTGCATATTATGTAAGTTAATATCTTTTCCATTTTCAGGTTATATTGTTCCATGTACTTAGTTCTTTTTGCATAAAGTAGTTAAAAAAGGCTCCATATTTGCCTCTCCAGTTTGTGCCAAGTTGCAACATTAATATATAGAACTACAATCACTCTGATCTCATCTAGATACTTGGTGAAAACTGATATTTTTAATCTATCTATTTATTATCTACAGGAGCATAGGATGTGTCTTGGACAGAAAGCCATATTTCACATTGAAGGTACTTCACCATTCTTGTAACTGTTTGACATAATGAGCCACACAAGCGTAGACAATGCTTTGTTGCTTGACCCTAGATTATGATGTGTGATATGACAACAAAGGCGGCCTTATTTCCACACCATGTATCTTTGCTTTAACAGCTTCTCTCACAGGGTGGATCCCGTGATAGTGCCAACTTGTGAGGAGTGGTGTGGAAGAAACCGATCATAGTGTACAAGTGTCATTTATCTAAAAGCCTATGAAAGCTTAATTATACATCATAGGATATATGTGTGAAATTCCAGAAATTTAGTCTCACATTTGGGAGATGAATTGCCCACATTGAGTAGGTTAATTATAAAAGTGCTCGTGGATATTTTTTTTGATAAGTCAGTTGTATATCAAAAAACCCATAGGGCAGCAACAAATACAAGAGTATAGGGTGCCAAGCTCATAAGAAGCCCCCAAAGACAAACCCTGAAAACAAACCCAGGAAACAAAAATCAACCAGGAAGACAGCCCACACTAACCCAAAGAACCCAAGAACCCCAAAAAAACACCCCAAAAACAACCCAATCCCCCTACTGCACCTCGGGGGGGGAAAGAAAAAGCATATTTAGACCCAGAAGAACCCCACCTTCACAAGCACAACGCCTGAGAGGATCTCCGACCTCTAGCCTCAGAGTTCCAAAGGCACTCCAAATTCTTAAGCTCCCTCTTTCCCTCACCTTAGGAATAGGAGGCAACCCCACCACTGGAGCGAAATTCATCATATCAATCACCTCCTTGGTATAGCCCTCCACCGGAATATCAGCCACAACCTCAACAAGCATGTCTTTGTTTTTAAGCAATTGCTTAGCAACCTCATCCTTGACCCTCCGGGAATACACTAGGAGACTTTGAAACGGGGGGGTTGTCCTGCTTAGACGACATCTCCAGCAAAGAGGAATCCTTTCCCTTAGAGAATAAGGATGCCTCCTTCACTCTCGAGGAAGAAGAGTCAGGCCTCGGACCAAAAAACCCCCGTCGAATCAAGCACGGAGCCTGAGAAGAACTACGAGCAACCTTGGCTAGGGAGGCCTTTGACACCGGCGCTACAACTGTGGCCGCCCCCCAGGACCGAAACCTCCTCCCACAGGCTCGTTGGGAGATCCTCCTCCCAAGGGAGAGAGAAGGTAGAACTACAAAGTAACATAGAATTCAAGATTGCAAACTTCGTAGGGTTTAGTATGGAGAAGAGTCGAGCTTGGTATGTGGAATCCAAGAGCTTTGAGATGTTGATCAAAGGGGGTAATTATGGACTGAGAATGGTTGAAAAGGCAAGAAAATGCAGGGTCCATTTTTATACATAGGGACGAGATAAACTGGCGGTGGGCGAGAGAGGTAGCGCTAGACGAGAAACCTCTGAGGTGTTTTGGGACACATCAAGTGCAGGCTTTCCTCGAGTGTTGGTGCAAAGAAGAGCAACAGGCATGGAAGCTACGTTTTTCATCGAGGAGTATGAGGGTAGGAACCGTGAGGCGGTGTGTTGATTCAGGAGACATGGTCAAGGCCGGTGCAGTGGTTTGAGTTGAAGATCGCTCGCTCGACTCTATGGAAGGGACGTGAATTCAGAGTGAGGAAGGCATCTCGAGTAATCCCTGGGAGGAGTTTTGCGGAGGTGGTGGGTCGAGCACAGTCGTCGGAGGTTGCAGGGAAGATGGTGCGGTAGGCGATGGATGGAGAAGGCGGTTGTGCTCGGAAAGGCGGAAATCATTCCTGAAGACAGATGAACAGCTTGGATGCGAAGTCATGGGGAGACAGGGGTATTACGAGATCGAGAGTGAGGGTTGTAGAGGTCGCGACGGTGACGAAAGCAAGGGACAACGGCAATTTCAAACTTCTGCAGGATCCCACGAAATCTGGGTTGCCAGCGTCGAACATGGTCAGGGAGTCAGAAAGGAGTGGGCATGAGACAAATGGAAGTGGTCTTGACTGCGAATTCTGAAGCACCTAATGGATATTAGAGGCGTTGGTCCCGTTAAAACGGGTAGAGGAGATATTTCTTCGGAGAGGCGTAAGGTCAAGTGGGGTATATCTTTGGGGTTTTGGCTTTTGGAAATAATAATAAGAGGAGGAATGAAGAAATGGGTGGACTAAGCCCAAAAGAAAAACTTTAGAAGAGTTTTAACCAACGGTGTTTTGGGGCGCCCAGAAGGGTTTAAATCGGTTTTCCCAAGGCCCAGCACAATACCGTGCTATCATCCGAGGCCCAGCTCATCAGAAACGTCCGGCGGGGGAGATGTCAACGACGGGGGACGCGCACCGAATCGGTGATACCGGGAAGTCGATCGCCGGAGACATTTCCGGCGAACATTTTGCTGTCGTCGGAGCCTCGAAACCAGCGTCGGTGGAGTTGATTATAGAGACAGAAAGGGTCGGTGACCCCATCGGCGATATTGGGCGAGGGAAAAAGCTGACAGCGCAGGGGATGGATTCAGGCCCAGAGGTCGCCGATGACCCGGGCTCGCCATTTTCGCAACCGGAGAGTTGCTCCAAGGTGGCTAAGGAGACAGAAAGAGCCGATATCCTCGTCGGAGTTACTGGGCTTGTTGAAGGACAATCGGCGACGCAATTTTCTTTTGTTCCAGAGAGCGTCGATCAACTGGATGGTGAGTCAATGGCGCCGAAAAAGATCACCAGTGGACTCATCGGAAAAGATGTTCTCTTCCATTCAGTCATCTGCCCCGCCAGAAGAGCTCCAAGAGTGATTCAAAGCACTCAGATTTTGCCGGAGATGTGGGGAGTGATGGTTATGTGCAGGAAAAGCAGGCCAAGCAGATGAAAGTGTTTCAGAGAAGGGAGAGGCCATTGCCCAAGGTGTCGAAGTCATGGGTAGCGGAGCGGGTTTCTGAATGGCGACAAGGACAAGGTAGTGGCAACAGAGGATTCTTGAGTAAGTATGACTCGAATGGCTGGATTCGAGGAGTTGGCGAAATAGATTTTCTTTGTTGGATGAGGATGAAGATTTAGGAGTCTTGGGGGCATGGGGAGTCGGAGGAAGATTTGGGCTCCCCTGTTTCTAAGACTCTAAATCTGGTTTGGAAAGTGAGAGGGACTGCAGGTATTTCCTGTAATGGGCAGGAAGGAAAACTTAAAGAGGTGTTTGGGCAAATTGTGGTGGATAAATTTGGAGAAGGGACCTCAGTTGCGACAGGGGAGGCAGTAGATGATTTCTTGGGGATGGGGGATGTAAATGGTATCCATGAAGCATAAAATCTTAACATGGAACGTGAGAGGGTTGAATGAGGGGAAGAAGCGTATGAGGGTTAGACGGCTTTTGAGTCAATGGAAGGTAGATATTGTTTGTCTTCAAGAGACAAAACTGGATTTGATCACCCCTGATTTAGTGCAAAGCATCTGGAGCTGTCCTTATGTGGAGTGGAGCTATGTGGCTTCTAATGGGGCCTCAGGTGGGATTTTATTGATGTGGGATAGAAGGGCTGTTTCGAAAATGGAGGTGTGCCATGGTAATTATGTGGTAGCTTGTTCTTTCCGGAATGTGGACGATGGTATGGAGTGGGCCTTTGCAGGAGTGTATGGTCCGAATAGGGATGCCGCTAGAAGGATGATGTGGGAGGAGTTGGCTGGTTTATTGTGCTTATGGGAGCTGCCTTGGTGTATAGGGGGGGACTTCAACGTCACTCTCTTTCATAATGAGAGGTCGGGAGGTCGTCGAAGAAGAAGAGAGGTAGCTACTTTTGCAGATTTCACAGCGGAGATGGGGCTAATGGATCTACCATTGGCTGGTGGAGTGGCTACTTGGGCTAATAATTTTTCTTGGTCAAGGCTGGACCGTTTCTTGGTTTCTCCGGAGTGGGAACTTAGCTACCCAGGGTTGATTCAAAAGAAGCTTCTTCGTGTTTGTTCGGATCATGCTCCTATTATGTTGATGAGGGCTGCTTGCAAACGGAAAAGTTCTTTAAATTGAAAACATGTGGCTTAAGGAGGAGGGTTTTGTGGATAAAGTAAGGTCATGGTGGTCCTCATTCTCTTTCTTGGGTTCTCCAAGCTTTATCTTGGCTAAAGAGAGCTCTCAAGGGTGAGATCAAGAGGTGGAATAGAGAGGTGTTTGGGAATGTGGGGACTAATAAGGCTTGGGCGGTGGAGGTGGAAGAGCTGGACAGATTGGGAGAAGTTCGGAGACTTACAGAGGAGGAGAAGGAGAGAAGGAGGGTTCTTGTAGCTGAATTGGAAGCCTCTTTGTTACAAGAGGAAATTAGTTGGAGACAAAAATCGAGGGTGAGGTGGTTAAAGGAGGGAGACAAGTGCACCAAGTTCTTTCACCAGGTTGCTAGTGCAAGCAGGAGAAACAACTCTATAGAGTCATTGATGGTGAATGGCTCTCTACTTGGACCCAACTAGTATCGGCGATCATGTTGTCAACTATTATAAATCCTTGTTTTGAGCCTCTTAGTTGGAGACCGAGATTGGATAACCTTGAGTTTGATAGACTCAATGGTGAGGAAGCATCTGGTTTGGAGAATCCGTTTGAGGAAAAGGAGGTTAGGGAGGTTATCAAAGGTATGGATAGGGATAAGGCCCCGGGTCCGGATGGTTTTTCTATGGCCTTTTTCCAGGATTGTTGGGAGGTGATCAAGGAAGATTTCATGGCGGTATTTGAGGAATTTTATGCTCGAGGTAAATTCGTGAAATGTATTAATTCTACATTTATTTCTCTGATTCCAAAGATCCAAGGGGCCAAGGAGGTCAAGGATTTTCGGCCTATTAGCCTCGTGGGTGGAGTTTATAAGATCATCTCCAAGGTTCTGGCTAACAGAATGAAGAGAGTTATGGACAAGATTATATCCAAGCCACAAAATGCATTTGTTAAAGGGAGGCAGATTTTAGACTCGGTTCTCATAGCAAATGAATGCCTGGATAGTAGGATCAAGTCCGAGGAGCCAGGGATTTTATGCAAGTTGGATATGGAAAAGGCGTATGACCATGTTGATTGGAGCTTTCTTATGTACTTGTTGAGGAGGTGCGGATTTGGGGAGAAATGGTGCTCGTGGATACAGCATTGTATTACGTCAGTTCGATTCTCTGTGTTGATTAATGGTGTCCCCTCCGGCTTTTTTGGGAGCTCCCGTGGGGTTCGCCAAGGTGACCCGCTCTCTCCTTTCCTTTTTGTGTTGGTGATGGAGGCTTTTAGTAGGATGCTTGGAGCCTTTAATGATAGGGGGCTGATTTCGGGTTTCTCGGTGGGATCAAGTGGGCAAGAGCGGGTTACTATCTCTCATCTCCTTTTCGCTGATGATACCTTGGTGTTTTGCGGGGCTAATGCTAGTCAAATTCGTCATTTGGGGGCTCTCCTTGTATGCTTTGAAGCGGCTGCGGATTGAAGGTTAATTTATCCAAATCGGTGTTGGTTTGGTATTGTGGAGAATGTGGGACAGCTTGCTGGGGTTGTGGGTATGGTGAAGTGTCATTTGAAGTATTTGGGGTTACCGTTGGGGGCCTCTTTCAAGCTTAAAACTATGTGGGCGGGCTTGGAGGATATGATGGTGAGGAGACTAGCACCGTGGAAAAGGTTGTACCTCTCAAGAGGAGGGAGGGTCACTTTGATTAAAAGCACCCTCTAATATGCCTACTTACATGTTATCTCTTTCCCATCCCGGCGGGACGTGGCTAAGCGCATTGAGAAGATCCAAAGAGATTTCCTTTGGGGAGGGATGAATGATGATTTTAAGTATCATCTTGTAGAGTGGGACAAGGTTTGTACTCCTATTGATAAGGGTGGATTGGGGATTAGGAATATTCAAGGTTTAATCAAGCTCTTTTGGGGAAGTGGTTGTGCTTTTGCTCATGAGGAGGGTGCTTGGTATGGCGTTAGGTGTTGGTGGCCAAGTATGGGTTGGATTGGGGAGGTTGGCGGACGAGAGTCATTTCGTTGCATGGGGTGGGTTTATGGAAATTTATTTGTATGGGTTGGCAGAATTTTAGGAGGTTTTTCAAGTATGATCCCGGTGAAGGCTCGAAAATTCGCTTTTGGGAGGATGTTTGGTGTGGAGATAGGACTCTTAGGGAGGAATTTCCCGGCCTGTACAGCATTGCTAGTTTAAAGGATGCATCCATAGCGGACAATATGGAGTACTCTAGTGAATCTATTCAGAGGAATGTCCAATTCTCTCGGTTGATTCAAGATTGGGAAGTGGGGGATTTGGCTGCATTTTATAAGTGTTTATATGAGAACAAGATACGAGGAGAGGGGAGAGACAAGTTATGGTGGATGCCTTCTCGTAAGGGGGTCTTTGAGGTTAAGTCTTTCCATAGAGCTCTTTCGCCTCATGGGTCGGTCTCTTTCCCATGGAAGAGTGTTTGGAAGTCCAAAGCCCCTCCTAGAGTGGCTTTCTTTGTTTGGACGGCGGTGCATAGCAAGATCCTTACTCTAGACAATCTTGGGAGGAGGGGCTTGGTGGTGGTGAATCGATGTTGGCTATGTGAATCGGATGTGGAGTCAGTTGATCATCTACTTCTTCATTGTCTTGATAGCGAGGACTTGTGGACTACTTTCTTTGCTCGGTTTGGGCTTTGTTGGGTTATGCCTCGCTCCGTCAAGGAGCTTTTAGCGAGTTGGTGGACGGCGGGTCGTACGAGGAGCGCTATGGTTTGGAAAATGGTCCCTCATTGTATCTTGTGGTGTATTTGGAGGGAGCGAAACAATAGATGTTTCGAGGGCGTGTCGAGGACCCGAGAGGAGCTCATTCACTTTTTTCTTGTTACTCTTTTTTCTTGGACTACAGGCTGGCTCGCCCCGCGGGTTATTAGCCTTGTAGATTTTCTCTCTTTTTTCTCCATCTCTTCCTAGTACCTTTTGTATACTCCCAGTGTACTAAGGGTTGCGCCCCTTTGCGCTTTTGATATAATACTTTGACTTATCAAAAAAAACAATCTAGCTTCGATACTGCGGCAGCCCCCAAAGAGGACCCATCAACGTCAGTCCCAATTTTGTATGCTTGAACTAGAGACCCAACGTCTGAAGGCTCAGGCACCAGACGAGCTTGAGAAACAGGCACATCCAGGCGAGCTTGAGACGTAGGCACATCCAGATTCTCCGGCCAAGGTTGCTCGTGGATATTAAGTCCCACATTAATTCCTTAGTAGGTGAGATTGGACCTTATGTGATTTTATGGAGCTCTTATTGTGACTTCTCTTTTCCATTTGGAGTGATGGTAGATATGTGGTTAGTACTTTCGCTGTGTCATTACAAATGGTATTAGAGTAACCTAGCAACACCATGTGGCACTGAGACATTGTATGACATGGACCCTTACGAAGACATTAGGGATTTGAGTGAGGGAGATTCTAACACCCCAAAATGTTAGTCCCACATTGGAAAGATGGGTAGCCTACATTGAGTGGGTGGATTATAAATGTGCTAATGGGTGATAAGTCTTACATTAATTCCTTACTTACTAAGTAAGGCTGAGACTTACAAGTAATTTTGGGAAACACCAATTGCAACTTCAACTAAACCATTTGAAGTGAGCGTTTTTCCTAGGTCATTACAATATGTTATACACTATAAGAAATTTGTCAAGAAATTTTAAAAGGTCACTAGACGACAAAAAAAAAGAGCTCTCTTCTCTCTCCTCTTTTCTTTCCCGGAGGAGGAGAGTGAGGAGTTTTGTGTTGTCTCCGGTGGTCTGTTGGTGTTGATGTAATGGGTTTATCTAGAAAATGGTCGGTTGAATCCAAGGATTTCGAGATGGTGGTGAAGGATGGGGACACTAGTTTGTTTATCCAGGAGAAAAGTAGAGGTGTTTTGAGGTCTATTAGGCTGGGCAATAAGGAGGTTGTTTGGTTGTTACACATTTTTGAGAGTTGATGTCTGTGGAGGATTCCAGGGTCTTTCGAGATCAATCCGTACTAGGCTATCCTCGAGTGCTCACTCAAAAATGTTTTAATAGGTTTGGTAGATTTCTAGTGATTGAAGAGTGTGATATGGGAGGGAGAGACGCAAGTTGGTTATGGCTCCAGAAGGGAAAAATCAGAGAGGCTGGAATAAACTTGAGTCTAAACTTCAGATTGCGGTGAGGTTTTTTCAACCTTTTCTGTTGGCTCCAGGGAATGAAGCTGCGAAGAAACAGAGGAGTTTTACTGAGGTGCTTAGTGCCACAGTGAGGCCGATGGAGGAACTTTTCCGGCCTTCATCTGAATCTTTCGCTAGGGTGCCTATGTGGTTGTTGGGAGGCAATGTTGATCAATATAAGTTGCAGTCCAGTAAAGCTCCGGTTTGTCTGGGGGCTCCGGTGATAAATATGGGTTTGAGAAAGGAGGAGACCTATTTGGATGCTACTGTGAGGCAGAGTGTTGATTTTCCCGTGTTTCCTTCACCGGTGCAGCTTATTCCTACGACTCTTCTGGTGACACGATGCATTGGTACGTAATGGTCCTTTGGCTCCTGCAAAGACGGCTGCATACGTACTGTACCTGGTGGGAAGAATATCTCTGAAGCGGTTGGAGATATCGAATACATTAAATTAAGATCCTCTTTGGTACAACTACAGCTGGTCATTGGTGAGCGCCTGGAGTGGTTGGAGGATTTTGGCGCTAGAGGGCTTCAGGATCATGGGCTTTTGCTGGGCAGGAAGTTGGATGGTCTTCATCCCATTCCTGAGTTGGGCAAGGCCTCAGTAGCAGGGGCTGGGCCCAATAATCTTGTTAAGCCTCACAAGAGGAAAAGGCCGGGAAGGGGGAAGAGTGTACATTTGGGCTGGCTCAAGAAGTTGACCGGCGAGCCAGGCGGGTCTTTGTCAGTCGCTGGAGCTCAAGATAGCTTGGGTCCACGTTATCGGTTGTCGAAGCTCATGTCGCAGCACTATGCGGAGGGTCTACTGGGTAAAGCACTGCCTGGTGTGGTTTCTGGCATGATGAATGGAATCCTCCATGTGGGTTGCCGACAAGCAGCGCCGGCGTGGATTTTAGAAGGGGAGGAGAGGCGTCCCGGCACGGTGGTTGAAACCCAGTTGCTGGGTGGCAGCAGACTTTGCTGATGAGGCCTTCGGGAGAGATTTTTGCTACTTCTGAGGGCTCATGTGAGGAGAAGAGGATTTCAGGCAGACAAACGGTGCTGATGGGGACTTCAGGAAGGGAGGAGGGATTTTCCGGCATGGGGGTCGAATCCCAGCATCAGGGGTGCAGGCAGACAGTGCCGATGGGGACTTTTGGAGGGGAGGAGGGGCTTTCTGGCATGGTGATTGAAGCCCAGCAGCTGGGCTGCCGGTAGATAGTGCCGATGAGGCCTTCGGGAGAGTCTTTAGCACTTTTTGAGCCTCGGATCTTGGAGATAGGGGCTGTCTCTGAGGGCCAGGTTGTTTCTTTGGCTGTTATTGAAGGTATGGAGGTTGTTTCGACAGTCCCTAAGTGCACAGCGAGTTCCTTGGTAGCTTCTGTTGATCAGGAATTGTTATCAAGGCCAGGGGTTCTCCCTTATTCTATCCTTGTGGGAGGCAGTGAGCACGAGAAAGGGTTGGTCATTCTTGATTCGCCTGAATTGGATGTCAGGTCTTCTCACAACAGCATAGACGTGGTCAATTCTCCACATTCAGGAGAGAAATTCACCCCTCTCAGGGAGCGTTTGTTGACAGGGTTGGAGTTGGAAGTGTAAGAGGTGGAGGTTCACACCCCTTTGGCATGCTGCCCAGCCTTGGGCTTTGGGGGAAAAAAGGGTGATAGTTCCATTAATAGGGTGGTGAAGCTTGTAGAGGAGTTTAGTCATTTTGTGGGGATTTCTTGTGATGGTTTTGAAGAGAAGCTTTCGGAGTTGTTTGCGAATATTATTGAAAACAATGTAGAGAAGGGAGTGGGCGTCGTCTCAAACGTAGCAAAGAAAGGTAATCGTGAATTACTTTAATTGTTCCATTAATTATGAGGAAAGTGCTTGCCGGGAGAAGGTTAAGGGAAGGGCACAGAGAGAATTTTTATGAAACCAAGAATTATTTCTTGGAATGTGAGGGGGTTGAATGAGGGGGATAAGTGTCTAAGGGTGAGAAATATGCTTAGGCATTGGAAGGCGGATATAGTGTTTGCAAGAAACGAAGATGGAGTTCATTTCTAGTAGTTTTGTGATATCCTTGTGGAGTTTTGCTTATGCCGATTGGTGTTTTGTAGCTTCTAAAGGAGCCTCGGGTGGAATTTTGTTGATGTGGGATAGAAGAATGGTCACGAAGATTGAGGTTTGTGTGGGAGATTATGTCGCAGCGTTTTCTTTCAAGAATGTGGAGGACGTGTTTATTTGGGCGTTTGCTGGGGTTTATGGCCCGAATCTTGACATTTTCAGATGCTTTCTTTGGGAAGAATTGGCTGGCCTCATTAGCTGGTGGGATATTCCATGGTGCATTGGTGGTGATTTGAATGTTACTCATTTTCCAAGCGAAAGGTCAGGGGGAGTGCGTTACAATCCGGCAATGTCAGATTTTTTGGATTTCATTTCCGAACAAGGGTTTATGGATCTCCCTCTAGCTGGAGGAACTTTTACTTGGTCCAATTCTCATTCTCGGTCTAGGATCAATCGCTTCTTAGTTTCTCTAGATTGGGAAGTCAAATATCTTGGTCTAATTCAGAAGAGGTTGTTAAGATTGTGTTTGGATCATTTTCCCATATTGCTCAATTGTGGTGCTTTGATTAGGGGTAAGAGGCCTTTCAAATTTGAGAATATGTGGTTGAAAAATGAGGGGTTCGTGGACAGGGTGAGGTCTTGGTGGTCTTCTTATACTTTCTTAGGCAATTTGAGCTTTGTTTTGGCCTGGAAGCTTAAGGCGTTAGAGGCGGACATTAAAAGATGGAACGAAGTTGAATTCAGTCATGTGGGTGCTTTGTTCATTGAGAAAGCCGATGTATTAAAGGCTATGGACAGGTTGGAGGAAGAGAGAGGTTTAGGAGAAGAAGACAAGGAAAGAAAAAGGGTGATTAGCGGGAGTTGGAGGTTGCTCTCTTACAAGAAGAAATTTGTTGGAGACAAAAGTCTAGGATTCGTTGGCTCAAGGAGGGTGACAAGTGCACTAAGTTTTTCCATCGGATTGCCAATTCGAATTGTAGAGGCAATACCATTGAATCCCTTTTGATAAACGGCTCTTTTACTTCCGATCAAGCTTTGATCAAGGACCATGCAGTGAATTATTATGATTCTCTTTTTGCGGAGTAGTGCAATTGGCGTCCTAGGTTGGACAATCTTGATTTTGACATGTTGGATGCGGGCGAGGCTGATTGGTTAGAAGATCCTTTTGAGGAAAGGGAGGTGGTAAAAGGAATGGATAGAGATAAGGCTCCAGGTCCGGATGGCTTCTCCATGGCTTTTTTCCAAGATTATTGGGCAAGTGATAAAGGAAGATGTCATGGCAGTCTTTTTAGATTTCTTTGCTCATGGTAAGTTTGAAAAAAGTCTTAATGCTACTTTTATCTCCCTTATTCCTAGGGTGTTTGGGGCTTCTGAATTTAAGGAGTTTCGTCCTATTAGCCTTATAAGTGGTATTTACATGATTATTGCTAAAGTTTTGCTAATAGGATGAGGAGGGTTGTGGATAGAGTGATTTCTAAGCCACAGAACACGTTTGTTAAAGGTAGGCAAATCACAGACTTGGTTCTTATAGTGAGTGAATGCTTGGACAGCCGTATCAGCGCTAAGGACCCCCGTGTTGCTGGCCTATGACCACATGGATTGGAAGTTTTTGTTGTATCTTCTAAGGAGATGTGGATTTGGTGAAAAATGTTGTTCTTGGATAGAACGTTGTATTTCGATGGCTCATTTCTCTGTGCTAATCAATGACACTCCTTCGGGTTTCTTTAGTTGCTCCAGAGGGTGAGGCAGGGGGATCCCTTATCTCCATTCCTTTTCGTCATTGTTATGGAGGCATTTAGCATGATGATTGCTGCTGCCATTGATCATGGTCGCATTTCAAGTTTCTCAGTGAGAGCTAGTTTGTTTGAGAGGGTCAACATTTCTCATCTTTTATTTGCAGATGAGAACTTGGTTTTCTGTGGGGGGACTCTTGATCAAATATGATCCATTAAAGCTACTTGTTTGTTTTGAAGCTGTGTCTGGTCTGAAGGTGAATTTGGCTAAATCAGCTCTGCTCCCAGTTGGGGAGGTGGAAAACTTGGGAGAGTTGGCTGGCGTGTTGGGTTGTGGGACGGCCTCTTTACCTATGAAATACCTTGGGCTTCCTTTGGGTGCTAGCTTTAAGGCTAAACCCATTTGGGATGACATTCTGGAAAAGGTTGATCGTAGGTTGGCTAGCTGGAAAAGAGTACCTTTCCAAGGGAGGTAGGGTTACTTTGATTAAGAGCACCCTTTCCAATCTTCCTACTTGTCTCTTTATCCTATACAGCTTCGGTGGCAGATTGATTAGAATAGCTTCAAAGAGATATTTTGTGGGGAGGTTTGAATGATGAATTCAAGTATCATTTGGTGAATTTGGATAAGGTACCTCTCCTATCTCTGATGGTGGCCTAGGGATTAGGAAATTGAGTGTTCAATCAAGCTCTGTTAGGGAAGTGGCTATGGCATTATACACATGAGAGTAAGGCTTGGTGGAGAATTGTTGTGGATGCCGAGTATGGTTCTGAGTGGGGTGGTTGGCATTCCGTTGACTCTAATGGGCCACACGGGGTGGGGCTTTGGAGGTTCATTAGTAGAGGGTGGCAGCTGTTTTCTAGTTGTACTAGATTCGATCCGGGTAACAAGTCTAATATCAGATTCTGGGATGATGTTTGGTGTGGAGAATCGACTCTTAAGGAAGCTTTTCCAAGCCTTTATAACATAGCTTTCGTTAAAGAGGCATCTAATGCCGATAATTTGGATTTCATTGGGGGGTCTCGTCAATGGAATATTAGCTTCATTCGGTTGGCTCATGATTGGGAGTTAGAAGTTTTAGCTTCTTCCTACTCTTTTGTTGTATTCTTTTAGAATGCACAGGGAAGGGGAGGATAAGATTTGGTGGATTCTGTCTCGTAAAGGGAAGTTTGATGTCCGTTCTTACTATGATACTCTAGTAAGGAAAGAGGCTAGTCCTTTTCCTTGGAAGAGCATTTGGCGCACCAAGGCTCCTTCTAGAGTGGTGTTCTTTGCATGGACAACGGTGTTAGGGCAGATCCTTACTATCGACAATCTTAGAAGAAGGAATCTTATTGTGATCAATAGATGTAGTTTGTGCAAGTCAGGTGAGGAGAATGTTGATCATTTATTTCTCTACTACAATTTTGCACGCTCTCTATGGAATGCTGTTTTCAGCCGGTTTGGTTTGTCATGGGTCATGCCTAGTAAGGTGGTGGGTTTGTTTGCTTGTTGGTGGTCGGGAGGTCGGTCTCGGAGCGCTGTGGTTTGGAAAATGGTTCTTCTTTGCATCGTTTGGTATCTTTGGTTGGAAAGGAATGAGAGATGTTTTGAGGATTCGGAGAGAACCTTGGAGGAACTCACGGCCTTCTTCTTCTATTTGCTTTACACTTGGACAGCAGCCTGGCTTGCTCCTTTTGTTATTAGCTATCTAGACTTTCTATCTCTTTTCTCTTCTTCTAGTTAGGCGTTTTTCTCTTGTATACTCCCTGTGTACTTGAGTTGCACCCCTTTGTGCTTTTGATATATAAACAACATTACTTATCCAAAAAAAAAAAAAAAATTGTTATACACTAATTGTGTATCTCTTAATTAGTGAAAATGAACATTGTGTTTTAAGGTTTAGGCAGAGTTGTTCTATCATGTATATTTGCCTCATATATGCACTTTGATGCTTTGAGCTTTCGTGTTCTCTTTTTGGAGTTTGAGGGGTTTGACTTAACTAGCAAATGATATAATTCCATATCGGTGGGTGAAAGTTTAGGACTAAGATATATTAGTGTTTGGAGACATGCACTTCGGGTTATTTAAGAGGAGATAAATATGATAACTGCAATGTTGTTGGGCTTTTAATGTTGAAGTTCATTATCACGAGTAAACTTTACCTATGAAAAAAGGAGGTTTGAATATTGGTTTCTTCATTTGCCTTTGGTCTTTTTTTACTTCTTAGCTCCCTTTTTTCTTTTGGTTGCCTTTGGGTCACATATGTGTGGGGCACTCGGCATTGTCTTTCTCGATGGATATAGTTTCCTTATGTAATGGCAGTCATATGGTATACATTTTGTCGGTCTAAAGAGAGTGCAGTTTAAACAAGAATGTAAAAATGGGTAAGTGTTAATGCTAAGAAGCACAAGACGAGAAATAAATTCATTTGTTTAAAGTATGGGTGGTTCGTATTGAGGAAAAATTAGTCATTTGAAATGGTTTAGACATGTGCAAAGGAAACTGATTAATGTGCTAATAAGATAGAGAGTCCCCAAGAGGTAGCTCAATCGGCTGTGAACCACGCCTTATGAAGTGTAGGTCATAAGATCGAATCCCCCCTCCCCCTACCCTTGTGTGGACATGTCAAAAAAAAATAAGATAGAGATGCCTAAAACAATATGGCAGAGATAATGAAGAAGTATATGAAAATAAGAAGATGAAAGTTATTATGTAATAGGGATGATAATGGCAGAAAATGATACTCTTGGCTGATCTTGATTGCCTGGAAAAGAAACTATAAAGCCGACATGACATATAGTTAAGATGTATTTATTTAGTTGAGTTTAGTGGTCCATGTTTACCTGTCATACTTGCAAAAAGGTGTTTCCAACTGGAGGAATAGATTTAATTGAACTTGTTTTCTAATGTACTTTAACACGTTTCTCTTGTGCATTGATATTTCAGAGGGAGAACTCGTGTTAGAATTACACCACAGGGACACATTTTTTGTTGTTGATATATTTATTTTTGTTTCTATTAATTGTAGGATATACAAAGGAATGTTATTAAGTTTGCCAATTCTGAGGAATCTGTGTCCCAAGATTTGAAAAATAAATGAATGTAACCTATGAACATGCTTGTACCTTTCATTTGTATTCAAGGACAAGGTTTTTAGATGAATGCTAATATTGGGATAAGTTATGGAAATGGCTTTGGACCTTATTGTTTCCCATCGTATGGACTAGCAAAAAGCACTAAATTACCTGCAGTATGGGTTAAACAAACTTGGTATACATTTCCTTTTAAGCTAATTCACCGGTGTTTTGTTTTAATTGGTTTTGCAGCATTTGTGGCGAAGTTCATGAGCATTTATAAGTCTTTTCTCATTGCAACGTTTGGATAAAGACCGGCATGCTAGCTTGCAATGCTAAAATGGTTCCATTATTTATCATGTCACTGGATGCTATGGGAAGATTTTTTTTCACGCCATCCTTCTGTGGTAAAGCTTTCAGTACTTCAATCCAAACACTGGTTCTGTGCATAAAATGTCGAGGACTTGCGGAGCTTATTCCTTGACCATTGGTCAACAAGAGAAGTTGTTTCTTATTAGTCTCTTATTTTGATGGCAAGTAGAGTTCTAATTGATAAAGAAGTTTGGTCTCTCTACTCTAAATTTACACAATTTTTATCATTTTGTGTAACGTATGAGGGTGTTCCAGTGAGAAATGGTTTTCTGGTATCTATGTACAAATTCTTTCATATTGATATTTTCAGAGGATGTCTTGTTATTGTGGATTTGTACTTTATTTGCGTATTATTAATTTATGAAAATTATGATTACATATCTTGGAATTCAATGAATTTTCGTAGAAGATTAATCTCCATGTGGTGTCAAAGCTTGAGTAAAATTTTCATGATTTTCCATAAAAATTATTATTACATGATATTTTTTTATTAAACCTTTCTGCTATTTGTACCCAAGGTTATGTCGGGGAGCTTGTGCATGCGTATCATATATATATATATATATAAAATAGCGGTGTCACCTCTCATAAGAGCCTTAAAGTTGAAACATGTGGCATAAGCCTTTTTCTTTTTAGAGTCAAAACTGGATTTTTAATATATTATTTTAAAAACTGGACCGGTTTAAAAATTGAACTGGTTTAGTTTGACTTCGTCTCTTGCTTCTCTCTAACGACGGAAATGACATCCCTTTCTCAGTGGCATGATGTCTCTTCCTAAGGCGTGCTCTCTCTTTCTATTTTTGATCTCTAAGAGCATTCTTAGCAGTTTTCTGTCATGTTCCTTATATTTAAGAATCCAAATTATTTTTTGCTTCCCTATTTATAAAAAATTCACAATAGCTTCTCTTTATCTATCATTCTTTATATTATTAAAATATTATTTTCATTTTCATTAAAATGATATTTTCTTTTATTCTGATTACTTTTTTTTTTCTTTCCATCTCTCATCTCCGTCTTCTCTCTCCCTGACTTATTCACTCATCTTTCTTTTATTCTAAAAACTTTTTTTCTTTTTCTTTCCAACTATCTCATCTCCATCTTCTCTCTCCCTGACTTCTTCACTCTCATCTCCTTGTTTTCTTTCCCCCAGCTGCACCTCTCTCCCTTTCTCAGTCTCACTCTCTGCCTCACTCTCATCACCCCATAGACCAGCAAGGCAAGACGAACAAACCACAGACGCTGGCAAGCTATAATGGCAAACTTTAGCCCTTTCCCACCCCCCCACAAACAAATATAGAAAACCCACTGCATCTTCTTACACAATGAAATATATCTATCTGGGTTCTTTTGCAATCTTCAAATGGCTTGTGTTCTAATGAAGTGCAAAAGAAGAGGATGGAGAAGAAGAAGAAGAAGAAGAAGAAGGATGACTTCGTGAAAATATGTGAGAGGAGAGAGTTTTTTTTTTATTATGATTATAATAATCATAAGGATTGCTACAATGGAACTTTATATTTAGGGTTTTACTGTAGCATCTGATGGTTTAAAAAACTATTTAGGAAATCTGTTGTAGGATATTTTTTGCAATTTTTTGGACATTCCCTACACATAGGGAGCAAACTCCGCTGGGAATGCTCTTAAGGTTTTTATCTCTCTTTTTCCTCTTCTTCAATTCTCTCTCTCTCTCTCTCTCTCTCTGTTTTTAGGGTTTTTCTATTTCTCTATTTTAAAATTTAACATGTTCCAATCCCAATCTCTCTAGGATTTTCTCCGCCGACTTCAATTTCTAATAATCTTAGACTTTTTATGATTCTCTCCACCGATTTCAATCTCTATATAACTCAACTTGCAAATAGGGTTTTTCCTACTCTCCACCGTCTCTCGATCTCTATATCAAGTTTGTTTCTTTGTATCTTTATGTTATGTCAACCTTATTATATCTTTACTTTTTCTTTGATTACTAAGAGGTAGTTCAATCAGCAGGGATTATGTCTAATGAAGTAAATGTCACTAGTTCGAATCTCCCTCTTCTCTTGTGCGGATATCTCAAAAAAATAAAATAAACCTATTATCTCAATAGGTGTGTGCAAGCAGTTATAGCCTATATTCTTACAAAATGATTTTATACCGATCAAAAAAGTTTATTTGAAAGCAACCATATATTCCTGATAGTGCTCAATAGGATCCTACTCAGATATGTCGTCAAAAAAAAGTTTCTATTTCTTCTTACTCTTGCTCTGTTTCTCGAGAACCAAAGGGACATCGCATGTGATAGTTTACTCTAAACAATGTCAAAAAAAAGTTTCTATTTCTTCTTACTCTTGCTCTGTTTCTCGAGAGGGAACCAAAGGGACATCGCATGTGATAGTTTACTCTAAACAATGTTATTAGCTTCGCATGTATGTGTTTGATATGTAGGCATTTTGGGCACATTTTATATATTTATACCATTTCTTCAAATCCTTCTAATGGGTTTTTGCCTTTTGATACTTATCTGTCGTCCTAAAAGTAAACCCATAGTTTTCTCATTCAACTTTTATTTCTATATTTCTTGATGGCAGCTATCGATTGGAGAATTGAGAATGCTCAAGATTTTTTTTTTAATGCAGTATAGTCGTTTTTTTTTTAATTGGAATTTATATATATATATATATATATATACACTCCTACATTTTTTTTCCTATGAACTATTATGTGTTATCAATTTCCCCCATGAACTGCCAACCTTATTGTCCGACCCCATCAGACTATCATTTTTTTTTACCAAAAACCCTTATTATGTCTATCAACCTTGTTAAATCAATTGAAATGACCAAAATACCCTAACTTTATATACAAAAATTACATATAATACCTTAAAATTTAACAAATTAGAAAATATAAATATTATTAATGTATGAATACTGGTTTCAATTTTAAAAAAAAATCAAACCCAGCTCCGGGAAGCTTTCTTGCATGACTTGGAGGAGCTTGTTGGGGCCATCAAGAAACAGAGCATTGTACGAAGTTGTTATAGTTCTTTCGCCTTTGGCTCCGGTGCTGGCCGGTTGAAGGATGACCCTCATAAAGAGATTCTTGTCGAGCTTGTTGGCAACCTGCTGCCATTTATAAATGGTCTTTTGCTGGGTCATGGATCAGCCACACAAGGCCTAGCTAGGGGTGTCAAAAATCACCAGGAAATCAAAATTGTAACCAAGAAACCGGGGACTCGGTTCTAGTTCTGGTTTGGAAAATCCAAAAACCGGGTACCCCAATTTCGGTACTTGGTTTTTATCATGTTACCGAAAACCGGGTTTCCATCTTATTTAACAATATTTATATATTAATGTTTTTTACACTTAGGTTTGGCACTTCTCCCCTTCATCTTCATTTCTCACGCCGACAAGCCTCCTTCACCATTTTTTCTTCTCTTCTTCATTTCACTTCTCCCCTTCAATGAACAGGCAAATACTCATTGAAAAACATTTTCCTGAGAAATAGGTTTCCTTACTAGCAAATCCAGGAAACACTTGCCACCAACGTCTAAAACCCTAAAACACAAGACTTGAAGTTGAACCTACAAAGCCCTTATAGAAATTGTCTCTTTGTCCCCTCCTCCTACGGAAACCCCAAAATTGCAAGAAATGTCGTCTTCCATTCCCCTCTGTCATCTTCGCCACCTTAGCACCACCACCGATTCCTCTTCGATGTCCATTTCCAGAGCGAAATTGAAACTCTGGACCGAGCATGACCTTGACAAAGCCCTAGAAATCTACTCCTCCATTTCCAAGAACTACCCCTCCCCCACCTCCTCCCGCTACGCTCAGGACCTCACCATGCGCCGCCTCGCCAAGTCCCACCGCTTTGTTGACAACGAGTCCTTCATGGAGTCCATTTGTGGAATGTGATGGTAAAGAAGAGGTGTGAGATTGATGTTGCTATGTAATGAAAACCCATTCGGCCATTCCATTTCCAATTTCCCCCTCTTCATTTCACAATAGTACAACACCCATTCACTTCATCTTCATTTCGGACATTTTCTCTGTTGATCTATGGGTTTATTTGATATTTTCTTTGGGTTTCTCTGATATATTTTTTTTTGGGAAACCCCCCACCCCAACTTCCACCCGTTTACACAATCAACCCATGAACCAAAAAAACTCTCACTTACCCCCCCCCCCCACTCCCCCAATCTTCCATTTCCTCTCATTAATGCCCCTTCCGTCCATTTTAGGCATCAAATGCAAACGGAAGGCCCATCACGTGACTTTCACGTGGTTTTTTAGCCCTGACCTCCCCATTCTGCCCTCAGAAATACCAGCTTCAGTTGTCCTCATTTAACCCAACCCGAAGCTTCATATTCCCATCACGAAGCTCATGTACAAACCTATATCCATTAGGATCAGTGATAGGTTTAGGGTTCCAGCTGAGGAATGAGCTGAAGAAAGAAAGTCGAAGTTGAGGAACGAGCATTGTACGGCGAAGATTCTCACACGACGGCGATAATCATCCATTGGGCAAAATCTTAGAAGATGGAGCAGTCTGAGGGTGAGGTAAGCAATTCAGGATTGAGCTATCCAATTTGCAAATGAGGGAGCAAAGCCGTTGTCAAAATTGCATCAACAGCTAAAAATCATGGCAAAAGGTTTTACGCTTGCGTCAATTATTTGGTAAGATTTGTTTGAGAATTTATTTTGATCAAAAAATTTATGCTCATCCTATGATGCCTAAATCATGTAGTTGTGGGTTAAACCCTAACTTGTATTAAATTATTTAGGTTTAGGGTGCTTTGAGATTTTTTTTTTTTTTTGGCAAAAATGTTGTGCTCATCCTTATGCCTAAATCGTGTAGTTGTGGGTTTAACCCTAATTTGTTTGATTATGTCGAATAAAACAAATCGTTGTTTCAATTTTTTTAGATGGGTTGAACCAGAATTTTGTGTGTGCGGTGATCGAGTGATGTCGATGTTGTTGGCGTGGCAGAGTGATTTGAAGTTTGAAAGGGAAATGGAAGTCTTCAAATGCAAGATTTAACTTGCTGAGTACAAGTCAAAAATTGAAGTTGATGCTGCTAATTTTGTACTTAAACTTAAAAGGTTGAGAATAAGTATTGTTCGATGCAACTGAAGTTTCAAGTTGCAGTTGCAAGTTGTTGGTGTCTTGTTGCTGTGTTGATGTGTTTCCCTTATTGTAATGGACTTGCATCAAGGTTGATGTCAAGCAGTTGAAATTTGTTGTCTTTATTTGTATGAGACTTGTTTAGGGTTTGACCATATGAGTAGGTTTTTTGTACACAACTATTGTGTAATGTTTGGTATGGTTTTAATGTCAGGCTAACATTGTTCCCAATATCATTATGCAGTGTGGATATTGACAATAGTGACATTTACGCCACATTGGAATTGTCATGTCTGAACTCATCCAAACTCAAACTCATATGGAGTTCAATCCATTTATCGTTTAGCAAAAAAAGCAAAAATGGTTTGGCGAGATTAGTTCAATTGGCAACCCTACTCTCAGTATCTAAGACCTCAAATTTCTCATTCCTATAAAAAATCCAACTCAAAGAGTCAACTACATAAGGTTTTGAAAAAGGTATCAACCCATTTCAATTCCTATTGTTATCATACAGATTTATAGCAATCTCCATTGTAAAATTAGCAAATCTATAAGCAATTCTAAACTAATCCTTTTTTGTTGCAAATCATAGCAAACACTATATATAAATACTTCCACAACTACCTACTAAATTACATATACAATCAAAGTGAAAAAGTCATCAATTTAAATCCAAAACTTACATCATCCCATCATCCACATGTACTAAATTTAACCTAATTACAACCACAAGCACACTAAATCTATAAGAAATTATAAACAATTCTTTTTTGTTGCAAACCATATCAAACACTATATATAGACACTTACATCATCCCATCATTCACATGTACTAAATTTAACCTAATTACAACCACAAGCACACTAAATCTATAAGAAATTCTAAACAATTATTTTTTGTTGCAAATCATATCAAACACTATATATAGATACTTACATCATCCCATCATCCACATGTACTAAATTTAACCTAATTACAACCACAAGCACACTAATCTATAAGAAATTCTAAACAATTCTATTTTGTTGCAAATCATATCAAACACTATATATAGATACTTCCACAACTACTTAAGAAGCAGTTGGTAACAAACTACATCCATGGCATTGTTCACAAAAAATATCTCCAAACAGTTACAAGTTACAAGCTAAAGTTGTCAACGGTTGTCAAGTTACAAGTTACTAAGTTGACACCAAACAGATACACCATAAGCTAGAGGTCTTCATGACCTATTGTTCACAGACTAACACAATGTCAATCTTACAAAAAATCAATGTCTTCCATAACATAATGTCTTCACAACCCTTCTACAACAGTTACTGTATCCACAACCCTTTTATTACAAAAAATCTTAGACAAACACAATGTCAATAGATTAACATTCATTGGCCCTGCGTCTTTTTCTTCCCTTTCTCCATTCTTTCAACATGTTGATGAAAACCTGGTGGATGGTTTGCAGCTGTCCCTTGACCCCTTTGTATGTCGAAATCATGTGGGGCTGTTCCAAATATTATGCCGCCAACTTTGGGAGGACCCCAAGAGCATAATGGTCCACCACCTGGAACTGGTGGAGGACCATCGCCATCAGATCAACAACAAGCTTCTGCTTTTTGGCAGGTTCTCTTCCATTACTAACATGTTCCCTCAGCCTACCACCTGCCTTAGTCCTTGTTTCCAATCATAGGGTTGCCCTCTGTTTGCTTCCAAAGATTGTTGATGCTTGCATGTTAGATATACAATTAGACCACTACATTTGTTGCCCTCTTAATTTCATGAATATGAAGAATTACTCACATTTTGTTTGTAGGAATAAGGTGTTGCTTTTCTGACTGGTTGGGTGGTAGCATTTGCATGTCCTGTCCTTTCTAAACCAGAAGTTGGTACTCCCACAGAATTTGACACATGTTGTGCTGCGGTCTGGGATGCTGCAGCCTATGATGTAGTATGTGAAGCTAGCCTAAATGCAATATGGGATGAAAGTTGTGAGGTTGGCCTAAATGCAAGTTGTGAGACATCAAGGGGTGCAAGCTGTGAGGCTGGCTTGAATGCAAGCTGTGAGATATCATGGGGTGCAAGTTGTGAGGCTGGCCTGAATGCAGGCTGTGAGACTTGTTGTGATGCCGGCTGTGAAAGTGTTTGAGTTGTGGTGGTTGAAAAACAACCAGACTGTGATCCTCCTGCCCTTTGTGAACCTTATGGTGTGCTCACTCTTCTCCTATTCCTGCCGGCAGTTGAAGTGGTAGTTGAAGGTACATCTAACTACAAACACAGAGACAATGAAAAAATAAGTGAATAATTATACCAATTTAGTAAGTACAACAGTAAGCACCAATTCTCAAATAACTTGAGTGGATACCATGTCCAAATTCCAGTCAATTCCTGTTGTATCCCTTTAGTATTGTCAGGCACGTGACCTTCTTTCATCTTGTCTCTGCCTGGCAATACATGACCTTTTATTGTGGCCAAACTTCATGCAATACCCACATTGATTCTTCTTACCTAATTGCACTTGAATTTCTAGGTTCATTAACACCCCTTTCTCTCACTTTCTTAGGCCTGCCAGGAGCTGCCCTACCCTTTGGTAGCTCAATATTTGGTTGGCTGCCTCTAGGCAATTGCTCTGCACTTGGCACAGGGTAGATCACATGGTCATATGCATTTAAATACATTCTCTTGCAATAGTACTCACTCAACTCTTCAGCTGGGTCCTGACCTTGGTGTAAAATGGCAGAAATTGCATAAGCACATGGGATACTAGTTACATCCCATTTCCTGCAGCCACAAGTGTGAGCTTCCATATCCACAACAAAATTTTTCACAAGGCACTCAACCTCAAACATCCCATTTCCTGCATATGTACACCAATAGTTGCTGGTTTCCTTCTCTTCCTTTTCTAGCTTCTTCCTAATCTTTGGCCCTAAGGCCTCCTCCATTGAAATTATCAATTCCCTCTTCCTCACATACCTCATCATCAACTTACATCTAATCCCTTCCAACATGCTCAAGATTGTCTAGTCACAGAATTTTTTGATCCATGAATTGAAAGCCTAGCAAGTGTTGTTGTGTAAGAGGCCGGACTTACAATGTGTATTGAACCATCCCCTACACCAAGTGTTAGGATCAATCTTCTCTAGGTAGGCATGTGTATCCTTGCTAGCTCTCTTTACATCTTCCATTACTTCGTAGAATTCCATCCTTGTGTAGGATGTGACAGCTCGCTAGAGAAGATCCTTCAATAGCACACCTTGATGACCATGATTTCTAAAATTTACGTACAAGTGTCTAACACATGTACGATGCTTGACTGCAGACATACTTGTTCTATGCTTGGAATGAGGCCCTACACAACAGTTGAAAATTAGTTGCATTACAATAAACATTCCATTTATGCAGAATTAAACAAATGACTACAACTACTTTATCTTTTGTCGATCCAAAATAAAAGTTAACCCATGTCGAGTAGGGCCAAGATCTGTAACAAGTGCCTCTAGAAACCATGTCCAACAATCTTTCGTCTCAACCTCTACAACAGCCATTGCAATAAGGTACATGTTGTTGTTTGCATCCCTGCCCACAGTAGACATGAACTACCCCTTATACATTCCCTTAAGGAAACAAGCATTAAGACCCACAACAACAACCCTACAGAAAACCATTCTTCATGGTTGCCAAAGAAATGTAAAGCCTCTGAAATCCACATGGCACCTAAGACATTGGTCTCTCAACCATCAATATCAAACAACTACCTATATTAGTCCTCCTCACCATAGAGCAATAATCCCACAATCGATGGTACTGTTCATCCTCCTTGCTATAGATCATTTCTCTTGCTTTTTTCCTTGCCCTATACAGGAAACTCACATGAGCATCAACATTATACTTGGTCTTCACCTTTTCTGCAAGACATCTATTGGCATGGTTGGCTGCTCCCTAAAGGACTCCATACACCAATCAGCAATCCAGCTTGAAGTTATCATATGATTTTGTACATCCTATTGCAGCTGTGTTTGAGCCTTAGGGATACTAAAAGGAATGTCATCTCATCCTTCAGTTGCCTCCCATATACCCTATACCTAGACCTTTCATCCTTTGCAAACAATAATAATCCTCTTCTTTTCATTTTTCTTGAATTTCAAATCCTTCCCTATAAGAATATTGTATTGTTTCACAGCTTTTCTAAATTCAACTGCATCATGAAATGTATTCCCTAAAACCAATGTGGGATTACCGATGTCAGTAGGATCAAAAGGAACTCTTTTGGTTACTGTGACGCTCCGCCTAGTGGGAATAGCAATTAACTAGTAATTGACCCCACGGCGCGCCACCCCAGCCATGCCCCTCCGAGACACGACCTCCGGGAAATCACTTTCCTCATCATAACGAGAAAACTGCAGCGGAAGACTTTATCAAGATTATGGATTTAAGAGATAGTAAATAAAACATCACATAACAATACCAGAGATAGAATAATACATCCATAACATAACAAGTAGTCATCAACGTACCGGTCATCAGACCGTCAATAAGAGAAACAGATACATCCCAAAATATGTTACATCAGCATAATTCTCAAAAGATCAATAGATCAAAGCCTAAACCTAAGTTTAACAAAGCTAACGAGATCAGAATCTCGATCATGTCTGCATGGGCAGATCTTCCATTCTCCCACATCGTCCTAAGCCCGGGTCCATGTCCTCAAAAATTACCCGTATTAGGTCCTGAACAATCACCCACATAACCTCAGATGGCATCCTCGTCTAGTGCAGCTAAACCGCATAATTATTCGTAATGATGGGGAAAGACATAAACAAAAGGGTAAGTCTAAGACTTAGTGATTTTTAATGTAGATAATGCCCATGCCAATTTTTGGAAATAAACTCAGATATTTATTGAACAAAACAGTTCCTTGATGACAGATTATTTATGCGTGATATATGTATAAGAATAATATATGCATATGGTCTCAACAATAGTCATAGTTCAACAATATGGTCTACCGAGATATTACCCCTTCTCAGTAGGGTTGATGCTATCCCGAGGGAACTATAATACAATGCCAGTGCCCCAGCTATTGCATAACATACTATACGTAACATTAGTGGCACGATCGGGTCCGATCCGAATGGCCCACACCAACTAATGACGTCCGTCCTGTAGTGACCAAACCATTGGGAATGGTTGCATCAAGGTCACGAAACCAATGGATCCACAGCTATCACATAACGCACACATTTGACCATAAAGCTAACATGTATAGTAAGCCCATGGCCATTACTACTGCACGTACTAGTGTACCATGTCATACGATGTAAATAATCTTGTCTGTATTTTTCATGCATGTCTTTTTACAAGCCTCACTTGGTTGATAGATTTAGCACAACGTTTTTCCCAAAATGACAGAGTTCATGTGCAACAAGTATAAACTGTGAGAGTTGTAAAATATGCATGTTTTTTGGTACACAAAATAAACGTGCAGTGCATGGAAAATAACAATACGCATTATGTGAGTTAAAACTCACCTGGGTCGATACGCGTCTTTGAAAATTTCAAAAGGTCTGGGTTCTCCAAATCTGTGGAAAACCTTCTATTAGTCATAATCCCACTATAACAACCCTAAATCAAGGAAAACATAAGCTATGGGACATTTGGAGAAAATAGGGTTTTCCTGCCACACAGTGACCGTACGTCCGGGCTCGGGTGCGTACGTCTGCCGTGCAACGACAAGCCGTACGTCCAATCTCGACATTATACGTCCGCTATATGGGTTCTCGGGGAGAACCTCATTTTCTCTCCACTGTCCGCCTATCCTTCGACTCCTAGGGCTACTGGGTACTACCTAAAGCCCTTTTAGTCCAGTTTAAAACTTCCATGCAACGTAACAATGCTAAACTAACCAAATGTTAACCCAAGTGGGTTTTAAGGTGCAACTAGGCTAACCACTACATCTAGACAATAATCAAGCAACATAACTAAATAAAAGCTATGGATCGAACGTTACCTCCTTGAAACAAAACTGCAAGAGTTCAGCTTCACGAACGTTCTGAACTCGCAAATTCCTTGCACACACGCTCACCAAACACTCACTAAGCTTGAAAACACTTTGGAAATACTTTGGCAGCCTAGGGGCGTTCTGAAAACTGTGTAAAACGAGGGGGTAGGGCTCTATTTATTGGCCCAGAAAGCAGCGGACGTCTGGCCAAGGGGCATACGTCCGGTGGTTCTTGCCCAGTGGTTCAAAGGCTGTCTCATATGTCCAGGTATTATCCAGAAGGTATTCAAAAAGTAGCGTACGTCCGGTGGTCCCGCGTACGTCCACCGACGGTTCTGAGCGTACATCCAGGGTCCCCCACAGACGTCTGCACTACAACGGCGTCGTCGCCTAACCTAGGGTACGTCTGCCCAAAGGTTCAAATTACCCCTCTAGCAGCCTTAGTGATCCAAAGCCCAAATCAACTTTCCCAACTAAGCCACTTAAGCCTAGTTAGAAATTTGGGTCACTAGATTCTACCCTCCTTATAAGAATTTCGTCCTCGAAATTCCGAGACAATACCAAAAGAACAGTACTCAAAGAGATGTAGAATGTTACCTCTTGTCCATAAGTCATTCCTGTCATGCTCGGTAGGTTCCTGAATTATTCGTCCCATCCTTTAATCGGTAAATTCTCCTCTTCAAATAATTGCGGAAAATCACCTCGTAAGTTGTCGAGTGCATCGTATTCGATGTTGCCCACACTATACCAATCCTCATCAATTTCTACTCCCAAATCTATCCACTCGCAGAAAGATTAGTTCCATACACAATCTGGGTCGATTGGTATAGGTGCCATAATCCTGAAGAGAAAACAACCCTTTCTTAGTCAACTATTTCCTTACCCAAAAATGAAAATAGGTATATTGTCCAAGTAAATTCTCAAAAGAAAGAGTCATACACAATCATTCAAACAAATGCGGGTAATGACTCCGCATATCATGTTCTACTTTCCATGATGCCTCCTCCACTCCATGATTACGCCACAGTACCTTGACGATAGGAATCGTTTTAGTACGTAACACCTATTCCTTCTTATCCACAATTCTAACTAGTTCCTCCACATAGGTTAATCCCTCTTGGATACCCAATGGCTCATACTCCACAATTACTTCGGGGTTAGCGATGTACTTCATTAGCATTGATATATGGAAAACATCATGCGTCGTAATCAGATCTGGGGGTAAGGCAATCCTATATGCTAACTTCCCCACTTTCTGAGTAATTTCGAACAGTCCAATGAATCTAGGGCTAAGCTTCCCCTTCTTTCCAAACCGCATTACTCCCCTCATAGGTGATACCTTTAGTAACACACAATCTCCACTTCGAATTCCAAAGGCCTCCTTTGTTTATCAGCATAACTCTTCTACCAACTCTGAGTTGCACTCATGCGCTCCTTGATGACACACACCTTCTCACGAGTGTCTTGAATTAGCTCCGGCCCCAACGTCTGTCTTTCACCAATGTTGTCCCAATACAAAGGTGATTGGCACTTTCATCCATAAATGCTTCATACGGCGGCATTCCAATAGTCGCCTGATAATTGTTATTGTAGGCAAACTTGATCGAAGGTACGTACTGAACCCAGCTTCCTTTGAATTCCAACACACATGCCCTCAACATATCTTCTAAGATCTGGTTCGTCCGCTTAGATTGACCGTATGTTTGAGGATGAAAAGCAGTACTAAACTTTAGTTCTATCCCCATTTCCTTCTGAAGACCTTGCCAGAACCTTGAGGTAAACCGTGAGTCTCTGTCCGAAATGATTGCTGAGGGTACCCCATGTAAATGAACTACATTCTGGACATATAGTCTAGCCAACTTATCCATTGGATCCTTAACCTTTATGGGAATAAAATGAGCACTCTTGTCAATCGGTCAACAACAACCCAAATGGAATCTTCACCAGTGGGTGTCTTGGGTAATCTTAAAATAAAATCTATAGCAATTTTTCCCACTTTCACTTTGGTATAAGCAACGGCTTAAGCGTTCCTGCCGCCTCTAATGTTTCGCCTTCACTTGTTGGCAGGTCGAACACTGCTCTACAAACTTCGCAATGTCCTTTTTCATATTGTTCCACCAATATGACCCCTTCACGTCACGGTACATCTTGGTGCCTCCAGGATGCACAGTGTATGGAGAAAGATGAGCCTCACTCATTATCTCCTTCCTCAGTTCTCAATTCTGGTATACATACTTGCCTGAAATGGGTGAGTAGCCCGTCCTCCTTAAGACAAAACTCCTTTGCCTTACCTTCTGCAAGCAGTT
Source organism: Carpinus viminea (assembly GCA_013348765.1). NCBI lineage: Eukaryota > Viridiplantae > Streptophyta > Magnoliopsida > Fagales > Betulaceae > Carpinus > Carpinus viminea. Next base: position 19,166,004 of record CP054674.1, read on the forward strand.
GCTTGATCTTGGCACACTCAGGATCTTCGAGCTGAGCTGCCTTGATTATTGAAAGCAATTCTGACTGAACCATCAGGTTAGCCAAGTGTACAGGCATCCCTTTGCCTACTACTTCCAGGCCCATCCCAGTGAGTTCCTTAATCAACTGGGGTTGAGAAATCCCTAGAGCAGCAAGGTCCGTCGTTGATTTCCTGCTCAACGCTTCTGCTACTACATTAGCCTTGCCGGGATGATAATTGATCTCACAATCATAATCCTTGATCAATTCTAGCCACTTCCTCTATCTCATGTTTAGCTCCTTTTGAGTGAAGAGATACTTCAAGCTTTTGTGGTCCATGTAGATCTTGTATTGCTCACCGTACAAGTAGTGTCTCCAAATCTTAAGAGCAAACACAACCGCTGCCAACTCCAGGTCGTGTGTAGGGTAGTTCGCTCATATGGTTTCAGTTGGCTTGAAGCGTAAGCAATAACATTGCCGTTCTGCATCAATACGCAACCCAAACCCTTCTTAGAAGCGTCATTATACACTACAAAATTAACAGATTCCGTCAGGCAATGCCAACACTGGAGTAGTTACCAATCGCCTCTTCAGCTCTTGGAAACATTGCTCACACTCGTTTGTCCAGACAAAACATGCAGTTTTCCTAGTCAAAGCAGTAAGCGGTCCTGACAGCTTCGAAAAACCTTCGATGAAGCATCGGTAGTAACCAGCGAGTCCCAAAAAACTCCGAAACATGCTAGTTGGCCTTGTCCACTCGACCACAGCCTTCACTTTTTTTGGGTCAACTGCTACTCTTTTTTTCGAAATAACATGTCCGAGGAAAGACACGCTATCCAGCCAAAACTCGCACTTCTTGAGTTTAGCATAGAGCTTCTTGCTCCTAAGCCTCTTCAGTACCTTGCGTAAGTGCTCCTCGTGCTCCTCTGACGTCTTTGAGTAAATCAGTATGTCGTCGATAAAGACAACGGTGAACTGATCCAAATAGTCGTGAAAGACTCTGTTCATCGTGTCCATAAAGACTGTTGGCGCATTAGTTAGTCCGAAAGACATAACTAAGAACTTGTAGTGTCCATAACGAGTCCCAAAGGCTGTTTTAGGAATGTCCTCCTCCTTCACACGTACTTGGTGATAGCCCGAGCGCAAATTGACCTTAGAAAACACCCGCGCCCCTTGCAGCTGATCTAACAGGTCGTCGATCCTTGGCAGAGGATATCGATTCTTGATCATCACCTTATTCAACTCCCGATAGTCAATGCACATCCTCATCGACCCGTCTTTCTTCTTGACAAACAACATCGATGCTCCCCACAGTGATATACTAGGGCGAATGAAACCCTTGTCCAAGAGTTCTTGGAGTTGTTCCTTTAACTCCTTCAACTCTGAAGACACCATCCTATATGATGTCTTTGAGATAGGATTAGTGCCTAGCACACATTCAATCCTAAACTCCACGTCCCTCTATGGTGGTAATCCAGAGTAGTCCGACGAAAAGACATCTAGATACTTGGACACCAAAGGAATATCTTCCAGATTCTTCTTTGCTTGCTTCGTTGGAGTGACAATGAATGCCAAAAACGCCTGATCACCTTCGACGATGAGCTTCCTTGCCTGCGTGGCTGAAATCGTTGGAGGTAAGGACCTCGCTCGTTTTCCCACATATGTCACCTTTCCTTCTCCCTAAGGCGTAAGTGTCACTTGCTTTAGAACGCAATCGATAATTGCCAAGTGCTTCATCAACTAGTCCATTCCGAGAATAATGTCCTAACTAAACATAGGGAGAACTACTAAGTTTGCGGGAAGTACTCTTCCACAAATGCTAACAGGGCATTCGCAAACTACACGCTTACAGACCATAGTTTTCCCTACGGGTGTAGTTACAGCTAAACCAGGTTCCAAAGTTCTCACTATAAGTCTAGACAACCTTACAAATACTACAAATACGAAAGAGTGGGTAGCCCTTGAATCAAACAAAACTGAAGCTTCAAATCCAAGTATAGGGATAGTACCTGTCACCACTTTCGATCCTCCTTCCGATTCTCCTGGAACAATTGCGTAAACCTTGGCTGGTGCCAAAGGCTTCTGAGCAGCCCCCTTGCTCACGCAATCTTTGCTGAAGTGCCCAAACTGGCCACAGCAATAGCAAGTCTTGGTTGCCATCCTACAGGGCCTCCAGTGCACTCGTTACACTTCTTGCACAGCTCCGACATCTGATTCCTTTACGACGAAGTTGGAGGGTTACCAAAGGTATGTCCTTATGGCCTCTGGGGTGGAAAACTCCCCACCGCCATCCTCTTAGCTGGCCCAGCTCCTCCGACCGAAGTACCAGTTCTTGAGTCCTCCTCTTCTGATCCGTATACTCAACCACATTCTCCTTCAAACTCTCCTCATAGATTGATGCCTTATCGACCAATTGGGAGAAATCCCGAATGTCAAAACAGCTCATCATAATCCGAATGCAAGAGTTCAACCCTCGTTCGAACTTCTTAGCCTTCTTCTCCTCAGTCGGGATGAGGTACAGTCCAAAATGCGACAACTGAAGAAACTTTGCAGCATACTCAATCACTGACATTTCTCCTTGGACCAGGTCTAAAAATTCCCGTGCCTTCGCCTCTTGCACGACTCTAGGAAAGAAGTGCCGATTAAACTCGTGCTTAAAGACTTCCCAAGAAATGGCAGTCTCCGAACCTAAGTCAGCGACAAGCACTACTTTCTTATCCTGCCACCAGCGCTTAGCTTCCCTAGTTAGCTTATAAGTAGCATAAGCCACCTTCTGCTCATTGGTACATCCGAGAGTAGCTAGCAACTCCTCCACGTCATTCAACCAATTTTCAGCACTAGTGTGGTCGCCTTTCCCATCAAAACTCTCCGAGTGATGACTACAGAAATCCTTTAGTGAACATCTAGTTCCTTCAACTGGCTGTCTCGCCATCCTATCGCGATCAATGGCCAAAACCAACTGATTGATTGCTTCCATCACTTGACTCCCAGGGAGTGTCGACTCCTCAACAGGAATGTCCACAGGTTCCGGGTGAACACTTCCTTCTCCGATCTCCAACGCATTAGGTCCAGTCATCGGGTTCCTTTTGCCATTCTCTGCAGGAAGAGCAGAGTTAGAACCGACTCTACTAGAACCAAGTGAACAAACCTAGAGGCTAAGTCCTAATCGCTTATCTAGCCTAATCTCTAGTGTGATCATGGCCTAAGTTCTCTTTTTTCCCTCTATCCTATAGTCTTCTCAGAGCAAAGAGCTCTGATACCAACTGTGACGCCCCAGCTAGTGGGAATATCAATTAACCAGTAATTGACCTCACAGCGCGCCATCCCAGCCATGTCCCTCCGAGACACGACCTCTAGGAAATCACTTTCCTCGTCGTAACGAGAAAACTGCAGCGGAAGACTTTACCAAGACTATGGGATTTAAGAGATAGTAAATAAAACATCGCATAACAATACTAGAGATAGAATAATACATCCATAACATAACAAGTAGTCATCAATGTACCGGTCATCAGACCATCAATGAGAAACAGATACATCCCAAAATATGTTACATCAGCATAATTCTCAAAAGATCAACAGATCAAAGCCTAGACCTAAATTTTAACAAAGCTAACGAGATTAGAATCTCGATCATGTTTGCACCGACAGATCTTCCATTCTCCCACATGTCCTAAGCCAAACCGGGTCCATGTCCTCAAAAATTACCTATATTAGGTCCTAAGCAATCACCCACATAACCTCCGATGGCATCCTCGTCTAGTGCAGCTAAACCGCGTAATTATTCGTAATGATGGGGAAAGACATAAACAAAAGGGTAAGTCTAAGACTTAGTGATTTTTAACGCAGATAATGCCCATGCCAGTTTTTGGAAATGAACTCAGATATTTATTGAACAAAACAGTTCCTCCATGATAAATTATTTATGCGTGATATATGTATAAGAATGATATATGCATATGGTCTCAACAATAGTCATAGTTCAACAGTATGGTCTACTCGAGATATTATCCCTTCTCAGCAGGGTTGATGCTGTCCCGAGGGGCCTATAATACAATGCCAGTGCCCCAGCCATTGCATAACATACCGTATGTAACATTAGTGGCACGATTGGGTCCAACCCCGAGTGGCCCACACCAACTAATGACGTCCGTCCTATAGTGACCAAACCATTGGGAATGGTTGCATCAAGGTCACGAAATCAATGGATCCACAGGCCTCACATAACGCACACATTTGACCATAAAGCTAACATGTATAGTAAGCCCATGGCCATTACTACCGCACATACCGGTGTACCATGTCATACGATGCAAATAATCTTGTCTGTATTTTACATGCATATCTTTTTACAAGCCTCACTTGGTTAACAGATTCAGCACAACGTTTTTCCCAAAATGACAAAGTTCATGTGCAACAAGTACAAACTGTGAGAGTTGTAAAATATGCATGTTTTCTTGGTACATAAAATAAACGTGCAATGCATGGAAAATAACAATGCGCATTATGTGAGTTAAAACTCACCTGAGTCGATACGCGTCTCTAAAAATTTTGAAAGGTCCAGGTATTGTCTGGGCTAGGAGTTCTCCTTGCTTTCTGACATTCATCTCTTTAGCCAACTACCCCACTTGTATTTCTAACCTTTGAATAGATTGTTCATGCTTGGCGGTGGTTTGTCTTTGTTCATTCCGAAATTGTTTCTCCTCTACCATAAACTGCTCTTGTGTCTTCAGCATTTGTTGTTGTTGAGTCGTAACTTGCTGCTATGATGTCACCAATTGCATTACAAGACTCTCTAAGTCACTCTTCTTTGACTCTTGAATTGGTTGGGCTGCTTGCTGGGAGTTCCTTTGCTGCCCTTAATTGTTACTCCATGAGAAGTTTGGGTGGTTTCGCCACCCTCGATTGTAAGTGTTGGAGTATGGGTTATTCTTGGGAGGATAATTGTTCTGTCCCACATAATTTGCTTGCTCTTGATCTGCAGATGAATACAAAGGGCAAGTTTCAGTTGTGTGATCAAATTGAGAACAAATAGCACATACCTGGGGTGGAACAGCTTGTTGACTAGGTGAGATGTTTTGTAAGGCCATGGCCTTGACAATCATGTCTAACTTTCTGTCCACAGCAACCATGTGACTTGGAGATCCACCATTTATGTTCACTTCATACATGCCTTTACTCTTTACTCCTTGCCTTCCTCTGGATGAGAATTGTTGGGAGTACTCACTTAATGTTTCAAATAGTTCCATGGCTTCTTCACTACTCTTTTCCATCAGCACTCCTCCACAACCAAAATCAACCACTCCTTTATTTGCGTCATTTAGGCCTTTATAAAAAGCCTGTACCAATTCATCTTGAGGGAGCTTGTGATGTTGGCACTTCAGAAGCAAGTCATTGAAATGCCCCCATGCTTCAAAGAATAAGTCGCCATCTCTTTGTTGCCAAGCTTGAATTTCCTTCCTCATCTGTCTTGTCTTCTGAGCTGGAAAGAATTTCTTTAAAAATTTACTGGACAGCGCTTCCCAAGTATGGATGGTATTTGAAGGCATTGAGTTGTACCACAATCTTGCATTGTCTTTCAAAGAAAAAAAAGGGAAGAGAATCATCCCAATTCCTTCTTGATCCAGGCCTTGAACATGTTGAAACTTGCAAAGATCAGTGAATTCCCTTATGTGCAAGTTTGGATCCTCAGTCGGCGTGCCTCTAAAGTGTGTCAATGCATTGAGTATTTGTGGAGATATGTAGTAGTTGCCTTCGGCCTCAGGTTGATAGGCAATGCATGATGTTTGGTTGGGATTGTCAGGAATGAAAGCCTGTTTCATGGGCCTTCGTTCTGGTGGCAGTTGGTTGACAAGTTGTGGTTGGTTGACATGCTGTTCCGCCATAACTTCTTCTTCTTGAAGTTCTTCTTCTTCTTCCTCAACGTTGTCTCTGGGCTTCTGTCAAATGGTCCGCTCAATCTTGTATCAAGTGGAAAAATAGCCGGATTCATGGAGCGAAGCCCTTGCATGAATTAGATGAAATTTCGGTAGTCATAGCAGCTTCAGTACTACTATTGATGTCTTTCGAACTATGTTGACGCATAACTCAAATAATGCAGAAAATCAGAGAAATTTTTTTTTGAAAATTTAAAAACAAAACTAATAACAAGATAATTCTAAACTTAAATTAAACAAAAACATAATAAATAAAAACTATCGATCCCATAGGGATTGATAAATTTTGCTTAAAATTAAATTCGCAATATAAAATAAAAGAGAGAAAAATTGAGTTTGATTAAATAATGAGAAAGAGGTAGGGCTTTGATTTCCACCGCTAATCATGCTTATATAATAAAACAATATGCCAATACTTAAATTACATGATGAGTATTTAATGGTTGCCAGCCTAAGGGCATGGTGTATACTCCTTAAGCTATTGGTTTCCCTAAGCAACGAGTTAGGCATGGTGTATACTCTAACTCTTTTCTTTCCTAAAGGATTTAGTAAGTTGTATACTAAGTTGTTCTCTAGGAAAGCATATGAACTGTGAAAACCGACAATCACATGAGACCTAGGGCATGGTGTATACTCCCGGTTTCCCATGTTGATTAACCCAAGAACCCGGCATGGATTACTTTTGTTACTTATGTTAAACCCAGGACTCGATCATCCAAATTGATTTAACTAACAAGTCCATACCACATGCATATCTTGATTAAGCAGACACATGAGGAATTCATGAAAACAAGTATTAATCAAGTTAAATACTATCATGCAATTATCGCAAAGGCGCCAATATTGAATTAAAATATAAACATAATTAGGGCTTCAATCTAGCCTTATTGAAAGGTTTAGTTGCACATAATTAAAACAAAACTAAAAAGAAAAGGAAAAGGAAATAACGAAAACCACTCCTAAAAGTAGACTCCAAATTCTCCTCTCTGAAATTGTGTCTCTAAAATTGTGTACGGAATTATGTGGCTTAGAGGTCTATTTATAGGCCTTAGGAGAGTCCTAGAAACACTAGTAAACGTAGAAAATTCGGAATTCCATCTCCTAGTCAAATTAGGAGATAATCCTATTACAAATCGGAGTAGGATTCGTCCAGAATTGGGCTTCTAACTTGTGGGGTAGTTTTGGAATTTCGGCGGTCCGAATTGAGAAAATGCTATTTCACAATCATTTGTAGGATTTTGAGTTAGATTTTCAATTCCATTTGAATCACCGTAATCCGATATTTGAGCTGAAAGTTATGGCCAAAATACGCAGAATCCAAATTTGTATCCAATCCGATTTTGACTTCAATTTGATAAATTCCGATTACTCATTTCCATCTTCTAGATTTTTCCAATTTGCCCTTTAAGCTTGAAACTTTCCCAGAAATGCTTCATTTTCTTCCATGACCTACAAAAACACAAAAAACACAAAAAGGAAATAAAATAGAACAAAATAACAAAAACTAAGAAATTAACAAACGTAAATTAAGGGCTAAAATATGAATATTTTGGCACTTATCAGTCCCTCCGCTTCCATAGGCTTTGTGTCCTCCACTCTTTCAGCAGCAGGGACTGGGGCCCTAATGCCTCTTGGCATGTGTGATTGGCTTTGGTTCCACTAGTTTCTGCCAAAGAATGGGTGCTCCTTGACAGGTCCATCTTCAGTGGTGCCCTTGATATCCTTCTTTTTCAAGATATGAGTGAGTAAAAATGGGAATGGCAGCCCCCATGAATTTGTAGTGGTGGATATGTGCATGTATCCAATCCCAAAACTTATGAATTTGGTTCCAGATTATCGAAGGGATGGAATACCAATGACCTTTATGGAAGGCATTGTGACGCCCCGCCCAATGAGAATATCAATTAACTAGTAATTAACCCCACTGCGCGCCATCCTAGCCATGCCTCTCCGAGACACAACCTCCGAAAAATCAATTTCCCCATCGTAACAAGAAAACTGCAACAGAAGACTTTACCAAGACTATAGGATTAAGAGGCAATAATAGAAACACCACACAACAATACCAGAGATAAAGTTCTACATCCATAATATGATAGATAATCATCAATGTACTAGTTAACAGACCATCATCTGGAAAATAAATACAACCCAAAATAGGATACATCAACATTGTTCACAAAAGATCAACAAATCAGAGACTAGACTTAAGCTTCAACAGAGCTAATGAGATCAGAATATCCATCATGTCTGCACGGGCATATCTTCCATCCTCCCACATCGTCCTAAGCCAAACAGATCCATATCCTCAAAGATTACCCATATCAGGTCCTAAGCAATTACCCAAGTAGTCTCCAACAGCATCTCTGTCTAGGGCAGCTAAACCGTGCAATTATTCGTAATGATGGGGAAAGACATAAATAAAGGGGGTAAGTCTAAGACGTAGTGATTTTTAACGCAAATAATGCCCATGCCAGTTTTAATAATGAATTCAGGTGTTTAATAAGCGAAAGCAATTTCATCATGACATTTTAATTATGCGTGATATATATATAATGATGATATATGCATATGATGTAAACAATAGTCATAGTTCAACAGTATGGTCTACCCGAGATATTACCCCTTCTTAGCAGGGTTGATGCTATCCCGAGGGACCTATAATACAATGCCAATGCCCCCGCCATTGTACAACATACCGTACGTAACATTAGTGGCATGATCGAATCCGACTCCGAGTGGCCCACACTAACTAATGACGTCCGTTGTAGTGACCGAACCATTGGGAATGGTTGCATCAAGGTCACGAAACTAATGGATCCACAGTCCTCACATAACGCACACATTTGACCATAAAACTGACATGTATAGTAAGCCTATGGCCATTACTATCGTACGTATTGGTGTACCATGTCATACAATGCAATTATCTTGTCTGTATTTTACATGCATGTCATTTTACAAGTCCCACTTGATTAACAAGTTAGCACAATGTTTTTTTCAAAATGACAGAGTTCATGTGTAATAAGTATAAAATGTGAGAGTTGTAAAATATGCATGTTTGTTCGGTACACAAAATAGACGTGTAGTGCATAGAAAATAACAATACGCATTATATGAATTAAAACTTACCTAGATCGATAAGTGTCTCTGAAAAATCCAATAGATCTGGGTTCTTCAAATCTATGGAAAACCTTCTATTATTCATAATTCTACTAAAACAGCTATAAAGTAAGAAAAACAGGAGCTATGGGACGTTTGGTGAAAATAGGGTTTCTCTGCCACACAGTGACTGTACGTCCGGGCTCGGGTGTGTACGTCCGTCGTGTTACAATAAGCCGTACATCCGGCACAACACCGTACATCCGCTGCATAGGTTCTTGTGGATAACCTCATTTTCTCTCCATTATTCGCCTATTCTCCGACTCTAGGGCTATTAGGAACAACCTAAAGCCTACTAGTCTAGTTTACAACCTCCATGCAATGTAACAACGCTAAGCTAACAAGAACGCTAACCCAAACGGGTTTTAAAGTACAACTAAGCTAACAACTACCATTAAACACTAAACAAGCAGCATAATGACATAAATTAAAGCTAAGGATCGAACATTACCTCCTTGAAACAAAACCGCAAGAGTTTGGCCTCACGAACGTTCTGAAACTCGCAAATGCCTCACACACATGCTCACAACACACTTAAAACACTTGAAAACACTCTAGGAACACTTTGGTAGCCTGGGGGTGTATGGAAATTGTGAGAAACATGAAGGGGGTAGGGGTCTATTTATAGGCCCATAAAGCAGCGAACATCCGCCAAGAGGCGTATGTCCTATGGTTCTTGTCCAGCGGTTCAATGGCTACCTCGTACATCTAGGTATTATCCATAGGGTATTCAAAAAGTAGCGTATGTCCGGTGGTCCCCCCCGTATGTCCGCACTACAGATAGCAGTGTACGTCCGTCAACCCTAGCATACGTCTGTCCAAAAGTCCAAATTACCCCTTTAGTGTCCTTAGTGACCCAAAGCCCAAATTAACTCCACCAACTAAGCTACTTATGCCTAGTTAATAATTTGGGTCACTACAGGCATACAACGCTTGAATGAACTGGTCACGCCTTTGCATCTTGTGTCCCAATGGGCACACATTACGCTACAAAATAGAGCCCACAAGCTAGAGTTATGGAGGCAACTTGGACCGGCTACCAACATTATTTTTGTCATCTGCATATTGCCCCGCACACATATCTTCAATTGTTTATGAAATGTAGAATGATTCTAGCTACTCGTCCAGCTGTGCATCTTCAAGGGGGTGTTCATCGTTGCATTTAAGAGTAGTGGCAATATCAAAAGAGGTCACTTCAACTTGCTTGCCTTGAACAGTTGAGAACAAAACACCCTGCCGATTGCAGTCAGTGAATAGATTCTCATAGAATTGAACAATCAGCTTTGTGTAGGCGGTGGAGGTGACAGGCTTGAATAACTTCTTCAACCCACGGTGTTTGAATTCTTGGATCGCCCATTGGGTTGCTTCAAAGTTCTTGAAATCACCGTCAATGTTAAAAGTTGTCTTAAAAATGATCTCTCGTTGCTCAATAGTGGGACGGGAGGATTGAGCTCGAGAACCTAAAGCTTGAGAGGTGGAAGGAGTGGTCTTAGGCATCTTTGAGTGCCAGTCAGGAATTCTGTCAAACAGGTGGTGGGTAGCTTTCAAACCCACCTCTGAAATTATCCAACCCCCTGCAAAACATAAGAAAAACCAACCACAGAGGAAAACTACAATCCGTATACATAGATTGTAGTCGTCAAAAAATAAAAAAATAAAAAACTTTGGGAGATGGGGAGTGATGGACCAAATGTGTAAAAGGGGGAGAAAGGAGCAATTGGGTGAGGGTGCTGTAATACCTCGATAAAAATCGACCTTTTTACTAAACGAAATCTTTCCATAAAAGCAATCAACAAAGGTCTTCAAAAATGGTGTTTAATTTGACCCAAAATCCTTAGCGTTAACCTAATCACACTTTAAACCTTTAGAAAATAGAAGCCAAACACTAACCTTCAGGAGGCAGACGTACATTAGGTTTGGCGGATGTATGGGCAGGACCACTAGACGTACGCTCTGCAAATAGTACAACGGACATACGTGGGACCAATGGACGTATGCTACTTTTTGGGATACCCTTTGGGTAATACCTAGACATACGAGACACCCTTTGGACCACTATGCAAAGACCACCGGACGTACACTAGGCTTGCCGGACGTCCGCTACTCTGTCAAAGAGTTGGTGGCGAACTTTTCCTATAAATAGCCTGTCCCACCTCTCATTTCTCGTGCCTGTTTCCTTTCCCAAGTATGTCCTAGGCTGCCAAAATCATTCCCTTGAGTTTTGAGTGAGAAATTGGCGAAAGTGAGCTTGAAGGAGGAGTTTTAGAGGGGAGACCATATATGTGCTTAGCTTCGGGGTAAGCTTTGTTCTCTTTGTGTTTAGCATTATTTTAACTTATATTTTTGCCTTGATGTGGTTTTCCAAGTGTTCATAATCTCAACGTAGGTCGGTCCATCAATGCTGCCAACACTTTCATTGTTGATAGTTGTTCCATCTGTTCTAGTCCTATGCACTTAGCAAAGAATTGTCCATTTGTATCGATCTTTTCTGAGTACTCAATGGAAAAAGTGAACACTTTCAATGATTATTGAAAGTAGTTAAATGGACCTTATTCAAAGACCTACAACCCAGGGTGGCGTAACCACCCTAATTTTTCATGGAAGCAGAACCAATCAGTGAACCAGGGAGGAGCTTCGCATCATGCTCACAATCAATACCCTCTAGGATTCCCTTCAACTATTCCCAATCATGGTCACTCAGCAGCCAGTGTCAACATCTGCTTACCAAGCCCCCAATCAAGCCCCAACGTCGATGTCATAGTCATTGGAAAAGACCCTCAGGGATTTTATGAAAATGGCTGGTCAATCAATCAATGACATGAGGAGTACCACCATGGTGAACACCTAGGCGATTGCCAAGTTGGAGATGCAAATGAGTCAGTTAGCCAATCACCTAGGTGAGAGAGATAAGGGAAAGCTCCCAAGCCAACCCGTGACCAATCCTAAGGCATTTATGATTGGAAATTCTACAAGTTAGGCACATGGGCATGAACAAGTGTAGTCCATCATCACACTTAGGTCAGGGAGACAAGTGGACAATAAAGTAGTTTGAGAAGAAGAAGACCCGGTTGTGTTGCAAGGTAAAGAGAGTGGACAGAGATAAGGGGAAAAGTTGAGCCTTCTAGAGCCATACCCACTATTAAGGATCCCCAGAGGTCGTTTATCCCGAAAGCTCCATATCCAAAGTGATTGAAAACTCCTACAAAGAATGCACAGTTTGTTGAAATTTTGGAGGTGTTTAAGCAAGTTCAAATAAACATCCCGTTTTTTTATGCAATTCAACAAATGCCATCATATGCTAAATTCTTGAAGGATTTGGTCACGATCAAGAGGAAAACAAGTGTCCCAAAGAAACCATATTTGACCGAGCAAGTGAGCTCCATCCTCCAGTGCAAGTTGCCAATCAAGTATAAAGACCCTAAGTGTCCAACCATTTCTTGCATGATAGGAGCCGATCAAATTGAAAGGGCATTGTTGGATCTGGTGGCAAGTGTGAATCTCCTGCCCTATTAAGTTTATCTACAATTGGGGTTGGGAGAATTGAAGCCTACTTCTATGATGCTCCAATTGGCTGGCAGGTTAGTGAAAAGACCAAGGGGAATAATTGAGGATGTATTGATCAAGGTTGACAAGTTTTACTTTCCTGTGGACTTCATAGCGATAGACACGGAGCCAGAACATAAAATTGGGAGCCAGATTCCAGTGATTTTTGGGCAACCCTTCTTAGCTACGGCTAACGCCCTAATCAACTATAGGACAGGGGTGATGAAAATCTCATTTGGGAATATGACAATGGAGCTCAACATATTTGACATCAATAACCAACCACTCAATTATGATGAGGTCCGCCCTGTATGCTTAATTGAAGAGATCACTGATGAGATTGTAAGTGAGTTTAGCTTAGAGGATCCTGAGGTGGAGTACTTTGCTTAAGATGAAGATGACCTGGACCTTGACAAGCTAATTGGGCAAGATAGTGTTTTGTATGAGGCTAGCTTGGAGGACCCTGAGATAGAGTGTTTTGCACCATTTGGAGATGATCTTGATTTTAGTAAGTTACTTCAACAGGTTGAAACTATGCATGAGCTGAGTATGGAGGATCCTGAGATAGAGTGTTTTGCTCAATGTGGAGGAGACATGGACTTTGATAGGTTACTTGAGCCAGCTAGGGGTGTAGGTGAGCCAAGTATGGAGGACACTGTGCTAGAAAGTTTTGCTCAATTAGGATATGATGTGGACTGTGATGAATTAGTTGAGCTAGCTAAGGCCATTTTGGATTCCATTTATGAGATGCAGCCGGAGTGTAGGGAAACCACTCAGTTATCATTCCCCACACCTTATTCATCAATAGTTGAGCCTCCCGACTTGATTTATGAGAGCAAATGGGTTGGACCCATTCATGTATGGCCTAGGTGGCCGAGTGTGACCGTGGGGAGGAAAAAAGATAACAAGTGGTTCTCCACTCGAGTTTAGACGAGATGGAAAAGGTGTATTGATTACAGCAAGATGAAAGCCCTTACAAGGAAAAATCATTTCCCTCCCCCATTCTTTGATCAGTTTATGAAATGGTTAGTTGGATATCCTTACTTCTGTGTGCTTGGTAGTTATTCCAGCTATGACCATTACCCTTTTAACCCCAGCAAGCCAGAGCATACCATTCTCACTATTGCATTTGATGTGTTTGCTTATTCTCACAAGTCAGCTAGATTTTGTAATACACCTGATGTAGATAGTCTGGCTAAATATTGTAAACTTAGCACATGTGGGAGATAACTCGTTGTTACTTTTAGTTTTTGTTGTCATTTGATTTGGTTTTTCTTGTTTTGTTTTTGTTGTTGTTGTGGTTTTCAGGAAATTTATTTACCATTCAAGTTTGGGGGAGCGCTCTCCTACACCACACAAGACTTGTACCCAATCAGTATTGTATTTCTAACCACATTGGGGACAATGTGTCATTTTAGTTTAGGGGTGGGGTAGACATTTCTGTCTTTCTATTTGATTATTTGTGTTGTTTGTTTTATTAAAAAATTCTTGCTATGTTGTTGATTGAGCATGACTTACATCATAACTATGGTTTGCATGCTATTGATGTCTTTAACTTGTTTGAACGCTAAATATCATTAGAAATCCTAGTGTTTGATTCATGTATTGGATTAAAGAGACTTCACTTGTTTGATTAATTTTTCACATGCACACTAGCATAGGGTCTGTGAGGTATGACATTTGACTTAAGGAATGTGTTTCTTGAGATTTTTAGGTTGATGTGTTGTGATGATGAAATCCTTGATTGTTAAAAAAAAAAAAAATTAAAAAATCATCAAAAGTTGAGCTTTTCATTAAGTAACCGGACCTCTTGTCTCACCAAGCAATGAGTGTTCACATAAAAAGAAGAGAAATTTCAGCTGAGTGATTTTATGGCTAGTTAGGCTTCATAGCCCTTTTGACTTGAGTAATTAAGCCCTTAGGGATGTCTCTATACATCTAGTGCCCTAAAACCACCTAGTTTGGAAGTCACTAGCCCAACACTCGTTATATAAGTCGATTAGAAATTTAAGGGAGTCAAGCATTGTATAGCCTACACAAAAATTGCACTTTTCAATTCAAGCCTTTGGTTGTTTTAATCATATTGCATTCCTATGAATTTTGGGGTACACATGTTTTGAGAATAATTGAAACCCCATGAGCCTATGTTAGTCCACCTTTTATGCACTTTTTGGAGCATGTGTTGTCTCAATTTTCAGCTGTGAGTTGAATGATGTTTGGATGCCCGGATGATGTAGTTTGTATGTTCAAAACTTGTTAAAGTTGCTAATGATGTAGGAACCATGTGTTTATGTGAAAGGCTTTGTCGGTCAATGACGTAGTGCCAAAAAAAAATGTTTGTGAGTATTATTGTTGGTAAACCCTCACGAGACTTCACTCGTCCTATAGGGATGCCTAAGGGTTTAAAAGGCTTGTTGCATATGCTAAATGCAATCACTTCTTCCAGGACAACAGACTTATGTTTCTTGTTTTTTATGTGTTTTTCATTTTGTTTTGCTAAGGGACTAGCAAAAATGTAAGTTTGGGAGTATTTGATGAGTGTCAAATATTGTATAATTGGGCCCCTTAACTTATGTTTGTTAAGCTCTTAGTTTTGTTATTTTCTAATGTTTTTGTTAGTTTTAGTGTTTTAGTGTGCAATAGGTCATTTAACAAAAAATGAGGTTTGAAGTCCTTGTTAGTGCGATCGAGCGCACAAAGCTACGATCGAGCACATCTGTGATCGAGCCTAAGTATGACACGATCGAGTGTATCTATGCTTGAGCCCGAGAGGCCACGATCGAGCGCACGACCATGTCTAGCCCGACTTACCCATGTAGCCCTAGCACAATCGCTTACTTACCTGCGCCATGGAAATACTAAAGAATTTAGTGCCCTTGAGTGTAACGCCCTGAGAATTTTTTTAACTGGTAATTAATTCCACGGTTTGTCTCCCAGCCTTGTTCCACTCCAAACAAGACCTCCGGGACCACTACTCCTCAAAACAAAAGATACTAAGCAGCGAAAAGTACTAAAGTTCTATAAACATTAATCATTACAACCAGAGCGTCTATCAAAGAACATCAAAGTAGTTGGAATCATAATATATACATCTCATCATTACAAGAGATATGTGCTAAACCTTAATATAAAGCATGCATCAAGCCCTAAGTCTATAGCATAACTCAAAAGTACTAGTTACCATGAGTAGCTGCCTAAGCTTGTAATAAGTCCTCAAGTACCTCTCGGATCGAATCCTCCAACATAACTGAATGCTTCGCGGTAACCACAATCTATAATAGCATAATTGTACATATGGAGAAAAAAGGAAAATAATACAAGGGTAAGTCCGACGACTTAGTGAGTAGAAATCCACATGACGTACCCATCATTAATTTGTGATTCTTTTATTTATAAAACACATGTAACATTATGAGATGACGGTTTATCATACAGGTGATATATATAATATATACATATAATATAAAGTAACAGTCATAGTTCAACAATATGGTCTACCTAAGATATTACCTCTTCTCAGCAAGGTTAACGCTATCCTGAGGGACTTGTAGTACAATGCTGGTACCCTAGCCATTTGCACAACATAACATATATAACACTAGTGGCATGACCGAGTCCGACCTTGGGTGGCCCACATCGCTAATGACGTCCGTCCTATAGTGACTATCCATTGGGAATGGTTGCATCATTGGTCACAAAACCATTGGATCCAAAGCCCCCCCACACACACACACACATTAACCATAAAGCTAACTCGTATAGTAAGCCCATGGCCATTATACGGCACATACCGGTGTACCATGTCATATGATACAATTAGTCTTATCAGTCTTTTACATGCACAATTTTAAAAGCCTTATTGTTATCTTATCAATACACGTTTTTACAAAAGAGAGTTTGCAATGGTTTCAAATTGTATTTCATGAGAGTTGTAAAATATGCATGTTTGACATATATAGAATACGTGCAATGCAAGAAAAGTAACAACAAAGCATCCATGTGAGTTTGTATTCACCTAGGTCATAAAGCTTCTCCATGTAATTCCATTGAGACTCCATAACCACGAATACTGAGAAAAGACCTATCATCAGTTCTATTTCTACTAAAGCATAACTCTATAATAAGGAAATAGGAGCTATAGGACAGTTGGTAAAAATAAAATTCTCTGTCACATACTAGCGTACGTTCGAGCTTGAGGCTATATGTCCACTTCAGACCGTACATCCGATCTCAAGACTGTACATCCGCTCTGAGGTTTTTAGGGAGAACCCCATTTTCTCCACTCGTCCTCATATTCTCCAAACAACTCCTAAGCCTATCAAAGGGCTTCCTATGGTCTCCTAAGTTGAAATGAAACCTCAAAGCAACGCGATCATGCTAAGTTATCAAAAAACTAATCATAAATAGGATCTAAAGCATAACTATGATAACAACTACAACTAACTCTATGAAACAACAATTGAGCAGTATAACGACGTAACTAAAGAGATAGGCAACCAAGCATTACCTCCTTGAAGCGAAACCTCAAGAGTTTCTCCTCTGACAACACCGACACACTCACGAAACCTCATAAATACTCACAAAACGGTCTACCAACAGCCTAAGGGCGAAGAGAGGGGTTTAAGGGCAAAATAGGTGTGAAATGGGCGAGGGGGTGAGGTGGTATTTATAAGGCCAAAAAGTAGCGGACATCTGGTACTATTCCACAGCAGTCCAAAACCTGTTTTGTACGACCAGGTATTACCCAGTGGATTCTGTGAATAGTGCTACATACATTCGGTACTTTGGTGTACGTCCGCTGTACTGTTCACAAAGTACGGTTGTACTATCAGAGTGTACGTCCGTGGGGACCACCGTACGTTTGCACTAAAAGACAACAGCGTACATCTGGCATTTCAGCGTAAGTCAGCACTAAAAGACAAGAGTATACGTCTACCAACCTTAGCGTATGTCCACATTAAAAGACAAATCAGAAGACAAATTCTCAAAATGCCCTTCTGGTTGATCCTAGTGAACCAAAGTCTAAATTAACCCTGTAACTAAGCTATTTATGCCTAGTTAAATATTTGGGTCACTACACTAAGTCCGATCAAGCGCACTTACGCATGACCTGGCAACATTAAACCCAAGTTTTATTTTATTATAAATAACACACTTATCTTTTGTAAACCCTACATTGGGAGGCACCTTTGGGAGCAGAAACTCCGTTTGTCATTCTTTAGCCTTTCAAACATCATTTCTTTGTAATATTTCATTTTATAATGCTTTCACTTGATTTTCTCTTGTCTCTTGTTATCATGAGAGGCTAAAACCTTCAACTAAGATTGAAGATGAAGCTTCACCATTGATTAGTTTTATGTTTTCATGTTTTGTTCGTACAATTCCACCCTTAATGTCACGTGTTCGTTTCAATTCAATTGTGCGACAAAATTGTGTTTGATTGTGCTAAAGTTGGGTATTCATTGTGTTTCATCCACGGATACATTGCATCTTTTGATTTACTTTGGATATCCATTTTCTTTTGTGCAAAGCATAGATACATTGGATCTTTTGAACTAAATTGGATATGCATTGTCATTTGTCAAGTGGATAGATTCATTGAATCTTTCAATAGGAACAATAGAACATGTATTATTTTTAATTGTTTGTTGGATGTATAAACTAAACATGAGAATATATGCTTTGATTTGATGAGGTGGATTTCGAAAACCTTAGTGCTTTCATTTAATTGTTTTCAAGTATTTAGTTTAGTTTATATTTTTGCACGACACAACTACGAACTTCGGAACTAGATTAAGATAGAGTTAATTTAGATAGAAAATTGATTTTTGCAAACACGACTCCCTGTGGATTCGACCTCGCACTTGCACACACTTTAATGCAAATGACTATGCGCTTACAAATACAATAAAATAAGTACACCACCTGGGTATGGATAATATGATATGTTTAGATGAAATATGCTCTCTCTAAATGGTATGAGGCCTTTTGGGGGTAAACACAATACTAAAACCATGTGGGCTTGGCCAAAGTGGACAAGATCATATCATGACCTAAGTAAGTTCATTCTCAATTGATTAGCAAGTCAACTCATAGTAGTAGTAGAATGCCTTACCATGACATGTATGGGGGTAGTAATGTGCTTGTATTTCCTCCAGGCGATTAGTTAGCAGTCAGAGAAATTTCTTAATTGTCATCAAGAGGTAAGTGAATTTACTATCCCTTCCAGAAAAATTATTATGTCATGCTATTTATGAAATTTGTCTCAAATTTGCGAATGGTTATTTGTTTATACTATGAAATTATGGTGCATGCGTGATAAGTTTGAGAAAAACAAAACATTATGAAAATAACAATGTTTATAAGAAATTTTTAGAAGATATTGATAAACCCTCCTACATGATTCCCAGCGATGTATCTAAAGAGGTATTAAGAGAAGTACAAGAAATGAGAAAAAGTTATAAAATGAAGGCGCATGTATGGAGGAAAGTATTTTTGGCCCCAAGAAAAACAAGAAAGAAGATTGGTACCGATGTAAGGATGGAGGCGCAACTACTGAAAGAGGCTCTACCAGAAGGTGGTTCCATCATAATTTTTTACCATGCTGAGTGCACCCAGAGTTAATCGGCTAGCCAAGGGGATGGGGCTACTACCACAATATCTCATCCCAAGTTGCAAGGACTGCGTAACCTTAGTATATGGGGTTAACATTATATTTGGGCACCAGTATGAGATAAAGACTATCAATAATTTTATTGATGATAATGTATTTTATGTGCTTTATGTTTCTTATTCTATTTTCTTATTTAAAAATATTATGGGAACATATGTAGTTATGAGTTCAATTTTCAAAACAGGATAATGAGTAAAACTGCCTATGGTTGTCGAATGAACTTACTAGACACCCTTTGGGCTCATCAGTTGTATTTATTGTTTCAGGTGATGATCAGGTTGCATTAGGAGGCCAGAATGGGGGCAAGAGTATTTAGGAATTTCTTGTGATTTCACATTAGTCAAGCTAATAAGTGTGTTGGCATAGTTTTCTTTTTGAGATAGATCAATTTATTTTAATAACGATCACTATTATTGTTGTGAGACATTTTTGTTAAATGGGAATATTTCAGTTTAGTTATTATTTTTTGACATGATATTCTAGACTTTCATGTATTCATTTTTTACATTAGTCTTATTTAATTGACAAACCTTTATGGTTGTGACATCCCACATTGTCTGGGTATGTATAATATGATGTGTTTATATGGAATATGTTCTCTCTAAATGGTATGAGGCCTTTTGGGGGTAAACCTAGTACTAAAACCATGCAGGTTTGGCCCAAAGTAGACAATATCATATGATTTAGGGCAGAGTGTTACATATGGTATCAGAGCCATAGCCCAGCCTGAGATGGGAAGCGTGCACAAGCCCATAAGGGGTCACCAACGAGGACACTGGGTCCTAAGAGGGTGATTGTAGTGTCCCACATTGCTTGGGTATGGATAATATGTGTTTATATGGAATATGCTCTCTCTAAATGGGATGTGGTCTTTTGGGTGTAAACCCAATACTAAAACTGTGTGGGCTTGGCCCAAAGCGGATAATATCATATCATTTAGGGTGGGGTGTTACATAGTAATGTCAAGTCATGTTGTACTAAGGCACTGCATGACGTGGCCCTGACGTCAGAAATTTAAGAGGGGGAGTTTGTAACACCCCAGTCCCATATTGGGAATATGTGAATAAGCCCATATCGAGTGGGTGGTTTATAAAGATAGTCATGAATACTAAGTCCCACATTGCCTAGTTACTAGGTAAAACTGGGCTTTATAATGAATTCTAGGAAGCTTCAAATTGACTAGTTCTTTTGGGGTGACAACATAGATGTGGTTAGTGCTTTTCCCTGTGTCGTTATACAACCCACAACCCTCGTCGCCGCTACAAAGCAGATATTCAAGGATGTGCAGGCCAAGACTCATGGGGTGACAACTACCATATGATCCCTATAAAAGGGAAGTTTCAATTCATAATTTGGTAATCATAATTCTCTCTCAAGCTCGCATTGTGCTTATACTCTCTTAAGCAATTCACTAACTTAAGCATCAGAGTTATCCCCTACTAGCACACCATCATCAGCTTTGATCCCATTGCTTTTTCTTTTTACAGCCCAACGACTCCTCAAATATCGTGCACTCCTCGAGTATCGTGCCACATCACTCCTCGAAAACTATCATCAATATCTTTGTTGCACCTTGTTCTAAGGTTTTGGTAATAGTGAAAACTGTGACGGTTGGGGGAACAAGGACCAGCTTTATCTTCTACCAAAGAATGATTCTGAAGCTTCCTCCTCCAACACCTCTAATTGCATAAAAATGATCTTCTCCCATGGCTTCCCGGTCGAGAATTTTGCCATTAACATTGAGAATTCATTGTCGAGCATCGACAACATAGTCAGCTCCAAGGCTATATTTTCTCATCATGGGTCTATACGTGCCTCCTGTAATGTGCTCGCCGATGCCCAAGTTGGTGCAGAGGCCAGCCGGGAAGCCATGTGTTTGGCTTTTCTTAGAAACTCTATAGTAAACTTCACCAATTGTTGCACCGGCCTAAACCCAAGCAGTGTTGTCTTGTAAATCAACGTTTATGGATTGAAGCTTGGCTAGATCAACAACAATGAAAGGCTATTTGATTTGGGAAACATAAAAGAGCCCTTTGTGGCCTCTATTGCGGACTTTGAGATGTATTTGGAGCTGCTTGGAACAAATCACCGACGCTTGGACTTGGGATTCATGCACCGGCAAGAAGATGAACTATGGCTTCGACATTGAAAGGACCAAGTATATGAGACTTTGTGTAGAGGATTCAAGAATAGTGGAAAAGGAAGAATTGTTTTAGGTGAAAAAGGTTGTGGCCAGTGGAATGGAAATATTTTGAGAATCAACGGAGAGACATTGGATGAATTGAAGCTGAAGCTGATAGCAGGAGTATCAAAAGTATAGGGGACATGGAAGAGGATAGAGACACCATGGTTTTGGTGCTGAGGAATTAGAGTGACAAAGCACTCTTATTTATGGAGTTGGGTGTTTAACACCCCGCCCTAAATGATATGATATTGTCCGCTTTGGGCCAAGTTCGCACGGTTTTAGTATTGGGTTTATCCTCAAAAGTCCTCATACCATTTAAAGAGAGCATATTCCATATAAACACATCATATTATCCATACCCAGGCAATGTGGGACTTCACAATTGCCCCCTCTAGCATCCTCGCTGGTGACCCCTATAGGTTTGTGCATGCTCCCCATCTTAGGCTAGGCTATGACTTTGATATCATATGTAACGCTCCATTCTAAATGATATGATATTGTCCGCTTTGGGTCAAGCCTACACCATTTTAGTATTGAGTTTACCTCCAAAAGGCCTCATACCATTTAGAGAAAACATATTCCATATAAACATATCATATTATCCATGCCTAGGCAATGTGAGACATCACAAGATGTATCCGTGACGACAACATAAAACCACCAGAATTTCCCGGCAGCCAAGGGTGGCAACTACCCCTTTTTTCTTTTTATTTTTTAAAAATATTAATTTATAAGTTTTAAATATTTATTTATTTTTTATAATTTTTTATTTGGGGGTATTTTTGTTTGTTAACGAGATTTAACATATAAAAGAGAATATTTCATCCAATTTAATGAGGTTGATTGACGGAAAGGGGTTTTGGGAAGAAAATGGTAGTGTAAAGTTGACAGTTCATAAGGAGAAATTGACAACGCATGATAGTCCATAAAGAAAAAGGTAATTACCCATATTTTTTACAAGTGCGCTTCTACGTGGATAACAAATATAAAATAATTCAAGGAAAAAATACCCGCACATTGCACAGGTTACATTCTAGTATACATAATTCTAGCAACAAAGGCACACCAACCCAAATTTCCAACCTCTAAGGCAAATGAAAATGGCACAACAATCATTTGTCTAAATTGTTAGTAATTTATGATTGTCCAACTTGCTAGTAATTTGGGTGAATATTATATGTGAGAGAGTTTATGTGGGATTTACATGTGCAAATAGATGGTCGGGTAGCTTAATATTTATTTGGATAAAATAGAATTTCGAGTAACGAACAAAAGGTTGTTGAAAATCATACCAAAAAAAAAAAAAAATCAGTACTTTAAAACAATAGGCTGCAATTTCATTTAAAACTTATAACATGTTCTTTAAACATGCTAAAAGTCTATATTTTTTGGGGAGGGATGGTAAAGACCCAATTTTTTTGGCCAACTTTTGTCTTTTTTTATTTTTTTATTTTTTTTAAAAAGTAAAAAATAAAAAAAGTGTCTGAAGCAATAATATATTTTTTTTGTCCTACTTTTTATTGGTGTTTTTTAAAAAAATGAAAATTCCATTTTTCTTCATAAAAATGGTCATTTTTGAGCCTTTAACATTTTCCTTTTTTGGGAGATCACTAGTTCAAATTTTTTATTTTTTTATTTTTATTTTATTTTGTGTGAACATATTAAAAAAAAAGTATATACCTTTTTATTAATCATATTAAATAAATTATATATTTATCATGTGATAAATGACACAGAAAGTTCGGTTAAAGAAAATTACTCCAACTTATTTGGAGAAATTTATATCCAATAAAAAAAATCCTATTTCAATTTTCATTACCAACAGAATTAAGATATGAGTAATTCTCTTATAATTTTTTACACTTGTTTGCAATTTATTAGAGTCAAAAGTTGTAATCATTTAAGGTCCTCCAATCGTATATTGACATGTATTAAAAATTATATATCTAGCATTTTTCTTAAGATAATTTTTACAATGAAAATGAAAATCATGAGCAATAACTTCTTATTATTCGTAACAAAAAAATACTTTAAACTATAAGAGTTTGAGTTTCTAGAGCTGCTAAAGAGAAAAAACAAGAGACGCTCTATGAGGGAGGATTTAGATCTAGATCTAGATCTTCCCTCCTCCTCTTTAACGATAGCAGTGCTCGATGTCTTCTCTGTAGGCTTTACCGGTCTCCGTTTTTGGTAAGTTGCTTTAGATCTAATTTTTAGATCTAGATCCCAATTAGTGTCTTCAACATTAGATCTGATCATCTTCTACAGCCAAGGCATGTCTTCCAAAGAGATGTCTACAATACCGTGCTCCTTCACTGCTGCTTGTAGGTTTTTTGTTTTGGTTTTTTTGTTTCTTATTTTATGGTCCTAGTTGTTGGCTAAGGACGTGAATAATGCTTTTGGCTTTTAGTTAAGAGGGGAATGGTATGGGTGTGAGTGTTTTGCTCATGTTTGAAAAATGGCTTTCTATGCCCCCAGAAAGTAGGGGTGTAAAATTTAACCGCTCGCTAACCGCTATAACCGCTAACCGTTTTAACCGCTAACCGTTTAACCGCTTAACCGCTAACCATTTTAACCGCTAACTGCTAACCGTTATAACCGTCTAGCGATTAGCGGTTATTAGTGGTTATTGGGTTTAATAACTGTAACCGCTAACCACTTTTTATATAATATATTTGGATAATTATAATTATAATAATATTTATACATATAACTTAATCAATTGATCATTAATGATTAAATCCCATTTTTGTTTTCAATAATTAAATCACAAATTGAGTATGAATATATTATATTATCACTATAATTTATATGATTATATCACATGATTAATTGATCATTAAATCATTTGATTATATAATAACAAATTATATATATATATATATATATATGACTCATAAGTCATAAGTCTACAAGTTAATCATATGATTCATGTATAATGATAGTATGATACTTACAATTAAATTAAATAATGTGTTACTTATAGCCACAATTGAATCAAAGCATTATCAGATACTTTATACTTATAAAACATATATCGCATTATCTTAGATTCTTAAATCTAAGATAATTTTATTATATTAATATGAATTGTGATTTATGAGATAATATGATTATATAATTTAAGTATGAGTGTATGACCATTAGATTATTATGAATTTAAAACTTAGGAGTTTGAACATTATCATTAGATAATAAGTTCAATTAAAAAAAAAAAACTATAAGTAAATATGATAATAATTTAAATCATTAATCATATGATTATATAATATCAAAGATATAAGTTTGTAATTGAATAAAATATTTTTGAAACTGTATGTATTTATATCTTCTAGCATTTATTTATTTAATTTTTCCATATATACATAGTCTATTTTATATTAATAATAATAAGAATAAATTTCACATCAAAACGACGTCAGTTTTGGAGAGAAAAACGCATTAAGGGTTAAGGTAGGGATTTTCATCTTATTCTCTTCTCTTTCCTTATCTCAATGACGCTGTCGGCTGCCCCTCTCTACAGACTCTACTTCTAGACCATCTCTCTCTCGTCGCCTCTTTCTCTCTGACTCTCTCTATCTCGCAGTTTTAATGTTTTATTTTTATTATTTAATGTTTTATTTGAACATTTGTTATTATTATTATTATTTTTCTATATGCTGTGTTGAACTTTTTTTATATGTTTTATTGAATTTTTTTTATATGTTGTGTTGAACTTTGTTTATATATATATATATATATAATTTTTTTTTAAGTTAACCGGTTATGAACTTATGATTTAATATTTAAGGATTTTTTAAAAAAAAAAAATTAAAGTAGGTCAAATATTTTTTATTTTTCAATATGGGCTCTTTTTATAGCAATTTGGTCCAAGAAGACACTAAAAATACAAAAAAACAAATGAGAGTGAACAATGCTATAGTGCTTAAAAAAAGCCCAATTTTAAAAAAGCGGTTATAGCAAGTTAATCGCTTTTTTACTAACCGCTAACCTAACCACTAACGCTATCCACTAACCGTCTAGCGGATAACGGTTAGTGAAATTTATTGTAACCACTAAGGCGATTCTGTTAGCGGTTTTTGCCAATAACTTCAATCAGAACGCCTTACACCCCTACCAGAAAGAGTCTGCGTTAGTAGATCTGTTCTATAAACTGAAGATCGGGTTGGGATAACGGATGTTTGATGTCATAGATTGGTTTTTCATTGTAAGATATGTAGGTTTTTGACTTTTATGACATAATCTTTTTGTTTCGGCTATGATCTTACAAAATTGTATGTTCTGTGTTTGTAAGAACTTTTATACTTTTAATTACTATTAATGAAATCAAATTAATTTTTCCTAAAAAAAAAAATTCCTTTTGAGGGGCTACTTTATACCAATTGAAACTTTGAGCGGTCATTTTACAAATTGGTGATAGTTTGAGGGGCCATTATATACTTTTCCCAAAAAAAAAAAACTTCAAATCCCCAACATAAAGGCCCTGTTTGATAACCAAGATGCTAAACCACTGTTCACGGGAGAACCACTGTAGCGCATGACATTGTTGACCATGTTTGAATTTGGGTTTAAGATGTCAGCAGGTGTATTTACTTTTTTACCCTTAATCTTATTGTTTCACGGAGCATTATTTCAAGGGCCATGGCAATTCTATCCAACGATTACCGCAATGTCAACAACGGGCTTGGCTCCAAAAGGGCAAGTCCAAGACCATCACGCACCGGCCTCCTAGGCGTTTCTGAGGCAACCCTACTCCCAAGACTCCACGGGCAAGTTCTCCTGCGTCACAAGTGATTGCGGCTCCGGAAAAATCGAGTGCTCGGAATGGCGGCCATGGCGACTCTGCGTCGAGCTACGGGTGGGCTCGACTTCTTCGATGTAAGCTTGGACGGGTACAACCTCCCTATGAGGTCGCGCTGTGGTGGGACCGGTCAGTGCACAACCGTTGGGCTGCGTGGCGACCTCAACGACTCGTGCCCCTGAGTCTGCAGGTCACTACTGACGCCCGGCAGACGTGGCCTAAGAGTCGCGTGAAACCTTTGGCCACTGATCTTTATTCTTTGGGTCTTGCTTGGTTCGCCCAACACATGCAAGCCGTCTACATACTCTCAGATCTTCAAGAGGGAGTGCCCACAGGCTTAAAGCTACGCGTACGACGATAAGACGAGCACTTTCACTTGCGCCTCCGTCGAAAAGTATAAGAGGGCATAACGGTAATTTTTATAATGATAGGCTGACTGTGGACTGATTTTCAAACGCAAAATGACAAAATAAACAGTAACTTCTAAGTGAACAGTAGCTCTACAACCCATTTCGGTTATCAAACACCCCCAAAATATAAAAACCAACGAAGAGAGTCAACACAGAAGTTCTCTCTCCTCTCTCTCCCCGTGTCTCTACAATGGCTGAAGAAGAACCTGCTCCTCCACATCCTCATCCCACTGTAATCTGTCTCTCTTTATTCTTTGTTAACATGGGCTTTACACATACATAACTCTGATCAAATTTGTTTTCTATTCCTTTATTTTCTTTAATTCTATCAAACAGTTTTTGGAGGTTAAATGCAAAAGTTCAGGCGAGACAAGGCGCTTTGCCGTTGGTACAGACGCGGGATTTGCTTTGTCACTAATAAATCGGAGATTGGAATCGGGCAAACCCCTTGCTTTGCATATCGAGGCTCTCAAAGAAGGAGAGGAACCCATTGCTTTTGGGCCCAATTCCGCTCTCGTCGACTACGGCCATGGCTGGAACCTGCAGACCGTCATCGAGCTCGATTTTGTTTACGCTGGTAATTGGGTTTTGTGGGTTTCACATAATTTTATTTATTTCTTGGTGATGTTGAATGTATTTGACACTGTTTTCAGGGGTTCCAAAAGGGAAAGGGGTCCGGCCAGTGACGACCAGATTTTCTACAGTTACGGTAACTCTTTTTTTCTTTTTCTTTTTTCTTCCTTTAATTATCTGTTTGGGTTAAATGGATGGGTAGTGAATCTGATAAAGGAAGGGTTAGCATGAAGGTGTGAGGTTTTGCTATCGTTATGGTGGGCGATGATAAATTTAATTTTTGTTTCCAGACATTTTTGCAAACTCCCAACTCTGTTGAGTTGTTGGTTAAGGACAGCATTTGGTGTAGGGATATCATTGTGTGATATTAAAGGAGGAGATGGTAAAGAATGCATTTTTTAAGAAAATAAACGGAAACTATTCTTACCCCTTGAACCCCTTGAACTGGCGCACTGAGTTGAAGTTTGGAGGTACATGCAAGATTAGGGTGGTAGTTTGTGGGAGTAAAGTGTAATTTAACTTATATGATGATCATACAATATATGTTCTCTTATCCTTGTTTACTTGACATCTCTTCGATCTGTATAGTCACATTTCAAAATTGGAAAACAGCATATGGACATGTGCCAAATTTGTTACTTTCATATTATATAGTAGCGTTCTGTGAGGTTGACCACTTTTATGGACTTAAAACTACATGTTGACATGTGTCCACTTCGTTAGAAAATATTGTAGTATGGTTTTCACGCATATGATATTCTCTTCCTTTTTTGTTCTTGGCGTTGCATGTAGGCACATCCATTGACTTTTGTTGTTAGAGTCCCATTCTTTTTCATTCTGCATTAGGCATTTGAGTTTTAGAGTTGATAAGAGTTATGGGGTTGTTAAGGTGGTGCTCAATTGAATCCAAAGCAGTTGAATTGGTGGTGGAGGGTAGTTTTTCTATGGTTTGGATTCTTCAAAGATGCAGGGGTATTGTTCTACCCATTTACTTTTCTTATCATGTGGCACACCAACACAAATTTTCGCAGCAGCTCACTTGGAGCTTTCTTATGGCTCCAGTGAATGGAACATAAGTGCTACAATAGCAATTACATTGGGAAGCAAGGTTGTAAGGTAGAGTGATTCATGATTGGGTGGTGGATATCTTTGCCCTTGTTCTTCAATTTATTGTATCTAGTTCAAGTAAGATGGGAAGGTGAAGACAAGCTTTGGTGGGCACCCTCTAAAAGAGGATTGCTCGATGTTAGATTCTTCTGACATCTGATTTGTGGTCAAGGTTTGTAATGTTTTTCAATACTCTTTATCTTGGACAGCTGCATGTGTATCCCCTTTGGTGCTTAGTTTTTATGATTTACTCTTCTTTTTTCTCTTTTTAGCTAGGTAATTTCTCTTGTATACTTCCTGTATGCTTGAGGGCATCTTACGCTTTTAGTAATTTCTCAATTACTTTTTTTTTTTTTATAAAAAAAGAAGGTTAGATTCATTCTAGAGCAATGTTCTGTGAGGTTGGACACTTTTATGGACTTTAAAACAGCATATTGACATGTGCCCACTTTGTTCGATTCATGCTATAGCAACATTCTGTATTTTTGGACACTTTTATGAACTTCCATCACATCTCCATTATCTCTTTTTATCCTTCGCTTCCTTGTATGGCTAGTGCACAGGTGCCCAAAAATACTTCTGCAATAAGCCATCCTCCTTTTTTGACTCTGTCTAATCTTGTTTACTATTTTATGATATTGAGATCAACATAGAAGATTTTTTTTGTTGATGGTTGGAATATATGACTTCCTGTGGGCATAGCATAATGATGATGTTATGAATTCTCTTGTTGATAAAAATAATAAAAGAAAATTTCTTATCTGGAGATTTAAGATGATGAGCGTGCATTCAAGATTGGCTCTTTTGGTTGACTGCATTTGATTTTAGACATCTTCTCTCTCCGTTCTTTTAGACTTCCATTTATGACCAAATCCGACAATCTTTTGCATCATTTGCTTTATAAGTTGATTGTTTCATCCAAGGCTCTGTTTATTTCGACGTAAAATGTTTTCTGTTAAGAAAATGTTTTCAGCAAAAAACCTTTTCTTGAAAATGAATTCATCTGCTGATATACTGTTCATTTGTTGACTTTTTGTAGAGCACTAGTGGCTCACGTCCTGCTAAGGGTGAGGAGTCGAAACCAGAAATCAGTTTTGTGTACATTGGAAGAATAATATTAGCTTTCATTTTGATTTTTGTGCTTGGTGCAATATTCACATTGGCTCTTGAGAGTCTTCCCAGATTGATATTGTATATTAAGTCAGCCATGTAATATCTATTGTTAATATGGAACAGATATTTTGGTTTTGTATGGAACAATGTGTAATATTCTCTTAATAATATCCTGATATGATGCATTGAAAGTGGCAGAATTTCCACAAGGCAAGAAGGGTTACAGCCATTGTCAATTAGAAGTCATCTCTTGAGAGAACCAAAGAAGCTTAAAATTTTTCATCCTTATCCTGGCTGACCTTTTTCAAAATGATTCTTGGACAGAATGGAAAGATTTTTGTATCCAACTATCAATAGTCTCAACCAAGACTCCATGCCCGGTGGCTCGCAATTAAAACGCAACTTAAAACGTTCCAGGAACCAAAAATACTCATATTAGCAGCATTAGCCAGAATCTTAAGAGCTCAATATTATCTTTCTTGAACATTGTTCACTAGTTTTTGATATCAGAACCATACACTGTGCCTTCCACAATTGAATAGAATGGGAGCCAATTATCATACGATAAATAAGCATTTCCTTGGATTTAACAGCTTGTTCCGAAACCAGCTAGATTCAGTTTGCGGATTTATGTTTTTATATATCTCTGTTCTTAACAACCATGGTTAAAGCCATAATCATGGCCTACTTCAGAAACCGCGGCCCATTTTTTATTTGTTCTTATTTTCAGCATTGTACTGGGTATGTTGTTGTAGAGTTCACCCTTTTTTACTTTTCTTTTGTTTCCTTGTAATCCTTGTTCCCCTTTGGGATTAGGGAAAAAACCCAACAATAGTATGAACCGGTTTTGTTTTTAGGTCAGAATTGGTATGCGTCCATTGATTTGCACCCATTTAGGTGGAGTTTTTGATAATCAAGGCCCGAAATGTTTCCATCATAGTAGATTTATTAGAGCCATACACCCTGCATGTATTCAACGCATGCAGTTTATGGGAAGAGACAGAGGAATAGCCAAATGATATAATTCAACCAAAAAAAGAAAAAGAAAGAAAAGAAGCTAAATAATATAAAGTAGAGAAAGAAATACAAGTAGGAAAGCCGCTTGTGTTGTTGCCGCTGCGTGAAACTTTGTCCAAAACTCAAGGAGATGAACTGAAGGGTGTTGGAAAAATATAACGAAATATATAAATCAGTCAGACATATTATTGCTACTTTCACGGCTTTCGGTGTAGTTTACCTAGGGTAAACCAACTTGAACTTGCTTTCACTGAAGTAGGCCAAACAGAGTCTTTAGAGCTTAGTCACCCAGTCAAGAAGGTAATAATTTCGAAATTGAACCTTGAGTCTATTTAAAGGAAGGAAATGCAAAGTTTCGACAGACTGCACAATACTCTTTACCTGAAACTTACTTATCCATTCCTGCAATCCATAGTCCTTGTAATATTTTCTTTATAAACCTTTGAAGCCTCAACATTTGACGCCTCAACCTTTGAAATGATTTCAAAGAACTTGTATCTTCACTAGTCAACCTATTATTTGTAAGTGTTTATCAACATTATCATATGTTTATTTATGAGCATCAATTTCCAGTTTATTTTATTGCTTCATTACTTGTGACTATATACTTTCACGGTTTTTGTTTATTCTAATCATTTTTTTACTCATATCACTTACGGTTTTTATCATTATTGTTAATTCTACCCTCCATTTGGAATTATTGCCTTCTTGACTGGGTGATTGAGCTCTGCAGACTGTCTGGCCTACTTGAGTGAAAGCAGGTTCAAGTTGGTTTAGTCTAGGTAAATTGTAAATTGCACCTAAAGTCGTGAAAGTAGCAATAATATGTCTGACTGATTGGTGAATAGTGAAAAAGTCACTATATATATAATGAAAGCCAAATGTTGAAGATTCTTATTTGATCCGTAAGTAGAATGATACTAAATGGAAAATGCCTGCCTAAGCCATCCATAATAGGCAATGATGGAGATATCAAGACTTTTAGCAAGTCCACTGGTATGATATTTAGACATAATAGGCTAGGCATAAGGAGAAAAAATGATGATAAAAATGGATCAAGCGAAAAATGTTAGAAATACCAAACCATTTATTTAAATTAACATGAAAAGTCATACAAACATAAAACATACTACTTGTAAGTACTTTAAAAAGGACAAATAAAATAATAGGAGTCACCTCTCTCTCTATTTTCAAAAAGTGTCAATTAGATTTTTTTTAAGCTTTACAAGCACACCTTTGATATCGACTCTTCATTTATAGCTCTTTAGAACACCTCAAGTCTAATTCTATGATGGATAAAAGAACACTTTGCATGAAAGTTGCATCTATTCCATTTTCTACTCTCAATAAACCGTCATCCACAGGACTACAACTTCCATCAACCTATCAAGAAGTGATGCGTTTATCCATTGCCTCAAAGTCAATTCTCCTACAAACATGTCGTTGGTAGGTTTCTTTCTTGCGATCATCTCCAACAAAATTATACCGTAGCTATAAATGTCGCTTTTGATGGACAATTTTCCTTCGAGACCATACTCTATCCAATGCTCACAATTGTACAAAAAGGTGTTTAAGTTAGTAATTTAAAATTAACAAAAAAAAAAAGAAGAGACGAAGAAAGTTGTCCACATATCTCAGCTTATGTGTGTAAAAAAAATGTTGACATTGGACAAAATTGTTTTCATCTTTTAAAATTGGGACAATTTTTGTCCTAAGTTTTGGCCTAATTGCATCGTCTCCATTTTAAATAGGGGCTCTTAATTATGCAGAAAAAAAGTGTTAAGCAGATTTTTTGAAATCTAGTTATGAGTTTAGTACATATATCTTTTAAGATATTTTTGAATAATTAGCAATAGATCCATATGAGGCATAAATAGGTAGTTGTCCATTGACTAAGCAATCATAAGAGAGAATATAAAAAAAGACCTCAAACTATCAGCCGTTTGTAATATAACCCTATAATATTCAAAAAGTAATAAAATAATTCTCCAAACTACCAAAATATATCAAAAAGGCCACTTTTTTTATATGCCTATAATACCCCTATTCTTTTAATAAATAAAATAATAAAATAATTGTAAAAAAATAAAACAATTTTTTTAAAATACAAAAAATTTATTTATTCCAAAAAACTTTTTTTTTGTATTATTCACCTATTGGTTTTTTCTTATTTTTAAAAAAATTGTTTGGGTTTTTTTTTTTTTTTTTTACAATTATTTTATTTGTTAAAAGAATAGGGATATTATAGGAATATAAAAAAAAATAAGTGGCATTTTTATACATTTTGGTAGTTTGGGGGGCTACTTTATTATCTTTTGAACATTGGGAGGGGGGTTTATATTGCAAACGGTTGGTAGTTTGAGAGACTTTTTTATATTTTTCCTCAATCATAATTTGTGGAATTTTTATTATTAATGCAAATTCAAATTTAATTATGAAAAATTAAGTATACGTTGGTATGCTTTAATCTGAAAACTACTGTTGTTCTAGATATTAGTCATTATTAATAAAATAAGTAGAGGTAAATTCATGTATTGGGTGCAATGTAGCCAAGTGTACCAAGAGTTTTGGTTTGTGTAGTATTTTGGTGTTGGACAAAAATCTTTGCAATGCTAAAATTACCAACACGTGCAACCATGTCCTCATCTAGAAGAATATTGGTAGGCTTCAAATCATAGTGTACCAGAGATTCTTATAGATTGTGGTAGAGATAATCTAACACTGACGCAACATCAACCATAATGTTTACTCTTTGAAGAAGATTTAAGTAGTAGTTATAATAGTATAATCACCTATCAAGGTTGCCATTCGACATGTATTACAGTACTAAAGCTATAAAACCTGGGGTTGGAGCATGTACTTATGACTTTAACAAGATTCCTATGTCGAATTGTTTGTAAGGCCTTGCATTCTGCATCAAAACTTTTGAAAACACTAGCCAATTGTAAATTTAGAACTTTAATAGCAACAATTGTCCCGTCAAGTAGCATCCCTTTGTAAAAACCAAAACCTCCAACTCCAAGCAAGTGGCTTTCACAAATGTTGTTTATTCCTTGGCAAGCTCTTGATATGATATCCTTCTATGCTTCAATACAGACAATGTATTATACAAACTTGGAACTTGCAATTTACTTTCTTGGTGTCTTCTTAATATATAAACCAATGTTAGAGAAATTGTAACTAAGGCAATGGTAGGAAGAAAATATTTGAGCAAATCTTGTTTCACCTTTGATCCTCGGGAGCTTAGACAAGGTTGAACTCCAAAAATTGGATTACTACAAAGTGCTTTGTTTCCTACAAAAGATTTAGTTGTGAAGTTTGCAAAATGCCTACTAGATGGAATCTCTAGATAGCTTGTTGAAAGACACATTCAAAGACTTGAGAAGTAAAAGTGCGTCTAGAGCCTTAGGAATTACACCAAATAGATCATTGTAAGAGAGATCTAAGATGTCCAATTGTAACACCCCGGCTTTTTAAACAAGCCATAAGTGGGATTATCTAAATCCTTACTGCACAATGGTAGCTCTTTTTTTTTTTTATCAGAGTTTCCTCATAAATGTAAATGTATCAGAGCATCTAATTTAAACTTCATATAATATCTTCCTCCTCAACTAGGATTTAGTTTCTTTAAACTCGCCACAAACGGCATATCACTTACGAGATAAATACATGCGAGCTTCTATCATTGCAGTAACTTTTATCCCCAATACTATGAGTCATGACGTCATATAAACAACTAGACTAACTATATTAATTTATGGTAGGATAACTCTTCAAAAGTATAAGTCATCTACAAGCCTCAAAGGTAGAAGTCTAATCGGTGCGGGTCCTCAACATCGCCTTTATCGCGACATCTGAGAATCAATATGGTTTTACAGGTAGAAGTGTGAGTCTACGACTCAATAAGTTCAAGCAAATTGACCATTTATAATGTGAGCCCATTTTTACTTGAAAATCAATCTTATCACCAATGTTTACTAAACAGCCATGTATGCAGGGTTTTCATAAATGAATTTCAATAAACATATGGCTGAATGATAAACCAGCTGACAGATAATTTGATACATAGTAATAAATAATACTAATATTTGTCTTGCATTTTCTTATTACATAATTAACTTCACATTTCATAATATGAAGTAGTAAAACAATTCATAACATAATGAGTAAAACATCCGTTAAAATCTTCATAATTTAAGCATATAGCATTGCATAACATAACATAACATATCATCATGACAATAAGTGAATTTATACTCCCACTTATCCTCAAGAGTTCGCTAAGTGTTACCCCACTTAACCGCAAGGTTGCTAATAATTTATCCCTCTCATAGCTTTGAGGTGTTGAGCGTGTAACCCCACTTAGGGCAACTTTGTTTCCTTCCTAACATCGGGTGTCAAAGCATAATCCCCCGATCACTGGGCATTACATGCATTCATACATAGCATCATACTTTTCATATCATTATTGTTTTCACAAATCTTGTTTTCCTTCAAAAACTCAGCTTCTTTTCATAAATCATTTCCTTTGAAAACACATTTTCATGTAAAGCATTTCAAAATATGTTCATAGCAGTAGCTAAAATAATAGGCTCAACACAATATACATAACATGCTTTTGTAAAATAATGCAGGTCAAGAAGTTTGAACTTACACTTCTCAAGCTTAAAGGTCCTTACTCGTAGTCTCCTTCGTTTATGCACTTTCTGCATTTGATATCGTACTTTTCACATTAGCATGTATTTAACTTATTTTATTCCTAAGACTCATTTTAAATCCTAGGATCCTTAAAATACCTCGAGAAACATTATTTTCATGCTTTGCCCTTATCTTAAAAATTTGGGCAGCATAACGCCATGTATCTAAAATATTATATTATCACTTGGGCATCATAACGACATATCTAAATATCTTAATACTATTTGGACATCATAACGACTATCTAGTATTTTTTTGTATTTTCAGGCGGGCATTACTACGACATTAGTGTAATATTTAATTAAAACATCTAACATTACTTGGGCATTACAACGGCACTATTGTAAAATACCTAATAAAATTTAGGCAGCACAACGACGCATTTGTAATATTTAAAAGGATGATTAAATATAATATCCGTCCCAAAATATTCAATCACACTTTCCCGTGCAATTTAGGCATTATAACGACGTAATTTAAATTCTAATGACTATACTTGACATAATTTAAATTCTAACTAGAATTGACATAAAATAAGGATAAAAGAATTATACCTAGCATTTCCACTTAAAATAGCTCCACAGCTTATTACAAAAAATATGTGTTTCTTACTATTTTCTCTCCTTTTCATTCTTCTCTTTCTTTTCTTTTTTTTCCTCACTGTGTGTGCGAGAGGGAGAGAGAGCTATTCGTGAGAAAAGCTGCACTAATGCTGGTCCAATTTATAGGAGGAAGCTAGGGACAGGGTTGGTATATATTTTTTTTTCCTTTTTGCTATAGGCGCCAAACCAAGCTCCTATAAAATCACTGCAGCTATATTATTGTTTTCCATTCACGAGGTGAGCATTAGGGGTGAGCAAATTAACCGTTACCGATTAACCGACCGATTATCGACATTAACCGAGTCGATATAACCATTACCGATAATTAACCGACTGGTAATCGGTTAAAAAATTTTATACCGGTAACCTTATCGGTCGGTAATCGGTCGGTTAAAATTTTCTTATCGATTAACCGATATAACCGATATGACCGTAAATATTTTTAATTTTTATATATATTTTTAATTTTATACTTTTTACTCTTTTAATTTTTATTTTATAATATAAAAAAGATGTAATAGATTAATATAAAAAAAGATTCAATAAACATTTTTAGCCATATATATATTTACCCAACTTAGGCCCCCAAAAGGAGCAAAACAATTAATTTTTAATAAGTTATTTGAAACTTTAGCCAAATAAAAAGTATTTGAACTCTCAAAATAATTAATTTTGACCTAATTAGCAACTAGTAAAAAATTCAATAAAAGTTAATAAAAACCGTTAACGATTAAGGCTAGTTTAACTGACATCGAGATATGACTGATTAACCGATTAACCGATAGCTTATCGGCTAATCGATCAAGAATATAATCGATAGCTTATCGGTCAATAAATATAACTCTATTAACCGGACCGATATGATCGATACCCAGTCCTAGTGAGCGTTAAAGCTCTTGAAGAGGCTTATCCTCCCAATTGCCTTGATATATATATATTAATGCATTAACTACTTAACTTAGCTGTACTCCAATATGCCTTTCATATATATATATATATATATATATATCAATAAATGAATATATAAATATATAAAGCAATCAATAAAACTTAAATAAATGAATATATATATTATCATATTAAGGCAATCAAACAATTATCTAATACACTAATATCTACATTACTACTAACTCTTGGACATTTAATTAGGTAAATTTTAAATACCAAATAATTCATACTAGAAATTAGAGCTAGTTCTAACTATCTATTTCTCATTTTAAACTGAGAATATTAAACTAGACATCAAATATATTTTCCTGATATATTTGATTTAACCTAAGTGCACAATTTAGACTAAAGCATTTTAAGTCCTCCTAATAAATTTCTCGGGTATTACACCAATCCTTTTAAGTTTCCAAAAGAATGTGGAATTTCTCCTTGAAATGAGTTCTTTGACAAGTTAAGATAATTTTGGCTTTCGAATGCTCCAATGATACTTGGAATATTTACAATAACATTTATTTTTTCATTTTTGGAGACAAATATCCACCAATAAAATTCGAAGATAGGTCCAAAAACAATAGATTTTTAAGGTTCCATAAATTTGATGGTATTGATGATTTTAGTCTATTAGAACTAAGGTTTATCCTTAGCAGAAAATTGAGGTTTGAAATGCAATTTGGGATGAATCCAGAGATTTGGTTATTTGAGAGATCTAACTCACCTAAGTTCTTTAACTGGCATATAACCTCTGGAATGAATTCTTCAATTTTATTACCAGCAAGATATAGTCTTTATAACCCTTCTAATCCTCCAATTGTTGATGGTATGTTTCCTATCAAATTGTTACGGCCCAAAACAAGTAAGTTCAGACCTTTCAAGGAACCAATTCCCATAGGTATGTGACCCATTATTTGGCTTTGAAATGCATAAATGTAGAGAAGGGAATCAGAAACGTTTCCAATGGAACTTGGAAAAGTAATATTCAAGGCATTGTAGGATATTGATAGTTTTTTGAAAAATCTACAATTAGATAAAGATGAAAGGAAACTAAATTCTTGATCTCCAGGCTCCCCTGTTAGCTGATTGATATCCAGACGAATTATTTGCAAGTATTTCAAGTGTCCAAGGCTTTTTAGTATTGGTCCAAAGAGTAAGTTATAAAAAAAATCTAATAGGACAAGCTTCAGACAATTTGAAAGATATGATGGAATTTGACCACTTATTTTGTTCCTACCACTAACCAAACTTTCTAGATTAGGGTAAGGAAGACCAGCATCTAATGGAAGATTTCTAGCCAAGGAATTAAACACCAAGTTAGAAAGGTGTACTAGGGTTAATAGGTTATGGGTATTTTGGCCTATGTATTCTATGTTGGACTTATATATATATATATATATATGTTGTTTGAGAGGAGAGGTGTTGTAGGGAGAATACACAGCCTCCCGTATTCTTCTTCTATTCTCTCATACAAACTAACATGGTATCAGAGCAATAACATTTTTGTATACCACTTCATAATTATTTTCCATTTTATTTTCTCTGTTATTTGTTCTACAGCAATCCGGAAAATGGGCTTCATGCCCACAAATTGTGATTGACGGTAGATGGTGATTGGTCGTGGTGTTTGGCCGGCCTGGTCTATGGTGTTTGGTGATGTATATGGCTGCTGGAGGTGACATAAGTGGCTGCCAGAGAACCTGGTTTGTTTGGGCAGCAGCTGAGTTGATGTTGAATTGCTGCCTTATGGTTGTTGATTGGGTTTGTGGTCGTTGGTTTTGATATTTCTGGCGTCATTTGTCTGGTTCTGACGAGTTTGGTTGTCTCCAACGAAGCTTCAACGAAGCTCCAGTTGGGTGTTTTCAACTGTATTTCCACTAGTTTTTCCCTTTGTCTCACTATTTTACCGATTGGCATTGGTTTGAGCTGGTTTTTGCCTTTTTTCCAGCATTGTTGCATTTAGTTGTTAAGGTTATTTATTTGCTTAATTTCTATGGAGGAGTTTGTTTTTGGCCTTTTTGTTGATTGAGATTATGGTCCCTGCTAATTCAAGTCTTGTTCCAAATTCTATTCTCATCTTCATTTCAAAATATGAGTATGCTCAATTCTTAGCCTATAAGCAAGCCACTTCCACTTCCACCGCTACTCTTACTCAGTCAGGTGTTGCATCTCAATGTCTTTTATCCTTCACTTGCAACTCATGGACTATTGACTTTGGCCCCAATGAACATA
Organism: Carpinus viminea; assembly: GCA_013348765.1. Lineage (NCBI taxonomy): Eukaryota > Viridiplantae > Streptophyta > Magnoliopsida > Fagales > Betulaceae > Carpinus > Carpinus viminea. The sequence goes on from CP054674.1 coordinate 19,204,993, forward strand.
TGACTGGTTTGGCTACTTTTCTCTCTAATTATCATCTTGTTGATACACCCAACAATGTCATACTAGCTAATGGTTTCCTTTCCATCATAGCTGGCTTCGGCCATTCACATCTAAGTCTAGATATTAAGTTGTTGTCTGTTTTACATATTTTTGGTTTTCCTTTTAATTTATTATTGATTAGTAAAATTACCAATGCCCTTAATTGTTCTGTTAGTTTTTACCCTACCCTTCTTTGTGCATTTTTCAGAATCTCAAGACGCAGAGGATGATTGGTATGGGGAATAAAGTTGGTGGCTTATATTATTTGGATCTTGTACCTTCAGTTCTCGCACCTTCGCTTCCCCCTCATGCTTTGCAATCGTCAACCTCTGCTTTTCAGTGGTATTGTCGTCTTGGTCATCCTTCCCTTTCTACATTGAAACATTAGGTCCCGAGTCTTCGTCATGAGTTGTTTGTGTCTTGCGAAGCTTGTTAGCTTAGTAAGCATCATCGTGTTCCTTTTTCGTCAAGAATTGTTAGTTGAGTTTCTTGTCCTTTTGAGTTAGTTCATTTTGATATATGGGGTCCTATGAATATTGCGTCCAATAAATTTCATTATTTTGTGACATTTGTGGATACATTTTCCCGCATGACTTGGTTATTTTTAATGAAAGATCGCTCAGAATTATTTTCTGTCTTCCAAATTTTTCGTAATATGATTAAGACTCAATTTTCTCAGAAAATTCGTATTTGTATTTTGATAATGCCAAAGAATACACTTATAGTTCTTTTGCCTTTTACTTATCTGATAAAGGCATTATTCATCAAACCTTATGTGCTCACACTCCACAACAAAATGGTGTTGTTAAACGCAAGAATTGTCACTTATTGGATGTTGTGCATTGTCTCTTAATTCATATGCATGTCCCCAAACATTTTTGGAGTGATGCTATTCTCACTGCTAATTATGTCATTAATTGGATGCCCTCCTCAATCTTAGATGGTGCTTCTCCACATTCGCTCATATACCACCATTTGCCACCATTTGCCTTACTATTCAAGGTTTTTGGATGTGTTAGCTATGTTCATAACTTAGGTCTTGGCTATGATAAACTTGATCCTCGCTTTACTAAATGTGTCATCCTTGGTAATTCCACAACGTAAAAGGATATCGTTACGTCATGTTTGTTTAATCTTTTTCCTATTTTCCCGTTGATGCGTCTTCTAAAGTGTCTACCCTTGAGCCTAATGTCTCATTTGTTTCATTCCATTTCATCTCTTTGAGCTCGGTGTTGCCTCCACGCTTTCGCTTCCTCCTCTAAGTTTATACATCGCCCAATCCCATAACTCGCACCTCCACCATCATTCGTCTCATCTTCGAATCCGCTGCCACCTACATCTAATTCCTTGCCCATTGCCCTACAAAAAGGTACACGTTCTTGCACTACTAAACATCCTATCAGTCAGTTTGTATCCATTTGTTCTTTATCTCCTTCCCATTCTTGCTTTATTTCCCATCTTTCTACTATTTCCACCCCAAAGACAATGCAAGATGCCTTATCTGACTTTGGATGGAGGCAAGCTATGGAATTGGAAATGAAAGCCTTACATCAAAATGGTACATGGGAACTTGTTCCATTACCGCCATCTAAGAATACCGTTGGTTGCAAATGGGTTTACATAGTTAAGTTTAATCATGATGGTTTGGTTGAACGGTTGAAAGCTCGTTTGGTTGCTAAGGGTTATACCCAGACATATGGTATTGATTATGATGAGAAGTTTTCTCTAGTTGCCAAAATCTCTTCTGTTCGTATTCTTATTTCTTCGGCTGCTAATCTTAATTGGTAGTTATTTTAGTTGAATGTCAAAAATGCCTTTTTATAATGGGGTTTACATAAGGAAGTTTATATGGAGCAACTACATGGGTTTGTTGCTTAGGGGGAGTATCGGGGTTGTGTTTGTAAGTTAAAAAAGACCTTGTATGGCCTCAAGCAACTCCACGGGCATGGTTTGGGAAGTTTTCTGAGGCAGTTATAGAGTTTGGTCTTCAGCTCTGTCAGACAGATCGTTTAGTATTTCACTTGCATACGAGTGCAGGCTACATTCTTCTTGTAGTATATGTAGATGACATTGTGATTACCGGTGATGATGCAGGAGGCATTGCTCGATTGGAACTGTTTTTACAGCAGAAGTTTCATATAAAAGATTTGGGAAAACTAAAATATTTCTTGGGGATTGAAGTTGCTAAATTCCGAAAAGGTATCAATTTATATCAAAGAAAATATGTTATTAATTTGTTAGAAGAGACAAGCTTTCTGGGTGCTCATCCTGTTGACATTCCAATAGATCCTAATAAGACATTAGTAAAAGATGAAGGGAAATTATTTGGAGATCCTGGTAGGTATCATTGTTTGGTTGGGAAGTTGACTTACCTTACTATTACTAGGCCAAACATCTTATATGCAGTAATAGCTTCCCAGGGTTTCACATTGGGAAGCCATTACTCGTATTGTTCGATGTTTGAAAATAGCTCTTGGCCTTGGGATCTTGTATAGACCGAATGGACACCTTCAGGTAGAAGGGTTTATTGATGCAAATTGGGCAGGTTCTCCCTTAGCAAGGCGATCCTCTACACAATATTGTACATTCTTGGGTAGTAATTTGGTGACTTGGAAAAGGAAGAAACAAATGATGGTGGCTTGGTCTAGTGCCGAGACAGAATATAGGGCAATGTCTAATACTACTAGTGAATTGACGTGGTTACACATCTCCTATTCCTATCCTATTATTTTGTGATAATCAAGCTGCTATACATATTCCAACTCTGTTTTTCATGAAAGAACCAAACATATTGAAGTCAATTGTCATTTTGTTCGAGACAAGATACTTAGCGAAGATATATTTACACCATTCATGAAGTCTGGAGATCAGCTAGCTGATATGTTTACAAAACCCTTGTGTTGGTAGAAGTTAGAGCTTATTTGTTCCAAGTTGAACTAATATGATATATATGCTCCAGCTTGAGGGGGAGTATTAGAAAGGTGTACTAGGGTTAATAGGTTATGGGTATTTTGGTCTTTGTATTCTATGTTGGACTTGTATATATATATATATATATATATTGTTTGAGAGGAGAGGTGCTGCAGGGAGAATACGAGCCTCCTCTATTCTTCTTCTATTCTTCCTCTACTCTTCTATTCTTTTCTCTCATACAAACTAACACACCAAATAGATTTCTTGTAGAGAGAAAGAAGCTTTTATTAAATCATTTTATGGCATAAAAATAATAATAATAATTAAGATTACGAAATAAATTTAATCTACAGTAGCACTAGCAATCATTAGCTGGAGAACAATACAACAAAAACGTAGACACAACTTTGGCACTGACGAAATGAAGAAGCTGTTAGCATCCATAACACCCAATTCTATCTACTGCTCTAACTCGTTGTATGTGAAGCAAGGGCGTGGACCTTCTCAAAACCCTAGCTAGCAGCCATCTGGAACGATTAACCACCATCAAATCCATTACGATGATGATGATGATGATGTTTATCCCAAATGCTTCGATATCCGGTGAAAACATTGTGAAGAGGATTTCTGCTCTGAAGATTTTTAATTGAGTCAATTCTGAAACTTAATTTGTAATTGGGGTAGTTGATTTGAGGAGAGCTAGACGGTTTTTGGTGAGAATTATCTTTTCTTCTGCTTCTGCTGCTTTTTCTCGGACCCCACGGACAACGTCAACCGGAGCTTTCTCCACAAACTGCAGAGAGCAAATAGAAATTATAAGACATGCACATGTCATCAACAAGGAAAGGTATCATAATGGCTGATTCTGTAGTATGAAGTGGTTCCTTCCCCAAATGCCACCTTACCATGTCATGGAGAAAAAAACTCTTTGTAATTCATCATGAAGATAGTGATAATTTCCCTAGTCGAATTCGACCAAATTCTTGTTTGTTAATAGAAAAATCAAAAATATTATCTATAATAACTGTCTAGCTATATGAATTATAGGGAAAGAAAGAGAAGGGATCCACCAGTTGTTACATCCAAAGGCGATAGGCGAGAATAGGCAAAAAAATATGAATAGAAAGCATTGGCTATTAGAGATCTGATATTTATTCAATGATGAATTTGGTTTACTGATCAACCTTTCCAGCTAACATGTGATCTCATAAAGATATGCGGAAAAAATAATATGCAGAATGAATTAGCAATTCAGGTGATTTGACTTGCAACCTCTTTTTTAACTCCGTTTTTATATAGAAGTGCATCCCACCATATCAATTGATGTCTATCTTGTCTCAAACAATTAGGCGTATATGGTTTACCATAGACAAGGAAAACTCAGATAATAGTTTTCCTGAAGTGTACCTTTGCAGTCCAATATTAATTTAGAACTCGAGAAATTATCCAAAATTCTGCATAAAGAACAGGTAGTTCCATTCTTTTGATGGTAAACTCATGGGCAGATCTTGAGCAATAGGTCCGATTGCCATATTACCATTTTAAATTACACGATTTCTTGTTTGATTATGAAAGTTTTGGTTTTTTGCATTTCTTCTCTTCAGTAAGGATAGGGACTAGACAACTCATGGGCAGATCTTGAGCAATAGGTCTGACTGCCATATTACAATATTAAATTACACGATTTCTTGTTTGATTATGAAAGTTTTGGTTTTCTGCATTTCTTCTCTTCAATAAGGATAGGACTAGATTGGGGTTAGGGTTGGGGACAAGGATTGGGGTTAGGGTTGCGAGGTGTTTGGTTAGGGTTGTTGGGGTTTTGTTGGGTTTGCAGGGGTTGTATGGTTTGATTCTGTGGGTTGTTTGTAGGATGTTGCTTTGGGTTGTTGCTCTTGGTTCGTGTGGGTGCTTTTAGTGAGCTTGGGTCTTCTTTGGGTGCACTTAGGCGCTCTTAGTTATACTTTTTGTATAATTGGGTAGCTCCCCCTTTAAATTTGCACTTTTTGATATAAATTCTATTGACTTATCCCAAAAAAAAAAAGGATAGGGACTAGACATGACAATAACAATGAAAAAGTGACAGATTTGTGCCAATTTTGTTAATGCAGCAGACTACTGACTGTAAATTAAGATTTAGTGCATTTATTACCAGCCAGAGATGTTTTGCTATAGCATAATTATATTCTTCAGAATGCATAAGACTTTGTGTAAAAGCTTTTTTTTTTTTTTTTGGACATGTCCACACAAGAGAAGGGGGAAAGGGGATTCGAACTTGTAACCTCCGCTTCATTAGGCGTGGTTTACAGTCAATTGAGCTATCTCTTAGAGACTTGTGTAAAAGCATATTAAAACAAAGGGCATTGACAATTAAATGAGTACATACATTGGGGGAACTTAGGCGAGCTTTAAGTCCATCATACTCTGTCTGCATCTTGGAAAGGCGCTTAGAAAGACGTTCAACTTCAGCAGAAATATCAATCATATCAGCAAGAGGGAGATATGCCTCTAGTCCTTCACCAGCTACTAAGTGGACAGATTGTTCTGCATCTCCTGAAGTATTTATATTACATCCAAAGAAGAAATGGTTCAGAATTTTGTCTTCAGAAGGCAATTGATACCAACACCATACACCACCACAACCCCCAGCCCCCACAAAAAAAACAAAGAAGGGACAAAATGAAAGAAGTATATATCCAGTTCTTGACCAAGGACAAAGATTTGAAAGAAAACATGCCTGGAGGAGAATTTGTGAAATGGACATTTGGAACATCTAGCCTGGAGAGTAGCGCTAAAACCTCCTTTTCTTTCTGCACCATGCAAATATATATGCTTAGATGTACACGTGCAAGACTTACATGAAAAGTTACACTACCAAGTGTCCATTTGATCTAAGTAACCTCCAATCACATAGCCAGTTTATTAAACAGGGTCAATCAGATGGACAGTATGGCTACATGACAAAAGCACAGCAAGAAAAGGGACAGATCAAATTCATGCATACGTAAGTCAGAAAGAACAAGGTGAAAAAACACTGGTAAAGAAGGGGTTGAAAAAAAAAACAAAACCAAAAAACTCAACAGAACTTCTGCTGTAACAATCAAAACTCTGTTGTATCTGATTTAATCACATGACCAAGTTATCAAACGGATTCAATCATGGATATTGTTAGAGAAAAAGGGACAAGTGTCCCTATTCAAAAAGGTAGCGAGGTGTCCCTATGTCATAGTTTGAGGTGTCCTAAATCTAGTACATTGTATTTACTCCTATAAATACTAGTATGAATGAAAAAGAGTGAGTTTTGGAATCACTATATTTTATTAACAGATATCTCAAGATTTTAGGATGATTGGAGGTTATATCGAATGGTAATTCTTCATGAGGTGCATTGTTTACTTTTCTCATTAACAAAAAATGTGCAAGGTTCAAGCAAGCATGTCAAGATTAATATTTCTAATTGTTTGGCTGATGTTCCAAGATAGCCGTAGCAATCATCTAATATTGAACGAAAATTATGCAGATACAGGAATGAAACATTTCATTCTCCAAAAGTTAATGGACAGAGACATGGACAGCACTTACAGATATATATTGGATTACTTCTTCACTTGCAACAACAGATGCAGATATACGCTTCCCTGGTTCAACAGAATATTCTGCTCGAGCATTCCGTATTGCTCTAGTCTAAGAACCATAATGGAGAAAATTTAATGAAGGTAATAAACTTTCACATAAAATTAGAAAAAAAAAAATTCACATAAAACCAGGTTGCATGTGAGGTGTTGAAGGAGAAACAAAAACAAATATACTCACTAAAGCTTGTAAATTTTCAAACTTCTTTATTGAGTTAGCATGCCTTGGAAGTGAAGTTTGTGGCCAAGGAGACACCATAATAGCTTCTTCCCGTTGGGGGAGTGCCTGTTATGAGTTGAAAAAGATAAAGAATCCAGAAAACTAGTGCCATATAGTAGTTACACTGGATAGAAATAATGCAGGATTCAGATTTTAAGTGACTAATGATTTCACAAGCAAAAGAGGACAGAATGATCTAATAATTAATTTTAACATTTCCAGATATCATGTTGGGCACGAATGCTGGGTCTGTCTATGTTGGTTATCTTACACTGAAATAAAATAAATAAACAAATAAAACACCTTCCACCAAGCTCAGCAGTAAATTTCAAAATTTAACAGAGAATGATAACAGTACATAAGCGAAGTTCATGATACCAATTATCAATCTATAAAAAACCAGAAGATATGGTCCCAGACTCTGAAAGTTGCTTTACTGTACAGTCTGTACTCGTGTTGACATGAAAAGACAAGGATATTGATATAAAATAAATAAACAAATAAAACACCTTCCACCAAGCTCAGCAGTAAATTTCAAAATTTAACAGAGAATGATAACAGTACATAAGCAAAGTTCATGACACCAACTATAATAAACCAGAAGATATGGTCCCAGACTCTGAAAGTTGCTTTACTGTACTCGTGTTGACATGAAAAGAAAAGGATATTGGTATTGAGATCTGGGCCAGGCACAAGACCCAACTTTACATCTAATAGAAGGTAAATGAAAGAACCACTAAAATACATACACAAGTGCTGAGATAGTAGCGAAATCATTACCTGCCATAATTCCTCAGTAACGAAAGGCATGAAGGGATGCAGCAATTTTAGTATGTTTTCGAAAACATACAACAGGACTGCCTGTGCCACTGGTGCAACTGAATCACCTCCAGAGTGATAAAGGCGAGCTTTACTGGCCTCAATATACCTGTCAAAAGAGAAAAGTGAACCAATGGCAGAGGGAAAGTTCATAAAGGCAAGCATTCGATACAATTGAGGAAACTGAATGGCCTAGTTAATATCACATATCAATATCCTTCAGAGATTGAAAGTACTTATCAATAAGTTCTTCAAGCAATCCTAGTCTTAAAAAATCTTTCATCCTTTTATTTTCAAAGACATGCATAAGTAGTGTTTATTTTAGAAATGGGAGATTGTAGGTGTGGTCCAATTCTCATAACACTGGGTACAACAAATAAATCTAAAGATTCTAGGTTAATGTTTTTATGTATCGCAAATAACTTTTGTTTGGTGTCATAAGGAAATATTTGTGAAAGACACTAGTATGTAAATCCAATTTTTTTTTTTTGGCCACATTTATAGATTTTCCACCAACACATAAATATAATACTTTATTAAGTAGATTGTTAAGGTAATCCAAAACAGGCTTGACTGTTGAAGTATATTTTGGAAAAATCCCCATTCGCTGTTATGATGCAATAGTAAGTAAAAGAGGCAAAGACATTTCTTGTGCCCTTCGTTGAATTTTAAACTTTGACAGTTACCTAGATTTATGTAAAACAGAAACTAGTTACTCAGGATTAAAGCTTTGCTGTTAAAGAGCTTAAGGGAGTTGCTTCTAGATGGCACTTGCTATTCTCTCCACTAGTTGCTTTTCAGAGAACTGTGCAAATACTTCCTTATGATGTAATCTTTGCTATAAATACGTGACCCGTACTCTTTTGGAAGTGATGAATAAATTGAAAATTGAATTTTCCTTGGGATTCCTGTCCCTCCTCATTCTCCCTCTTCCCATCCAACTTTCTTCTTCTATTCTCTCTTCCCAGCAATTCTCACCTTCCCCCTCGCAGAAATTCTCAGCATTCTCATCTCATTTCTCACCAAAACTGAATACCAACCAAATCAGGCCTATTCTTCTACCTTCCCCACTTAATTATCACTTCCAACCTAGCAAGACAGCCCCTAAATCACAAGAATGCCTTGGCTGTCCTGTGAAAAAAAATGTTGGATTAAACAACCAAACTCAAACAATGATAGTAGAGTTTAGTGCTACAATAGAGTTATTATTAGATGTGAGTTGAACTTTAGTAAGTTATCCACATAGTTATGCCCGCACTAGCTAGGGTGTCAGCAGACATACAAAACATTTAATTAGGTTAATGAAACAATAATAAGAAAATAAAATAAAAAAAGCAACTGAATAATATCTTGAGGAAGCCTAAGAGAGTGCGGCTGCAAGCTCCTAATTACAAACAAAAGGAGAAGGAAATATGGTAAAACTATATATGATCCATTTTTTTTATAAGTAAAAACTATATATAGTTTTATCATATATAAATAAAACTATATATGATCTATTAAAAAACTAATGATGCTAATTGCTCAATCAAAGAGGAAAAAGTATCTAAAGTTTCACCAGCTGTCTCTTTTTTTTTTTCAAACAATTCCTTCTAAATGTCATCATTGAAAAATTCTTAATAGAATAATTTGTGTTAGTATATTATTTCTGAAACTTGCTACATTTGAAACTGTGTAACATAGGAGTACTTGTTATTTCATATCAATACTTGTGATTTACCAAGGGAGATGAGGGGTGGGAAGGGATGAGGAACAATAAGTTTTGCTGTTAGAGAATATTTTAGACTACATTGATAATTGATAGTTGAACAATCATTCTTTTTTTTTTTTTTTTGATAAGTAATGTGAATTTTATTAAAAGCGCGGAGGGGCGCAACCCTAAAAAAATATATACAAAATAACTCCTATGAAATATACAAAGGACACATATGCAAAAGTTCTTCTATTGTTGGTATCTCATTACGGTAATGAGCCATCATCCACCCATGTAGCATAGCAATCATATTCTTCCTCACCCCATCCACCGAACACTCCTTATCCTCAAAGATTCGTGCATTCCTCTCCCTCCATATGCACCATATTACGCACAACGGAGCCATCCTCCAAATGACTCTAGATAGATCCCTCCCACCCCCCTGACTCCAACAAGCAAACAAATCTATGACCTTTTGCGGCATCACCCACTCCACACCGAACAAAGTGAATACATAATGCCATAAATAAGTTGCCACTTCACAATGAATCAATAAATGATCTGATTCTCCATTCTTCTTACACATACAACACCATTCCACCACTATAATCCTTCTCTTCGCAAGTTGTCATGTGTCAAAATTTTCCAAGAGCTGCTTCCACCCAAAGAAAGCCACTCGAACGGCACCTTGCATCTCCAAATACTCTTCCATGGAAACACCTCATTCAAGGTTGGACAAGATCTTATAGAATGATTTCACCTCAAATATCCCTTTTTAGAAGGGAACCAAATACGATCTACATTACCTGATATCTTACACTAGTACAACAATTCAAAGAAAGATGATATCACATCCATCTCCCAATCTTGAATAGCACGAACAAAGATGACATTCCATTCAACAACTCCATTCCTCCATATAAAATTATCCTTCACCCATGCTTCTTTGTATCTTGCAATACTAAACAAAGAGGGAATGCCTGCTGCAATGGCTGATTTCCACACCATGTGTCATGCCAAAATCTTATTTTCAACCAATCCCCACTTCAAACCTCACATTTTGTGCAAACTTATGTGCTTCCACAAACCTACACCAAAAGACCAGAAACCTCCTTTGAAACCCACCCACCATCTTGTTCTTCATACTTTTCTTTGATTATCTTGTACCAAAGTGCCTCACTTTGTCAGATATCTCCATAGCCACTTTCCCAACAAGGCTTTGTTGAACTTAAGAACATTTCAATGCCAAGGCCACCAGCCCGTATGGGACGGCAAACTTGGTCCCACTTAACAAGATGCATTTTCGGTTCATCTCCCATTCCTCCCCATAAAAAAATCTCTTTGGATCTTCTCAATCCTATTAAAATAAAGATAAATAATAAGTTGGAAGATTAGCCTCCCTTTGATAAGCACAATTTTTCCAACCTGCCAGCCTCGCTCCATCTGCTCCGTCACTGTTCCACATCGAAACAGCCTTATATGCAGCCTCTAGCCAACCCCAAATATTTCATGGGCAATTTGCCACTCTACACCCCAAGTATGCAGCCAAAGTCCCAATACTACCCACTTCCCTACAGCCACCAGTTCTGATTTTCCAAGATTCACTTTCAGCCCCAAACAGCCTCAAAGCATAAGAGGATTAGACGACATAACGAATTTGTTCGACATGCTTCACAGAAAATTAGCGATCATCGGCAAAAAGGAATGAGAAACCACCAAATCTGAAAACACCCTTTCTCCCACAGAAAAACCAGCTATCATTCCTTGCTCTACAGTTGCGTTCACCATCCTACTCAAAGCCTCCATGACCATCACAAACAATAATGGTGCATTTGTTAGGTTTCTATCTCAAATTGCTTTATTGATCAAGTAACTCGTGCATTTGTCCAGAAATATTTACAAATAGACATTATTATGCAATAAAATTGTGCCATGTATTTACGTGTAAGAATAAATAGTTAAGTAATCAATTAACCATTTAATATCAGTTTAAATTTTTAGGACAAATAGTAATTTATCATGATATTACAGCAGATGATTCTTAGTTCGAATCTTGATTCTACTCCATCTGGCATTTAAAGGTTTTTTTAAAAAACATGTTGGGCCATGCTTATTGAGGGGAGTCTAGGCCCACACATTAGAGAATGTTAGAATAATAATTAAGTGATTAAATTCATCATTTTCTAATAACTTAAAATTTTAAGACAAATGGTAATTTATCAACATCATAACCTTTCTACAACAAATATCCATACTCAATTATGGAAGGAGGTTCATAGTTCGTAACAACCTACAAAACCATAATAGTCCCTGAGAACCAACATCGATAAAACAATCATTGCAAATCTTGCATGTTCGTTTTACACTTTATTTTTCATATTTCTTCAAGTATTTTTTTGTCATTCTTTAGACAATATATATTATATATTGGAACCCTATTGTTGATAGTTTACCTGCTATTTCATATATGGTTATTTCAACTAATTGAACTTCAGCTGGAATGTCAAGGAAATATAGGTCTTATACAAAATTTTTGCAATACATAACTTCTAATTCATCTAGAAAAGTTTGTCCGCCATGCTAAAAGTTTGACAGGCTCAAGATCCAACAACATCTTGTTTTACTTTCCAGATATTTGGAACCTAAATAATACATCTGAACTTCAACAAATTTTAAGATGCACTGAAGAACTGAAATTTTAAGACTATCTAATTTGTCTTATGATAGTTGCTTGTTTTCCAACATATGGAGAAATCTAATGCTTGTGTCTAACCGGTAATGAATCTATTCTCAATGATATAACTATATATGATAAACTTAAAAGATGTATTTTCTGATTAAAACAGCGTCATAACATACCAATCAGCAAAATCACCCCAAAAGAAATCATATGTTTCCCTTCCAACATCTCCAAAGAAAAGTTTATCATAACTTGATGTCACCATGTCAATAAGCAAATGAAGTTTTGAGACCTGAAAAAAAGACAAAGTAAAACAGTAACTACAGGGGGTATACTGAATTGGCATCACAGAAAATGAGTTTTAATAATTGTCTTACCACCCAACATTCTGGTAAGGGTAGTGCAATTAGAGATTCCTCCATGTCAAACTGATACCAAAAAAAAAAGAAAAAAATCTTTTTAATAAACAGAATATGTATTGCCTACCTTCCACAAATGCTATAATTACATCCAAAACACAATAAAGCAAAAATCCCAATCTAAACGAAGAAAACCTCCTTCACAAGATGAACGCCATTAGTAAGTGCAGATATTTATCTTCACATACATTTTAGTTCATTCAATCTGTGGGCTGGCCATAGACTGAATTTAAATGAAGTATCTGTTCATGTAGGATAGCCCTTATGTCATCCTTGATTCTCTGGAAACAATGTCTGCCAGGTGCAATGACCAGAGTAAAGTTTGATTATTAGGGTCGCTGGATTGTCTTAATCCTGAACTGCATTTGGAAAAACTAGTTGAGGATTTGGGGTCAAGAGTGGGCTGATCTTTGCAACCTAGTGCCTTGGCCAATTTATAGATTTCAAATCAGTAGAAAATTCATGATCAGGAAGAACTACCTAACCAGGAAAAAAAAAAACCTTTCAATGGATGGAAATATGTAAATAGCTTGCCTCCTTCCTATCACTTTTTTTAGCAGCCATAAAGCCATAGCTAATTCTTTCATGCGGAAACAATTATATTTGTGGGATGTTGGGTACATTTGTAATTTTTTACGTAGAAATTTAACCTGTCGAGGTAAGGATCAAAGAGAGTAATGATGCAGCAACTGAATAAGGTCAAGTTGTTTTCTTTAAGAGTAATTCTTGTAGCAACTGAGATTTTCATACTGGGGCACTTTAGTTACAGTATCGCAATTTATATACTAGCAATTAAAGAAGTACTATAATACAATTAATTTGGTACGAAGCACTTCCAATAATATTTGTTAGAAGAGTTATTGCGGTTTGTGAGAGTTATTAGGGTTGTGAGCATTTTTGGGCGAAGTGATGGAATGGGTTGGTAGCTCTAATCCAACTCCTATACAACCACATGGCAACCCACCCTATACCATTAACATTGCCTTCATGTTATCAAATACTAATAAGCAGGCACCACCTTCATCACCATCATCATTCCCATGGATCCTACCGCCATTGTCCTCCATACCACCACTATTGTTGTTGCCATCATCACCACTATCATCATCATTGTTGCTTTTACAATGCCGCCATTCCTGTGCATCGCTGCTATCGTGCTCCACCTTCATCACCACCATATTTTTCCCACTTCACCATCAAAGTTGCCATTGGTAACATTGCATCATTGTCAACTCCAACACCACTATTAACACATAGCATCTTACCACCACCATCACAACTAATTTGGTAACGTCATTAACACAACAATTATTATTGCCAATGCTCTAATTTCTTAGTTCTCATCAAAATACTAAAGTTTAAATTAGTAGAAATTTAATGTCATCAACTTAAATTCCTTCATTGAAATCTAAAAAGTTTCCTAAGTTCTTTACCCAAACAAAACATTAGGGTTACGTGAAAAGAGGGAAATTAGAAATTTAGGGTTTTGAGTAAAGAATAGAATGGGTAAAGCGCGACAAAGGATTTGGTAGATATACTTTTGGCCTTATCTTCGGATGCTATAAAAAAAACATGCAAAAAGCTCGTTTGAACAATGATAACAAACCAACAGTCAAATTTCTTACATGCTCATTGTTAGAGTCTTGAATATAAGAAACAACATAAGAACTTCTAACATATGGTGCTGATGGCTAGAGAAAATAAGAGTATGTAATGTGAGAGAACAATCCGACATTATTTGGTGTGTGTAAATTATTTCACTTTCTTCTTGGATGATAAACTTTCCTGTACGGGTTTGTCTCAAAATATGTCAAACTTTCCAGAAGTAAAGTTCATATTTCTACAAAAAGCAAACAAGATTTTTATCAAAAAAATCGTGCCACCTCTAATATAGAATAAAAGATTTTAGAAAGATCACAATATTTTTATTATTTTACTAGTCATGCCATTCAAATCACATAATCTATGTTGAGACAGATGAAGTAATAAACACATAGAAGTATCTGACCACCATGCATGTAATAATCTCAAGTTCTCATAATATCTCCTCCATTTGTAAAATGAAAAACTACATACTTTCTTGGGGAAGCGATAGCCACTAAATCCTAATAGAACATCTTGGATTTCTTGTAGCCCAATAAATACTCAAAGATCAAAAAATATTTTCCTACCATAAACCCAAAAATTTACATAATTATTAATATCAAAAGTGACTTAAGGATAAAATTTTCAAATACCAAAATTAGTGCACGCACTATGGACCCAAGTAAAAGCCTATGTCCAAACTTAATATTTATTTATTTGGTTGCAAAAGGAAATCCTTAGTTGGTACAAAACCCATAATGCCCTGATCTAATCAAATGTTACAGTATGATCACTCTCAAATCATTCAAAATAGACTTTAGTTCCAGCGTCTTGGCTAATGCACCTTTATCAAAATACTTGATTTAAGAGGACTTTCCCCTTTCCTGTCTTATGTCTTAAATAATTGGCATTTAACAATGTTTTAAGCCCACAAATTGAATTTGTTGATTCATACTAAATTTTCCTTGTCAAATAGAATCAAAATACAAGATATATCCCAAAAAACCAAACATATCTAGATAAATTTTCATGCAAAAGAATTAGAATTTAGAACACTATTCTCCATAGGGCATGTGGTTTCTTTTTTCCATTTCCAATAATTTGAAATTCTTCTAATGCACTTGGGATGCCTCCTCGAATCCCTGGTATTTAATAGTGAAATATCCACTAGGAAAGAAGAAAAGAAAATTTCACCTCCGCTGCTTGCCGCTTGGTTGCTACAAGAATCCACATTAAAACTGAGTGATCAACTTAATTCTGAGGCAGTTGATTGGAAGCTTATATCCTTTACAGCTCTATGGAGAACACACTCCACAATTTTTAGCAAATGCAAGAAACAAGAAATGTTAAGGTAATCTAGGGTAATTTATGGAGAGTGCACTCTTTTCCCCTATGGAGAATGCATTCTTTGCCCCTAGCTTATTCCAAGTTTAACGTCCTGAGATTTGAGGTAATTTCATCTCCACATTTTTATAGAACGTTTAGGGTTCTGTTAATCTTATGCTTTGTGCAAAATATTTTCCTTTTAACTACTTGAATATAAATACATCTTTCTTCTCTGGTTAAACAAAAGAAAGTTTTTTTTTTTTTTTTTTGATAAATACGACAAGATATCATTAAAGAGCGCAGAGGGGCGCAACCCTAGTACACAGGAAGTATACAAAGATAACACCCCTTTAAAGATAAAAAGAAGAACACAACTCTACAAATTGCTCCATGCTAGATACTTGGGGAATGTTTAAAGCACCCGCCCATAAAAATAACAATTTAAGAAATCTATTGCTTAGCTCCGCCCTTGTCAGTTCCGTATCTTCAAAACATCGAGAATTCCTCTCCCTCCAAATAGTCCACATCAGGCACAAGGGTGCCATTCACCACACCTCCATCACCATTTTGTTGCCTCTTTGACCTTTCCAACATGCCATGAGATCTATAACCCTACCATTCATTGCCCACTTCACACCAAAAAGAGTAAAGAGCACACTCCAAAGAGTACCAGCCACCTCACAATGAAGAATAAGATGATTGATGGACTCACCACTCCTCTTACACATACAACACCAATCCATCACAAACAAACCTCTTTTGTGAAGATTATCCAAAGTGAGAATCTTGCCAAGAGAAGCTGTCCACACAAAGAAACTTACTCGAAGCGGGACTTTAACCCTCCAAATGCCCTTCCACGGGAAAGGAGAACAACCCACCTCGTACCTATCCGAATCAAGGGAAAGCACAATCAAAAGGAGCGAACCTCAAAAACTTCCTCTTGGAAGGAATGGTCTCATACAATTTGAAATGCAACACCAAAATGTTAACCTCCCAATCTACTCGAAAAAAATGAACATTCCAATCAACTGCCTCATTCAAAATCTGCATATTATCACTCACCCAAGCCTCTTTGTTTCTTGCAATACGATACAACTCAGGGTAAGACTCCTTCAATGGTTGATCACCACACCATGTATCATGCCAAAAACTAATTTGAGAGCCATCCCCCACCTCAAAAGAAAGTTCAATGAAATATGAGTTGTTTTATCAGTTTTTAACTCTAGCATCATAACATCATTTCACTGACCTCATCCAAACAGAATGAACACTACAAACCTTATAAGCAAGTATACTTTCCCAAGTAGTATCATTCTGATCAGGCAAATTCTGCAACACAAACTTGCCAGCATTCCACAATTTGTTAGTGAAGGCCTTGTTGGAGGCCAATCTCTCAGTGGATAAATTAAGGTCCTGAAACAAAACAATGTAAATCAGTTGGAAAGGTAACATATATAAGCAAGTAAACTATGTTGACAGGTTGAATCAATGCAGCGATTTGAAAGAATTCTGACAAAACAAACCTGGCCAGCAGTTCCCAATGCAATTGAAAAACGTAAAGCATCGGTGCCAAATTCCTTGATAGTATCGATTGGATCTATTACATTACCCAGTGTTTTTGACATTTTACGCCCCTGAAAGAAAATAATTAGAAGTAACATCAATCTATTGGATAAGGTTAAAACTAAAAAGACATACTAGAAAAATCCTCTAAACAGCTAATGAGAACACAAAATCTCAATAAACAAGAGAATTGCTCATCAATTCTGATAATAAATTTTGTTCCCGAACTGCAGTTCATGGGATGTACAGTGCAGCAGAAAAATTGCTTCTTTTTTATGTGCAGAGGGGGAGATAAGTCAAGAATAGAATACCTAAAGAAGGATAGTAAAAAGGGTTGCAACTCTGGTACATGGAAAGCATACAAAAGATGCAACCAGAAAGACGTATTAGAGCTTAAAAGTAGAAAATCTAAAAGTTTGAAAAAGATGTGGAAAAAGACCAAAAAAAATTTCATGAGTCAAGTGACTCCTAAGAAGTCCAGAATTTTTTGCAAAAAAGTCCCATTTTTATGCTTTCCTTGCCAATGACAAGTAATATGCCACCTGAGACCCGTATCAGCTTCACCTATTTGTCTTCCTGTCATCTGAATGCATATCAAATTGTGTTCCTTATCCTCCTTTACCCAATAACTACGTCTACGACCTGTTACTAAAAAAATCAAATCCTTCCTCTTTCTCTTTACTACCTTCCAAGCTAGAGACACCCTTTGAACAGCATTTTTTTTTTTTTCTGAAATTATA
The DNA here is from genome assembly GCA_013348765.1 of Carpinus viminea. NCBI lineage: Eukaryota > Viridiplantae > Streptophyta > Magnoliopsida > Fagales > Betulaceae > Carpinus > Carpinus viminea. Next base: position 19,222,618 of record CP054674.1, read on the forward strand.
ATTTATTGTCAAGACCACTTTTGGAAACTTGGAAAAAAGGGTAGAAAACCATATTCTAATTTGGTTCCTAAAATATAGGTTGTTTTGACTTTGATTCCTTGATTTTAAAAAGTTTCAATTTGATAATTAAAAATTTTAACTTCAATTATTGTTCACCTGTCATCCCTCGGACTAAAAATTGGCATCAAGGAAATTGATGAAGTGGTTCGTCTTAACTTCTGCCACATCACCAAATCCTAACAGGGTGGTCATCAAGTTAAAAGAACTTCACTGTACAAAATTAGAATTTCCCAAGTCGAAATTTCAACTTTATAAAATAAAGAGACCAAATTGAAACCTTCTTTATATTTCACAAAGTAAAAGTGTAGCTACCAAAAAAAAAAGTAAAGCATATAACAACAGCATAACTTTGAATGAAAGATTAAGAAAATAATGTATTAAGGGTTGCAACTTTGTAAAACCAACAACGTCAAAGCAGAAAATTTACTCATGCACTACACTCACTTGTGAGTCTCGGATGAGTCCATGTAGATAAACATATGAAAAAGGAATAGTCCCTGTGAACTCAATTCCCATCATGACCATCCTTGCCACCCAGAAAAACAATATGTCATGCCTGTCCAAACATGAAAGTAGCATCACCGCAAACATTCTTTCACATAAGAAAGTAGACATTAAAAAAATTAATATTCCACGGAGGAAAGTGACAAAAGAAGTTAGCTGCGCCTTCATGTACTATATCTATTGGCAAAAAATTCAAGTTGCAGTTCATTAGCAGCATATGTCCTCCCTCCTAACACAGGACAGGCTCATAGCAGTCAAAATTAGCTGAGTCACTAAATATACCTCATATAAAAGCTCCAGGTTACATATCTGGGAGTTCTGCATAAGATAATTTAGTTGCATACACATACTCACACACATACGTGGTGTGTGAAAGAGAGAGAGACAGAGAGAGATCATAGGGGGTGGCAGAAGATCGCTAGGGTACACATTACCCAGTTTCAAGCATTGTTGTTGGATAAAACCGTTTAAAATCCTCTGCGGACACATCTGGCCATCCAAGAGTACTAAAAGGCCATAGCGCACTGAACAAGGAGTAAGCAGATATGCTTAGTCAAAATATATATATACACACATAATTATATATCTACGCATATATCATTTAACAAATAAAAAGATCTAAAATGTGAACTGCCAGAGAGTAAGTGTTCATGTGTTAAACTAAAAAGCAGAATGTCTGCCATCGCCTTCACATGTCACCACTAAAGAGAGCGCTGAAGTTTAATAAAACCTTTTTAAAAAAAAGTAATCGGCAAATATAAAGTAAGACTATGAAATCAGCAAAAGTGACGCTTCATTTTCAAGAGTTCCAATACATGAGCTAAGAAATCAAGTGGTTAGATTCAAATATCTATAAATTTAAGCAGCTACTGGATTTGGTTTAATGCTGCAAATAACAATTATACAATCATGAGAATTCAAACAAAACACAACTTGAATGGCCTCACATTAAGACTATAAGTGCTAACCTTTATTGCAACATCCTTTTAACCCCTCGAATCAAACATTAAATTTCGTCAAAGAAACATGGATTTTAAACCATATCATACTCTAATAAAAAGATATATTAAACATAATCTATTAAGACAAATATCAAAATTTAATTTTCATCACTTTTTTATCCCTTTTTTCACACCCTTTATCAAACAAAATGTATCAAAATTTAATTTTTATCAATTTGTTTCATCTTTTTTTTTTGATCAGTATCAATTTGTTTCATCTAAATGTGGGTGGATGATGAAATCAGCATTCTGAGGCAACAACAATTTAAAAATAAAAAAGAAATAAAAACCAACTCATTGTTTTCTTTAACATTTTATAATCTAAGAAAATTGGCCAAGATTTCATTTCTCTTTTTATGAAAAACTTCTAATACATTTAACATGGTTTTCATCTTAACATTTAGAGTTCTTCAAAGATGGAATATCATATAATCTTCCTTGCAGTAGAAGCTCAATGACAGGAGAATAAAGTGAGTTAACATAAACCAGTGTCAATATAAGTTTGAAGACAAATGGTTAAGGCTTCTATAAACATGTAGGACATAAATGGAATAGAGTAGTTTTAAATGCACCATAATTGCAACTTTATTTGTTCAATAATCACCATATCCCTCCGATCAGATTATCAAACAAGAAGAATGTACGCTCAAATATCTATTCATAAACTTAATGGAAGAATAGCTAAAATTAGAAAATTTGTTCTGTTGCTGCAGAACAGTATGGTTGACAACAAGTTCCAAATCAGAAGCCATTTGTGAAGTATGCCAAATTAATGCAAAATAAATAAATGAGAAAATTTAGATTATCTAGTTAAGTGGTGTCTCTTGTACTTCATAGTATACAATGTATGCACAAGAAAAAGATGTGAATTCGTAGCAGTCTTTGAGAAATAGACCTTGAAAACCAAGTGTCAAGAACATCTGGATCTTGATATATTTCTACATCTTTTCCATACTTTGCATGAGCTTTCTCAAGTGCTTCATCAGAACTCCGAGCAACTATGTATTCTTCTTCACAATCTTTCCCCACGATGTACCAAACTGGAATGCGGTGCCCCCACCATAGTTGTCTACTTATACACCAGTCCTTAATATTTGATAGCCAGTGATTGTAAATCTGCAATAAACACCAAGGTTAAGGATAACCAATGGCATGAAAGTATCAAGGTTAAAATAATATCTATATGACTTAGACCATACTGAAATGGTAAAGCATTGGTGAGCAAGGCAGCACCTCCATGGGTTGGAAATTACAGTAAAGTAAAAGCTAAAAAGCACCAAGAAATAGAATTAGAAAGGGAAAAGATTCCGATTGCAATTGAAATAAGTTCATATGAAGCCAAATATACACAATATATAACCACAACCTTCTCAAATCTTTCAGGAATAATGGTTAATTCTCCTTTTTCAACGACACGAAGTGCTTTCTCAGCCAGGGTCTCCATACTAACAAACCACTGCTTGCTTATGAGTGGCTCTATTATCTGATTGAGGAAGAGGGAAAGAGGAGAGGCAGGGTGCAGGGGGGGAATACAACATAAGAACACATTATCAACAGAATAGGTCTCCATCACCTAATGGAATTTTCAAATAAGTACATTATTGTCTTACTTCTCCACCACGTTGGGATCTGGGAACTCGTAGAGTGTGTGGTTCTTTTTTTACAGCTAAGCCTGTCTCCTCCAGATCTGCCCAAAGTTTCTTCCGAGCCTCAAACCGATCAAGGCCACTATTTTTATAGGTGTCATTGCCACATATTAGGCATAACATAGAAAGGTTACTCCATTATGATAAACCTTCAACAATCAAATAAAACTGTTTCAAAAGTTTACCAGAACAATCCAGCAACTTCATTAAGTGTCCCATCCTTGTTCATTATATTAAGTATTGGGAGACCAAGCTTTCTGGCAAGAAGATAATCATTATGATCATGCCCAGGGCTTATCTTCAGCACACCAGTTCCAAAATCTTTATCAACTTGCTGTCAGATATAGCAGTAAAAAATAAACCAGAAGAAATTACTAACCCTGAATTATATGAAATAAGTTTAATGAGTACCAATTTAAAAAATTAAGAAAATAAATTATTTAGCAAGTATGAGAAACTTACTACAACATACTTATTTTCCAGGAACAATTTTATTCACATTTTATTTTCTTGGAACCAAAAAGAGCCCAGAAAAAGCAATTGTGACAAATGTAAACAGGTAGGCATCAACAGTAATGGTTTTCAGATATTTTATGAGGAAGTTCTTGTCTTATGTAATTTTGGATTGCGGAAGAGCAGGCTTCTTTTTATATATTAAGAAGGATGAGCATCACGCTTGTGTCTCCGTCAATTAAAGAAAAAGAAAAGTTTAAGGACTCCTAAAATTATGTTCTTAACTTCAGGGTTCGTCAAAAGGTCACAACTCTGCAGTGAAATAATCAAAGCACTATGAAAGTATTTTGGACAACTGAATTAGGAAACAAAAAGGTGATGAAAGACACAAGCTTAAAAAAGATGAAACATAGGTCAGGGACTGGGTAGAAACTCCCACAAGAACTGATTTTTTTTTAAAATGCACAGACATATGTGAAATGCCCCATGCCTTGAGGCTTCTAATATTTATCCATTCCTGTTCTACTGCATCAAACAATGCCCTTGAACTATAATTGCAGCACTGTGCATTCACCAATTGAAATTCTAAGCTCCAGGAATAATTAGCATCATACCAACAATAAACAACAACCTAAAGTGCAATGATCTTTAAACAAAATATTATCCGGTTGCTATTACCCTGTCAGAGATGATAGGGACGTGACGGCCATATGTCATAGGCACAATTGCCATCATACCTATATACTTAGAATACCGATCATCCTGCAAAAGTAAACAAATACAGAAAGCACATAAAACTACTATAAATAGGATAAGTACTTAAAAAAAGGGGAAATACAAGGAGCATATGATTTTCGAGCCAATGTCAAATTTCCAAGCATAGCTGCTGACTTTGTCTGTGCAGACATTTAGTTTTCCCACTTGAATGGGAGATACTGCTAACAAATTGATCCATCATTTTATTTCAGATTTATTCCTATGATGTCAATGTTAAAAAGAGTTGAGAGTAGCTATTCACATATAATTTTTTGTTGATATAGATTGAAGTAAACATGAAAAAACTATTTTCCCAGGTGCCAAATCTCAACAAAAGTACAATACTCCGAAAAATTTCAGTGACCAACTTTGGCCAAAAATGATTCGAAAGAATCCAGAATGACAAAGCAGGCCTAAATTTGGCTGAGGAAAAAGGAGAAAGATTCTCTATTCAAGTGCCAAACCAGAACTGAAAAAATTACTTTGTAATCTAACAAAACAGAACAGATAAACAAATACAGATTGTCACAGAAAATGTAATGTGCATGGATCAGTGCACAATTTTCATATTTACTGTGCTTGACGAGGAAAACAAACCTGCGTCAAAACTATGGAATATTCCAATGTCATTCTTAAGATCATATTTGCAAAATTGTACTAAAATAAGATTCATAAGTCATTTCAGTGCTTCCAAATATTTATTTGTCACTAATGCACTTCACATATTTTTCAATCTTTCTGTTCAATCAGAATTCAACATACGTAACAATTGCATAAATCTTTTATTGTAATTAACGACAAACTCAGAATACATGTTAAGGATAACTAATTTTCAGAAACCGCCCACTAATGGACAGTAAAGAAAGGTTGAATGAAGATTTAAGATCATATTCATAAACACAAAGTCAATTAATCCTTGACCCTATGTACAGAAAGAGACATAAAACGCCTTTCCTTCTTCTACAGTTTAGATAGCTTAAAACCATGATAACAATAATATGCACAATGCATAAGTTCCAAGCACCGGGCCCATCCATCTCATAAGCCAAAGTGCAAGCCTACAAGCAAAGTTACCATACCTTTGGATGCACAGCAATCGCTACATCACCAAATAAAGTTTCTGGACGCGTTGTTGCTATTGTCAAATAGTCACTACTACACGACAAAGAAAAACAGAAAATAAATACAACTAGTGCAGCAACTATTGAAGAGGCTAAAAAAAAAAAAAAACACAGCTTCTTTTTGATAAACAACTGTACCATATGTAAATATAAGAGTTATAGAGAGAGAACAATAGTCTATACAAGGTAGTTCTATCTGAGCATATCGAATGTTCAAAGGATTCAAGGGCGCTGAGTATGTCTGAGATAAACTAGGCCTTCTAACAATGATCTATTCTTACAGATTGATTGAATTATCAAAATACAAAGGGAAAAATATACTTTAACCCCCTAAACTACCACCACTTTTGCCTATGCCACCAAACTTTAAAAGTGACAGTTAGGCAAGCTATTGAACGCTACTATTCATGAGTATAGGGATTGGAAGAGCAATTTCTTTAACTCTAACATCACAATCTCACAATCTTCAAAACTCCTTGCATTTCGCTCTCTCCAAATACACCACATTAAAAACAAAGGAGTCAACCTCCACCCTTTCAAAGCAGTACGGTGTCCCAATTGTCCCCTCCAACTTTCCAACAACTATCTTACCCTTCAAAGCATAATCCATGCACACCAAAACCACTGAGAAAGCAAACTCTATAAATCTCTTGCAACTTTACAATGAAGAAGGAGGTGATCAATAAATTCCCCACTTTTCTTACACACACAACACCATTCCACCACATTCATCTTTCGTTTATCACAATTTGTTTTACTTATCAAAAAAATATATATATTCATCTTTCATAAATTATTCAAAGTCAAGATTTTCTCTAAAGCCATTGTCCACATAAAGAACGCCCCTCTCGAAGAAATCTTAACTTTCCAAATACTCTTCCAACGAAAAGGAGAACATACCGGAGTAAATAACACATGATAGTAAGACTTCACTTCAAACAATTTCTTTTTAGAAAGAATCCAACAAATTTGATCCTCAACTCGTTGCACTCAAAAAAAGCAAAGACAACTTCCACCTCTCAATCACACACACAGCTCTTGTAATGAAAATATTTCAAAGAATATTTCCATTCCAGAACTGCATATGATTCACCACCTAAGCATTGTTACAACATGCAATACTGAATAATTCCATATAAGAAAACTTCAAAGGCTGCTACCCACACCATAAACCAAGCCAAAACCGCACTGTAGATCCTCACCCACCTCATAGCTAACAAATTTAGAAAACCCTTCCCAATCCGTCTTAATACATTTCCACATTCCAACACGATTGGGTCCCGCAACTTCCTCAAAATACTGATCACCCCTCAAGCTATCATATAGTGTCCACCACCAATCTTCATAGTGCCTCCCTCTCTTTAGCATGCCACCCCAACCTCTTACCCAGAAGGACTCGGTTAAGCTGAATCAGATTTTTCACCCCTATACCCCCTAAAGAAGTTATCGGAGTACATATTTATACTTCCAAGGTTTTCTAAATTAGGGTGTTAAACTCAAGCAGAAGTGTAAGAAAATTATACAAAATCAGTTCTCATGCCAGCTAATTTACCAAAATAATTTATAAGGTTAACCTCTCAGAAAATGATATATCAAATTTTTATAACAAAAAATTGCAGACTTAACAGCATGTATTTTCACCATATATAGCGTTATATAAGAACACATCTTGACAAAATATTAGAAAAAGTTGACTGGAAACTACCTTGAACCTCCAGCAACACGATACTTAATATAATACAGTGTACCAGATTCTTCAGAATATTCTACTTCCTAACCACAAAAGGTAAAGACACGCTGATCAGGTAAAATATAAACATAAAATAAGTAAAACAAATTATAAGAAAATATATAAATAAAGAAAGAGAAAAAAGAAAAAAGTACCAACACAACCAAAAAAGCTTACCAAATCTGAAACTGCAGTCTGCAGACTGGGAGACCAGTTTACCATATAAGATCCTGAATAATATCAATATAACATGAATCAACTTTAAAGAGTCTAGTACAGTTATGTATCAACAACTTCTTCACATCCTGCATTTGTGATATAGGCGATAGTTCCAAAAAAAAATTTGAAAAACTTAAAGACCAACAAAAGGATGCGAGCAATGTCTACCATCTTCAACTATAAATCTGTTCGACTCTGTCACCTTGAAGAGATGGTAGATGGCATTAGTAAGCTAAGCACGTCCATAGATTAGATACCTCCTACTTATCATTTAGGTGCTTTTTATTGGTAATCCTATCTTTCGGTATTTCTCATACATGATGAACAAATAAGCCAGTAAGAGAAACCAAAAGAAATAAAAATCACCAAAGGAATTAAAAGAGTATCTTTTTAATGGTAAAACAAGAGCTACACATTATTAACAGAAAAATGAGGAAGCAATAAACATCTGTACTTCCTTGTCCCAATAACTCAATAGAGTAAAATTCAAATGGATAATTCAAATAGTAACTAGGGTCAATGAAGGTAAAAATGTTTGTGTTTGTGAACGCTACATGTACCAAGTCTTCCATTCTTTTCTTCTTCCAATGTAGTTATACCCCTCAAAAGGGGAAAAAAATGCATTAACACTCCTCTAACTTTAAGGTGTTCTATCAGGACGTGCTCAGTTTCAAATTTTCTAGTCATACCCATTGTACTCCCTAAATGATCTAACTGAGCCCTTCTGTCCATTTGCCACTGCAATCAACTCACGGCTCTTGTTAGCCAGACAAAACACACATGTAACTTATCTACTATATAGGCAAATGGCCCATAAATTCTATGCTTTCCATTTATACCATCTGATTAACAATAAAAATACTAATAACTCCCCTTGGATGACCTCCTGGGAAGTCCTCGTGTTGCACCTCTCATTTACTTTTTAAAGTGGGTGACAAAAGTACGACAAGTTTAGCTTATTCCCAGAAGTTGCCGATTGGTAGTGTTTCGTCTTCGGCGTTAGTTGTGAGGGGTAAAAGAGGCGATTATAGGGATGGGGATGATTGGGGATTTTCCTCCCCTCTAGATTGTTTTCCCAGTGTCATTCCCTTGGATTGGGCTCTATTTTGTGTTAAGGACGTTTGTCCAGTTGGGGGTGGGGGGCTTGTGTGAGGGGCTTGAGGATGAGACTGTGGCTCTCCTAACAGCTATTGATGAGGATCATCCTCAAGAGGAAAAGGGAGAGGCAAAAGGGAGCTCTTGAACTTAGAATGCTCTATAAATTATGATAATAAAACCAAAGTCCAATAGGCGTGGGAAAGGCAAAGATCATGAATTTTAGCAGCAAGTGTTCTGTGGGGTTGTCTTGGATGTTCTATCTGGTGTTGAGTTGTTTGGGTCTTTCTTTGCTCATTCTTGTTAGGTGTTTTTGTTGTATATTGTATGTGTACTTAGGGGCACCCTACGCTTTTTTATAAAAATTTCTTTTTTTTTGACATGTCCACACAAGAGGGGGAGGGGGATTTGAACTAGTGACCTCCGCTTCATGAGACGTGGTCCCAGCCGATTGAACTACCTTTTGGGGACATAAAAATTTCTATTACTTACTAAAAAAAATATTAAAAAAAAAACACTAATAACTCCCCTTAATTGTATAAATTTAAAATTAAAAAACCAAAATAAAAAAAAAATTCAAGATTCTCCCTAATGCCATCGTCCACACAAAGAACGTTACTCTCAAAGGAGCCTTTTCTCTCCAAATTGGAAAGAGTGTTTTCTCATCAAAGTCAGCCTACCTCCATTAGACAGATAAAGCCTTTTCCAACTAGCCAAACAATAAAAAATGTTGTAAAAAGAAACTTTAAAACTTTGTCTCCCACATGGCACAATAATATAAGTGGTGAATCATGTGGGCATCATGTTAACTGTAATGGAAAAAAGATAGGACTTGATTTCATTATTTCTGTGGGAAATGATAAACCATGAGAGTCCTGACAGAACACTCTCACTGATAGAGGACATGTCAAGGCGTTTCACCCAAACAAAAAGAATAAAGGTTCAAGGCACTGGATGGCACTCGTGCACAACACATTTTCACCAGCTTACAATTATGATATTTTTTTTACCAGATTATTAAAAATTCATAATTATCATAGTACTAGCTAACAAAACTACAACATGATTCTTGAGATCAATCCAGAACAATTGTTTGCAGATTTTTCACAATGTTGTTAACCTACTACTAAACAACAAATCAAGAAACAAAAAATGCATCAGCCGTGTACAATGAGTGCAGCCACCTTATTTTAGAGAAGTCAGAAGGAAAGTTCCTAGTTATATAAGACAAGTGTAATACCTTGATAGATTAAGCCTTTCTCATGAAGCCTGACAAAGGCCTCAATAACAGCTCCTGCAAAAGGTAACGGTCTCAGTATATATAACACTGCAAGGTAAATGTAGGCTAGTCCACATGGATGCATTTCAGAGGCACTAGATATATATGAAACACGATGTGTCAACAAAAAGAAAAAAATCTAGGACTATACAATATCACATCACAAAACATATCATCCATAACAACAGATAAACAACATCATTAACTATCTTAGACATACTTTCTACATTGGCTAGAATTCTACTTAATAGAAAACTGCCTTACGACTTAGCTGTTCATCAAGGGTGAAGCGTTCTCTACTCCAATCACAGGAAGCACCAAGTCTCCTAATCTGATTTGTGATGGCTCCACCATACCTTAATAAAGAAAATTAAAAGTAAATTAAAAGGAAACAAGAACAATGGAATCACAACTCAATTATTACAAACTAGATTGAAGAACAAAATAAGCACCAGCGATCATACAACCATCTAAAACAATCAACAGCTGAGCTTATGCACATGCTTCAACTGCCAAGTCATCAAAAAGAACCAATTGAACCAGTAATTTTTTTTTAATTACTATTCGATAATTGAGAGAGTCATTTGTAGTGTTCTCAAATCATGCATACTCCCTTCCTTCGGAATCAGATCCTCCACTCTTCTTATACAAACAACACCAATCTACCACCACCATGATACACCACTTCCTCATATTATCCATAGTGAGAATCTTCCCTAACACGGCTGACCAAGCAAAGAATGCCACTCTCAATGGAACCCTTTTTTTTTTTTGGATAAGTAATGTTGTATATACCAAAAAAACCCAAAGGGCACAACACATTACATAGTAATAGGGCGCCATCCTCAAACCCTAATAGCTCAAAGCGCCACTAAATATACAATATGTATAATAGGGACCCAACCAAAAACCCACAAAACAGCCCCTAGAACCCAAGAAGACAAAACCCCCCAAGTACTTGAACCTCTAAGAACCAACAACCAACCCTACCAACCCCAAACCCCTACTGCACTTTAGGGGGAAAAGAGAAATCATTATTAGACCTTAAGAAACCCCGCCGACACTGACCCATCACTGGAGACACGGTGCAGTCCAAATTTTTGAGTTCCCTCATGCCCCTAACCTTAGGGGTAGAAACTTCCAAAGAGGCCTTCCGCGTATCCAAGTCAGACACCATGTCTAGAAGCTTAATGTCTTCACCACCCCAAGTCATCCCCACAGCAGGAGCGAACTTCATAACATCAAGCGCCGCTTTGGAATAGCCCTTCGCCCCCACCTGGATATCAACCACAGCCTCAGCCAGCAGCTCTTTGTTCTTGTGCAGCTGCTTGGCGACCTTCTCCTTCACCCTCCGGGAATACACCACTCTCAATGGAACCTTATTCTGTCAAATACTCTTTCAAGGAAAATGAGTGCTATCAAAGGGAGATAGGACTTTATAGAATGATGCAACAGTGAGCATCCATCTCTTGGAAAGGGCTCAATAGAGCTTATCTTCACCTCCCTGTCTCAATCTAAAGGAGTACAACAAATTGAAAAATGAAGTCTAGAGGTCCACCTCCCAGTCATGTGCCGCTCTAATAAAATTAACATTCCATTGATGAGAGTCAATCAAAAACTCTAGATGATCTACCACATAAGCATCCTTACAATGAGCAATATTGAAAAACACAAAGAACGTAGGACCTTAAGGGACCAATTCCCACACCACATGTCATGCCAAAATCTAATTTAGGAACCATGACCTACCTCAAATCTAGTATGACTAGAAAACTCCCCCAGCCCTTCCCGATATTTTTCCAAAGACCCACCCCATATGACTCATGAACCTCATTACAAAACCACCCACCCCATGAGCTGCCACATATAGAATCCACTACCACCCTCCACAAAGCTTCTCTCTCACACACATAGCACCATAACCATTTTCCCAAAAGTGCTCAGTTGAACTGAAGAAGATTTCAGACCCCTCTTTAGCCCCCCTTCAAAGAGACCGGAGAGCAAATCTTGGACAAACTAACCAGATGAAATTTATGAAATTTGAACTCTTCATCTCTACCATCCTGGAAGAAGTCCCATTGTAACTTCTTTATGCGATTGACAACACCCGCAAGAAGGGTTAAAAGAGACAAGAAATAAAAAAGGCAGATTAGATAAGGTGCTCTTTATCAAAGCAATCCTTCTGTCCTTAGACAAGTACGCCCTCTGCCTACCAGTCAGGTAGCACTCCATTCTTTCAAAAATGCCCTCCCAAATAGATTTGGCCTTAAAAGAACTCCCAGTGAAAGACCTAAATGCTTCATAGGCAATGAAGAGACTATGAGACACAAAATGCTAGCTAGTTCATTGAAATTAGAAACTTCACCAACAAGGACCAATTCTGATTTAGCCAAATTCTCAAAACCAAAACAGCTTTAAAGCACAAAAACAAACAACGCAGGTAGCAAAGATGAGCAAGGTTAATCCACAAACAATAGATGACAGATGTCAAGTGCACCCACATTCCAAGTTCCCACATAAAAGCCTAAAAGGAAGCCCTCATTCTCTATAGCGCCAATCATTTTAGTACTTTACACACAACCATCATAATAATCACAAACAGCAAGGGAGAGGATCTCTCTATTCTAGTTGACGGGAACTGCTAGAAAATCTTGTCAGATTCACCAAAACAGAAAAGCGCACAAAAGAAATAGAATGCTCTATCCAGTTACGCTATTTATCCCCAAACCCACACATCCTCAGTATATACAACATAAACTCCCAATTGACATGGTTGTACACTTTTTCAGTTTCCAATTTACAAAGCACACTTGGGTCCCTGAATCTGAGCCTGCTATCATTAGCTATGAGAACATAATCTAAAATTTGCCTACCTCTAATGAAAGCATTTTGTGGCTGGGATATGATCCTCTCCATAACCATTTTCAGTATGTTTGCTAGAAACCTTGCAACAATTTTGTAGACTCCACACACAAGGCTAATAAGAAAAAAGTTCTTTTTTTTTAATAAGTAGTTCCACATCATTAACAAAGTGTAAAGGGGCACAACCCTAGTACACTAGGACTTTACAATAGAAACCCTTATTCTGAAGAAAAGGAAGAACAAAAATTCAAAAAATCTGCAAAATTAGAAGCAAGCAAGCAATGATGTGCAGTTATCCAAGTATATAACACGTTAACGCACTCTACACCAAACAGATTAAGAATATAACTCCATAATTCTCCAGCTACTTCAAATGAATCAATAAATGGTCAATGGACTCCCAACTCTTCTTACACATACAAAACCACTCAACCATCACAACATCCTCTTTCTCAAATCATCAATCATCAATATTTTCCTTAATGTTGTTGTTCACACAAAAACCACCACCCAGTGAAGAAGCCTTGACTCTCCAGATACTCTTTCATTGAAAAGGATCATCTGGCTAGTTAACACTCGATAGGACAATGTCACTTAAAATTTAATCCTTTTGGAAGGGCTCCAACCTATTCTATTTTCCTCTCCATGTCTTAACTAAAAAGAATACAGCCTCTCATAGAAAGATAGTACCATCTCCACCTCCCAATCTTGAATTAGTCAAGTAAATTTTATTTTTTTTATAAGAAATAAACAAGTTTTATTAAAAGCATAAGGCGCCCTTACGTACACTGGAAGTATACAAGCGGAGACACCTAACTAGAAAAGGAAAAAGAGAGAGAAGAACCCGAAGCTCACCCAACAAACCCACCCAAAACCTTCAAAAACAAATACCCAAAGAATCCCAAAAGCCCTAAGACACGTGCCCTCCCACCCGAAACCCAAGACCCATAAAGAGGCTCAGCATTGCCGCCCTTGCACTTTGCCTTTCCTTCGTCGATTGGAAGTAATAACATCACCATAGTTAACTGAGCTCTTCAAGTTGAGCAACTCCCTGGTGCTTTTATACTTTGCCCGAGCATCTTTAGCTTCCTTAAGAAAATCCTCTTCAATGGCATCCAACAATGCCTAGGCCGGATCCTCCACTTCATCATAATCCCAATTGAGGGGGTCAGGAGAATAATCCCACTCATCCATCTCCTCAAATGGATGGTATATACCTAGAGGGACAGGAAAATCTCCTTCTCCACCATCCCCACCACCCCATAGCTCGCCACCCTTATCCCACACCACGATCCCCCCAAATTGACTCTCTCCTATCGGGCAATTTTGGGGTTTCAGCAAATCATGTGTCACGTTAGACAAGCTAGGCTTCGAACTTGGATTAAGAAAACCCCGTCGTAAAAGGCTAGGCATCGAAGCAGGAGGAACAACCCCGAGAGAAGACCCCGATCGACAAACCCAACAAAGGAATGGAACTGCACCAGAGGGTCATTGAGCGCCTCCACTGCTTCCAAAATTAAGGATTCTCTTACCGGTTTGCCTCTTGCTTCCCTAGCTCTCTGGTAATATTTCAAAAACTACTTTGGCATCGGAGACCAGAGCCTCCCACCGATACCATCAAAAGCTGGCCCTAAGTAAGGTGTAGAAGAAGGCAAAACCGAGACAAAAGAAGAAGGAACCTGATCAATATTTGGAGGCTCCAGATGCAAGAGACGGGTTGGGGTCCAAAACTTGTCCAAAGATGTGAACTATGCCCAAAACTGATCTGGATTCCGAAACGGGTTCCAAATCCACATCCGAACCAATAAATGGAGCAAAAACCGACCCGGTATCTAACCCGGGAATCAACCCAGAGCCCGACCCGGTATCCAACCCAAAACCCAACCCTAAGTCTACCATGGGGACTGGATGTGTGAGACGAAAAAGCTCAACCCTAATATGGTTACCTTTGGGCTTCAAAGCCAGCCCACCTGAAATCCGATCCAGCTTAGAACGAATGAACCCTAGATGCTTCTTCACCCATCAATTTCCGAAAATACCCTTCCTCTTCTTCCTTCCCAACTTAGCACCAGCTGCCACAAGAGGATTTTGCAAGCAATGCTGAAAAATGGAGTTGAGCTCTCCATTTCATAGCAGTCCACCGCTAAACACTGCTCCACCCCATCAATCCCTTCTCAAAACGGATCGACACCGGGAACAGATCCAGTATTTGCAACGAGAGGAGCTTCAACCCACCCACCTCCGCTGTGGCCCTAGAGTTCAATCGCAAAACTTCCACAAAAGATCTCCCATCATGAATCTGCTTTCCCCGCCTGAGAAGGGACCTCTGATTTCGAAGACCCAGAAAAAGTAGCCTGAAACACCAGCATCTGACGCATGTCACCTGCAAACCGACGCCAGCCCCACCCGCGTGACCCTCTGGAATCTAGATAATCCCTTGCTATTTGCCTTCAGCGTAGGCAGCCACCTCCAAGAACCTTCCTGCCTTGTTTCCCTCCCGGTGAACCATCAACACCTTTTCGTCTTCACGAAAAGACTTGACAAATTCATCCCCCACCGGAGACTAGACCGCCTCCTCCCCCGTGACCACCAACCAGGCAGCACAACAATGACCCACAAGAATAACCCCTACAAATCCCTTCCTTCTTTCCTCCAGGCGAAAAACTAATTCCTTCGCCAAGAGGTTGAAGGTTTTAGCTTTAACTGAGAATTGGTGTTCAGATACACCTCCTATCAAGCCCTAACGGGCAGCGCTACCACGTGCCAACTCTACGACGGAAAAACAAAGACCAATGAAAAACGAGACGAGAGAGAACGGAGAATAAGATCAGGGTAACAAAATAAGATTTTTTTTAACATTTATAAACCTGTTCGAAAGAAGTGAAGAAATATTTTATAAATCATGGATGAATTTTTAGACCTTTCTTTGGAGTAATTTCTTTCTGTATATGCTCTAGTAAAAATTATATTCCACTAAATAATTTATCTTGAAACTGCATATTATCCCACACCCACACATCTCTTCTTTGGGCAATACTAAACAAATCCAGATAAGATATCTTCAACGGTCTATCCCCAAACCTAATATCATACCAAAAACTAACTTTTGACCCAACCACCACTTCAAATCAGGCAAACTTGGAAAACGATTCCCACCCCCTTCTAATAAGTTTCTAAACTCACACTCCAAATGCCCCCATTACCTCCTTGGAGCACCAGCCACCCCTCGCACTATTATATTTAGTTTTGATCACCAATCTCCATAATGCCTCTTGATCGATAGTATACCGCCCCAACCACTTTCCCAATAAGGCTCGATTGAACTGAATCATATTTCTAACTCCCAATCGCACAATTCACTAAATAAAATTTAAACTCATCCCCAATAGTACCCCCATAAAAAAAATCCCTCTAATGTCTCAAGCCTATTGGTCACTCCAACTAGAATAGGGAAAAGAGACAAATAATACATAGGTGGATTGGATAGTGTACTCTTAATTTTTTTTTTGATAAATAAGAATATCATTGAAAAGCATAGAGGGGCGCAACCCAAGTACACAGAAAGTATACAAAGACACACACCCCTTTAAAAATAAAAGGAAGAATGTAAATCTACAAATTGATGCCTCAAAGAGACCAAGATTAGATAACCTTGAGTTTGATAGGCTCAATGGCGAAGAAGCGTCTACTTGGAGGATCCGTTTGAGGAGAGGGAGGTTAGGGAGGTTATCAAGGGTATGGATAGGGATAAGGCCCCGGGCCCGGATGGCTTTTCCATGGCTTTCTTTCAGGACTGTTGGGAGGTGGTTAAGGAAGACTTCATGGCAGTTTTTGAGGAATTTCATGCCCGAGGTAAATTCGTGAAAAGTATTAATTCTACATTCATTTCTCTCATTCCGAAAACTCAAGGGGCTAAGGAGGTCAAGGATTTTCGGCCTATTAGTCTTGTGGGGGGAGTTTACAAGATCATTTCCAAGGTTTTGGCCAACAGAATGAGGAAAGTTATGGATAAGATCATTTCCAAGCCTC
The DNA here is from genome assembly GCA_013348765.1 of Carpinus viminea. Taxonomy (NCBI): domain Eukaryota; kingdom Viridiplantae; phylum Streptophyta; class Magnoliopsida; order Fagales; family Betulaceae; genus Carpinus; species Carpinus viminea. Next base: position 19,239,372 of record CP054674.1, read on the forward strand.
AAAATGCATTTGTTAAAGGGAGACAGATTTTAGACTCGGTCCTCATTGCAAATGAGTGTTTGGATAGCAGGATTAAGTCGGGGAGCTGTGTGTTTTAATGTAAACTGGACATGGAAAAGGCGATGATCACGTTGATTGAGCTCTTCTTTACTTATTGAGGAGGTGGGTTTGGGGAGAAATGGTGTTGTGGATCCAGCATTGTATCTCTTCAACCGCTTCTCGCTTTTGATTAATGGTGTTCCTCCGCTTTTGGGTGCTCTGGGTCCGTCAAGGTGATCCGCTTTCCTTCCTCTTTGTTTTGGTGATGGAGGCTTTAGTAGGATGCTTGGAGCTTTTACCGAGAGGGGGCTGATTTCGGGCTTTTCGGTGGGCTCAAGTGGACAGAATCGGGTTAATGTCTCGCATCTTCTCTTCGCTGATGATACTCTAGTGTTTTGCGGGGCCAATGCTAATCAAATCCGTCATTTAGGGGCTCTCCTTGTTTGCTTCGAAGCTGCTGCCGGTTTGAAGGTAAACTTATCCAAATCGGTTTTGATTCCGGTTGGTCATGTGGAGGATGTGGGGCAGCTTGCTGGTTTGCTGGGTTGTGATTATGGTGAAGTGCCTTTGAAGTATTTGGGGTTACCGTTGGGGGCTTCTTTCAAGCTTAAAACTATGTGGGCGGGTTTGGAGGATATGTTGTTGCGAAGACTGGCTCCATGGAAGAGATTGTATCTCTCAAAAGGAGGTAGGGTCACTTTGATTAAAAGTGTTGTGAGTGCACTTGTGAGTGTTGTGTTCCACATTGAGAAAATATAAAAGAAGAGAGTACTTAATATACCTAAGTGGACCTTAGCCCATTAGCTTAGGCTTTTGGGCTAGAGTTGTGTTCAGTTATGTATATTAATGTGCTCTTGGTATAAACTCCATATCGCTTTAATCTCCCAACAAATGGTATCAGAGCCACGGTTACGTTCTCGGGACAGTGTGCAGATCGTCGGGTTTGGAGTTGTGTCCCGTTCATGACTCTTGACGTGAGACACTCTTGGAATGTAGAAAGACTCTGGCGAGGGAGTTTGGTCAATGTGAAGAGACTCACAAGTGAGGGAGATTGTTGTGAGTGCACTTGTGAGTGTTGTGTTCCACATTGAGAAAATATAAAAGAAGAGAGTACTTAATATACCTAAGTGGACCTTAGCCCATTAGCTTAGGCTTTTGGGCTAGAGTTGTGTTCAGTTATGTATATTAATGTGCTCTTGGTATAAACTCCATATCGCTTTAATCTCCCAACAAAAAGCACCTTATCCAATATGCCTACTTACATGTTATCTCTATTTCCTATCCCGGTTGATGTGGCAAAGCGTCTTGAGAAGATTCAAAGAGACTTTCTTTGGGGTGGGATGAATGATGAGTTTAAGTATCATTTAGTAGAGTGGGACAAGGTTTGTACTCCTATTGACGAGGGTGGCTTAGGGATTAGGAATATTCGAAGATTTAATCAAGCTCTTTTGGGAAAGTGGTTGTGGCGGTTTGCTCATGAGGAAGGAGCTTGGTGGAGATCGGTGTTGGTGGCCAAGTATGGGTCGGATTGGGGTGGTTGGCGTTCGGGAGCCATTTCAGGTTCGCATGGGGTGGGATTGTGGAAATTTATTTGTATGGGTTGGCAAAATTTTAGGAGGTTCTGTAAGTTTGATGTTGGGGAGGGTTCGAAAATCCGCTTTTTGGAGGATATTTGGTGTGGTGAGAGGGCCCTTAAGGAGGAGTTTCCAAGTCTATTCAGCATTGCTAGATTCAAGGAAGCGTCAATAGCAAATAATATGAAGCCTTCTAACATTTCCATTCAGTGGAATATCCATTTACCCGCTGTTGCATGATTGGGAGGTGGGGAGTTGGCCTTTTTATAAAAGACTTTATGATTGTAAGTAGGTGTGGGGAAAGACAAGCTATGGTGGATGCCTTCTAAAGGGTCTCTTTGAGGTCAAGTCCTTTTATCGGCGTTATCGCCTCGTGGGCTGGTCTCTTTCCTTGAAGAGTGTTTGAAGTCCAAAGCCCCTCCTAGAGTGGCTTTCTTTGTTTGGACGGCGGTTCATAGCAAGATCCTTACTCTAGACAATCTTGGGAGGAGGGGTTTGGTGGTTGTGAACAGATGCTGGTTATGTGAAGTGGAAGGGGAGTCAGTTGATCATCTTCTTCTTCACTGTGCGGTAGCGAGGGACTTATGGTGTGCTTTCTTTGCTCGATTTGGACTCTGTTGGGTTATGTCTCGCTCTGTCAAGGAGGTTCTTGCGAGTTGGTGGACGGCGGGTCGTACGAGAAGCGTTGTGGTTTGGAAAATGGTCTCTCATTGTATTTTGTGGTGTATTTGGAGAGAGCGAAATAATAGATGTTTCGAGGACTCATCAAGGACCCAAGAGGAGCTCCTCCATTTCTTTCTTGTTACTCTCTACTTGCCCATAGGCTATTAGCTTTGTAGATTTTCTTTCCTTTTTTTCTTTCTCTCCCTAGTCCCTTTTGTATACTCCCAGTGTACTAAGGGTTGCGCCCCTCTGCACTTTTTGATATAATATTTGACTTATCAAAAAAAAGAAACTTGAGGAATGTTCAAGACAACCACCCAATGGAAAAACAAATTAAGAAACCTATTGCTAAATTCTGCCATTGTCATTTCCTTATCTTCGAAACATCGAGTATTCCTCTCCCTCAAAATAGTCCACATAAGACACAAAGGGGCCATTCTCCAAACCTCCATCACCAATTTATTACCTCTTTGGCCTTTCCAGCAAGCAAGGAGATCAATAACCCTGCCATTCATGACCCACTTCACATCGAAAATAGAAAAGAGAACACTCCAAAGAGTACTCTTAATATCAACAACCCCTACTTTCTTTCGAATAAGAGCAACAAAAGTAGCATTAAGGCTTCTTTCAAACTTGCCTCTGGCATGAAAATTCTGGAAAATATTCATTATATCCACTTTAATTACATCACAACAAGCTTGGAAGAATACCATTGAAACTACCAGGGTCCAAGTCTTATCACTGTTCATAGCTTTCATCACCTCCAATACCTCTTCCTCCTCAAATAGTCTCTCCAACCAAATGGCCTCTACATCATCAATGGAGTAAAAAGAAAGGCCATCCAATTTAGGCCCTAATTGAAATGTTCAGTGAACAAACTATTATAAAACTACAAACTACAATATGCAATCTCTGATCTCAAACTAATCTGACAACACTATACCATTAACCAACAAGGATTCAATGGAATGTTTCTTCTATTCGAATTGGCCACCCAATGGAACAACTTCGTGCATTTTTCCTCCTTTTTTAACCACAACACCCTCAATTTCTATGTCCAACTCAACTCCTCCAAAAGAGTAGCCCTCTCCAAATCAATGACAGCTTCTCCTTTCCTCATCATACAATATTCTCTCTTCTTCCAAACCATTGAGAACTAGCAATTCTTCCAAACGACGCTTTTTATGTCTCTAAACATTGCCAAACACCTCCTCATTCCAGAATTTTAAATCAGCAAATATATTACCCATATGTGTTCCTTCATTTACCATATTTCTTCATAGAGTGGCACTTTCCATTTACCTTATATCTTCATACAATGGCACTTCTTTTGAAAACCCAAAAACAAGTTTTTAGAAAGAAAAAAATGATAAAGTTTAAGAAAAAGTTATACATCTCTTTAAGTTATAGGAAAAATAAATAAACTACAGCAATTCACAAGCTATTTTTGTGGAAATTAGAAAAATGTTTCTTCTTATAGAATATTATTTAAATTAAATAAGCTCTTTGGAGTAGGAATCAAAAAAACCTTCTATCCCTTTGAAAAACCACTTTCTGTCACCGGGAAGAGTCCACCATATTTCATTAGAACACACAATGCATTTTTTTCAAGACAACGCATACATATCTAGTTGTGAATAAAGCTTACCTAATCAATGCAAGCATACAAGTCTTGCTACACAATTTTTTTTTTTTTGTATAGGTAATGTTTCATAAATCAAAAGCATAGAGGGGCACAACCCTAGTACACATAATTGAATAACAAAGACATCAAAGAAGATAAACAACAGAAGTTAGACAAGAATATACTTCTCTTTCCATTCCCAAACTCGGTTTGTGAACTCATCTCTACTTAAATCAACCCTTTTTATTCCTTCAGATGCAAGCATTCTTTCAACTACCAACTGGAATGAAACGAAGAAAAACAAAAAAAGACAAGAAATTTCAGAATAAGAAAAACAAATACATAATACACGACAATACATAAGATTCAAGGCCAATTAATGAATCGAATCATGAAATTGCAAATTGCAAAAAAAAAAACAAAAAAAACAAAAAACAACAACAACAACAACAAAAACAACATAACTTAACAATGTCAAAACCCCTTTAAACTTTCTAAATAATTTGCAAGATAGAAAACATGATTTGTATTTTTTGAAAGAAAAATGAAAATTTATAAAGGTGGTTTCACACACACACACACACCAAAAAACCCCTGTTAAAACATTGATCCAAATACAGAAGCTCAAGGGTCAGACACAAACCTGGGTTGCAATACCAGCATGATCAGTCCCAGGAAGCCAAAGTGTTGGCCTTCCTTTCATTCGATGGTACCTAACCATAATATCCTAGTTGAAGAAACGATAAAAATAAATCAAAAAAATATCATCACTAAAAGGAAACATGCAAATCCATGGCAGACTGCATTCTTGATATCTAGCCAAACACTATGAACTAATTACACTGACATCAAAAGGAAAGAGCAAAAAAATTATCATCTTACTATTAGGAATGGTGTATATAGTAATAAATAGAAGTGATTAAGAAGATAGCAAGCTTGATGAAACTAGAAATGATGGGCATCAGAATGCCTTTCTTGTAGTTAATGTTAAAAAATTACTAGGAAAAATAATGCAGGGCAAAAGAGAGAGTAATAGAGAAAAATTAGTCAAGACTAGTCTCAGTCCAAAAAGGAAAAAGACCAAGTAGTCCATGAAACAATTGCATCCAACCTTAAACTCTCGGTGAAAGCAAGAACTATAAAATCAGCTGATCTTGAACACTTGGAAGAAGATATTCAAATAATAACAAAGTTGGGGTGATCACTATAGTGAACACACTATTGATAAGCTAAGAAGGAAATTTCAATGAAACAAGTGGAAAGTGGCATGCATGGATATCCACATATCATGAGACTAACAGCCAGAGCTCAGTTTGAGCTTTAAAACACTACATCAGAGGTTTTGTGGACCATGGAAAAAGGATGTACACATATATGCAAACAAAGCCTTAGAGCATTTAAGCCTGGTAATCCATACTGTCGCAGAGGATCTCTAGTGTTGAATAATCCTTTCTTTCGTCCTTCTGTTTTTTTACTTTAACATGTTAACTACTCCTACTTGTTTTTTTTTTTTTTTGATAAGTACTACTCCTACTCCTACTCCTTTTGTTTTTTTACTTTAACATGTTAACTACTCCTACTCCTACTTGTTGATATAAGTTCCTGTAAATCATAAATTTACTTTAACTCCTTTACCTTACTTTGGACAATTTATATTTGTTTACTACACTTTGGGCAGTTAAAAACTAAGAATAAAGGTCCAATCAAATATCTAGCACCAAGCAACTAAGTCAAGCAGAAAAGCCCTTTATGCATCATTGATGCATCCATTTTCCTATTGGTTGCATAATTGGTGCACCAACAGTAGAAGAATTAAGGAATTTCAAACTCCAAGCCTTCATAACCCTATTCTTAAAGAATACCATCATCAAGATTTCATTTTTGTGGGTTTCCCATTGACAGATAAAAGGTATACCGTATAACAGTCTTTCTAGTTTTAGTCCCTTGCAAATTATTTATTTTGTTGAGAACTCTTCGGTTGTTAGGCACTTTTGTACTCAGTGCACATGAAATTGACCCAGTTCTTCTATCAATTAGATTATCTCTGACTCACATATTTGGATTAAAAACAAAAATGGAAGTCTGGGATATATTAGCAACCTCAGCAAACTTCATTAACTGCACCTAGTGATCAAAGGAAAACTTCATTAGCTGCACTTAGTGATCAAACGAAAACTTCATTAGCTGCACCTAGTGATCAAACAAAAACTTCATTAGCTGCACTCCTGCTTACATCAAATAGATGCCATCATCAAAGCAACTGTGAAGTACAAAAGAGAGACTGAAATTAATGAGCCAAATCAAGCTCAAGGATGCTTTCCAACACAGGAATGTCAATCATGAAAATAGTTTCAGGATTATAACTACTAATTCGTAATGCATACGACTTTTAAAGCACAAAAACACTGAAACTGTATGTCCTATTCTCAAAATTTTACTATAATTCACAAAGTTTTAGTCTGGCAAATAAATAAAGACCGTGTTCATTCTGGTGAGTATATTATTTCTATGCACATCAAACTTTGAGAACTCAGGAGACTCATTATGATCAGCAAAGAGTTGTCCCGAGTCAATTTTGTTCTGTTTTGCTACACAATTTGTTTCCACTTACGACCACTCCTCACTAATATTGCACATTTTGTTAATTATCCGCATAACTTTACTCTATGAATTATTACAGCACCCTAAACACCCTTGAATGGGTCAACATAATTTTCAAATGCTTCTAACTTCCAAAAGAAAGATAACGAGTAAAAAAATTTTTATGCTTGATCATATCAGTTGAGGGTTTATCCAAGCAAGTCCAAATATCCTCCAGATTAGGCAGTGTTAGATAATGGAAGTACAAGCATGAACCACGTATTATAATGTATATATGACAAGTGCATCAGATGAAAATGTAACACTTGCTCCAGCAAACTGTAATATATCTCAGAAGTATGGGCTGATGGCATGTATCTCGATAAAATCCAAATAAACATATGAAGAATTCAAAAGCAACATCACAACCTCAAGGGTAACAAACATTGCATGCCCCATGTGCAGAGAACCAGTAACATTTGGAGGCGGCATTGAAATCACAAATGGATTGCTTCCTCGGTCAAAGTTTGGCCTAAAATAACCTTGGGACTCCCACCTAATATCCAAAAATTACAATCAATACAAAACGATGCTGATACATATAAATGAAAATGTGTTGGTAAACACTTCCAGAACCAGTCCACACACAATTAGAAATGTCAAGATGCAGTCAATACCAAACTTGAGAATTCATGCAAACAGCAATATGATGAACAGCACCTCGACATGAGATAATTAGAAAATAATAAACCCCACAGAGGTCAAGGGAGGATGAAAACTACATTTTAATTCATCCAAATAAGGTCCAAGATATGTTTAAATACATAAGTCAGCCTCTTGGGAATAGTAAACATATTGTGAGACCAAGGCATGGTTTTACAAAAACCACATTCTACACAGACAGAAAGTTCAAATTTGATATTAAATAGATAATAGGCTACTTTTAAAAAATTAAAAAATTAAAATAATAAATAATAAATAATAAAAATAAAAAATATATATAAAAAATAAAAAAATAAAAAAGAAGAAGAAGAAGAAGATGATGATGATGAAAAGGGACATGCAATATAGGGGAGGTCTTTTCGTAGAAAAAGAAGCACCAATGCAACTGTACGGGATGGAAGAGAAAAACAAGAAAACGCTATATTACCCATGAACTGTAATGCTATTATCCAGCACTAAATTAACGCTATAGTATCTATGTATATCACTGTTGTGAAGAGTCGCTGCCACTGTAAACTTGCAAGCCTCTTTATCAGTTTGCTCAAGAAGCAATATGGGGCATACCATGTGAATGCAAATGTCTAGTATAAGTGAGTTATGAAAGTTAATCTCACCTACACAGACACGAACAGTGGCAGTGCTAGCAGCAATAGAGTCAAGGGGAGGGCTGGTAATGGTTTTTTATGAAGCCTAAATTGGAACGTGAGAGGGTTCAACAAGGATGACAAGCGATTGAGAGTCAAAAATCTTCTTAGACAGTGGAAGGCGGATATTATTTGTTTGCATGAGTCTACATTGGAGCTCATTTCTAGCAGTGTTGTGCGAAGCTAGTGAGGGTATCAACATATGGATTGGAGCTACTCATCTTCTACAGGGGCTTCCAGAGGAGTATTGGTTATGTAGGATAGGAGGGTAGTTAATGTGGATCACATAGCCTCAAAATTCATGAAGACAAACAGGAGTGATGTAAGCATGAAGACACCCCAGAAGATGGCGACGCGCTCGCAGGACAGGGGAAGACCGTCCGGACGGCCCTCAGCCCGTCCGGACCCACTTTCCAGGAAGCTTCCAAAACATGCCATTCGCAGGCCGTTCAATCCCCATCCGGACGGACGGGTTACTTTTTAGTGTCCCGTCCGGATGGCCACTTACCCGTCCGGACGCTTAACCGTGTTTTGGCTTAAACTGTCTTTTAGTTTACTTTTCCTTCTAGGACTCTGTTTTAGTTTACTTTTCCTTCTAGTACGCGATTTTAGATTACTTTTCCTTCTAGGACTCTATTTTAGTTTACTTTTCCTTCTAGGATGTGTAATCCTAGTTTATGTTAACCTCTTTTATGCTTTAGCCTCTAAGCCTATAAATACAGGCTTAGACCCTTTGGAAAAACAATTTATTATTATTATTGAGTTTGTTTAATAAGAATACTCAGAGTTGAGTTTCTTGGTTATTTTCCTTCAGGCTTTAGATAGTATCTTTTGCTTAGAAAAGATTTCTTTGATTTTGTGATAGTCTCACAATCTTAGGAATATTTACCCTTACATTTCTTGTTTTTGATTATATGCGTTCTAACCTGCATCGAGGGAGAAGATCGAAAAGTGTATTGGAGAGTATATTGTTGCCAGCTCCTTCAGAAATGTCCAAGATGGTTTCTCTGTGCTTTTGCGGGGGGGTCTATGGGCCTAATTCCGATTGTGAAAGAAAGGTACTTATGGGAGGAGTTGGCTGGTTTGCTTGGTGGAATCTACCACAATGCATTGGGGGACACTTCAATGTTACCAACTTGCCTAGTGAAAGATCAGGTGAAGCTCATTTTAGTCCTGCTATGAAGATTTCTGATTTTATATTGTAGGGCCTCATGGATCTTCCATTTATAGGGGGGGCTCTTATGTGGTCTAACAACAGGGACTTTCCCTCTTGGTCGAAAATTGATAGGTTTCTTGTTTTTCTGGATTTGGAAGATAAGTTTCTCAATTTATTTCAGAAAAGAATGCATGACCACTTCGCTATTATCCTTGATTGTGGTGGTATTCATGAAGGCAAAAAATCATTTAAGTTTGAGAATATGTGGCTAAAGGCGGAAAGTTTGTAGATAGGCTAAGGCGGTGGTATTCTCATCACTTTCAATGCTCTCCTACCTTCATCTTGGCTCGTAAACTTGAGGCCTTGAAAGGTGATTTAAAAATCTGGAATGAGCAAGTGTTTGGCAATCTAGAGTCCCATAAAAGAAAACTCATATGGAGGAGTTGCGTGTTCTTGGTGGGTTGGAGAAAGTGAGAGCTTTCGTTGTTGAAGAGAAGTAGAGGAAAACCTAGGTTATCAGTGAATTGAAAAAAGTTACCTTAATGGAGGAGATTAGTTGGAGGCAAAAGTCAAGGGCACTTTGGCTAAAAGAGGGTAATAAATGCAAGAAGTTTTTCCATCAAGTGGCCAACTCGAATAGGAGAAACAACTCCATTTAAGTGTTGTTAATAAATGGTACAATTTCTAGTAATCAATCTGCTATCAGGGAACACATTGTGCAATATTGTGATAACTTGTTTTCAAAACAGTTCAACTATGAAGGACGCCTTTGAGTTAGAGTCTATTTGAGGAGAAAGAGGTTCATGAGGTAGTGAAATGTATGAATAGTGATAAGGCGCCAGGGCCTAATGGTTTTTCTATGGCTTTTTTTCCAAGTTTGCTAGGATGTGATCAAGGCAAACATTATGGGGGTGCTCCACAATTTCAGCAAGTTTAAAAAAAAGTTTTAATGCCACTTTCATTGCTCTCATTCTAAAGAAGTCCAGAGCTATTGGTCTTAAAAAACATAATGCCTATTAGTCTTGTGAATGGAGTTTATAAGATTATTTCCTAAGTCCCTACCAATAGAGGAGTTCTCCCGGGCTTTTTTTGTAGGGTCTACGCACTTTGGTGAGGTTAACATTTCACCATTGTTGTTTGCAGATGACACTCTGGTTTGTTGTGGAGCTAAGCCTGATCACCTTCACTATTTGTGTGCTTTATATTTATGCTTCAAATTTGTCTCCAGTTTGATGATTAATCTAGCTAAGTCGGAATTGCTTCCCATGAGCAATGTTGATCATGCGGATGGGTTGGTTGGCATTCTGGGCTACATGGTTTCTTCTTTGCCTTAAAAGTATCTTGGTCTTCCGTTAGGGCCTCCTATAAGGCCAAGTCTATTTGCGACGATGTTACTAAAAAGATAAACCGTCGATTGAAAAATGATGTGCTTGTCTAAGGATATTAGGGTTACCCTTATAAAGAGCACACTTTCTAATTTCCCTACGTATTTCATGTCTTTGTTCCCTCTCCTTGCAGGTGTTGCAAACCGTATTGAGAAGCTTCATTGTGATTTCTTATAAGGTGGGTTAGGCGAAGAGTTCAAATTTCACTTGGTAAGCTGGTCCAATGTTTGTTCTCCAATCTCTAAAGGAGGATTAGAGATTCGGAACTTGTTGTTCAATTGTGCTCTCTTAGAAAATAATTGGAGCTACGAGCATAAGAGAGAAGCTTGGTGGAGAGTTGGTGGTGGAATCTAAATTTGGCAATTCATTGGGTGGGTAGTGTTCAAATAAGCCTCTTGGGTCAAATGGAGTGGGGTTTTGGAAGAACATCAAAAGGGGTTAAGGGATGCTTTCAAGTCACTAGATTTGAGGTGGGAGATGGTGCCAAGGTTAGATTCTGGCATGATCTATGGTGTAGGGACAAGGCTTTAAAGGAAGTCTTTCCAAATTTATATGGTATTGCTTGTGCGAAGGATGCTTCAGTAGTAGCTCACTTGGAGCTCTTTGGTGGCTCCAATCAATGGAAAGCTTTGCTGGAACAACTCATTATTGGGAGGTGGATGTCTTTGCCTCATTTTTCAATTTGTTGTTTTTTTTTTCTAATAAATAAGTAATTCATTGAAAAGCGCAGAGAGGTGCAACACTGTCAGATTTCTAGGGAATAAATTAGGAAATTCTATTTTTGAAATAAAATCTGAAATTACTATTTCAGATATTAGAAGATTCTGTTCTGCTTTTCTAGCCTAGAGATTTGCTGATTTGATTTGTGATTTGATTTGATTTTATGGCCTTCCGATTTTGTGGCCTTCCTCTACTATTTATTTTGTAATTGTCTCTCTTGAAAAATAATAAGAATGATTATTCTTCTTCTCAAAAAACCTACATGGTATCGAGCCTCGTGCTCTTTTTTCATTTCCTTCTTTCTTGATGATGTCATATAAGTCGGGCGATGACCGGCGCCCAAAGAAATCCTCTGACTCTTCCGGTACTTACGAAACCATTCAGCCCAATCCACTATTCTTCCCAATCCCACTATTCCTCCCACGTTTGTATTGCTGATTCTATCCCAATTCAGCCCTTATCTCATGGCTACAAAACTCAATGGGCACAATTATCTCAGTGGGCTCGGTCCATAAAATTGGCGATTGATGGCGAGGCAAAATTGGGCATTTGATCGAAATATCGAACCTGTGGTGACCCTAATCAAAAAAATGGCAGTCCGAAAATTCTCTTGTTATTGCTTGGCTCATCAATTCAATGGAACCTGCCATTGGAAAACCTCACCTATTTCTTCCCACTGCTAAAGATGTCTGGGAGGTTTGTTGAGATCTTTACTCGCACCTAGAGAATTCTTCTCAAATTTTTGAGTTGAAAACTCGACTCTGGAAATCCAAGCAAAATGATCGCGATGTTACTACTTATTACAACGAATTGGTGACGTTATGGCAGGAACTTGATCAGTGTTATGATGATGTTTGGGAGAATTCGAACGACTCCGCTCGCCACAAGAAGAGAGAGGAAAACGACAGGGTTTACATGTTTTTAGCTTTTTAATCGAATTTGGGCGAGGTTCGAGGAGGCCGTGTTTCGCGAAGCCATTGCCCTCTATTCGTGAAGTTTTTTCTGAAGTTAGACGTGAGGAGTCAAGGAGAAAAATCATGTTACACAACACCGAATCTGGTTTCAACCTCGAACCTGACAGCTCTGCCCTTGTGTCAAGAGGTGTTGATTTTGACAACGATGGGCGTAAGAAACCATGGTGCGAGCATTGCAAAAAACCGTGGCATAAGAAGGAGACTTGCTGGAAGCTTCATGGTAAACCAGCAAATTGGAAACCAAAATCCAAACGTGACGGTCGCGCCTACCAAGCCACTGCTGAAGAGACTCAGGAGCCTTCTACCAACTCGAATGCAGTCCCTTTTTCCAAGGAGCAATTAGAGCACCTGTACAAATTGTTTCAATCTCCAAAACTGTCCTTAACTCCGTCTTGTTCTTTGGTATAGAAGGGTAACTCTCTTGCTACTGCATTTTTAGGTGTTTTTCCTAACTCTGTTCTTTCTTGGATAATTGATTAGAACACCGATCATATATTTGGTTGCTCCAAATTGTTCTCATCCTATAGTCCGTGCGAGCAATAAAAGGTCAAAATTGCAGATGGTTCCCTCTCGGTAATTGCCGGATAGGAACTATCAAACTCACTCGTTGTTAACCCTCCATGATGTGCTCCACGCTCCCAATTTGTCTTGCAATTTGCTGTCCATCAATAAAATTACCTCGATCTTCGTGTCAAGCTAATTTCTACTCTTCTTATTGTGAGTTTCGAGAATTGACCACGGGAGGATGATTGGCGATGGTAAGGAAAAGATGGACTCTATTATTTTGACGATGGACCTAACTCGAGTAGACGATGTCAGAGTACTTGCTTAAATTCTGTTTCTGGTTTCAAAAATAATGATATTATGTTATGGCATTATAGGTTAGGCCATCCTAGCTTTGATTTAAAATACTTGTTTCAATTTATTTTGGAATAAAGTTCATCTTCTTTTCAATGTGAAGTTTGTCAATTTGCTAAACATCATCGTGCATCTTTTTCCATCCAACCCTACAAACCAACTACACCATTTACTATGATTCATAGTGATATCTGGGGGCCATGTAGAATATCTACATATTCTGGAAAAAAATGGTTTGTGACCTTTATTGATGATCACACACGAGATTAAGTTGGGTTTATTTGATGAAGGAAAATCTGAAGTGGAAATAATTTTCAAAAATTTTTACACCATGGTACAAACACAATTTCAAAAAATATTCAAATATTGAGTGATAATGGTGAGAATATTTCAAAAACATGTTGAGCCAATTTTTCTTGAAAAGGAATTGTTCATCAAAGCTCTTGTGTTGACAATTCGCAACAAAATGGTTTGGCTGAAAGAAAACAAACACTTATTGGAAGTAGCTGGCATTCTTTGTTTACCAATCGTACCTAAATATCTTTGGGGTGAAGCCGTTCTTCGCTACATATCTCATAAATAGAATGCCTAACAAGGTTTTAAGCTTTGAAACACCTTTTGATGTTTTTCATAAGTTTTATCCAACAAATCGGCTTTCTTCTTCTTTACCACTAAAGATATTTGGTTGTACCACTTTTGTTCATATTCATAGTCATAGTCGAGGAAAACTTGAACCCGAGCCACAAAATGTGTGTTTGTTGGTTATGCTCCCACTCAAAAGGGGTATAAATGTTTTGAACCCATTTCCAAAAAAATGTTTGTTACCATGGATGTTACTTTTTTTGAATTACATCCCTATTTCACGCCTCATCTTCAGGGGGGGAACCAACAAAACAAAGATTCGGCTGTTTTTCATGATCTTTTCCAAATTGAAGACTTGCAAAATGATCCTTCTCCAACTTTGATTATTCAACCCAAAGCCTTATTATACCAAGTGAAAGTGAGTTGAGTTTTTAAATCTCGAAAAGGCGGTCCTCCTACAATGCCATCTCATGATGTTCCCTAACGAAGGAGAAACAGGAAAAAAAACAATACGTTGGTACCATTTGACATTGTCTACTCGCGACAAAGGACATCTCAAAAGAAAGGGTCTTCCAATCCTTTGCCGCCCAAAATCCGTAAACCCTCCGTAATGCCCTCACCAGCCTTTAACTCATGTTCAGCCCATTTCATCTTCTAATTCTAAGTTCTCTAGTTACGAACCCAGTCTGGTTCCAATCTTGAGGTCGATGATTACGAACTTCCCATTGCTGTCCGAAAGGGTGTGAGGTCTTGCACCCAGATCCATTGTCCAATTATGTGTCATATGAAAATCTCTCACCTGTTTTTTTGCTTTTACCTCACAATTGTCTTGTATGGAGATTCCTAATCTGCAGGATGCTCTAAAAGTTCCCGAGTGGAAGGAGGCTGTTTTCGAGAGATGAAAGCTCTTGAAAAAAGTGGTGGGAGTTAGTTGATCTACCAAGAGGAAAGAAAACCGTAGGATGCAAATGGGTGTTTACATCAAGTATAAATCGATGGCTCCTAGAACGGTATATAAAGCTCGATTGGTTGCCAAAATTTACTCAAACCTATGGCATTGATTACTTGGAGACATTCGCCCCGATCATGAAAGCTTAACTCTGTAAGAGTTCTTTTGTCACTGCAGCAAATTGTGGTAGCCTCTACAACAATTGGACGTAAAAATGCATTTCTTAATGGAGACCTAGAGGAAGAAGTGTACATGGATGCACCTCCGAGATTCGTGAAAAGTTTGGCACAAAGGTGTGTAAACTAAAGAAGTCCTTATATGGGTTAAAACAATCACCAAGAGCCCGGTTTGAGAAATTCACTCGGATTTGTTAAAAGTCGTATACTCAAGGACAAGGTGATCATATCGATGTTTATAAGACATTCACATGATAGGAAGATAGCAATATTGATTGTGTATGTAGACGATATAATTCTCACCGAGATGACGATTGGAGATGAACCGATTGAAGACTTCCTCTCATCAACATTTGAGATCAAGGACTTAGGATCTCTGAGGTATTTCCTTGGGATGGAGGTTGCTCGGTCGAAGAAAGGGATTGTTATCTCACAACTGAAGTATGTCCTTGACCTCCTTAAGGAGACCGGGATGAGTGGTTGTAGGCAGACACTCCAATCGATCCTAATCGAAACTTGGAGATGAAAAGGAAGGTGATCCAAAGAATACAACTCGGTATCAAAAGTTGGTGGGAAAGTTAATTTACTTATCACATACGGCCCGATATTGCTTTTCTTTGTGAGTTTGGTGAGCGGTTTATGCACTCACCCTATGCAAAACATCTTGAAGCGATTTATCAGTTCTTAGATATTTGAAAAGCACACCGAGCAAGGGTTTACTCTTCGAGAAGACTGCACTGTGAACATAGAGGCATACATCGATGCAGATTGGGCGGGCTCGATTATTGTGGAGATCCACATCAGATCTGTACTTATATGTCCTGGGGAAATATGGTCACATGGCGAAGCAAAAAACAGAATGTGGTTGCAAGGAGCAGTGCTGAGGCAGAATATAGGGCGATGGCTAATGGAGTTTGTGAAATGCTATGGCTGAAGAGAATTCTTGAAGATTTGCGGATGCCAGTGAACATGCCAATGAAGTTGTATTGTGACAACAAAGCTGCCATAAGTATTGCTCAAAATCCAGTACAACATGATCGCATCAAGCATGTAGAGATTGAGACACTTCATAAAGAGAAGATTGATAGTGGAACTGTTTGCATGCCTTTTGTTCCTACTACTCAACAAATAGCCGATATCTTCACCAAAGGACTTTTCAGACCTAGTTTTGAGCTCTTTGTAAGCAAGTTGGGTATGATAGATATCTATGCTCCAACTTGAGGGGGGGTGTCAGATTTCTAGGGAATAAATTAGGAAATTCTATTTTTGAAATAAAATCTGAAATTACTATTTCAGATATTAGAAGATTCTGGTTCCTGTTTTCTAGCCTAGAGATTTGCTGATTTGATTTGTGATTTGATTTCCTGATTTTATGGCCTTCCTGATTTTGTGGCCTTCCTCTACTATTTATTTTGTAATTGTCTCTCTTGAAAAATAATAAGAATGATTATTCTTCTTCTCAAAAAAACCTACAAACACTAGTACACAGAATGTATGCAAAGAAATGTCCCACTAAAGGCAAAAAGAGGAATATAAAGATAAAAATTGAGACATGGTGAAAATCTTAGGCACACTAAAAGCATCAGCCCAATGGAACAAAGTTTGAATAAACAGCTTTTTGAGCTCTTCCATTAACCTTTCTTGATCTTCAAAACATTTTGTATTCCGCTCTCGCCAAATCATTCACATAAGACACAGTGGCTATTCGCCACACCTCCTTAGCTGAAATATTACCTTGTTGACCACGCCAACAAGCTAACAAATCTACCACCCCTCCAAACATGACCCATGTGACATCAAAAAGATAAAATAACACACTCCATAAAGCTCATACTTCACAATGAAGGAGAAGAAGGTTGATAGACTCCTCACTATGCTTACACATACAACACCATCCCACCACAATGATACCTCTTTTACACAAACTACCCAAAGTCGAATCTTTCCAAGAGTCGTCGTCCACACAAAGAAACTGATTCTTTGAAGTTTTACATTCCATATACTCCTCCATGGAAAAGAGGAAGCATCTGTTCCCATAAGAGAGCATACGAAAAAAAAGACCTTACCTCAAAGATATGTCGTTTAGAATGAGTCCACCACATGCAATCCATCCCCACTGTACGACTACAGAAAGCATATAACTTTCCCAAAAAAGCCATCACCACCTCTACCTCCCAATCCTAGACTTCTTGTAAAATGGGAACATTCCACTATATAGACTGAAAGGATAAACCATCCGTATAGGCCTCACTACAACTTTCAGTGAAAAATTGGGTATAGAACTGAACAATGTGTGCTTGATATCAGTGGCTTCCGAATACAAAGACCCATTCATAATTAAAGAGTCGATGGCATTGTTTCTTTTGCTCGAGTTTGCCACCCTATGAAAAAATTTGGTGTTCTTGTCCCCCTCCCTTAACCACAGAGCCCAGGATTTCTAACGCCAGCTTATCTCCTCACACAACAATAATCTCTCCAACTCCAAAGATAGCTCATCTTTGTCCTCATTTACTCCTCGTTCAACCCTCGACCTTCCCCACAAATTTCAAGCTCCTTGATACCATCCTGTAACATCTTCTTCCTTTTCTTGATATGCCCAAAAACTTCATTATTCCATCATCGTAGGTCACCTTTCAAAGCTTTCAATTTACATGCTAGCACAAAGCTAGGACTCCCATTAAATTGATAAGATTGCCACCAGATTTTCACCTAATCCACAAACCCCTCAAATTTCAACCACATATTCTCAAACTTGAAGTATCCTCCTCTTCTCTTCCTTTCTCCACAGTCAAGTAACTTATCAACAACAACAACAACAAAAATTGTTTTATTAAGTTAGAGTGAGACATGAAGGTGAAGACAAGCATTGGTGGGGGCCCCTCCAAAAGAGAGTTGTTCTTTGTTAGTTTTTCTATAGTGCCCTTGCTTGTAATTATGGTATTCCTTTTCCTTGGAAGGGTATTTGACAAACTAAAGTTCTTTTGAGAGTAGTTTTTTTGTTTTTGCTTTGTCGATGGCCCTAAGGAAGATCCTTGCCATAGACAGCCTTAAGAAGTAGCATATCATTGTGGTCAATAGGTGTTGTATGTGCAAAAGGATTGAAGAGTCTTTAGACTATCTTCTTCTCCACTGTGAGGTTGCTTGTACCATATGGAATGCTTTTTTCAATCATCTTGGGCTATCTCGGGATGCGCCTAAAATAGTAGTTGATTTGTTTACTTATTAGTAGACTGCGGTAGCACTCAGAATGTTGTTGTGGGCAAGATAGTGCCTTCTTGCCTTTTGTGGTGTTTTGGAGGGAAAGAAATTATGAAAATTTTCACAAATCGCAAGAGGGCGTTGGTGAAGCATAAGTTCTTTTCCTTTCATACATTTTTATATCTGGACAACTGTCTTTGTAGCTCCTTTCATGCTTAGTTTTCATGATTTCCTTGTTTTTTTTTCTCTCTCAAGCTATGAATTTCTCATGTATACTTCTTGTGTACTTGGGTTGGCTTTTCGCTTTTAATGACATTTTTTTTTTTTTTTGGATAAGTAATGTTTATTAAAAAAGCGCAGAGGGGCGCAACCCTAGTACACAGGGAGTATACAAGAGAAACACCTAAGAGGGACTAGAGAAAAGAAAGAAAATCAGAATAGGTAATCACAGTGGGGGCCAGCCAAGCCTCCGCCCACGTGAAAAGAGTAATAAAAAAGAAATGTAAAAGATCTTCCAAGCTTCTTTCGGAATCCTCAAAAAATCTCCCATTCCTCTCGGACCACAGGCACCACATGATACAAAGCGGCACCATTTTCCAAACCACAGCACTGCGTGGACGCCCCCTGGACCACCAACAATGCAAAAGGTCTACAACCCTCCGGGGCATAACCCAAGCCAAACCAAAGCGACTAAAGAAGGCATTCCATAAGAATTGGGCACTCTCACAATGAATGAGTAAGTGATCAATAGTTTCCTCTTCTTTTTTGCACATCCCACACCTATTGACCAACACAAAATTTCTCTTCCTTAAATTGTCCAAGGTAAGAATTTTGCCAAGTGCCGCCGACCACACAAAGAAAGCCACCCTCGGGGGCTTTAGTCATATATACTCTTCCAAGGAAAGGAAGGTCGAATGCCGTGAAGGATTTCACCGAACTTTCCTTCCTATTTGGAACCCACCAAATTTTGTCAACCTCGCTCAAATTAATAGAGTACAAAAGGCTATACAAAGACGCCAAATCCTCTACTTCCCAATCATTCAAAGATCTCACAAAGGCGATATTCCACCGACGAGAACCATTCATCAAATCAAGATTATCCATGAATGGAGGCATCCTTGTTGCTGGCCAGACTGTATAACCTGGAAAAATCTCCAAAGAGGCACACTACCACACCACCTCCCCAAAAGCTGATTCTGGACCCATCTCCGGAATGAGTCTAATATGATTTGAGAAGTGATGCCATTCCTTGCTAATAAACTTCCACAAGCCCCTTCCATAAGAACCCGCTCCAACTTTGGACCTCCACCCCCCTCTCGACGTACTTCACCTCTACCACTTTTCTCCACCAAGCCCAGGTTCACCGCATACCTCCACAACCACTTACCAAGTAAGGCACGATTAAAGCATCTCAAATTACGAATACAAGACCCCTTCCCGAATAGGAGAGCAAACTTTCCGCAATTCACAAGGTGGATTTTGAATTCCTCACCCATACCTCCCCATAGAAAGTCACATTGGATCGACTCAATGCGCTTCGCCACCACTACTGGAATAGGCAACAAAGACAAGAGATAAGTGGGGAGATTGGATAAAGTACTCTTTATAAGAGCAATCCTACCTCCATTAGATAGATAAGCCCTCTTCCTAGCAAGAGTTCTCACCGACTTTTCCACCACTCCATTCCAACATGCCTTATCCTTGAATCTGGCCCCCAAAGGCATGCCCAAATAAGTAATAGGAAAAGAACCAACTTCGCAACCCAAAATGTCTGCCAAGGCTCCAATATCCCTCACCTCTCCAACCGGCACAAGAGTCGACTTAGCCAGTTGACCTTAAGCTGAAACCAATTCAAAGCAAGTAAGCAAATTGCTTATGGTTTGCACCTGCCCCTGAGAAGCCCCAGAAAACATCAACATATCGTCTGCGAACAAGAGATGCGAAATGTGAACTTGCTCACTCCCCCTATTACCCACAACAAAACCTGAGAAAAGTCCCTGATCAACCGAGGCCTTCACCATTCTACTAAAAGCTTCCATTACAATCACAAAGAGGAACGGGAAGAGGGGATCACCTTGCCTCACCCCTCTTGAACTGTTGAAGAAACCTGCCGGCGAACCATTAATCAAGACTGAGAAGGAGGCCGTAGAGATGCAAAAAGCAATCCAAGAACACCATTTCTGCCCAAACCCGCATCTCCTAAGCATATATAACAAGAAATCCCAGCTGACATGATCATAAGCCTTCTCCAAATCTAATTTACAAAGCAACCCCGGTTCTCCCGACTTCAGGCGGAAATACAAGCTTTCACTAGCAATGAGCACCGAATCCAAGATTAGTCTACCCTTGACAAAAGCATTTTGAGGAGTAGAGATGATCTTGCTCATTACCAACCTCAATCTGTTTGCCAATACTTTGGAGATAATCTTGTAGATCCCACTTACAAGACTAATGGGGCGAAAATCCTTAAGCTCCGCTGCCCCAGCCACTTTAGGAATGAGAGAAATGAAGGTGGAGTTCAAGCTTTTGTTTTTTGACATTTTGCTTTATCAAAAAAAAAAAAAAAAAAAGTATCACCATTATGGGATCTATCAAGCTCTACAAATCATTGATAAAATCAAGGCAAATTGTGCAGAGCTTCCTTCTTGTCAATTTTGTACTCTTTGAGTATGAAATCCAGCCTTTGAGCTTTCCTTAACAAAAGCATGGACCTTGTTTTTGGTTCTTAATGAATTGGTTTCAATTTCAAAAACAGAACAAGCAAGATGTTTTTAATGTACCGGATTTTTCAGAGTTCAGTAGAAGTTCAACAAGATATGAGGACTCTAATTCTTGGAAAATGAGATTGTCTCGTAAGAGACAAGTTGGGGGCATGGATGATGGGATCACTAGAAACATGGGGAGTTAAAAGTACATCATTGGAAAATTTACCAGTGTCTTATAATAGATGAAGTACAAGTACATGGTGCAAATGATGATGAGGCTACATTTGTAGGAAAACATATTAAGAACTTGACATGCTAAAGGAGATTTACTCGTATCCACCAGCACCTGATACTCGGTTTGAATGATTAGAATAGAAAACTAACTACCATTTGACCATAATATCCAAAGTTATGAGTGTTATATACCCATACCATAAGGGTTACAGTATATTAGGCTAAACGGCACTTCCATCACCAAAATAATAATGTGGTGCATGAGGTATGTCTATGTCCCGAGTGATGCATGTGAAATTATAATCCAGACAAAAAATTAAAAAACAAAAACAAAAAAAGGAAATGTGAACTAAATAAAAATAAAGTTCCAAGATTCCTAGTGTCCCTGTA
The DNA here is from genome assembly GCA_013348765.1 of Carpinus viminea. Classification (NCBI taxonomy): domain Eukaryota; kingdom Viridiplantae; phylum Streptophyta; class Magnoliopsida; order Fagales; family Betulaceae; genus Carpinus; species Carpinus viminea. The sequence continues at coordinate 19,260,546 of CP054674.1, forward strand.
TCTCAATAGTCACAGTATCACCAAACGTGAAACCAATTCCATGGAACTAAAGAATGCAATCAGTTTCCAACGACAGTATATCCAATAATAATCAATATTTCTTTCAAAAACAATAAAGTGTGGCCAATGTGAAATATGGCATACTAAACATTGTATGACTATGAACTAATGTAGGCACACTATGGTTCGGTAGTAAGAGTTTTAACTTCACTTCAACGGAATATATCTATTCATCAACTGAACTGAAGAAACGATCATTTTTTTTTTGTTTTTTTGATGAATAAAGTGAAGAAACAAATAATAAAAGAAAAGAAATCAGATCAAGAGAATTAGCAAAAGCAATCACTGTCAAGACTTAATGAATCAAAAACTGAAGCAACAATTGAGCACATATACTAATAAAGGCTTTATCGAAAAATAAGGTACCAATTGTATATCCGTTCCTCTGAAGCAAAATCGAACGTCTTCGCTATCTCTGGAGAAGTAAACACGCCATTCTCTGCTGCAGCAACTGAAACGTAATAAAAAATAAAATAAAATAATGGCAGATAAGGCCCCAAGTTTAATACAAAACGTTCAAAAACAAAGTCTTATCTCCATCAAAATCCCAATACTCTGTTTAATAATTTGGTAGCAAAAGTTAAAAAGTCAAATTTCACTTTCCATCACTTCCAGTGAAACATTCTCGGCAACCAAACAGTTGTTAATGTGAAGACATAGAGAGAGAATTCAATTATTTCCTTTTACTCAATACTTTTATGATTTTCTCATCATTTCCTCCATCCAAATCCAAGTACCTGCAGCGAAAGGCCTAGGTCTGATGAAATTCCAACGACGTAGGCCGCGACGTTTTTTGGAGAAGAGAAGGGGATTGAGTCTCTTGTAAGTAGAGCAGCATGGAGAGAAGAAGAGCGGACCAGAGGAGAGCGCCGTTTGAAGTATCATTTGTTACAATGTCTCTGCGAAACTGAAGAAGAAGAAGAAGAAGACGAGTGGAAGAAACAAAAACCCTACGAAATGGCTATGGGCTGTGGAGAAGACGATGGCTATGGCCTGGGGTTTAAACTTTTTTAAGTGGCGGAGATTAAAATTGCAGAGGGAGCAGAGGATATGATAGCTTTTAAATGGGCATTTCCTCTTTTCTTTTCTTTTCTTTTTTTTCTTTTTTTTTTTTCTCTAAATTAGCTGCTTGTGATGTGATGAAGGCGTTTGTGTTGAAAACTAAATACTGTTTTCTCGGTTGGAAAACAATTCCCACAAAAAAGCTTTTTAATTTTCTTAAAATAATTTCTCTTTTTTAAAATCATAATTCATTTTTCAAGCTAAGCTTTTCATTCTCAAACTACCAAAACTTTGGCAAGACCCATTAACACACGGTCGAGACTTCACCTAGACTCCTAGCCATGACTTTGCCAAGAGCTAGCAAGAACCCCATCGAGACTCGAGACCTTGCTAACACCGTCAAGACCCCGTTGGTACTCTGTCAAAACACTATCAAAACCTGTCAGGCTGACTGGGACTAAGGTTGGCAAAATTGGTCCATGGGTCGACCTGCTTATGACCCATGGTGACCCAAAACCCATTTACGTTAGACCCAAACACGACCCGTTTAGTTAATGGGTCGGAGCTCCAGACATGACACAACTAGGTTGTTTTCACGAGTCACCCGATACAACCCATAAACCCGTTTAAGTGAAACGGGTTAACATGACCCGGCACAACCCATTTGACCCGTTTAGCTTAAAATGTATTTTTTTTTAAATGAAATAATAATAGTTTTAGCAATTTATCTCTTAAAATTAAACTCCTAGTTGGCTAATACCAAATCACTTAATAAGCTTAATTTTCAAATAATAATAAATAAATAACCACATCATTACAACTTTCAAATACAATTTGTAATACCCCGATAAAAATAATCTTTTTATTTGAAGAGATCCTTTCCACTAGAACGTTTAACAAAACCTTTGATAGAGCTGCTTAAACAAGGCCTAAGACCCTTAGCATTAACCTAAACATACTTTAAGCCTTTAGAAATTAGAAGCCAAACACTAATCCTCAGGAGGCGGACATACACTAGGTCTAGCATACGTCTGTTGTTCTGTATTGTGGATGTACGAGGGGGTACCACCGGATGTACGCTCTGCAAACAATACCAGCAGACGACGTGGGACTACCGGATGTACGCTACTTTTTGAATACCCTTTGGGTAATACCTGGACGTACAAGACACTCTTTGGACCACTATGCAAAAACCACCGGGCATACGCTAGGATTGCCGGACGTCCATTGGTCTGACAAAGAATTGGTGGCGGATTTTCCCAATAAATACCCACCCCTACCTTTCATTCCTCACGCCCATTCCCACCTTCTGGTGTGCCCCTAGGCTGCCAGAACTCCCTTGCACATTCTAAGAGAGAGTTTGGTGAGGAAGAGTGCTTTTCAAGTGGAGTTTCCAAGGAGGAGAGGCCATGTCCATGCTCAGCTTCAAGGTAATCTTTGTTTCCCTAGTATTTAACACTGTTATAACCTTTGTTTTATGCCTTGTTGAGTTTTCCAAAGTATTCATCAAGTTTCCTCTTAGAAATGATAATGTTTGCAAAGAACTCTTTCAAAATCCCACGGTGTTGTGATTTCTTACGTTGCATGTGCTCTTCTATTTGCTTAAAGGAGGTTTCGAGGTCTAAAAGTGAAATATTCATGCACTGTCCGAATCTTAAAACTGTGTGCTTAACACACTAAGCAGACATACGCCATTGAGGCCGAGCGTATAGTCAGTGGGCAAAACACTAGTTTGAGATTCACACATGTGTGCTTTGGCCTAACTACATTTTTAGGTTAAATAGGGCCTAGAATGATGGTGTCTTGTATCCGTTATGACAGGACTTAGCTTCGTCAGAGGATTCGCTCGAATGTGCGAGGTAAGTAAACACTTACACCTTTTTTACGTAAAACATGAGATATGTCAGTTAACTGACCACGCGTATGATATAAGCATGTCTATTTTCTGTAATTACTCGGTAACTATATTATTAAATAAACTACTAAGATGCATCGTAAGACATGTTACACCGATACGTACGATATGAATAGCCATGGGCTTACTATATAAACTACGTATTATAGTCAAATGTGTGTGTTATACGGGGCTTTAAATCCATTGGTTTCGTGACCTTGTTGCAATCATTCCCAATGGTTCGGTCACTATAGGACGGACGTAATTAGTTGGTGTGGGCCACTCAAGGTCAGACTCGATCGTGTCACTAATGTTACTTACTGTATGTTGTGCAACGGCTGAGGCGCTGACATTGTATTATAAGTCCCTCGGGATAGTACCAACCTTTCTAAAATGAGTAATATCTCGAGTAGACCATGTATGAGAGTTATAATTTATAATGCATTAGTCATTTCACATTAAAATACTTAGGTACTTATCATTGGTTCTACACCATAAGCTTTGAAAACCCTAAAACCTATTAAATGGTGTATTAGGAGAGGTAATGCCCTCTTTTTGGTTAATACTCAAATTGCATGTTTACTTTCATTAAATTGGCTCATGTCATACCTAAGTGTAAGATTTACTTACTAAGTCGTTAGACTTATGCAATTATTATTCTTTAGGTAACTTGGTTTACTGCTATGGAAGTGGCAAGAGATGCTACTACTTGACTGGTTATGTTTTACCTATAATTGTAGGTTTGTCTTTACTATGTAGTTGCTCCATGTTCTTACTTGATGAATTATAGTGATTCAGATTTATTCACATTCCTTTGCATTTACTCTGACGTTTTTATAAGGGTGATTTCCCATTTGGTTATAAGTTGGCTCAACTGAGTGAATTGCCAGTAACTCCACCGGATTAGCCAAGGCTAATTTTGGGGACGTTACAGTATGGTATCAGAGCATACGGTCTTGTCGACCGTAGCTATACATCTGAGAATAGGATGTAGTATCTAGGTTTGATCGTAAAGAACTGGAGCATAGGATCGATTTGGTTCCCTTATTTGTAGGTGCAGGCCATTGTAACGGCCTATTTGATTGTTTGACTTGGGATGAACGGGATCACTATTCTGCATTATAGGCACGATCCTGCTTCATACTCAACTGCACGATAGTTGTAGATGCCTACCAACTATTCGCGAGTGGCTAGCTAAGTTCAGACCTTATACACCCGAATACCAACCTCGCTCAAGTGAACACAAGGTTTCCACCTAGGCGAACCAGGAGCTAAAGTATTCACCTGTCCCTAAGCCAAATGGAGGAAAGGAGGCACGCACAACGATTAAGAAGAGACCAGCCATACCTAAGTATCATAGTATCTCGGCGATATGAGATTTTCCACTTATCCCCGGAAGGTTTAACCCTTATCTGAGTGATGAAAGGAAGCAAGCAATGCATGCCCAATTAACTCAAATTTCGGATGAATACGCCCAAATGGAACTAGAGGAAATTCGACTGCTGAAGACGGGAGCATTACCAGAAGGATCTGATTGTCAAAAGACTGCATTTCTCTCCAATATCAACAAGGACTACAAGGCACTGATTAAGGATGAGGAAGACCCATCTGAAGACTCGTCTAAGGAGTGATAGGTCTTGGGTTAGTAATCCTTAGATGTTAGATAGCTAGGTTTTCCCTCACCCTTAGCGGTGGTGAGTTTTGCGTTTAGGGCATCTGGGGTTGATTGTATAGTACAAAGGAATTTTCACTGTACCCCGAATTTCAAAATAAAATCATTTTGACCTACCTCGTTATTTCTAACTCTTTTGTGCCTTGGAAATTTTCTAAAAGCTTTCAAACAAAAAATCATTTTTAGGCTTAAGCGGACGTACGGGTACAATGCCAGATGTACACATAACCCAACGTATTCTCTTTAAAAACGGCCGAATGTACCCTAAACACTATTCATTTTGGTTTTTCCCCATTTTCTCTCCACCCAAACATTTTTAAAGTGATTTTCGGCCAACTCTCCGAGATTTCAAAGGATTTTCAAGTTCTCATCTCATATTAAATTCAAGGTATGAACGTTTTCCAACTTTTCCCCAATTTTTCGTAACCTTGGCGTTTTGATTTTCTTGCATGATTCGCATATAGCTGGCTTGGTTTTGAACTAGGATCATGTGTTTAGGCGTATGGGACAATTTTGGTGCATCATTTTTTATTAAAACATACCCATTCGAATTTGGGGGTTTTTGCCCTCAGTCCAAAAATCTTCTTCAAACTCCCTTGATGATTGTAATTGATGCATCCTATGCATTCCTATATTGTTTCTAGGAGAATCTAGGTGGAACCATTGATCAATTTGGTCAATTTTGAAAAGCCCAAACCCTAGTTCTTGAATTTAGGGGTTTTTGCCTAAATTCAAGTTTTGTCAATTTCGTGACCTTCATTGGGTCATTTGGACCAATTGAAACCCAATACTTGTAATTGGAACCCCGATCTACAATCCCGAGACTTGAGTTCAGAATTTTGCCCAGATTGGTAAATTTACCAAAATACCCCTCACCCCCAAAGAATAGGGATTTTACCCTAACTCAACCCGTAAACCGGAAACTTGAGCCTACATAATGTTTGGGACATGAATCTTTTTCAAGGACTCAATTTGTCAACCCGGTCCTTGAAAATCGACAAAGTCTCATAATTACCTTAATGCCCTCTTTTTATGAGAAGGGACATTTTTGTCTTTTACCACTTGGCCTAATCGAGTGGGTTCTAAATAATCACCATGGGATCAAATACCATTTGGTTAATCGTAATCCTCATATCATCTCAAATTACCCAAATGCCCCTCATACCCAAATAATAAGGTTTTGCCCTAAATTCAATTCCATAAAACCACTTCAACCTTGTTTATCGAATTGTGCCTGTAAGCCCTCTTGTCAAGGACCTAGATCATGGACCCAATCTTTGAATTCATGTCCGAACCCCATAATGACCAAAATGCCTTTCTTTTCCCAAAAGGGGCAATTTTAACTTTTAAGGCCTAACTTGTTCTAATACGCCCTAATCATTGCTAGTTACTTCATATCTATCTAGCTAACTGAAACCTCGAATATTTTGAGATTCCTAAAATGCTTTAGCTTGAGTACTCCTACTTCGGTATCGACCAAGTCCTTAGAGTTGAAATTCCTAATCACCCAATGAATTGTCTAGGTACTCTTTGACCCTTGACCTCGGCCATAAATTTGAACGCCCTAATTCTTTCAGGCACTTACAAACCACCTGATGATTCAGATTCTTATCTACTTTCTAAGTCCTTTGCACACCTTATCATGGCATATAGGGCAAATTGCATGGGCTTTGCATGAGGTAGAATTTTGTGCAAGAATTAGTCTTAATTAGAATCTTCAATGTAAGGGGATGGCACAGACAAAAGCGAGTGCAGCCACATCCGTTTCATCTCGTACACGGTCACGCAGACTCTAGCGTAAGCTGCAGTTTGTCTAGGATTCGAAGTCCGGATGGACACGGACATGGAGGAGGCCATAGTAGAGGGACCAAGCCTTGAGGTCCCAGTAGCTCCAATGAGCAAGCTAGGCCTTGAGGCCCCAGTGATAGAGGGTAGTAGTGCCACAGACATGGACGACGCCGACTTCGTCTATGACCGCACCCGATTCTGCAAATACAAAGCCCATCGATGATTCAAGGACAACTACGATAGGAACCAGGTATAGAGAGAGGGCTGATAGTGTCATACTTTGACGAGCGTGCTTCGCACATCCAAGCAGTCCTTGAGGCCTAGAGTTGGGTTGAGATGGTGGAGGATCACCGTCTAGTGATAGAGGTTGGTGCGGGAGTTCTACGCCAACATCCATCGGAGGGTTGGCGATTCATTTCTCACCTGGGTCAGAGGTACGGAGATCCATGTGACCCCTGATCTCATCAGCGCCATTACAGAGTGCCACAAATGCGCAACCTAGAGTACCTGGCCCGTTGACCACCTCCCAACCCGAGCTGAGATGGTTGCGTGTTTCACAGAGGGACGCCCTCATCAGATGGAGACCGAGGATGAGGGTAGCTTTCAGATACATGACTTTAGCAATGAGGTTAGATGCATCTACCGTGTGGTGATGAGTCATATACTTTGATGCTGAGCCTCACGATGATCACCATGGACAGAGCTCAATGCCTCTACGCTCTTCTAACTAAGACTTCTATCGACTATGGCTTTGTAGTCACAGTTGCAATGATGTCTGATGACTTCCAAATATTGCATATTTGGGCCCCTTAACTTGTATTTGTTAAACCCTTAGTTTTGTTATTTTATGATGTTTTGGTTAGTTTTGGTGTTTTAGTGTTTTACAGGTTGCTAATGTACATCTGGGGCTAATTCCATTAATTCTAGGGCTTAAGACAGTTCGGGAAGCATTGAAAGCAAATTTGAGTCAAGCGATGATTTGCACTCGACGAGTCCCACCAAAAAGGCCATATCTAAAGTTGTAAAACTCCAATTGGAGTGATCATGGTGTCATTGAAAAGCTAACTCAAAAATATACAAATTCATATTTCATAAGATTTGGACAATTCTGAAGTATGTGCACTCTAACGCACATATAGTGCGATTGAGCACACTTGTGCCCATCGCAAGAGCAAAGTCATGCTCGAGTGCGATCGAGTGCAATCGACTGACTTAGTAGCACTGAAACCCTAAAATTAACGTATAAATATCATATTTGTTCATTGTAAATTGACAGAGGCATGCCGGGGGCGCCGTTCTTGGTCATTTTTGTGTTTTTCTGGGTTTTTGGAGCTTTGAACTCCAATTCTTTTGTAAGTGTTTAATTTTAATGAAGTAATTTAGTTTTTTATTGATTTCTTTTGTCATGAGAGGCTAAATCTTCAACTAAGGTTGAAGATGAAGCCTCATCATAGATTTGTTTACATGTTTTTATGATTAGTTTGCACTTGCTCGTCATTTAATTTAATGTATGTTCGTTTCAATTTAATTGCGTAACAAAATTGTAATTGATTGTTGTTTATAGATCATTAAATGTCCAATATTCATTGTGTTTGTCCGGGGGTACATCGGATGATTGGATCAAGACTAATATTTATTGTGACCTACGGATACAGTGGATGATTTGATCTTGATTAAATATCCATTGTGATTCTTTTAATGGTGAATTCATCGAATGATTCAACAAGATTTTGTAAAAGTAATAGAATATGCATAGAAGCTTAATTGTTTTGACGATGTGTGAACTAGTGATGTGGTAATTTCATGACCAAAATTATCAATAATAAAAAGGAAATTTATATTAGATAGGCATGGGTGGGAGGTCCAAAATTATTAAATCCTTAAGTTTTTTTTTTGACAAAAATAGGCATGGGTTACTCGAGTTGTACCCTAAAATCCATGCCGTCTATTTTGCTAAGTTCCATGACCTGCCGTCAATTTAGGTGAAATGCACCATTTTTTGTAGGTTCCACGTCGGACTTTTGGAATGCCCACATGTCCACACAGACTTCTGGACTAAAAGCGCACGTTTGGACCCCAACCAAAGCAGTGCGTTTCAAGCTGGGTTTATGGGGCAATATGGTGGGTCGGACTTAGGGCCTACTTCAAAATTCCGCCCCCACCTCGGTCCCCCACCCATGATAGCGGCTCTCCCCACGCAAGCACGTGAAACCACCCACCCACCCATATGAAGCCCCCACCCATCAGCAGAAACCACCCACCCACCCACTTGGCACATCTGGAAATCCGTGACCCCGATTAAATCGGTGAAGCACAAAGAGGCGAGATTGAGCTCCTCCCACCGCACCAGGCCCGACCCACCGGATCGTCAGATTTTTCGGCCTAACCCAAGCACTGTAAGAAACCCCGAGATTGGGGCTAGGGCTCCGTTGTGGGATTTTTTAGGTTTTTTTCTTTGAATTTTTTTGTGTGTTTTGTTGGTTGAAAGGAATGGATGCATTTTGTGATGCCTTGCATTTTTATGTAGTTTTATGCGTAATTTGGCGAAAGTATTGAAGATGAAAATGCTTTTTGTACTTTTCCTACTTTTTTATGTTGATCATGTGTTGCTATAATAGTGCCCCACTTTATTAATGCATGTTGTTGTTTTACTTATGTTGATCATGTGTTGGATTTTTTGGACAACTTCTCGGTTTGCACTGAATTATGGTTTGTTTTCCATTCGAGCTGCATTTTTATTAGGGCTAATGGACATATATCTTCTTTAAAATGAAGAAAAAAAATACAGATGAACAAGAAGAAGAAAATTATTGAAGAAGGATACAATGAAGCCGAATCCCATAGTGTGAGGCCAACAAAGGTGTGTAAATTTGATTGATTTTATTTCGTGAGACACATGCTTGATTTTGGTGTATTAGTGTTGATGATTTAGGGGTTCATTATATATTGAGCAATAAATGTAAATCGGCATCTGTAATATCATCCTTGAAAGAGGATATAGAACACCGTGCAATGTTGGTGCGGACTTACAACCAAAATTATGATGTCCACGACTACAAAAATCTGGGAGGAGATTCTATGGGTGCTATGTATGACCATAAAAAGGTACTTTAATTTGGCTAATTTTGTGTTGAGAAATGATTGTTACTTTATAGTTTGTGATATTGTATTGATTGTGAATTTTTGGTGTAATAACAGAAACTCGGACAATGTCGTTTTTTTCAATGGTATGACGATGAAACATGTGCTCGCGGACGGGAGGTCCTACCTGGGTTGTATAAACAAGTTAATTCTCTGAAGGGTGAAGTGTCGTCACTTAAATTCAGATTGAAGATTCAAACATATATGTTGGTATTTTTGTTGGTGATATGTTTATTGCTCATTTGTCATCGGGGTCACCGAGGCATGAGAATGTTGTATTTGGGACATTAATGTGTAAGCTTTCAAGTGAATGTTGTTATTGTCGTATTAGGCAAGCAAACTTCTTGTATGATTAAAATGTATGTTAATGTTTATGTTAATTCATTTTTGTAGTGTAGTATGCATTAACCAATTATACATATTTGTATTATTTTGCTAACTAATTATACAAAATAGTTAGTTAGCCAAATATTTCACAAAGGCCTAGTAAAACAAACAATAAAAAAAAAACGTTTCTTTACAGAAACAAAACAAGAAGCACTTGAAATAAAAACAAAGCAACTCTAGAAACAAAATCAACAACTGCATTAGGCAAAAAAAAAACCTCACAATCACAACCCAATTCACACCAACAGAAGGAGCCACTAGAGGTATGGTTGGAAGCACAATTATGACACAAAGTTTGATTAGCAAAGCAGGATGTTTCCTCTATTCTTGGACCGTTTAGGTTTTGTATGATTACCAAAAAACCTCTTCAGCGTAATGAATCTTTTGGTGTAAACTCATTCATGAATCTTTCAAGACCCGACTATATCACGAAAATAAATTCACAAGACCTGAGTATAATACAAAAATAATTGAAAGCATCAAATAATATTGTTGTTCATGACATATCCCAAAAAAATGTTGCCAGTTATATGGCATCATTGTAGCATACAAATTTGATTTGTCTTATATTACATAACATATTGTATTCAAAATTAAAGGATTCCATAATTGATATCTTGGTATCATCAAATGATGTCTTCAAATTGTAGCAAAAACGCCCATATAATAAAAATATTTTGACATAATTACAATCATCCGCTAATTAGTGAAAACAAAAGTAGTTGACAATATCAAGCATTCTTTTACCCTAACTCGACCTGCGTGTATACGAACGATCATGTAATGGCCCTTCTCTGCACCTACCTATTATGCATGACATATTAATTAATTAGTAATAGACAACATTTTGCACAATTTTATGAGAAATAGAAGAAAAAAATAGTTGTTTTACCTGCGTCTGAGTTGCACTCTACAGTCACGAACTCGAGTCTCGACACATTCATCTGCATCCACTTTGTAATTAGTTAGTAATACACACTTCTTATGAAAAAAGAACAAAATTGTATCGGGTTTACTGCGATTGAGTTGTCCTACGTGCGAACTCGAGTATATGTGACCCTTTGAGCATCCACTGACATTGTGCATGACATATTAATTAGTTAGTAATACACAACACTTCTTATGAAAAAAGAAAAAATGAACAAAATTGTATTGGGTTTACCTGCGATTGAGTTGTCCTACGGGTATGAACTCGAGTATGTGACGACCCCGCCTGAGCATCCACCTGTTGCATAAAATGTAATTAATTAGTTACTAATACATAGTTTTACGGAAATAAAGAATGTGAGCATGGAGAAAAAAAATACCGATTCTACATGCGACTTAGTTGCCATAGGTGTAGGACCACAAGGCTGTGACGAGCCCGCCTCTTCATTCGCATTTGGTTGATATTGGGATCCCTAGAATGCATTAAATAAACTTGTTCAAATATTTTCATGCTAAGCATCAACAACAACAACTTTCAAATACAACAACAACAACTTTCAAACTTGTTCAAATACTTTCATCTTAAAAGTAGCAACAACAACTCAAAAGCAGCAACAACAACCTAAGCATCAACAATAACAACAACAACCATCTAAAAAGTAGCAACAACAACAAGCACAACCTAAAAAGTAGCAACAACAACAACAAAAGCAGCAACATCATCATCCGCGCCTATCGAAAGAAAACACGTAGAAATATTGAAAAATGTCTTACTTTTACCTGTGTGTTCGCAACATCAGTTTTCTTCTTGATTGTCTTTTGTTTCCATCTCTTTCTGTCTGGATTCAATGGTAAGTGGCAACCTTTGTAATTGTGGCCTAAACCCCCACAATTTGCACACTTCACAATGTATCCACTATGTGTTAGCTTGTAGGGGTTTGGTGGCTCATCTGTAGCTTTTTTCCGGCTCACTTTTGGTCTCCCGGGAGCCCTTCAATTGTTCGGTGGCAGGATTGGATCGCACTCATCATCAGCTAGCCATGTTTGTCGACCTTCCATTCCATAAACTCGATCTGCATAGGCTAGCATGTATTTTCTCATCTTTAGATACTCATCAACATATTCCTCCGATTTTTCCTTGCCCATGAAGATCGCAGTACAAGCATGTAAGCATGGGATCCCACTCAACTGCCACCTCCCACATGTGCATGTCCTTTCATCTAACTGGACCAAACGCCGTGCATCATACATGTGGTCAACCTCAAATTGGAGCTCATTTTGCCACCGACTGATGCAATTTCTTGCATCACTTTTTGCCTTCTCCAACTTCTTATGGGCCTTCGGGCATATTACATAATGGGTCGACTGGATTCCCTTTCTCTTTTGTTGGAAGCGTGCCATTAACTGCCGACGGATCTCTTCACACATGGTAAGTATGGGCTTAGACCTAGCATCTTTAATCCATGCATTGAAGCTTTCAACCAAATTATTCAACAACAACTCGGATTTTGCGTGGTAGGTGAAAGCATGTCTAGACCATGATGACTTTGGCACATCACACAGGTATTTGTGTGCACCTTTATCCATTGCTAGGATCCTCTGCATGTGGTGGTTAAATGTGTGAATATTGGTTGCTCGGGCTGCCCCCACACCTCATCTTTAAATGCCTTTCCCGTGTATCCCTTCAATTTCAAATTGGCATGTAAGTGCCGAACACAATACCGGTGCTCAGCATTTGGCAACACAATACTAACCGCAGTTCCAAGCCCCTACACACATACATACAAAAATAAACAAATATAATAAACAAATCAAAATGTTAACAAAATTCCTTTTGACTTTATCAATATATATATATATATATATATGTTAACAAATAAATACCATAATACATACAAGGCACTTAACCTAGGTTTAAAGCACTTAACAACATGTTTAATAAACTAATAACACAAAATTAATTAATTTGATTTGGGACATAAATACCAACCAAGTCCGCCGGCTGGCCCGCATAAGTCCTCCAAAAAAATTGTAATGAACCACTCCCAGGAATCTCTTGTCTTCGCTTCAGCCACGACAAATGCGATGGGGAATATGTCATCATTGCCATCCGTGCCTATGGCCCACAACAATTGCCCCCATGATCCCCTTGAGATGGCAGCGTCTAAGCAAATGACGGTCGACAACCATTGATGAACCCCTTCTTGCATGCATCAAGTGAGATATACATCCTCCAAAGAATGGTCCATCTCTTATAAAAGTACTACTTGCGCCAGGTTGGTGAGCGGATTGCATTTGCATATCGCCTAGTGAGGCGATATTGGAGTGGGAACCAAATACTTGGTAACGCCCTTTCTTTGCTCTATAGCAATGTTGAATTGGCATTTATGTTCAAATCTCTCTTCACCCTCTCTTTAGTGCAAACGGTGTCCACGTCGAATCATCTTTGAAGTCCCTCTTGTACTTACGCTTTAAGATACTCTACATCACATTTTGAATTTTCAACTGAAAACCACAAGAATGAGTAGGGTAGTATGTTTTAATTTGAGTACAAGTCCGAGTGGCATCCATAGAAGCATGAATCCTCCGCTTGCAATTTTTTGCAAACAAAGTGCACTAACCCTCTGCGATCATTGTGTGAATTTGTAATCATACCCTGTGGATCGACGAGTCTTCAATGCCCGCTTGAAGGCATATGTATCCGGAAACACCTCCCCAAGTTCAAAGTTATTGGAATATTTAAGTCAAACTTCTCGTTAAATTGCTTGATGCCTCTTCCTCTCACATTATCTGGAATCACTTCCTTGCAAACTTCCTAGACCATCACTTGAATTGTCAACTTCCTTATCCCCAAAATCGGCTCCGCCTCATTTACCCCCAAGTCAATGTTTTCCCACCAGTGAGCCTTTCCATCCTTTTCTTTTGAACTCATCAAAGATCATATAATAGGTCCTCAAGCTCGAGTCGATTGTTCCATGTCGCTCAACAATTCCTTGATCACTTTCTCAATATCAATATGACTTGTGGTCTTCCTAGGCGCACACGTTTCACTTTTGTTTACTACTTGCAGGAATGGCATTCATCTGCATTGACATTGGCCTCTACACCCACACGTGATTGTCATCCACATCGCGAATATTCTTTCCTTTGCCTTAAAAACAAAAAATAATAATAAATAGAAAATAATAATCATAACCATAAATATAACCATTTTAGGGAATAAAATATAAAATTAAAAAATAAACTAAACTTCACAATAAACCGGATGTACCTCCCGACTTGTGCTCGATTGCATGCTTGGTTGCTTGGAGATCCTCCTCTTGGTTCTTCTCTTGTGGAGGTCCTTCTCTGGTTCTCCTCTTAATGGCTTTCCTTCCTTTTCTAATAAAAATATTTTGACATAATGGAAAATTATTAAATGCTTAAGTTTTTTTTTGACAAAAAACTCCTTGGAAGTCGAATTGTACCATAAAATCCATGCCGTCAATTGAAAATAATAAACTATTATCAAATAATATTATCATATGTACCCTTGTGTTGGTGTGTATGTTTGGTTGCCCACTTTCAGATGATTCGGTGGATGTCCTTTTCTTTGAGGGTGTAACAATGGCCAAATTTTAACTTTTGACCCTTGGCATGGATTTTGATTGCTTGACATAGGCGTATCAGCCTAGGTAATTCATCCACACTACCACCCTCTCTCCTTCTCCTTCTCCATCTCCATCTCCACCTCCACCTCCACCTCCACCTCCACCATGTCCGTGCCCATCCCCATCAACATCTCTGTCACACGTCCATGTCCATCCCCATCAACAACTATGTCTACATGTGCATCTTGAGGGTTTGCTTCAAGAAGGAAACGCTCCTCAACCACTCTGACATGATCCACCATATGCTCAACATATAGGTGAACTTGCACACAGCCGTAATCCTCCACGACTTTTATTAAGTTTATCACATCCGCATCACAGTTTAAAGGTATCACATCTTTGGTTGTCACTTGATGTTGTACCGGCATTTAATGTCATTGACATACCCTAAATCCACGAACCAGCTCTTTAATTTCCCATAAGCTTAGGTAGTCAACATCATATCCATTGACTTCTGTATGTCACCATCAATATATGTAAATGGGTTATGGCACACTATCCTCCGTGATGAATTATTATATTGATACACCCCATTTATCTGTAAGTATAAAACAACAACAAAATATTATCAAATAAATAAATACTACATAATAGAAAAAAAACACACACACACACAAACAAATTTGCAAAAAAAAAACCAAAACAAAACTCAAGCACGATATTTACAAATCATAAACTCACGCATGTAAAGCTCTAAGTATAACAAAGTCATGCAACATGCAAGTTTGCACGTGTTTGAGAATGTACATTGAAACCAATGGACAATTTTCACGTATTGGTAAGTACCAAACTACCATCCCTATCTACCATAATTACCCCAACTATCCCTACTACCAACAACCAATTGGCAAAACAAGACAAATTTGCCAAAGAAGACAAACACAGTCTGCCACAATACTTTAATAAAGCACATATTTTTCTCATTCCAGGGCAATGACGAGACATGCATGGACCACTAAACAACTACAGTCAACAAACCCCTGCCAATCCTTATCAATAAACTAACTTTCACTTGAATATTCCAACACAACAGCGATCAACATAAAAAATAGGAAAAGTACAAAAAGCATTTTCATCTTCAATACTTTCCAAATTACCGCATAAAACTACATAAAAATGCAAGGCATCACAAAATGCATCCATTCCTTTCAACCAACAAAACCCACACAAAAAATTCAAAGAAAAAAACCTAAAAATCCCACTAGCGAGCCCTAGCCCCAATCGGGTTTCTTACCCGTGTTAGGCGAAAATGGCGACCAGCTGTGTGGTCTGTGTGCCGGTGGGAGGAGCTCCGTCAATCTCACCTCTTCGTGCTTCGACGAATCGGGGTTGGATTTTCCAGATGTGCCGTGGGTGGTGGGTGGTTTCTCGATGCGGTGGGTGGGGGGCTTTCCACCGATGGGTGGGTGGTTTAGCGTGCTTGGTGGGGAGAGCCTATCGCTCAAGGTGGGGACATGGTGGGGACCGAGGGTGTGGGGCGGAATTTCATAGGGCCCTAAGTCTGGACCAATCATATTGCCCCATAAACCGGTTAAGAAACGCACCGTTTGGTTGAGGTCCAAAGCAGTGCATTTTAGTCCAGCAAAGTCGTGTGGACATGTGGGCATTCAAAAAGTCTGACGTGGAACACCTCAGAAAAACGGTGTGTTTCACCTAAATTGATTTAAGTCATGGAACTTAGCAAAATAGGCGGCATGGATTTTAGGTACAACTCGAGTAACCCATGCCTATTTTGTCAAAAAAAACAAGGATTT
This sequence comes from Carpinus viminea, assembly GCA_013348765.1. Classification (NCBI taxonomy): domain Eukaryota; kingdom Viridiplantae; phylum Streptophyta; class Magnoliopsida; order Fagales; family Betulaceae; genus Carpinus; species Carpinus viminea. Next base: position 19,276,821 of record CP054674.1, read on the forward strand.
AATAATTTTGGACCTCCCACCTATACCTATCTCGATATAAATTCCTAATAAAAAATAACCACCATAATAGAACGAATCCTCATAGGATAGGGCTATATTGAGGTGTCGAACCTCAAGGACCTAGGGGTTTCATTACTAAATTGAAAAACTAAATTTAACCTAATTAATTAAAAGAGATTTGTTTTGTTTTTGTTTTCTAAAAGTAAATGCATAAAATAAAAGATAATTAAAATATGAGAGAGTGTAAGGTATTGACTTCACCTCTATCCACACAACAATGGGTAATCAGATTCAATTCTAGAAATTTATTCTATGCATGTTATAATTAAACAAGAAACTACTTTATTAAAGAGTAAGGATAATCTATCTTCGGTTGGCACGGATCATCCACCTAACCACTAAGATGCGGCACGACCCGTCTTCCCTAGGTATAAACTATAAAACCCTTTAATAAGTTTCATACAATTAATGGAATAGCATAACCCATCTTCGGTTGGCACGGATCGTCTACCTAAATTACACTAAACTAGGGTGTAGTACGACCCGTCTTCCCTAGGCATGGCCTATCTTAATCCTATTAATTATATGCCTATTAAACCCATTATATAACCATCATCCCCATAATCACAGAAAATAAGAATGATTTGAGTTCAATAAAAGTAAAGGCCCTTGGTCATTTGTTTTGGGAGTTAGTTTTCTTGGGGGCGATTTTTAGAGAGCATTTGCGTTGTAGCCTTGCTCGCCCTTTTTATTTGTAAGCTTTTACTTTAATTTAATTTTAATGCATTCCCTTACTTTAGTTTTACTTTGTTATTCAATGGGTGGCTAAATCTTCAACTTAGGTTGAAGATGAAGCCTCACCATAGTTTACATTCTGCCTTTACATTTTATGCTTTATTTTCCGTCATTTAATTAGTACTCGTCATTTAATTTCCGTGACAAATAATTGAATGGTTGTGTGTTGTTGATACATTGATAGTCATCCGGTGATGTGTTCCAAGCCGGGTGCACAACAAGTTTTAGTTGTGATTTAATATCACGTGATCCAAGGATACGATGGATGATTTTATCCATAATCAACACTCATTGTAGCTCCTTAACGGTAAACACATCATTCGCTTGACTTGTCAATAAATAGAGTGTGTTGAAGGGTTTAAAGTTTAAAAGCGGAAAATGAGCGTAAAATGTATTAAGCTAATCTTTATTGGGTGAGGTTCATCTCTTAACCTTAGTTATTTTATCCATACATTTGCACTTTCAATTTCTGCAATTTCATTGTTCGACATCATCTATTCTCTTGGGGCTAGGTTAAGATACATTAAATTTGAAAGTCGTGTTGGTTTTCATTTACAAAACTCCGTTCTCGTAGTTCGATCTCGTACTTGCAGCTATCGACCTAACGGTTCGTTCTCTTGCAGTACCCAAATTTGGTCTGATCAAATTTTGGCGCCGTTCTTGAGCAGTTGTTTTGTTTAAAAATTAACATAATTTTAGTTTGATGTATTTTTCTACTAGTTTTATTTTTGCATTGTACATTTGTTTATAGTTTGTTTTCTATTTTAGTTTATTTTTGTAAAAAATTAGTTAAGTTTTAGTCGTTTTATTTTGCTTTTACATTTTAATTCTGGACATATCGGTAGCGCCGCGGTCGAGCATATGCTTGCGGTGACGCATACTCCGCCTATTCGAGCGTTCGCGCAGACGCGTCTCACGAGCACCTCAGCACTTATCTGCGTCGCCGAAATCACGCATCTGCGTGCGAGCACGGACCCGACAAAGCGCTGCTCCTCTGCGGTCTGCCACATTCTTAAATTTCCATAGATTGTTAGAATTATTTTAGTTGTTTAAACGCCTATTTTGAGTAATTTGAGTCTTGTGATTAGTTGTGATTAGTTTATTTTTCATTCTTAGTTCTTTGCATGTGTTTTTGTTTAAGCTAATTAGTTCTAGTTACTAGGTGTTTGAATTAGCTTGCTTTTCATTCTTTGTTTTATAATTTTAGCTAATTTTTGTTCTCTGTTTCTATTCTGGTTCTGTTTTCTGCATCTTCATATTTGTTTCATTTAGTTTTTTATGATTATGATGAGCTAGTGTTCAATATGTTTTAGTTTTTTTGCTGCATTTTTTTTGTCTTTGTTTTGTTTATTCTGTTTTTCCTGTTTAAGTTGTGCATACTTATATTCTGTTTTTGCTATCTTATCTCTCTGGTTTTCGTTGTTTTTTGTTGCACCTTTTTAGCTTATTTTGCTGTTCTTCCTTAGTCCCTAGTTAGATTTAGTTGATTTATGCATGGTCGACGTTCTTTGAACTTAGAATTAACACCACTAGATCCCGACCTAGAAAGGCACATTAGGAGAGCGCGTCAAGTTCAAGCTGAGATGGGAGACAATCAAAGAGAGCCGCAGATGGAACAGCATGAAGAAAATCGGAGGGATGAGGAAGAGGAGAACGAGGAAAATGAAGATGCAAGAGATGGGAGCAGGGAGCATGACGATGTATGAGTTGGATTTCACGACATTACATGAACTTTTGAACCCTCTGCGGTGTCATTCCATTCTTGCATAGTGTTACCATTATGATCTTAAGCCACATGTGATTCAGATGTTACCATCTTTCTATGGTTTAGATCATGAAAACCCGTATTCCCGTCAAGAAGTTTAGGAGCATAACCGCCACAACCAAATTTCAAAACTTCTCGGAGGAAACTATTTCCTTTCTCCCTTCATGACAGAGCCCTTTGAATGGCTCGATTCCTTAAGCACCTCGTTCCATTACATCCTCGGAAAGAACTATTGAAACAGTTCTACCATAGATTCTATCCAATGTCCGGAATAAATGATGCTAGAAAAGAAATCACTCATTTTCTCGGATGAGGATGAAAATTCACGCAGTGTTGGACAAGATTCAAAGATATGTTAATGAAGTGTCCACCCACGGGTATGAGAAATGGCGTTTAGTTCAATTTTTCTACCAAGGTTTGTCTCAAACCAATGTAGCATGATTGAACTCATGAATGGTGGGACATTCTAATTTGACGGAGATTTGGCATACAAAGCTTTGGAAAAATTGCTGCCAACACACAAATCTGGGATTTCTCCAGTTGTCGTGATAAATCTGCCGGAAGGACAAGAAAGGAGGCATCCTGGAGCTAAAAAGGTGAGCAAGAGTTGACTCAAAGGATGGATGCGATTATGAAAAGGTTGGACGAGATGAGTGTAGGAAAGCCAGTAAAGCCGTAAACACACTCAGAGAGTCGTTCATGCATGCTAGCCCTATGCACCAAGCGAATTGTCCATCAATGATGTTTTGAGATGGAACAAGTGAACGCTTTCAGCAGTTTTCAAAAGCGTCAATGGGCCATATTCTGAGACATATAATCCAGGTGGAGAAATCACCCCAATTTTTCATGGAAAGCAGAATCAACCCAACACCAATCAAGGGGAGCACCACATTATCCCCAGGATTTTCTTCTTACCCAAATCAAGGGCGCCGCTCACAGCGTCATCATCTTATCAAGCCACCAACCAAGACCTCATCAAACCAGTCCTTGAAGATACCATGAGAGATTTTATGAAAATGACTGGTCAATCGATAAGTGACATGGCGGTCTACCATGGTGAACACCAGGCGATCTCGAAGTTGGAGATGCAGATGGGACAATTAGCAAATCACACAGGTGAGAGGGACAAAGGAAAACTCCTAATAGCGTGAATAACCCTAAAGCATGTGGAAATTTGTCAAATCAAGAACATGTGCAGCGATTGTCACTCTAAGGTCGAGGAAGAGAGTGGACAATAAGGTGGTGAACCCAAGAAGATCGAGGAAGAAGAGCAGAAGAGGAAGGAGAGAGCAAGAGGAAGAGGGTGACAATCAAGAGGAAAGAGATCTTTGGGCCATCTACGGTCACCCAGTTGAAAAAGACCTCCTAGGCGCTTGTGCCAAAAGCACCATACCCGAAAGATTACAAGCGCCTAGGAATGGAGGGAAATTAGAGGACATTCTGGAGGTGTTCAAACAAGTCCGAATAAATATTCCATTCTTGGACGCCATCCAGCAAATCCCTTCCTATGCCAAGTTCTTGAAGGACTTGGTCACAGTGAAGAGGAAAATGAATGTCCCTAAAAAGGCATTCATGACCGAGCAGTCAGTGCTATCCTTTACAAGTTGCCCCTCAAGTATAAGGACCCGGATGTCCTACAATTACTTGCATGATAGGAGTGAGCCAGATCGAGAGGGCACTGTTGGATTTAGGAGCAAGTGTAAACTTGTTGCCCTACTCGGTCTATTTGCAGTTAGGGCTAGGAGAGCTGAAGCCCACAACCATGACACTGCAACTTCTGCGACCGTGAAGGTTCCACGGGGAATAGTTGAGGACGTTTGATTAAGGTGGACAAATTTTATTTTCCGTGGATTTCATTGTTTTGGACACTGAGCGAGTTCAAGTAATAGGGCGAGATCCACAGTGATTCTAGGCGTCCATTTTAGCTATGGCTGCATAAATCAATTGTAGGTCGGGGTCATGAAGATCTCATTTGGTAATATGACGGTGGAACTAATATTTTTCACATTCGAGAAAACAACCACTTGATTATGACCGGATGAATCAAGTATGCTTGATTGAGGAGATTGGATGAAGTAATAGAAGAATCAAGCATAGAAGACCTCGAAGCATGCCTTGCTCAGTTTGGTGAAGACTTAGATTTGGATAAACTGATGGAGCAAGTAGAGGCACTTTTGGAGACAACTCCTTTGGAAAGCAAGAAAAGAAGGAGATGATTAAAAGAAGGAACTTAAGCCTTTACCGATAGTCTTAAGTATAAGTTCCCTAGGTCCATGAATCTTTACCGATGATTATAAGACTTGATAGATGCTCAAGAGGAGGAATTGTTGAAAGTTTTGAGAGAGCATAGGGAAGCTATAAATTTGGATGATTGAGGACATCAAGGGAATCATCCCTCGTTGGTTCATGCATAAGATACACTTGGAGGAGGATTCCAAACCATCGAGGGAGCCACGAGAAGACTCTCAACTGACAATGCAGGAAGTGGTGAAGCGAAGTGATTAATTGTTGAATCTGGGATCATCTCCATTACGACTGCAAATGGGTGAAGTCCGTCATGTTGTGCCCAAGCGGGCTGGATTAATGATAGTAAAGAACCGGAACAGTGGTACCAACTTCGTGTTGATCGAGATGGAAGTATGCATTGACTACGGAAGTTGAGCAGCGCCACCGGAAAGATCACTTTCCTCTTCCATTCATCGATCGGATGGTGGAGCGTTTAGCAGGCACAAGTACTCTCTGCTTTTGGATGGTTATTCAGGATATAACCAGGTCCCATGGACCCGAAGACCGAGAAGACTACCTTCACATGTCCCTTTGGGACATTCGCCTACCATCGAATGCCATTTGGGCTATGCAATGCACTGCTACTTTTCAGCGGTGCATGATCGTATTTTTCCGACATGGTAGGCGATTTATGGAGATCTTCATGGATGACTTCTCCGTCTTGGATCATCATTTCAGAGTGTTTAGACCGTCTCACTTTGGTGTTAGTGAGATGTAAGAGAAGAACCTCGTGCAGGCGGGAAGTGCCATTTTATGGTTAAGCGGATTGTCTTTGGGGCATGTCATATCTCAGAGGCATCGAGGTTGACAAAGCGAAGGTAGATTTGATCTCTAACCTTCCACCCACGTCTGTGAAGGAAATTCGTTCCTTCTGGGCCATGCGAGGTTCTCTCGGCGATTCATAAAGGATTTCAAAGAAGATCGAGGCCCTTGTGTAGGTTATTGGCCAAAGAGACCCCATTTGAATTTGATGATGAATGTGTAAAAGCATTTGGGGCTCAAGGAGATTCGACGTCCACACCATGATTAGACCACCCAGTTGGGGTGAACCATTTGAGATCATGTGGCGCTCGGACTATCTTTGTGGGGCTGTTTTGGGGCAGCGCATTGAGAAACTTCCCCATGTGATTTACTATGCGGCGGGACTGAGACGCACAACTCAATTACTCCACCACGAGAAAAGGAGTTGTTGGCGGTCGTTTTTTGCGCTAGATAAGTTTAGATCCTATCATTGGGATCTAAAATCATTATCTTTTACGATCACGGCGTTAAAGTATCTTTTCTCCAAGAAAGATGCTAAATCCCGTTTGATTAGATGGATTTTCTGTTGCAAGAGTTCGACATAGAGATCCGGGATAAGAAAGGAGCGAGAGAATGTGGTGGCGATCATTTGTCGAGGTTGACCATGGATTTCAGAGGACACCACACCCATCTCGAGACCTTTCACGATGAGCGATTGATGCGATTGCTCACAATCGCACCTTGGTTTTGCGGATATAGTGAACTATCTTGTTACCGACCAAATGCCTTTGCATTGGGGCGACAAGATAAGGTCAAGTTTTGTCCAAGGTGAAAACCTTTCTTTGGGATGATCCTTATCTTCAAGTATTGTCCCGATCGGATCATTAGGAGATGCATACGAATTTGACCAAGCGATGTCATCTCCTTTTGTCATGATCATGCATGTGAGCCATTTTAGTGCAAACAAAACCGCTGCAAAGATTTTTTTGGTGTATTTTATTACCCATATTTGCGACGCTTCGTGCTTATTGCACCTCATGTGGCGTTATCGAAACTCGGGAGTATTTCAAGGAGAAATATGATGCCCTCAACCCCATATTGATAGTTGAGATTTTTGATGTATGGGGCATCGATTTCATGGGACCTTTCCCAAACTCCTTTGGGTTTCATTACGTGCAGTTCTTTGTGGACTATGTGTCCAAATGGGTGGGCGGTTGCATGCAAGACAAATGACCACGAGTTGTGGTCAAATTTACGAAGGACACGATTTTTGCTCGGTTTGGTACACCTAGAGCAATTATCGATGGTAATTGATGCGCACTTTTGCAACCGGATTTTTGAGCGGTGATGAAAAGTATTTCATCACACATAAGGTTGCCACCTTACCACCCAGACGAGTGGGGGTTGAAGTGTCAAATCGTGAGATCAAACACATTTTGGAAAAGCAGTGAACCCTAGCGGGAAAGATTGGTCTTCACGATTGAATGCGCTTTGTGGGCATATAGGGCATATAAGACACCGATTGGGATGTCGCCTTATCGGTTGGTGTCTGGAAAGCTTGTCATCTTCCCGTCGAGTTGGAGCATAGAGCATCTTGGGCCATCAAGCGGATGAACTTCAATTTTTGAAGGCGGCTCTCAAAGAGCTCCAACTCAGAGTTAGAGGAGTTGAGGAATGATGCATATGATTCGAGGAAATACAAGGAACATATGAAGAAGGTTCATGACGGGGCATTTTGAGGAGATCGTTTGAGCGGTCGGAAAGTCCTTCTTTACAACTCTCGATTGCATCTTTTTCTGGCAAGTTGAAATCTCGGTGGGCCAGGCCCATTTATCATTAGGACCTTATTTTCTCATGGGGCCATCGAGATAGAGGATCCCAAGAATGGTAACCTTTTAAGGTAAATGGACAAAGGTTAAACCATTCTTGGAGTTGAGGAGTTCAGATTGAGGCTACACTTTTGGAGGATCCTGTTTACCTTTGAGTGATGTAGTCTCTTATCACGAGTCTGGTGAAGCGTTAAACTTAAGCGCTTGTGGGAGGCACCCTCATTATGTTTATTGCTTTATTGTTAGTCAAATTTGGGAAAGCATTCTTTTATGTTATACCGAATTGGCTTACCCCTAAATTATTTCAGTCACATTGTGGACAATGTGGCGTTTTAAGATAGAGTGTTTGTGTAAATATGTTATTTGTGTGTAAATATTTGTTTTGTGTTTGTTTGTTTGTGTAAATATTTTGTTTTGTGTATATTTCTTTTGTTAGTTTTTGTTGTAAAAATCTTGTTTATAGCTTGTTTTGTTATTTTGTACATATTTTTAATTTTTATTATTGTATAGTTTTTCTTTTTTTTTCTTGCTTATTTTTTCTGCGTTGAACTTACTTATAAGTTCGACCTTGACCATCGGCACACACTGCGTTGCGTTCGACCTTTGTGAGTTCTTGCACCCTGACACACTCACGCGATTGCGGTCGAACTTACCTGTAAGTTCGAGCATAGCCGCACCATATGCGCACGAGTGCGGTCGAGCACCTATGTCGTCGAGCGTACTCATGGGCCTTCGTGACTGCTTTTAGGTCATTTTCCCCCTTTCCTCCTCACTTCTCCACCTCGCGTCTGACCTCCCGACACCCCATTTCCACCTCACCTCCCTAACATCCAAATTACCCGACCCACCTCCACCAACCTCTTCCCCACCACATAACACCTTGCCCCTCTCAACCAACCCACCCATGGCCGTCCATTGGGCCAATTTTCAGTTTTTTTCATTTTCTCTCCAAAACCCATTTTTCCAAAATCTCTTTTTTCATTTTTCTTGTGGATTTTGGGCACAAATCCATTTTGGGATTGTGCCTTGTTTTTTTGTTGATTTTGCGGGGGTTGGATTGCTTTGAAAGGAATTTCAAACCCTTAGTTTTTGGCCACGCTGTTGACAAAATTCCCCAACCAACATTCATCATGCCTAGAGGCCAAGGCACCACTTCTCGGTCCACTGGGACCCAAAGCATGGTCGGGCTTCCCATTGAGAAGCTCATTTTGAGAACACCTTTGCCATCAAGAGTTCTCCAATAATGAGAACAACGCATTGGGCGTTCGAGAATTGAAGGCGGGGTTTAAAGAAACTTTTCAAGCCGTCGCCTCCACTTATGGCGCCTTGTGAAGAATGAGAATTTGAGGTGTGAGTCGACCACCCGATGTGCTCTTCTCTTCCATCGATGGAGGAGAAGTTCGGTGACCATTGCCGACGTAGCGTCCTGAAGGTTAACCATGAGCCCCCTGAGTCGGATACCCCCTGGCTCGAGTGTCCTCCCATGCTCACCGTCGAGGACATTGTTACCGATATGTGTGATGGGCATTTTGCGGATGGTCATCGAAATGCAGCCAGCAAAACGAAGATTCCGGAATCTTTTATTCATAGACATGGTGCTTTATAGGAACGTGTGTCCTTTGGGGCACAAGACACAGAGGAGGGATCTTTTCCTCAGTGCTCTTTATGCGTTCCATCGAGGTTTCTGGTGCTCCATTCCCGAGATCATATGGCGGCAGATTCAGAATTGCAGGATGGAGTACACCAGGGAAGCGAGCACGAACACAGGGCTTGCCTTTCCCTTTTCTTGTCACTCACATTTTGAGGAAGAAAGGATTAAAGGCAAATCTCTTGTGGGCCTATCACGAGCCCATACTTTGGCCCGATCCGGTGGCGCGAGTCTTTCCACATGCCAGGCTCATACGGCCACGGCCAGCGTGCAGTGCGAGCCCATGGACATTCACGAGATGGCGGTGAGCGAGATAGCGGCGGAGCGGGAGGCTGCAGCGAGCGAGAATGCGAGGAGGATTATGATCAGGAGCTCGGACTGTTACATTATATTTCCAGACCTTTTTACAACATTTGATCAGCTTTCAGAGGCGATCCATCTCGAGATTGAGCTTAGAGTGAGGAAGTTATCATTAGAAGCTTATTTCCTGACTTGATTATCCTTTCTTTACACCTTTGCACATTGGTATTTCTTGACCCTGCACATCTTGTAGCACATTTTGATATTTTGATCATTTTATTTCATTATTTTATGAATTTGAGTGTAAAGTGAGAAAAAGTTATTTGAAACATGATTATATTTGAATTCTTTTATTTTTTTTTATTGGGTTGATGTTTATGCTTTGATTAAAATTTTATTTAAATGGTTTGTTTGGTCATGCTTTTGAATTTAAACCATGATTGATATTTGTTGATGATTTGAGAAAATTTTGATGTTTTGATCATTTTGAAAAATGAGATTTTTGTTAAAAACTTGAGATTTAAAAGCATGCATGTTTGTGATTTCTGACATGTTTATTCTTTGTTTTGCTAAGGGAAGCAAAATGTAAGTTTGAGGTATTTGATGAGTGCTATTTGGTGCTTTGTTCCACCTATTTACGTTTGTTAGGCCATTAGTTTATATGTTACTAATTTGACTTGTTTTGTATGTTTTGTTTAATCAGTCCTTGCAGAATTGACGAGGAGCAAAATGGCATGAAGAATCGAAATGCGTTGAGCGCTTTTGATCGAAACCTTGAGCCTTTGTTGATGGAGAATGACAGTGTCACCAGCGCCTCACGCCTGGCGGTTTCTGATCGAGTGTCTTTATCGTTCGACCGTGGATAAAGCGTTAAGCATGCGTTGAGCAAACCATGCACCTATAAATAGGCCCTTGGTCATTTGTTTTGGAGTTAGTTTTTCTTGGGGGCGATTTTTAGAGCATTTTGCGTTTAACCTTATATTTTTATTTGTAAGCTTTTACTTTAATTTAATTTTAATGCATTCCTTACTTTAGTTTGCTTTGTTATTCAATGGGTGGCTAAATCTTCAACTTAGGTTGAAGATGAAGCCTCTCAGTTACATTTGCCTTTACATTTTATGCTTTATTTTCCGTCATTTAATTCCGTACTCGTCATTTAATTTCCGTGACAAATAATTGAATGGTTGTGTGTTGTTGATACATTGATAGTCATCGGTGATGTGTTCCAAATGATTGAATTTTTTGATCATTGACGACAACCACAATGAGTGTGTTGAAGGGTTTAAAGTTTAAAGCGGAAAATGGTAAAATGTATTAAGCTAATCTTTATTGGGTGAGGTTCATCTCTTAACCTTAGTTATTTTATCCATACATTTGCACTTTCAATTTTCTGCAATTTCATTGTTAATCATCTATTCTCTTGGGGCTAGGTTAAGACATTAAATTTGAAAGTGTGTTGGTTTTCATTTACAAAACTCCGTTCTCGTGGTTCGATCTGGTACTTGCGCAGCTATCGACCTAACGGTTCGTTCTCTTGCAGTACCCAAATTTATACGATCAAAATAAAGAAAATAGGAAGAACAACAAGATAAATCCAGCTTTGAGGATACGGTTGCATTTTATAAAGCCTTTTAAATAATTTTCCTAGACATAGTCTCTGAGGTTTTCAATGATACCAAACATTATGCATTCATGTTATCAAAAATTAAAACATACTCAAAATCATGATTTTCATTTATTAGCAAGCTTAAAGGTTATCTATCTTCTCAATGAATTTGGAAATTAAAGTCTAATTACTTACACACAAGCTAAGGAATCACAAATTGTTAAAGTGAACTAGCACAAGATTATGAAGCTTTAAATAATTTCAATGCAATGTCTCAATACCTCAAGATTCTGAAAGTCCTAAATGAACAACAACATACTTTTCTTATTCTTTCTTTTATTATTAGGCTCTACAATGTTTAGTTCATAAGCTTTCTAATGACCCATGTAGCAGTGTTGAGCCAATGACTAAACTGGTTTTAGGGCACTAGGTGTAAAGACATAAGGACTTACTAACTCAAGTCAAAAGGCTGAAACTAAACTAGCCATAATGTTGACATCAAAACTTCTCCTTTTGACATGAACACTCAATGCAATAAGGCAAGAGGTCCAGTTACTCATGAGCTTATCAATGATCATCATTTCATTTTTATTTTTTTTTTATTTTTATAAAGATTAACCAAATCAAACCTCTTCACCTTTTGACGTGAATGCTCACTGCTTTGAGGCAAGATGCCCAATTACTCAATGAAAAGTTTATCAATGGTCAATTTTTTTTTTATTTATGCCAATGCATCCAACCAATAAGTCACCCAGTGTCACCCAAAACATAGAAACATACACATTAAGACCACATGTCATACCCCACAAATCATGTGCTAATGTGCTTGTGTCAGATCAGATCAAACATGTGAATTCTCAATTGTCTAAAGTAAGTAACAAACTAAAAACAAATCCAACATCAGATCATGTGTTCAAAATTTTAAGCTCACTGATGAAATCAATCACAAAATTTTAGGTCAACCAAAATTTTAGGACAACATGAACATGCAATTTTTTTTTTCTCAAAAACAAGACAAGTATTGTAAATGTGTCTCAAAACTTGAATCATACATTGTCCCCAATGTATGTACAAAACTGAAAAATAAGTTAAGGGTATAAGAGTATTGTGAGATGTGGGTATATCATACCCAAACTTGTATCCAAAAACACATGTCTGAAAAAGTTGATACTCAACCAAGAAACAATCAAGTGCAACACATTGTTGTAAAAGTGATGGGGAGAGAAAGGATGGGGAAAAGTGGAAAAGTGACATTCTTTCCCAAATGCTTTAATCGCCCAAGGAGGTGCGTTGACTCGTGCTTTGGAGGCGTGGGATGGCGATGTATGCCTTTAGCGCATGGTGAGAGGCGAATGATCACCCATGCGATCGTTCTTAGATGCCATTCTCGAGAGTGAACCACGAAATTAATAAAGAATGAACAACAATGGATAAAATACCTGGATGAAGATCATGTACCCTAGTGAAGTGAGGAGTCAAGCGCTTTGCTTGATCCTATGAAGCTAACTCATAGTCGAAATATATGGAATCGCCAAATCACGGAATCCACATGATGCTCGGATTTTTGAGACCCATAAGTTTAAATTTAAAACACCAATCTTTTCTCCTCTTAGACCATAGAGAATGGATTTTACCTATAGATAGGTAATTTTGAATTTTCACATATTGAGGTAGATCCCTCTGAGTATTCTCAAGCAGGTTTCTCATGATAGGAATCATGAAGAGTAAAATGAGGAGAATACTCAGAATTTTTTCTAGGTGGTCTCTTTGAGCTCTTTTATGATAACATTCTCTGGCCTCTTAGTAAGTCATAAGAACTAATGATTGGGAGAGTGTCATCTATATCTAAAAATGAAATTTTTAGATCACCTGGAATAAGGGCTCGGAGCTCATATGGTGCCTCAGGAATAAGAATTGATGGTGAAGAAGCCTCAACGCTCACTTCCTTGCATTTTTCCCGAAGTAGATCTTGTGGGGCCTCAATTTGCTCCTCCTTCCTCTCTTTCATGTGGTTTTCGACCACTTCTTCACTCCTTAGTATGGTGATAGCTTGCTAGGATAAGTACTCTCATCTACCATGTAGTGTTCATCAGAATTGGCTACCGGCTAACCTTGAAGCTCTCCGTCCTCTCTATTGGGGTGGTTGATGCTTTTTTTGAGGTGAACTTCTACCTTGGCGATGGATTCTTCAACATTGAAATTCTTCTGAGGAGGTGGCTCAGCCTGGTATTGTTGTGGAAGCCAATAGATGGGAGATGGCTCCTCTTCGTAGGTTTCTATCTTGACAATGGATTGAGCAGATTTTTGTTATGAGTCATCTTGTTCATCTCACCTTTAATTCACCCAACATGTTCAACATCCGCCTTCAAAATTGAATCATACCGAGGAGGCGGTGCGGCTGGTATTATTTGTGGAGTTGCTTGATATTGAAGAATAGGATTGATCATTAAAGCGCAATATGATAGTGGAGTTCATGACCTTGTGAGCATACCTTCCATGATCTTGAGCTTGCCAGAAGTTAGGTGTTGCTCCATGCGAGTTATAAGAATCACAATATTATTCATTCCTCGGTCTAGAACGGCTTCATATGCTCATAAGAATAATTAGAAAATTGTCCTTGATGGGACAATTTCTAACATGATGATAAGGACTATTGCAATATGAACATGGTCCATGGGGTGTTGGAATGTTTGAACTAAACTAATAGAAATAAAATAATAAAATACAAATACAAATAAAAACTAAAACTAAAACTCACAAACTGCCCTTAGGTGCATTGGAATGGAGCTGTAGAAGATTCATCAGGCGACGATCGCCCAGGTGTGATTCGCTCTTGAAAACGATCACATGAGGTTGTGATCGTCGCGATTCTGAAGCTTGCACTTGCAGAAATTTGAATCGTGAACTTGAAAAGAAATTAAAATCCACAAATTGAAAATAAAGAAAAGAAAAAGAAAGAAAAGAAAAAAAAATTAAAATTAAAATTAAGCTAAACTTAATCTCTAAAATTTAATAACAAAACCGTTAAACAGTCCTCAACAATGGCGCCAAAAATTGATGGGGTAATTTCGTGACCAAAATTATCAATAATAAAAAAAACCACTTGCAATAGAACGAATCCTGTAGGATAGAGCTATATTGAGGGTGTCGAACCTCAAGGACTGTAGGGTTTTGTTACTAAATTCGAAAGACTAAATTTAACCTAATTAATTAAAAGAGATTTGTTTTGTTTTTGTTTTCTAAAAGTAAATGCATAAAATAAAAGATAATTAAAATATGAGAGAGTGTAAGGTATTGACTTCACCTCTATCCACACTACAATGGTTAATCAGATTCAATTCTAGAAATTAATTCTATGCATGTGATTGGTGTCAAATATTGTTTATTAGACCCCCATTTACTTATGTTTATTAGGCTCTTAGCTGCGTTAATAACTAAAATTTTGTATAGTTTTAGTATTTTGTGTGCAGTCATTGCAACAAACATGGCTAGCAAAGGGCAAGAAAGGGACTTAAAGTGAAGATCGCCATAGTGCGTCGATCGCACTTGTGTGCTCGAACGCACCCACACATAAGAGCACCACGGTCGAAACATGCAGCAGATGACCATTACGCACACATGCGAGCACCATGGTCGCACGCAACAGACGCACCACGACGCGCACGCCGCCCGGTCTTAGCAGTTATATGCATTCGAACGCAAGTGCTCTGCGGTCGAACGCACACCCATGTCAGCCCTAGCCGCCGCAGCAGTTATTTGCGGTCGAACTTGTACCCTACGTTCGACCACAAATAATTGGTGCGTTCGAACGCAGGTAGTACGTTTGAACGCACTTCAATGACCTGTTAGCCTATAAATAGGACCCTAGGTCCATTTGTTTGGGAGTTTTAGCTTTTGGGCGTGTTTTTAAGAGCAGTTTGCCTATGTTGGCCCTGCTCTGCCCTTTTCTTTGTATTTAATTACATTAGTTTAATATTAATGCTTTATTTCGTTTATTTACGCTTCCTTTGCTTATAGGAGGCTAGATCCCCAACTAAGGTTGATGATGTAGCCTCACCATGAACGCTATGTTAATTGCTTACGTTTAAGTCATTTCATTCCGTTATTTCTTTATTTACTTAAATCGTCTCTCACTTGGTTTGGTGACAAAACCAAGTGAGATTGCACCGTAGTCGTTTATTTTTGGTTTTTCGTCCGATGGATACATTCCATCCTTCGGTTTACGCTCATTTATCCATTGTAGTTAGTGTTAAATCACTTTCACATTGGATCTTTTGGGCCTTAAACCGTTTATGGTTTGTCTTTCGTCAAAGGGACGAATTCCTTTAATCCTTCGATAGGTGCAAGAGATTTAGTTTTATCTCAAACCGATAGACGGATGTTTTAGCTTAGCGTTTCCAATTAACGTAGTTGAAATGGTGAGGTGAAAACCTCAACCTTGGTGTTTTTATTTCATTTACATTTACGCTATTATTTACTTTTAAGTTGTCACAACACCCACTGTGGAGCTAGGTTAAAATAGCACTAACCTAGACTCAAAGTTATTTTTGCACAAAGCAATTTACGGTTCCTTGTGGGTTCGACTCGGTACTTGCGCAACCACTATACGAACTTCTGTTCGTTCAATTGCGAGTACCTAAATTTAGGACGATCAAATTTTGGCGCCGTTGCCGGGGAACCGTCTAAATTGTTTTGCATTTAACTTTGTTTTTAGATTGATGTTATTTTTCTACTAGTTTTTATTTTCTGCATTGTAAATATTGTTCATAGTTTATTTTTTTGTTTCAGTTCATTTTTGTTAATTTTTAGTTTAGTGAACTGAGTTCGACAAAGATGCGATTGCGGCAGCTCTCGCGGTCGAGCGATCACGAGATACGTTCAACGCGACGTACAACACATGCCACATTTCTGCATTCGTGCGAACGAACGTGAACACCAAGCGCTGAGCGCACCGCTTTTCTGCATCAACATACCAGAAGGCAATATGTTTTGTTTTTAAATTTCTTTTGATTCAATTAATTGCTAGACTTATTTTAATTGTTTTATCTGCCTGTTCTGAGTATTTTGTTTGCTGAGTTTAGTTGTGTTTAGTTTATTTTTATTTTTAGTTGTTTATATATTTTGCATGTGTTTAGTTAATAATTTTGTTAGTTTAAATTTTTAGTTGTTTAAATTAGTTATTTGTTGCTGCTGTTTAGGTTAATTTGGTTAATTTTACTCTCTGTTTTTATTTTAATTCTGCTCTGTTTTTACTGCATGTTTTATATTTGTTTTTATTTGCTTTTAGTGTATTGTTAAGTAGTTTTTGTTCATAGTTATTTTTGCCATCTTGTTATTTGCTGTGTTGTTCCATTGTTTTCTTTATTTTTCCTGCTTTTTTGCTTTTCTTGGTTGCTGTTTTTCCTTAGTGTATAGTTAAATTTCTGTTAGTTTATGCATGGTCGGCGATCGTTGAACCTAGAGTTAACACCATTAGATCCCGACTTAGAAAGAAACATTAGGAGAGCACGTCGAGCTCAAGCCGAGATGGGGGACAATCAAAGCGAGCCAAGGGTGGAATAGCACGAAGAAGATCAAAGAAACCCAAGAAGGGAGGAGCATGAGGAATTTCAAGATGCAAGAGGCGGAATGGGGAGCATAGAGAATGTATGAGTTGGATTTCACGACACACTACGCATGAATTGTCGCTACTTGTCGGCACACATTCGTGCATAGTGTTACCTCAACTAATGCCACTCATTATGATCTAAAGCCACATGTGATTCGGATGCTACCATCTTTCTATGGCTTAGATCATGAAAACCCTTATTCCCATGTTAAGAAGTTTAGGAGTATAGCCACAACCAAATTTCAAAACTTCTCGAGGAATTTGTCAATCTTCGACTTTTTCCTTTCTCCCTTCATGACAAAGCCACGAGTGGCTGGATTCCTTAGCTCGGTTCTATTACGTCACGGAAGAACTGGAAGCGCTTTTACCAGATTCTTCCAATGTCCGAGTAAATGATGCAAGGAAGGAAATCATTTACTCGTGGATGAGGACGAAATTCAGGAATGTTGGACAAGGTTTAAAGACATGTTGATGAAGTGTCCACCCCACGGGTTTGAGAAATGGCGTCTAGTTCAATTTTTAAGGGCTATCTCGGCCCAAACCGTAGTATGATTGAACTGATGAATGGAGGCATTCTGAATTTGACGGGAGATTTGGCCTACAAGGCTCTGGAGAAAATTGCTGCCAACACCCAGAACTGGGATTTCACTAGGAATCGAGACAAATCTGCCCGAAAGAAAGGAGGCGCCGAGTGAATCGAGCAAGAGTTGACTCGAGGATGGATGCCATTGTCAAGAGGTGGATGCCCTGAGTATGGAAAGGCATGTTAAAGCTGTGAACACATTTCCGGTTGAAAGTTGTTCAGTCTGTGCTAGTCCTTTGCACCAAGCACAGAATTGTCCATCTATGGCAGCTTTCTTTGAGATGGAACAAGTGAACGCTTTTAACAATTTCCAAAAGCATTCAACTGGCCCATACTCTGAAACTTACAACCCTGGGTGGAGGAACCACCCAAATTTTTCATGGAAGCAGAACCAGCCCACAAATCAAGGAGGTTTTCCTCCTACTTACCAAAACCTTGGACGCATGGCCCAGCCAGCATCATCTTCCTATCAAGCCCCCACTCAACCCCCAGTGTCATCAACTCAGTCATTAGAAGAGTCAATGAAAGAATTCATGAAGATAACTGGCCAGTCCATCAGTGATATTAGACACTCCACCATGTTGAACACCCAGGCAATCTCCAAGTTGGAGACCCAAGTGGGACAGTTGGCAAATCACATAGGTGAGAGGGACAAGGGAAAGCTCCCTAGCCAACCAGTGAACAATCCTAGGGCATGCACTATCGGAAGTGCTCCAAATCAAGAACATGCCCATGCGATTGTCACACTAAGGTCAGGGAAACGAGTGGACAACCGTGTGGATGAGCCAGAAGAAGTTGATGAAGCAGTGCCAGAAGCAGTAGATAAAGCAGTACCAGCAGCAGACTTTGCTGAGCAAGAGGAGACAAAGAGTGACAACAATGAGAAGAAAGATGTTGAGCCATCTATAGTCACTCCCCCTGAGAAGGACCTTACGAGGTCATTTGTCCCAAAAGCTCCTTATCCGGAGAGATTGAAAGCGTTGAAGAAGAATGCACAGTTTGCTGAAATCTTAGAGGTGTTTAAGCAAGTTCAGATAAACATCCCATTTTTAGATACAATTCAGCAAGTGCCAGGATATGCGAAATTCTTGAAGGATCTGGTGACAATTAAGAGAAAAACCAATGTCCCTAAGAAGGCTTATCTGACAGAGCAAGTGAGCTCCATCCTCCAATGCAAGCTACCCATCAAGTATAAGGACCCTGGATGTCCGACCATTGCTTGCATGATTGGAGAGAGTCAGATCAATAGGGCATTGTTGGACCTAAGGGCAAGTGTGAATCTCCTTCCCTACTCAGTGTATTTGAAGTTAGGACTGGGAGAGTTGAAGCCAACCACTGTGACACTCCAGTTGGCAGATAGGTCACTTAAGAGACCACGGGGAATACTTGAGGATGTGTTAATCAAGGTTGACAAGTTTTATTTCCCTGTGGACTTTATAGTGATAGACACGGAGCCAGTTCACGATGTGGCAAATCAAATTCCAGTGATTCTAGGGCGACCATTTTTAGCTACGGCTAACGCCCTAATCAACTGTAGGACGAGAGTAATGAAGATCTCATTTGGAAACATGACAGTTGAGCTCAATATTTTCAATATCAATAGCCAACCATTGGAGTACGATGAGACCCATCCTATGTGCTTCATTGAAGAAATCACTGATGACTTTGGCTTGAAGGACCCGGAGATTGAGTGTTTTACTTAGGACCTAGATTTAGACAGGCTCATTAGGCCAGCTTTGCATGAGCCTAGCCTGGAGGACCCTAACATAGAGTGCTTTGCACTATTTGGAGGTCATTTGAGTGAGCCACTACAGCTTGACGAGCCGAGGTATGAGCTCAGTCTGGAGGACCCAGAGTTGGAATGTTTCGCTCAGGTAGGAGGAAACATAGATTTTGGTAGGATACTTGAGCCAACTAGGGAAGTAGTTGAGCCAAGTTTGGAGGACATTGAGCTGGAGCTATTTGCTCAGTTGGGAGATGATCAGTATTTTGATGAAGTAGTTGAGCTACTTCCTTTCATTATAGATCCCATATCTGAGTTATAGCCGGAGTGTGGGAAAACCATGGATTTATTTTTCCCCACTGTTTATTCCTCCACATTTGAGTCATTTGATTTTACTGCTGAGAGCAAGCTTTTTGCTCTCATTCATATGCGGCCAAGGAGGCCGAGATGGACCCTGGGAAGGAATGACTATTTTCCTCCCCCATTTTATGATCAATTGAGGTTGATATTAGCTGGACATCCATCTTTACTTATTGATTATCCCAACTGCAACCATCACCCATTTGACCCGGGCAAGATAGTGCCCACCATTCTCGGTACATCAGTTATTGTGTCTACCTAGTATCGTAGGTAGTTTGTTCCTTATCAAGAGCCTAGTTGAAGACGTTAAACTTAGCGCTTGTGGGAGGCACCCCTCATTATGTTTATTGTTTTTTGTTTTGCTTTTTAGTCAAATTTGAAAACATTTTTATGGATAAATTTGAACCATTGTGGGCAATGTGACATTTTAAGTTTGGGGGTATTTTGTAAAATTTTATTTTGTGTTTTTGTAAATATTTTATTTTGTGTTTTTGTAAAAATTTTATTTTGTGTTTTTGTAAACCTAAAATTTTAAGTTTTGAATGTCTCTGCTTCATCAAACTCGCCATGGTGAGTTGACCGCATCAAGCGCATACACGCACACACTGGTGAGCTTCGAACTCTGCTCAGTAAGTTCAACATCCATTTGCACCACACTTACACGCAGTGCGTCGAGCTGCTTAGTCAACGCACTCTGTGAGCAGTGTGTGACCTGTTTTTAGGTCACTTTTCATTTTCCTATTTTCCTCGCCATACTCACCTCTTCTCGTTTCCCCACCTCAAATACTCCCTAAAATCCAAAAATCCCCATCACCCATCACAAACCCACCACCCCCCATCCCACCCGTCGGCCGACCATTCCACCCACCGCCGGCCGCCCTTTAGCCCGATTTTCCATTTTTTCCCCCATTTTTCCCGAAAACCCATTTCTAAAAAATTCTTCAATTTTTTTCATTTTTCTTGTTGGTTTTGGGCACAAATCCATTCTTGGATTGTGACCCAGTGTTTTTATTTCTGTTTGGGAGTGTTCTTGCAGGGGGTTGGGTTAATTTGAAGTAGGGTTCTCCAACCCTTTGAATTCGGCTGCCCACCAAGTGTTCGACGAAAGTCCCCAACGAACCTCCAGCATGCCTAGAGGGCGAGGTTCGTCATCCCGGTCTTCGGGGTCCCATGCTAGTATAGCCAGGCCGTCTATGGAGAGCCAAAAGCTCTTGTTGGAGAATACCTTTGCCATCAAAGAGGTGTTCTCCAACAATGAAGCCACAAGTTGGGCCGTTGAGGAATTTAAGCGCGGGGTTTGAAAAGGCTTTTCAAACCCGTCGCCTCCACAGCATACGAGCGGCTGGTCAGAGAGTTTTACACTCATCTGAGGATTGACGGTGACCAGCCGGACACACTTTTCTCTTCCATTGACGGAAGAGAAGTGGAGGTGACCATCGGAGATATTTCAGCTGTGTTGAAGTGCAGCCATGCGCCGCCTAAGTCGGACATCCCCTGGATTGAGTGCCCCTCCATGCTCACACTTGAGGACATCGTTTCCGATATGTGTGAGGGGCAGTATGCCGATGACCGTCGGAATGTAGCTGAAGAAAGATTCCTCGAAATCTTCTCTTTATTGACATGGTGTTGTATCGTAATGTGTGTCCTTTGGGACACAAGACTCAGAGGCGGGACCTATTCCTCAGTGCCCTCTACTCATTCCATCGAGGATTCTGGTGTTCCATTCCTGAGATTATCTGGCGTCAGATCCAGAAATTTTGTGAGGGAGTGCACCATCGAGGGTGGAGCACACGAAGACGTGATTGCTTTTCCCTTTCTCATCACACATATTCGAGAAAGATGGGGATCGAGGCACACAATGGATGGGCACTGAGAGCCCATACTTTGGCTCCATCCAAGTGGCGGAGTCTATCTCACATGCGAGCCGCACGAGCCACCACAACTACGGCCCATCGCCGCAGTAGAGCCTATGGACATTCCAGAGATGGTAGCTGAGCATGAGATGGCATTTGAGCCACAGAGAGAGGCATATGAGTAGCAGCTGAGGAGTACGAGGAGGAGCACGAGGATGAGGAGTGTATCACGCTCAAACGCTCAAATCTGTTACACTTCCAGGACACTCTCGTGGACATACGATCCCAGATCAAGGACGTACGATTTCATTTTGCAGATTTACAGAGGGATGTTCGTCAGGACAGACTCGAGGTCCGTGGAGATGTTTGAGCCATCATGGACATTTGCCTCCAGCAAGGACCTCATGCACCACCACCAGACTCGTGGCGTCTTTGTGACGTCCTGGTTTATTTTTATACCCCTTGCACACTGTTTTTCATTTTCTATATCATCACACTGTGGAAAGTGCAGGTTTTGAGTTTGGGGGTATTTTTATCATTGTGTGCACATTTTGTTTTTAAATTATGCATTTTATGTTAGTTATGGTTTATTTTCATTAGTGTATTTAATTTGATGAACATATGATCACATTGATTAAGGGATTTTCAGTTATGATTACTTTCTTGACATAATAAGATATTGTAGTTCAATTTGAGTTTCACGAGCACGATTGGTACGTAATTTGTGGGGTAAAAATCTGGTTTTGGTTTTGTTAGTTTTGTAAGCTTGAATGCAGTTGGAAAACCGTTTGGAAAGATAACCATGGTTTTGTTTTTTTTTTAAAAAAAAATGATCATTTTGAGCTTTCCACCGAGTAATCGGATCTCTTGCCTCATTAAGTAATGAGCATTCGCATAAAAAAGTGTGAAGTTAGATGTGGTTAGCAAAACTTCGTAGCCTTTTTTACTCGAGTTAGTAGGTCCTTAGGGGTGTTTTTACGCCTAATACCCTAAAACCATTTGGTTTGGAAGTCATTGACTTAACGCTTGATACATGGGTCAATTAGAAAGCTTAATGAAGTTGTGCAATAAAAAAAAAAAGTTTTTGAAAAACCTTGGTTATTGTTTTTGATGTGTTGTCCAATGAATTTTGAGTGTCAAGCATACAAGACTAAATTAGTTTTGAAATCCCATATTTTTGTGCTAATCTCACTTTCACTAGAATTGATTTTGTATCTCATTATGCCATGTTTGTATCTTGATTGTTAATTCCACGAAATTTGTGAAGATAGTGTTTGTTTAATTAAGCTTGCTTTTGAATTTAAACCATGATTGATATATTTTTGCATGATTGAGAATAAAATGTTTGCACAAATGTTTGTGGGTATCATTCTGAAAAACCCTCACGAGACTTCACTGTCCTCTAGGGAACTCCTAGAGGTTTAAAAGGCTTGTTGCATATCGCTCAATGCAATCGTTCTCCCAGCGGACTTATGTTTTTATTATGTTTTTCATTTTGTTTTGCTAAGGGACTAGCAAAATGTAAGTTTGGGGTATTTGATCGTCAAATATTGTTTATTAGACCCCCTTTACTTATGTTTGTTAGGCTCTTAGTCTGCGTTAATAACTAAAATTTTGTATAGTTTTTAGTATTTTGTGTTGTGCAGGTCATTGCAACAAACATGGCTAGCAAAGGGCAAGAAAGGGACTTAAAGTGAAGATCCGCCATAGTGCGCTCGTTCAGCACTTGCGCGCTCAACACCCATTATTACATGCAAAGACACACACGGTTGCACGCGCAAGACCATGGTCGCGCGCAGCACCATGGACCAGACGCGAACATGCAAGACCACGGTTGACGCGCAATGCAGCACCACGGTCGCCGTTCAGTACTAGCAGATATATGCGTTGAACGCTGCTCTACTATAGGACCCTAGGTCCATTTGTTCGGGAGTTTTAGCTTTTGGGCGTGTTTTTAAGAGCGGTTTGCCTATGTTGGCCTTGCTCGCCCTTTTCTTTGTATTTAATTACATTAGTTTAATATAATGCTTCTATTTCGTTTATTTACGCTTCCTTTCTTATGGGAGGCTAGATCCCCAACTAAGGTTGAGGATGTAGCCTCACCATAATCTTATTAATTGCTTACGTTTAAGTCATTTCATTCCGTTATTTCTTTATTTACTTAAATCGTCTCTCACTTGGTTTGGTGACAAAACCAAGTGAGATTGCACCGTAGTCGTTTATTTTGGTTTTTCGTCCGATGGATACATTCCATCCTTGGTTTACTCATTTATCCATTGTAGTTAGTGTTAAATCACTTTCACATTGGATCCTTTGGGCCTTAAACCTTATGGTTTGTCTTTTCAAGGGGATTCCTTTAATCCTTGATAGGTGCAAGAGATTTAGTTTTATCTCAAACCGATGAGCGGATGTTTTAGCTTAGCATTTCCAATTAACGTAGTTGAAATGGTGAGGTGAAAACCTCAACCTTGGTGTTTTTATTTCATTTACATTTACGCTATTATTTACTTTTAAGTTGTCACAAACACCCACTGCGGAGCTAGGTTAAAATAGCACTAACCTAGACTCAAAGTTATTTTCGCACAAAGCAATTTACGGTTCCTTGTGGGTTCGACTTGGTACTTGCGCAACCGCTATCGAACTTCGGTTCGTTCAATTGCGAGTACCTAAATTTGGGACGATCAGCATGTTATAAATAAACAAGAAACTACTTTATTAAAGAGTAAGGATAATCTATCTTCGATTAGTATGGATCGTCCACCTAACCACTAAGATGCGGCACGACCTATCTTCCCTAGGTATAAACTATAAAACCCTTTAATAAGTTTCATACAATTAATGGAATAGCATAACCCATTTTCGGTTGGCATGGATCATCTACCTAAATTACACTAAACTAGGGTGTAGTACGACCCGTCTTCCCTAGGCATGGCCTATCTTAATCCAATTAATCATATGCCTATTAAACCCATTATATAACCATCATCCCCATAATCACAGAAAATAAGAATGATTTGAGTTCAATAAAAGTAAAATACTTTCTAAGACAAGATAAGAATTTCACAAATATTGATTTTGGAAATTAAGAACAATTGCATTTAATAATTAAGAACAGAATTCAATTGTAGCAATTCTCAAAGTTATATAATCAACATACATAAATTGAAAGTCTAGAATTTAAATACAATCAAACCATTGTGCTTGGAAAGGGTTACATCAACACCCCACAAAGGGGTTAGCCGCTCATGACTCCGCTAAGCCTCCAAGAATATTTTCTGTCTAAAGCTCAGTCTCTTTTCTTAAAGCTTAGAGGCTTAGTTATAGGGAGCCACAAGTCCTAGAAGCCCTAGGAAACCTAGAGAATTCGGATTTCAATCTCCTAGTCAAATTAGGAGTCAATCCATGTACAAATCGGAATAGGATTCGTCCAGATTTACTTCTTTCTATTGCGGGACAATTTTGGCATAGTGGGAGTCCGATTTAGGAAAATCCTATTTCAGCATAAATTGTATAATTTTGAATTAGCTTTCCAATGCCGCTAGAATCACCTTAATCTGATAATTGAACTGAAAGTTATGGCCAAAATACTGAGACATATTCAGAATCTGAAATTCTATCCGATCCGATTTTGACTCTAAGTGGAGAAATTCCGATTTTATCCTTTCCTTGATTTAATTAAACATAACCACATCATACATATCCTCTATTGTGATTGGTTAAGCTTAATCATATCTTCTAGGTCCTCTCAAATTGTGCTTTAAACCCAAAATTAATGGTTTTTCTTGCATCTTTATTAAATACCTGAAAACACAAAAAGAACACAAAATCAAACAAATAGCAATGCTAAGGAATTAACATATGCGAGTTAAGGGGATTGAATATATAACATTCGGCGCTTATCAACTAGTATGACAATAGAACATGCATTGAGCCTAATTGTTTGACGGATGTATGAACTAGGCACGAGAATATGTACTTTGATGTGGTGAGGTAGATTCTAACACCTTAGTGCTTTTAGTTTAATTGTTTTTAAGCTTTTAGTCTAGTTTATGTTTTTGCACGACCAAAATGCAAACTTCATAACTAGGTTAAAATAGGATTAATTTAGATAGAGAATTGATTTTTTCAAACACGAATCCCTATGGATTCGACCTCGCACTTGCACAACACTAAACTATCAACGACTCGTGCACTTGCAAGTACAATTAAATTTATACAACAATGTCGGTTCAACATGTAGATTGTGCACCACACTACCTTATGGGGCATTGATCACTTGGATCATTCAACATGCCAGGGTGGATACCGACGGCATGATTGAGCTAGCACCTGAGAAAGGGCCTATCACCGCCTGCTATCTCAATGCTAGCAACGCACATCTTCGGGATGCAGTGCCAGTGCCGAGGCCCCGATAGAGGAGGATGGCGAGAGCAAATGGAGCATCCACCTCTACTAGCCAAGATGAGTGGCTAGGTAGGATAAAGGCTACACTCAAGAAATATGGGCGGGCGATGTAGAGCCTCACGTGACCATTCAGGAGCTGCAGGATCACCGTATGGGACCCTTTGATGTTCAGGACTATGGCATCCAGTTCTCACTTTAGCTATGGTAGGGGAGCCCGAGTGCTCGAGGGAATCCTAGTGCTGAGGGAGCCCTAGAAGGAGAGTGAGTTCGAGCGTGCGAGGGATGCCGGGATGAGGATCCGACGAGCTGACTCAAGGGAGGTGATCTCACTCCTAGATATTATTATCTTGATGTGCTTATCCCTAGGATGCAAGTGTAGATGTTTGTTTTTCTTTTCTAGTTTCGGTTAAGTCCACCGTTGTGGTAGTGATTTTGGGGTGTATCTTGCTACAGCTTAAATCTACCATTTTTAGGGTGGCAATTTTGTCTTGTACATATTTATGACTATCTATGTTTGCTGGTTGGGTGTGATGTGAAGCTTGTTAACCTGCTTTACTCTTCCTTTCAAAGTTGCAATTTTTAATTAGTACGTTTTCTTGTTGTTTCAAATTACAAAGCTTTTTGATTGGTGATGTCTTCTCTAAACCTTGGAATTGCAAAACTTTTTCAAAAATGAATGTTTTATCTTTAGTTTTGAAAACTCTAAATTTCAAGGACGAAATTTCTATAAGGAGGGGAGAGTGGAATACCCCGATAAAAATAACCTTTTTATTTATGGAGATCCTTTCCACTAGAACGTTTAACAAGAACCTTTGATAGAGTTGCTTAAACAAGGCCTAAGACCTTAACGTTAACCTAAACACACTTTGAGCCTTTAGAAATTAGAAGCCAAACTTTGTACGTGTTGCACAAATATTTGAGGGGACCACGGACGACGCTCTGCAAACTGTACTAGTGGACGTACGTGGACCATTGGACATACACTACTTTTTGAATACCCTTTGGTAATACCTGGATGTACGAGACACTCTTTGGACCATTGTGCAAGAGCCACCGGACGTACGCTAGAGTTGTCGGATGTCTGCTGGTCTGACAAAGAGTTGGTGGCAGATTTTTCCTATAAATACCCACCCCCACCTCTCATTCCTCACACCCATTTCCCACCCTCTAGTGTGCCCCTAGGCTGCCAGAACCCACTTCCACATTCTAAGAGAGACTTTGGTGAGGAAAAGTGCTTTCAAGTGGAGTTTCCAAGGAGGAGAGGCTATGTCCATGGTCAGCTTCGGGGTAATCCTTGTTTCCCTAGTATTTAACACTGTTATACCCTTTGTTTTATGCCTTGTTGAGTTTTCCAAAGTATTCATCAAGTTTCCTCTTAGAAATGATAATGTTTGCAAAGAACTCTTTCAAAATCCCGCGGTGTTGTGATTTCTTACTTTGCATGTGCTCTTCTATTTGCTTAGAGGAGGTTTAGAGGTCTAAAAGTGAAATAGGAATCATGCATTGTCCGAATCTTAAAACGGTGTGCTTAACACACTGAGTGGACGTACACCATCAAGGCCGGACTTGCAATTAGTGGGCAGAGCACTAGTTTGAGATTCACACATGTATGCTTTGGCCTAGCTACATCTTTAGATTAAATAGGGCCTAAAATGGTGGTGTCTTGTATCCATTATGACAGGACTTAGCTTCGTCAGAGGATTCACTCGAATGTGCAAGGTAAGTAGACACTTACATCCTTTTATAAAATGTGTGATATGTCAGTTGACTGACCACGCGTATGATATGAGCATGTCTACTTTCTGTAATTACTTGCTTGGTAACTATGTTATTAAATAAACTACTAAGATGCATCGTAAGACATGGAATGTCGGTACGTGCGATATGAACGGTCATGAGCTTACTATATAAACTACATATTATGGTCAAATGTGTGTGTTATACGGGGCTTTGGATCCATTGGTTTCGTGACCTTGGTGCAATAATTTCCAATGGTTCGGTCACTATAGGACGGACATCATTAGTTGGTGTGGGCCACTCGAGGTCGGACTTGATCGTGCCACTAATGTTACATACGGTACGTTGTGTAATGGCTGGGGCACTGGCATTGTATTATAGGTCCCTCGGGACAGCACCAACCTTGCTGAGAAGGGGTAACATCTCGGGTAGACCATGTATGGGAGTTATGACTTATAATGCATTAGCCTTTTCTGCATTAAAATACTTAGGTACTTATCACCGGTTCTATACCATAAGCTTTAAAAACCCTAAAACCTATTAAATGGTGTATTAGCGGAGGTAATGCCCTCTTTTTGGTTAATACACAAATTGCATGTTTACTTTCATTAAATGGGCTCATGTCATACCTAAGTGTGAGGTTTACTTACTAAGTTGTTAGACTTATGTGGTTATTATTCTTTAGGTAACCTGGTTTACTATTATGGAAGTGGCAAGAGATGCTACTACTTGATTGGTTATGCTTTACCTATAATTGCAAGTTTGTCTTTACTATGTAGTTGCTCCACGTTCTACTTTATGAAGTATAGTGACTCAGATTTATTCACCTTCCTTTGCATTTACTTTGACGTTTTTGTAAGGGTGATTTCCCATTTGGTCATAAGTTGGCTCAACTTGGTGAATTGCCAATGACCCCATCGAATTAGCTGAGGCTAATTTTGAGGGTGTTACACAATTATACAAATTGGGTTCTCATTTGTGCCCCGTATTGTCCATTCTTGATCTTGAATAACCCACAAATATGTTCATTTTAGCATGCTCAAGATGAACTTAGAATGTTAGAACTTGGAATGTCACAAGAATTGATACTATCCAATGTTAGAACATCCTTTTCTTCTTTATCCACCTTCATTAAAGTTTGTTCTATATCAAAAGATAAGAGAAATTATTGTTATTAAAGTAAGATAAAAATAAATAAATTAAATATGCAAATAATGTTTCACTTTTCATCTAATCAGTCATATTTTTCCATTAGGTGTACAAAAATAAATAAATAAACGAGTCTGGCGGGTCACATCTGCGGGTGACCCACGACACGACCCGTTACACAAAATAAATGGGTTGTAAATAGGTCGACCCGTTTACGATCCAAACCTGTTTAAGGTAAACCCAAATCCGCTAATTTCGTATCGTGTTTGTGTCTGGTTGTCGGATCGTGTCAAAATTGCCAACCCTAACTGGGACCCCACTAAGACTCTATTAGGACTTAACCAAAACTCTGTCATGACCCGGCTAGGACACCGTCAAGCCTCCACTGAGACTTGCCTAGGACATCGTCAAGCCTCCACTGAGACTCGCCTGGGACACTGTCAGGCCCCCTCTAAGACTCAAAAAGACTATAATACCTCAAAATAATAATATAAAATAATGAGTATTTAATCTAACTCAATCAAGTTTTATAAAATAAAACTCGCAATTTAAAAGTATCTCAAGCTTTTTTTTTTTCCCCTTAAAGAAAACCTCAAAACAATTTTAATCATGGTTAATTACCTTTTTAGTACATAGGTTTTCACGTTATTATTTTTTCTCACCCAGGTTTCAATTCATATTATAGATGGTACATGACTTATGAGTCAATACTAATTTAGTACCTCAATCAACATTCCATCAACCAAACTAACGAACTACCATGGGTTTTCACTCCTCCACCCTAGCAGGTGCTCCGCCAACTCAGGCTGCCCTTCACGGTCGCTGTGCTCTCGGCTCTTGCTCTACCTCCTGCAAATGAGCCTGACTTGTGTTAAGGAAGCGTACCCCTATAGCCCCCTTCTCTGGTTGAACCTTCCTCAGCCCTTTCATGTCCACCCTGAAGCACTCCACAATCCGAGTGATCAGGGCCCCGTACTGCAACATGAAACCCTTGTCCAAAAGTCAAACAGACATCATAGTGGAAGTGACCACGGAGCCATAGTCGATGGGAGTCTCTGTCAACATGGCATATAGGTAGTGTGCCCTCTCTATAGTGATCATCGTGTGGTTGATGACCGGGAGTACTCGGCTAGCGAGGATGTGGTAGATGCACGACATGTCATTACTAAAGTCGCTCGTCTGGAAGCTACCTCTCCCTCCAACTCCATCTGGTGAGGGCGCCCTTTGCGAAACATGCCACTAAGTCGGTACAAGCGGGGAGGTGATCGACTGGATAGGGGTAAGCTGGGTCATGTACACGAGGTGCTCCGATGATCTCACTGATATGCATAGGGATCACCTCTATCGCTGTCCCCCTGAGCCCAGTACGGAACAAGTTGCCACCTCGGTGGATGTTCGTGTAGAACTCCCACACTATGGCCTCCACCGCAAGGCGGTGATCCTCTACCATGTCAGTCCACCTTTAGGCATCCAACGCTGCCCGTACCCTCGGTGCATCGAACTCCATGGTGGCTCCCCTTTTGATGATGATCCTGCGCTCATGGTAGTAATGGAAGTATCAACACTTGACCTTATCCCTCCGGAGACGGGTGTGGTCATATACCAGCTCGGTATCCTCCTCATCAATGGTGGTACTGGCCTCTCTGATAGGCTCACCAGGGACTGACCTGTCTTTGGCGGCGGCGTCACTCTCGACATCCTCCATCACGACCTTTGGCTCAGACTCGAGGTCCTAAGCCTTCTGTAATGGTGTTCGGCGTGGTCGCTGACATGTGGCTGAGGAAGAAGTGGCCTCACTGGGGTGTGTGCATACCATCATCTTGCACAGAAAATTTCTATCAATAACAACTCTCAGAATTACCAATCAAAATCCTACCCATGCAAAGGTCCTAATTCTACATGCCCTAAAATGCAAGTACAGGGAAAAGAAACAAAGTTGTATTGGCGGATCTGAACTTAGGTGGCTTTTAATGGTGCCAGAAAATTAGGACATTTAAGGAATATCAAAATATCTGAGATTTGGTTAGCTAGATAGATATAAAAAACCTGGCAATGATTTTAGGTGTATTAGAATCAAGTAAGTCTAAAAGGTCAAAATTGCCCATTCTAGGAGAAGAAGGGCATTTTGGAAATTTGAGGTAAGTCAAAAATAGTAAGGGTTACGATTAACTAGGTGGCATTGGATCCCATGGTGATCAATTGGGACCTAGTTGATTAGGTTAGGTGGTAAAAGACAAAAATGCCCCTTCTAGGAAAAGAATGGCATTTTCGTAATTTGTGAGATTTGGACGGGTCTCCAAGGATTGAGTTGAAAAATTGAGTCCTTGGGAAGAGTTTAACTTCCAATGGTTTAGGCAGAGTTAAATTTCTGCTTTATAGGTCCAATTTGGGCGAAAACCCAATCCTTTGTATGTGAGGGGCATTTTGGTAATTTTGGACTTGACAAAAAAATTCATATCCAAACTGTCCAAATCATAGGTTGAACTTCAAAGTATGAGTTTTGAGTTTCAAGTGGTCCAAATGACCCCAAGAAATCACAAGATCAACAAAAATTCGAAACCCCCAAATCTCAAAACTAGGTTTTTAACCCAAAAAATTTTGAGAAATTTTGGGCAAAGGATGAATGGGTTTTGTTCCTAGATCATAATGGAAGGGTTTAGGCTTTATTTCATGCATCAATTGCATGAAGAGATCAACAGTTTCAAGAATTTCATACTTAGGGCAAAAAATCCCCTAAATCGAAATGGGTATGATTCAAGCCAAAATGATACAAACAAAATGGTCCTACACTCTCAAATGCATGATCCTAGTTCACAATTGAGCCAGCTAAATGCAAAATATGCAAGAAAAGTCAAGATTTCAAACAAAACCCTAAAATTGCGAAAACTTGGAAAATTTGGGAAAAATCTTCATACCTCGATTTAATCTCAAAAATGAGGTGGGAATCCTTTAAAACCTTGAGAGAGTTGGCCGAAAATCACTGTGGGAGTGTTTGGGTAGAGAGAAAATAGGAGAAAATCCAAATGAATAGGTTTTGAGGACGTTCAGCCATTTTATAAAATGCTAGGTTAATGGCGTACATCGGCATTGGGGGCGTACATCCACTTAACCCTAAAAATGACTTTTTTTTTTTTTTTTTTTAAAGCTTTTAGAAAATTTCCAAAGCATAAAAAGTTGGAAATAACAAGGTAGGTCAAAATGATTTTATTTCTTGGAAACTCGGGGTACAATGAAAATTCTTTTGTGCTCTACAATCAACCTTAGATGTCCAAACACCAAAACTCACTACTGCTAAGGGTGAGGAAAAACCTAGCTATCTAACAACTAAAGATTACTACCCCAAGACCTATCACTCTTCAGTCGAGTCTACATATGAGTCTTCCTCATCCCTAACCAGTGCCTCGTAGTCCTTGTTGATACTGGAGAGAAATGCAATCCTTTGATGATCAAATACTTCTGGCAATGCTCCCGTCTTCAGCAGTTGAATTTCCTCTTGTTCCATTCGGGCGTATTCATCCAAAATTTGAGTTAGTTGAGTGTGCATTGCTCTCTTCTCTTCATCAATGAGATAAGGGTTAAACCTTCTGGGGATAGGTGGAAAATCTTGTATCGTCGAGAAACTGCGATACTTAGGGACGACTATTTTCCTCTTAGTTGCTAATGTACCTCCTTCTCTTCAACTGGCTTAGGGACAGGCAAAGGTTTGACTCTGGTTAGTCCGGGTTGAAATCATGCATTCACTAAAGCAAGGTTGGTATCCGGGTGCATAAGGTCTAAACTCAGCTGGCCATTTGCGAATAGTTGGTAGGTGTCTACAGCCATCGCGCATTTGAGTATGAATTAGGATCAGGTGCTTGTAACGCAGAACAGGTGACCCCATTCATCCCAAGTCAAACAATCAAATAAGCCGTTACAGTGGCCTGCACCCACAAACAAGGGAACTAAATCTATCCTATGCTCCAGTTCTTTAAGATCAACCCTAGATACTACATCCAATGCTCAGATTTACAGAAACAGTTGGCAAGACTGTATGCTCTGATACCATACTATAATGCCCCCAAAATTAGCCTCAGCTAATTTGGTGGAGTCACTAGCAATTTACCCCATTGAGCCAACTTGTTATACAATCGTCAGAGTAAATGCAAAGGAAGGTGAATAAATCTGAGTCACTATAATTCATCAAGTAAGAACATGGAGCAACTACATAGTAAAGATAAACCTGTAATTATAGGTAAAGCATAACCAATCAAGTAGTAGCATCTCTTGCCACTTCCATAGCAGTAAACCAGATTACCTAAAGAATAATAATCGTGTAAGTCTAAATACTTAGTAAGTAAACCTCACACTTAGGTATGACATGATCCCAATTAATAAAAGTAAATGTGCAATTTGAGTAATAACCAAAAAGAGGGCATTACCTATGCTAATACACCATTTGATGGGTTTTAAGGTTTTCAAAGCTTCTGGTATAGAATTGGCGATAATTACCTAAGTGTTTTATTGCAAAAAAGTTAATACTTTATAAGTCATAACTCTCATACATGGTCTACCCGAGATATTACTCATTTTCAGCAAGGTTGGTGTTATCTTGGGGGACCTATAATACAATGCCGGTGTCCCAGCCATTGTACAACATACCGTATGTAACATTAGTGGCACAATCAAGTCCGACCTCGAGTTGTCCATAAGAACTAATGACGTCCATCATATAGTGACAAAAACATTGGGAATGGTTGCACCCAGGTCACGAAACCAATGGATCCAAAGCCCCGTATAACACACACATTTGACCATAATACGCAGTTTATATAGTAAGCCCATGGCCGTTCATACCGCACGTACCAACGTACCATATTTTACGATGCATCTTGACAGTTTATTTAATATCATAGTTATCAAGTAATTACAGAAAATTGACATGCTCATATCATATGCATGGTCAATCAACTGACATATTCCACGTTTTACGTAAAAATGGTGGAAGTATTTACTTACCTCGTGCACTCGAGCGAATCCTTCGACCAAGCTACTTCCTGTTATAACGGATACAAGACACCGTTATTCTAAGCCTTGCAAAACCTAGAAATATAGCTAAGCCCAAGCATACACGTGTGAAACTTAAGAACAGATATATAAACTTAATACGCAGTTTATATACGGTATGTCCAGCCTCAATGGCGTACGTGCACTCAGTGTGTTAAGCACACCATTTCAAGATTCGGATAGTGTATGTTGCTAATGGCATTCATAGACCTCTAAACCTCTTCTATGCGAGTAAAACAACACATGCAATGCAAGAAATCACAGAACAATGATTCTTTGAGAAAATCCTTTGAAAACATCGTTATCTTTAAAGAACATTTAATGAATACTTGGAAAACGTCATCAGGGCAGAAACACAAGATAAAACAGTGCTAAATACAAAAATAAGCACAGACATGGTCTCCCCCTCTCAGAAACTCCTCTTTGACACTCACTCTCACCAATTTCTCACTCAAACCTCAATGAAAGGACTTTGGCAGCCTAGGGGCATACTAGGGGATGGGAATGGGCGAGAGAATTGGGAGGTGGGATGGCTTATTTATAGAGAAAGTTTGCCACCAACTCTCTGACAGAGTAGCGGATGTCTAGCAACCCTAGCATACATCTGGTGGTCTTCACACATTAGTCCAAAGGGTGTCTCGTACATCCAAGTATTACCCAAAGGGTATTCCAAAAAGTAGTGTACGTCTGGTGGTCCCATGTACGTCCATTGTACTTTTTGTAGAGCGTATGTCCGATGGTCCCCGTATCACACTACAAACAGCAGCGTACGTCCGCAAGATGTAACGTACGTCCACCTCCTGAGGATTAGTGTTTTGCTTTTATTTTCTAAAGGTTCAAAGCACGGTTAGGCTAACGCTAAGGGTTCTTGATGTAGGGTTATATCATGTATAATCAAGAAAATAGTAAACAGAAGGGATAAATATTCCAATGATTGTGAGACTATCACAAGATCAAAGAAATCTTCTCTAAACAATAGATACTATCTAAAGCTTGAAGGAAAATAACCAAGAAACTCAACTCTGAGTATTCTTATTAAACAAACTCAATAATAATAATAAACTATTTTTCCAAAGGGTCTAAGCCTGTATTTATAGGCTTAGAGGCTAAAGCATAAAAGAGATTAACATAAACTAGGATTACACATCCTAGGAGGAAAAGTAATCCAAAATCGCGTACTAAAAGGATAAGTAAACTAAAACAATTAAAAGACTAACAAAGAAACCTAATTTAAATAAAAGACTAAAAGATAAGATAAGATAAAGTACTAACAAATAAGCCTAATTTAAATAAAAGATTAATAGATAAGATAGGTCATCCTAATCTACATCATCCTCCCCAGGTTGGAGAGAATTCATCCTCGAATTCGGCCGGTCTCTTCCACGGTCTTTTGGATGTCCGGTAAGCTCATTCCAATCGTCTCTTCTCAACTTTACAGCAAGGCCACGCCCCATAATAATCATAGTGATCTTCATTAGTGGAGTATCTTGATGGTTGTTGTGAAATCCCCACACACCCCTTTTCTGTGTAGACTTGTTATGCTTCTCTCGTGCTTTGCTCTTCCCACAAGCCATAAGAATCCCCAAATAACTCACAAAGACCTTTTCAATCTTTGACAAAAAAGCCTTTTCTACCATATGGATCTTATCACAATTTTTGCTAGAATAATATGATAAAATAGCATCTATCCCAATGAAATCAACATAGTCAATTGGTTCAACACTGAAATTGAAGACTTTACCTTCGAGGCTCTTAACCGTCACATGATATGTAGAATTGTCGTCAAAAAGTGCAAAACTATCTGAGAGATTTACCTCTTCCAAGGGTTCCTCTTCTTCATGAAAAATTTTGATACTCTCTGAAAGGTTCACCTCGTCCACTTGTTTCCCTAATTCTTCATGCTTTTTAGGACTCTTGATGTGGAGTGGATGATTAGGAAGTTTAGACCCCGGTACCACCTCATGTGAAGGTTGAATATCTTGCAATGGTTGCGCTTCTTTTGGTAGTTCTATTCGGACCACGTCGACAAATCTTTTCAACGGCTTCTTTATTGGTCCCAGTACCACTCCATTGATGTCACCTTCCTTGCTCATCAACTCTTGCTTGGCTACAATAGTTTGACCATCTCCTTGTGAAGGTTGTGGCTTTGGCCATGGGCTCTGTAGTAACGTCAACTTGGTTTTACCCAACATGAAGTTGTACGTATTCTTGGTTTCATCATAGATGGAAGCTTTATCATTTTGCCACGATTTGCCCAATAACAAGTGACACATAGTCATGTCAACCACGTCACACCACACATGATCCACATATTTACCTCCAATAGAAAAAGGCACTTGGCAATATTTAGATACCCTTACCTCGTTTCCTTTTGTGAGCCACTCCAATTGATAGGGAGTATGATGTCATTTGGTTTCGAGCCCTAGCTTCCTTACCGCTTCCTCCGAGACGATATTCCTACCACTCCTTGGATCGATGATAAGCTTGGCCACCTTGCCTCCCAAGATGCATGTAAGTTGAAATTGTTGGCACGTACCTCCAATGTATCGAGACACCGATTGATGCTTTATCTCCGCCCCTTCCTTAGGCACCATCTTTGCCATCTTCCTTGGTACTTCTTTTGGTGGAATGTTTTTATTTTTTTCTGCCACCATGAACTCTTTGGGTTGCACGCAACTTAGGAATTCTGGTGTATCGAGTTTCAAACCGGATTCCCACCGATTGGCCTGAGCTTGTACAAGGGGTTGATGCCTGTGCACTCCGCGTGATGTGAACCCCGTCAAGAATAACGAGACCCAACAACAAAAGGGAATCCAAGATCATTCTATGGACAAATTGAAGGATGACCTCAATTGTTGTTTATGACAAACAAGAACATAAGGAAGACCCCACAAACGGTGATGGAGTTTCCGTTTGATAAGTTGAGATGAACGCCACGGAAATCGATAAGTTCAAGTAGTTCTTCAAAGAACCAAAGAGAAGAAACCTCACAAGTTTTTATCAATCATCAATGTTGTGTCTCATTACAATGAGTCCATGCTATTTATAATGCATGGTTAAAATAGGAATACAAATTATTAAAGGAAAATACTAAAAGACCAAATAAAAGAATCCTAAAATTCCTGTAGAAAACTTCTCTCCAAGAAAAGAAATCACCTATGGAATTAGCTTCTCCAAGAAAACTTCTCCAAAAAAGAAATCACCTATGGAATTAGCTTCTCCTCTAAGAAAACTTCTCCTCCAAGAAAAGAAATCACCTATGGAATTATCCTTCTAGAACTTGAATCAAGGTGACGATTCTTTGTTGCCCATGTGGATCATGCTCAATGGGCCTCCATGAATTTGCTTGAGCCCATAACTCTTGAATGAGTCCATTGAGTACATCCTTGAACTTCTTTGCTCGTGCTCTCGTAACCGGCCCAATTGGTACTTGAATGAAATCCTTCGAAGTGGTGCCTTGATCTCCATCATTCCCCTCCTCTTGAAAAGGATTTGCCCTCAAATCATCACCTACATCAAAAATTAATGAAGATCACATGTGCAACAGTAATTGGAGACAATTAAGTCAAATTGGTCTATCTTCTCTCAGCACGAATTTTTTTTTTTCGCTTCTTGAACCAACCAAACAAGAGGAACTTCTTTTTCTTCCTTCTTCTGAACCACAAAACACGAAACATGAAAGACTGAGAGTCGACTGCGCGATCCAACTGGGTGACAACTGATGCGGGGCCACTTGAGGATCTGCAGAGGCGGTGCTTGGGGATGCATCTGGGATGTGGGCAATGAAGTAAGCGTTTCCAACGCTTCCATGGTGGCCTTTTCGTAGGAGGTTTCTCTTCCTTCTCCGCAAGTCGCCGCTGCTGCATTTGACTATCGGGCCTCTGCTTGCTTGCCAGCACATGGTGGGGACTGGGTAAGTGAATCAAACATTGGGTTGCCAGGTGTGTAATTGGCCGGATTTTTGAACATAGTGGCTGGGCTTGGGCATCTTCCTTCGATTTTAGACGCTTTCTTTTTGGCCTCTTTGACGGTGGTAGATGGTGGGACCATGGCAGCGGCTTGGTGCGATGTTGCGATGCAGTTTGGGTTTGTCTGGTGGGGTTTGGCCTGGAGGTTCTTTTTCTTTGGGTTGTTGGTGGTGGCTGTGCTGATGGGATGGTCTGTGGTGGTGAGACTTCAATGTGGCGGGTCGGATCATGTAGGTTGACGGAGTGATTGTGGTCGTTTGGGTTTGGATCTTTGCACGGTTGTTTTTCTAGTGAATTTTCCGGTGGAGATGGGTGTGGGTAGGACACTGTTTGTGGTGATGGTGATTTTGGTGAAGATTGTGCAACAAGATGGGTTTTCTGGAGATGAATTTGTGATGGGGTTTTTGGTGGTTTTGATGGGTTTTTGTATACATAACCGGTGGAGTGATTTTTGGGTTGAGTTTTGGGTGTTTGGTTTTCTGTCAGGAATTTGTGTGATAGGTTCACTGTTGGTGGTGAGGGTGTAAAATTGACGGGTTTGTGGCTAGAAGCAATGAGAATTTCTGGTTGGCAAGGACGTGGGGACGACGTTGTTCATGGCGTTTATAAAAGTTTGTATTGTTGATGGATTTTCTGATGTGGCGATTGAATCATGTGGATCAATGGAGTTGTTGCGAGGATGTTTGGTGAAGATGAGAGTGAGACTAATTGTTGCTCATGGCGAGCTGCAATTTCATCCCTCCATTCTTTGAGAAGGCGACGAAACTCTATGAGACATTCTGCCAAAATTTTGTTAGACATAGTTGACTTGAATCCATAGTCGGAACTTGGCTCTGATACCAAATGATGTGAACCCCGTCAAGAATAACGAGACCCAACAACGAAAGGAAACCCAAGATCGTTCTATGGATAGATTCGAAGGGATGACCTCGACCCGTTGTTTATGACAAACAAGAACTCGGTATAAGGAAGACGCCACAAACGGTGATGGAGTTTCCGTTTGATAAGTCGAGATGAACGCCACGGGAAATCCCGATAAGTTCAAGTAGTTCTTCAAAGAACCAAAGAGAATAAACCTCACAAGTTTTTATCCATCATCAATGTTGTTATCTTCGCGATTCCTAGCTTCTCCAAATCTCCCTCTGGGTCTCCTATTGTTAACAATGGACTCCCGATCTTCTTCTTCATCAAAACCAGACCCATAACGCTCTTCATCCTCCTCCCTCGGTGGAACTCTTCCCCTTCAACGCAAATTATGACCGTTTTGTGGTTGCTCCTCACATCTATTCTCCATCTGATCTATCCGTTCGTGAACCTGCTCCATCTCTATCTTCATCACACGCCTCATCTCCCTCATCATGGCCTCCATAAACACTTTCGGATTAGTCAATTTTGTATCGTTTTCGGCAATGCTCTTACCA
Source organism: Carpinus viminea (assembly GCA_013348765.1). Classification (NCBI taxonomy): domain Eukaryota; kingdom Viridiplantae; phylum Streptophyta; class Magnoliopsida; order Fagales; family Betulaceae; genus Carpinus; species Carpinus viminea. The sequence continues at coordinate 19,315,640 of CP054674.1, forward strand.
CTATCTTGAGTCATGATTGCTGCAAAACAAAGGCTAGAAAAAAAATAATAAAATAAAAAAAAAGAGGACCTCACGAATCATTCCCTTACGTGTTTACACTCAAGAATTTGGATTACTCTCCACTCGTGTTTCACTCAAAATAATATGGCTCTTACCCTCCAATGTTCTCACCACTCTTGCCTCTTTTCACTCGATAATTCTCTTTTAGTTCTTTTGAAACTACACAAACAACTCAAAATTTCCAGCAACAATTCACCAAGAACTAATCAAGGAATTTCAGATTTGAACATAAGGAATATGGAATTTTTTCAGCTTAGAATTAGGAGTATGGTAGTTTTGAATTTTGGAAGCATGAATAGTTTCAGCAACAATTCACCAAGCACTAATGAAAGAATTTCATATTTGAACACAAAGAATAACTCTTTTTTCTCTTCTTCTTGAGTCAACGTATTTCGATACCAAATGATGTGAACCCGTCAAAATTGAGACCCAACAACGAAGGAACCCAAGATGATTCTATGGACAGATTCAAAGGATGACCTCGACGTTGTTTATGACAAACAAGAACCTCGATATAAGGAAGACGCCACAAACGGTGATGGATTTTCCGTTTGATAAGTTGAGATGAACGCCACGGGAAATCCCGATAAGTTCAAGTAGTTCTTCAAAGAACCAAAGAGAAGAAACCTCACAAGTTTTTATCAATCATCAATGTTGTGTCTCATTACAATGAGTCCATGCTATTTATAATGCATGGTTAAAATAGGAATACAAATTATTAAAGGAAAATACTAAAAGACCAAATAAAAGAATCCTAAAATTAAGGTAGATTTTGTCTAAAATTAGCTTCTCCTCCAAGAAAAGAAATCACCTATGGAATTTGCTTCTCCTCCAAGAAAACTTCTCCTCCAAGAAAAGAAATCACCTATGGAATTAGCTTCTCCTCCAAGAAAACTTCTCCTCCAAGAAAAGAAATCACCTATGGAATTATCCTTCTAGAACTTGAATCAAGGTGACGATTCTTTGTTGCGCATGTGGATCATGCTCAATGGGCCTCCATGAATTTGCTTGAGCCCATAACTCTTGAATGAGTCCATTGAGTACATCCTTGAACTTCTTTGCTCGTGCTCTCGTAACCGGCCCAATTGGTACTTGAATGAAATCCTTCGAAGTGGTGCCTTGATCTTCATCACCGCGCTCCACAAAAGGTTCTCCGTCTTCATCCTCCATAATTGCGTCATCCTCTTCCGATTCGAGCAGTGAGGGTATATGCCGACTTCTGTCTCGACCACTCTCGATGGACAATAGTTTTGTGAGGGCTGCATTTTGTTCCCTCAAGCTCGCAAATTGTACCTCGATTGTGCTTGATAGGTTGTCGGTGGTTCTTCTCTAACTGGTTCTTGGCAATTATTCACGTCCTCCAAGTGTGCAAAGCGGTTACCCTTCCCTTGTGGATCCGCCATGGAAAGAGACTGGGCTCTGATACCAACTGATGCAAGGTTAGATCATGTATAATCAAGAAAACAGTAAACAGAAGGGATAAATATTCCAATGATTGTGAGACTATCACAAGATCAAAGAAATATTCTCTAAACAATAGATATTATCTAAAGCTTGAAGGAAAATAACCAAGAAACTCAACTCTGAGTATTCTTATTAAACAAACTCAATAATAATAAACTATTTTTCCAAAGGGTCTAAGCCTGTATTTATAGGCTTAGAGGCTAAAGCATAAAAGAGATTAACATAAACTAGGATTACACATCGTAGGAGGAAAAGTAATCCAAAATCGCGTACTAAAAGGATAAGTAAACTAAAACAATTAAAAAACTAACAAATAAACCTAATTTAAATAAAAGACTAAAAGATAAGATAAGATAAAGTACTAACAAATAAACCTAATTTAAATAAAAGATTAATAGATAAGATAGGTCATCCTAATCTACATCAGTTCTAGGTCTCATTAAACACCTTTGTTAATTGTTGTAATGGAAAAGATTTTGTCTAATAAAAAGGTTCGGTTTTTATCTGGGTATTACAAGACCTATTATCAATTCTATTTCTATTAAAGTAACTCTAGAACAAGGAAACAGGAGCTATAGGACAATTGGTGAAAATAGGGTTTCCCTGTCACACTATGGCCGAACGTCCACTTAGTCACGACAGGCCGTACATCCGATCACGAGACCGTACATCCGCTCCAATGTCTTTCAGGAAGAACCTCATTTTCTCTCCATCTTCCGCCTATTCTCCGACTCCTAAGGCCAGCAAAGGCTTCCTAACTCAGATTATAACCTCCATGCAAAGACAACAACGCTAAGCTAATGTAACGCTAGCCTAAGCAAGATCAAAGTATAAATAAGCTAACAACTACAACTAGCTACAAATCGAGTAGCATAACGACGTATTAAAAAGCTAAAGAAACTGAGCGTTACCTCCTTGAAGCGAAACTGTAAGAACCTCCACTCCATTAGCTCCGAACTCATAAAACTCTCACAAAGCCAACAAGCAGCCTACGAGCAAAGAGGGGGGGTTGAAGGGCGGATTTGGTGTGAAATGGACGAGGAGGTGAAGGGTATTTATAGGGTCAGAAAGCAACGAACATATGGTCCAAAGGGGCATACATTTGGTACTATTACACAGCAGTCCAAGGGCTGTCTAGTACATCTAGGTATTACCTAAAGGGTATTCCAAAAAGTAGCGTATGTTCGGTACTTTTGGGCGTACGTCCATGTACTATTCAGAGTATGGCGTACTATCTGTCAACGTATGTCAGGTGGTCCCCCCGCGTATGTCCACCAAAAAGTAGCGTTTGTCTGCACTAAAAGAGAAGAGCATACATCCGCCAACCCTAGCGTATGTCCGCACTTAAAGATAAGGGCGTACGTCCGCCAAAAAGTAGTGTACATCCGGTCCAGAAGTCTAATTCTCTAAAATGCCCTTATAGATCCTAGTGACCCAAAGTCCAAGTTAACCCTTCTAACTAAGCTACTTATGCCTAATTAAATATTTAGGTTACTACATTCTCCCTTCCTTATAAAAATTTCATCCTCGAAATTTTGTAGCCCCAAAACACAAGAAGAAATAGTAACATCACTTTAACGCTCGTTGTTTCACAAGGTTCGTGCTCAGCCCCGTCCTTGGAAAAATTTTATCTTGTTCATTCTCATAGCACTAAACTTCTTTGTCCAATATAAAGTGATCCACGCTAGCATCCTCACAAGTCATAGCAAATCCATTTGCAAGTCACAAAGGGTGTCCTAGTCGATATTACCCATGCTATATCAATCATCGCTAAACCCAACGGTCCCTAAATACACCCAAACAAGTCAAACCCATGAGTATCTTTGACATGATTCCATACTTCCTAGCTGGTAGCAACTTTATCTTGATCAACTACTCTTAGAGAATCCAAATGTAATTACCCAAAACCGTAACAGATAGCCACACAGCCCAAAAGAAATTAACCAAATAAAATTCTTGAACCTCAATGTAAAAACATCATACTCAGTGTTTCCTACACTATACTAGTCCTCATCAATTTTGACACCCAAGTCAAGTAATTCCACATATAGTCTAGGTCAATGGGTAGCCAAGCCATAACCCTATAGACAAATTGTTTCTTACATGACTATCCCTTCAACCAAAGCAGGGATAGGTATAATGTCCAAGTATAACCTTGAGAAAAGAGTTATTAGGTCTGAAGGTTAGGCAACCTGTATGCCAACCTCCCCTTCCTCCTCAAAATGCATCACTCCCCTCATCGATGTTATCTTAAGGAACACACAATCTCCTACTCCATGTTCCAAAGGTCATCCCTAGTTATCGGCATAACTCTTCTACTGACCCTAAGATGCATCCATCCTTTGTCCAACGGTAAGCACTTTAATCATTTTAGGCACCAACATTGTCCCAATACAAAGGCGACTAACACTTAACTCCATAAAGTGCTTTGTAAGGCGGCATTCCAAAAGTCGCTTGTAACGAACTCGATGAAAGGTAGGTACTAAACTCCAATCCTAACCTCTCCTCATCCTTGTACATCTTGGTACTTCTAGAATGTACAATATTCAAAGAATGATGAGTCTTGTTCTAGATCTCCTTTCTTAGTCCTTCATCCTTCGACGCACACTCATCCTAAATGGGTAAGCAACCCATCATCCTTAAGGCAAAACCCTTATGCCTTAATAACTACCTGATCTTAGTGCATTAGGGTTCTCCAACCGAGCAGCTTTAATCCAAACAAGCAATCCTGATCCAACTACCAAGTTAGACAAGCATGCAGACGCACCTCATCTACCACTTCTACTCCCATCCTAGCAAATTCCATAACCAACTAGGGTTGGGAAATTCCAAGAGTGGCAAGCTCCTCCGTCACCTTTCTACTCAAGGCATCCGCTACTACGCTAGCCTAATCACAATCCTTAGATTAGCTCTAGCCACTTCCTTGTCTCCACAGACAACTGTACTTGAGAACTCCTTAGTCCATTTAAGTACAAAAAGATTCTCTGGAATCTCTTAGCTCTTACGTAACCCAAAATCATGTAATCCAATACAAGATCCATGGGTACAAGATTCACTAATTGCCCTTAACCAGAATCCAAGTCCAAGAACATCATGCCTTATCATACTTCTAATGAGGAATTAACAAAATCAGAAATCTTATCATCACATCAACAAAGTGTAACAAGCATCATGCATTAACAAAACTCTTAGTTAATGTTAAACTTTAGGTCTGAAACCCTAAATCAAGTGCAAATACAAAACAAAAGACAACTAGCTGATGTATGAAAAAAACATCCAATAACCCAACCCTTAACTACAAAATAAGGCGAACCCATATGCCTTAAACAACTCTGGTAGTTACGCTTATTCCTTATCCCTGCCATCATTTCCTTTCAGGTGGACCAGTATCATTCCTTTTAGCCTAGTTGCAGTTTCGAATGAAGTGTCCCACTTTGCCACATCCGTAGCACAAATTTTTTCTTGATTTGCATTTCCTAAAATTTAGTTTGCCACACCTATGGCACCAACGACTCTTTCCCTTCTTGGAATGCAACTCTCGGCGTGTACTCCTCCTTAAGCTCTACATGTATTCCTGATAAAACTCTTCCTTGAATCGAGTCCATTGAATGGCCTCCTCGCTTCCTAATTCCATCACTAGCGAGTTCCTCTTAGTGTACCACCATCGCCTTGCTTCTCCGGAGAACTTGTAGGCTACATACTTTTGCTCTTAGTACAGTCCATAACTCATAGCAACGCCTCCAACCTTGTAAGCCAAACCCTCGCTTCTCCAGAGTTCAAGTTCCCCTTAAACATAGGGAAAGATGCTCATAGAACTCCTTGAAAGAGAAACCCCTTTCTCCACTTGGAGTCCCTTCTCCTCGTACGTTGACCAATGCCTCCACAAGACCACTTGCCACAGCTTCCAATGCTTCCAAGGCTGGGTAGCGTCCAGAACATTCCTCGTTCTTTCATCGGGTTGGGATGGTCTCCTAGCATTGTTGCTCCCAATGACATCATGTCGTGGTGACATCTTGCAGTCACAACGATCATGAGCCCTTACTTCAAAGCACTATGCCGAGCCTCGCTTAAAACATCAAACCTAATTGCAAAGCTATATGTACTAAACGCCTATACTGCTAATACCTTAGCCAAGGACCTAATGCAAACCTAAGCTTAAAACCTTATATAACTATCTTAGTGCAGATCAATCTTAATCTCCAAGGTTGCATCATCAAAGCAGTCCTACTCCTAACTTAAACACCATATCAAATCTCTAGGATCCTCAAGTCCAACATCCTCAAGATCATAGGTATTGAAATTTTGTATCCCTTGTGTACATATAATCCATCCTATGCTCTGATAGATCATCTCCTAGCACCTAATAGATCATGTCCTATATTCCGCTGAGCAAAACGCTCTAATGAATCAAGACATACTCCTAATAGATCCATTCCTATGGTCCAAAGAGTAACAACTCTGATACCAACTGTAGCGCCTTGAGAATTAATTAACTGGTAATTAATTTTCACGGTTCATCTCCCAGCCTTGTTCCATTCGAACAAGACCTCCAAGACCTCTACTCCTTAAAAATAGAGGATACTAAGCAGCTGAAGAAATAAAATTCTACAAACATTGAATTAGTATAACCAGAGCGTCTAACCAAAGATCATCAAAGCAACAGAAATCATACTATAACATCAGTACAAGGGATCTATGCTAAACCTTAATATGCAAGCAAGTATCAAGGCCTAATATCTACAACATAACTCAAAAGTACTAGCTACCACGAGTACCCACTCAAGCTTGCAATAAGTCCTCAAGCATCTCTTGGATTGAATCGTCCAACATAACTGGATGCTTCGTAGTATCCATCTATCTATAACGACATAATCGTACATATGGAGAAAAAAGAAAATAATACAAGGGTAAGTTCAACGACTTAGTAAGTAGAAATCCACATGACGTACCCATCATTAATTTATGAATTCTTTCATTTATAAAACACATGCAACATTATGACATGACAGTTATCATGCAGGATATATATATATGATATAATATATGCTTTAACCGTGCTTTGAACCTTTAGAAAATAAAAGCCAAACACTGATCCTCAGGAGGCAGACGTACGTTGTTGTTTGTAGTGCGGACGTTAGGGGGACCTTCAGACGTACACTCTGCAAAAAGTACAACAGACGTGTAGGACCACCAGATGTACACTACTTTTTGGAGTACCCTTTGGGTAATACCTGGACATACAAGACACCCTCTGGACCAATGTGCAAAGACCACCGAATGTCCGTTGGGGTTGTCGAACGTCCGCTGGGGTTGCCGGACGTCCGCTGCTCTATCAAAGAGTTGGTGGCAAACTTTCTCTATAAATAGGCCATCCCACCTCCCATTTCTCTCACCCATTCCCATCCCCTAGTATGCCCCTAGGCTACCAAAGTCCTTTCATTGAGGTTTGAGTGAGAAATCGGTGAGAGTGAGCGTCAAAAAGGAGTTTCCGAGAGGGGAAGACCATGTCCATGCTTAGCTTCGGGGTAAGCTCTGTTCCCTTGGCATTTAGCACTATTTTATCTTGTGTTTCTGCCTTGATGACATTTTCCAAGTATTCATTAAACGTTCTTTAAAGATAACAATGTTTTCAAAGGATTTTCTCAAAGAATTGTTGTTCTGTGATTTCTTGTGTTGCAAGTGTTGTTTTACTAGCTTAGAAGAGGTTTAGAGGTCTATGAATGCCATTAGAAACATGCATTGTCCAAATCTTGAAACGGTATGCTTAACACACTGAATGGACGTACGCCATCGAGGCCAAACATACGGTCAGTGGGCAAAACACCTATTCTTAAGTTTCACACGTGTATGTTTGGGCTTAGCTATATTTCTAGGTGTTGCAAGGCTTAGAATAATGGTGTCTTATATCCGTTATAACATGAAGTAGCTTGGTCGAAGGATTCGCTCGAGTGCGCAAGATAAGTAGACACTTACACCTTTTTTACGTAAAACGTGAGATATGTCAGTTGACTGACCACGCATATGATATGAGCATGTCTATTTTCTGTAATTACTCGGTAACTGTGATATAAAATAAACTATCAAGATGCATCGTAAGACATGATACGTCGGTACGTATGGTATGAACGGCCATGAGCTTAGTATATAAACTGCATATTATGGTCAAATGTGTGTGTTATACGAGGCTTTGGATCCATTGGTTTCGTGACTTAGGTGCAACCATTCTCAATGTTTCGGTCACTATAGGATGGACGTCATTAGTTGGTGTGGGCCACTCGAGGTCGGACTCGATCGTGCCACTAATGTTACGTATGGTATGTTATGCAATGGTTGGGGCACTGGCATTGTATTATAGGTCCCTAGGGACAGCACCAACCCTGTTGAGAAGGGGTAATATCGCGGGTAGCCCATGTATGAGAGTTATGACTTATAAAGCATTAGCTTTTCTGCATTAAAACACTTAGGTATTTATCGGCAATTCTACACCGTAAGCTTTGAAAACCTTAAAACCCATCAAATGGTGTATTAGTGAAGGTAATGCCCTCTTTTGGTTATTACTCAAATTGCACATTTACTTTTATTAATTGGGCTCATGTCAATACCTAAGTGTGAGGTTTACTTACTAAGTCATTAGACTTACGCAATTATTATTCTTTAGGTAATCTGGTTTACTGCTATGGAAGTGGCAAGAGATGCTACTACTTGACTGGTTATGCTTTACCTATAATTATAGGTTTGTCTTTACTACGTAGTTGCTCCATGTTCTTACTTGATGAATCATAGTAATCCAGATTTATTCACTTTCCTTTGCATTTACTCTAACGATCGTAAAATGGTGATTTCCCATTTGATCACAAGTTGGCTCAACTGGGTAAATTGCCAATGAATCCACCAGATTAGTTGAGGCTAATTTTGGGGGCATTACAGTATGGTATCATAGCATACGGTCTTGCCGAATGTAGCTATAAATCTGAGCATAGGATGTAGTATCTAGGGTTGATCTTAAAGAACTAGAGTGTAGGATAGGTTTAGTTCCCTTGTTTGTGGGTGCAAGCCACTGTAACGGCATATTTGATTGTTTGACTTAGGATGAACAAGGTTGCATATTCTACATATAGGCATCTGATCTTGCTTCATACTCAAATGCGCGATGGCTATAGACACCTACCGACTATTCGTGAATGGCCAGTTGAGTTCAGACCTTACGCACCCGAATACCAACCTCGCTCTGGTAAATGCAGGGTTTGAACCCAGGCTAATCAGGAGTTGAAACCTTTGCCTATGTAGTGACCCAAATTATTAACTAGGCTTGAGTAGCTTAGTTGGGGGAGTTAATTTGGGCTTTGGGTCACTAAGGACATTAGAGGGGCAATTTGGACTTTTGGGCAAACGTACGCTAGGTCTGGTGGACGTACGCTGCTATCTATAGTGTTGATGTATGGGGGGACCCAAACGTACGCTTTACAAACCGTACAGGCAGACGTACATGGGACCACCAAACATATGATACTTTTTGAATACCCTTTGGTTAATACCTGGATGTACGAGGTAGCCATTAAACCACTGGGCAAGAACCACCGGACGTACGTGATCGGTGTCAAACATTGATGTTTGAACCCCCTTTAACTTATATTTGTTATGCCTTTAGCATTGTTAGTATCTAACAATTTTTAGTGTTTTTAGTGTTTTGTGCTATGTAGGTCATTACAACAAACATGGCTAGCAAAGGGCATAAAAGTGGACTTAAAGTGAAGATCCTGCCAAAGTGCGTTACGCACTTAGTGCGTTGAAACGCACCCAGTAGCAGAGCACGGTCACACGCATGCCCAGTCAGCCCTAGCCGCCTTAGCAGTTATTTGCGGTCGAACGTGCACCCTGCAATCGACCACAAATAACTGGTGCGTTCGAACGCAGGCTAGAGATCTGCTTGCCTATAAATAGGACCCTAGGTCCATTTTTGAGCTTTTACTTTGGGCGCGTTTTTAGAAGCGGTTTGCCACTTGTTGGCCTACTCTACCCTTTTCTTTGTAGTTAATTACTTTAGATTAATTATAATGCTTTCTTTTTTGTTTATTCGCTTCCCTTGCTTATGGGAGGCTAAATCCTCAACTAAGGTTGAGATGTAGCCTCACCATGAATGCTATGTTTATTGCTTACGTTTAAGTTATTTCATTCCGTTATTTATTTAAATCGTTTCTCACTTGGTTTGGTGACAAAACCAAGTGAGATTACCGTAATCGTTTATTTTTGGTTTTTCGTCCGATGGATACATTCCATCATTCGGTTTACGCCCATTTATCCATAGTAGTTTGTGTCTTAACACATTCACTTTGGATCCTTTGGGCCTTAAACCATTTATGGTTTGTCTTTTGTCAAATGGACGGATTCCTTGAATCCTTCGATAGGTGCAAAAGATTTAGTTTTATTTCTAACCGATAGACGGATGTATTAGCTTAGCGTTTTCAATTAACATAGTTGAAATGGTGAGGTGAAAACCTCAACCTTGGTATCTTTATTTTGTTTACATTTCTGCAATAATTTACTTTAAAGTTGTCACAATCACCCACTGCGGAGCTAGGTTGAAATAGCACTAACCTAGACTTAAAGTTATTTTTGTACAAAGCAATACACGGATCCTTGTGGGTTCGACTCGGTACTTGCGCAAATGCTATACGAGCTGTGGTTCATTCAATTGCGAGTACCTAAATTTGGTACGACCAGTTCGCCCTTTGTTCGAACGTCTGCTGCTTTTCTAGGCCTATAAATACCACCCTACCCTCTTCATTCTTCACAAGTTTCAAATGCCCCTAGGCTGCCAAAGTGTTCCAATAGTGTTTTCAAGGTGTTATAAGTGCTTTGTGAGCGTGTGTGTGTGGCGTTTGCGAGTTTCGGAATGTTCGTGAGGTGAAACTCTTGCAGTTTTGTTTCAAGGAGGTAATGTTCGATCCTTAGCTTTTAATTACGTCGTTATGCTGCTCGTTTTATGTTTAGTGGTAATTGCTAGCTTAGTTATGCTTTAAAACCCATTTGGTTAACATTCTTGTTAGCTTAGCGTTGTTAAGTTGCATGGAGGTTTTAAACTAAACTAGAAGGCTTTAGGGTGTTCCCAGAAGCCCTAGGGGTCGGAGAATAGGTGGATAGTGGAGAAAAATGAGGTTCTCCCTGAGAACCCACATAGTGAAAGTACAGTATTGTGCCGGACGTACGGCTTGTCGTGACACATGATGGACATACGGCCCCAAGCCTAGACATACGGTCAATGTGTGACTAGGAAACCCTATTTTCACCAAACGTCCCATAGCTCCTGTTTTCCTTACTTTAGAGTGATTTTAATAGAATTATGACTAATAGAAGGTTTTCCACAGATTTGGAGAACCCGAATCTTTCAGAGTATTTAGAGATGCTTTTTGATTCAGGTGAGTTTTAACGCACATAATGCTCATTGCTATTTTTCCATGCACTGCACATCTATTTTGTGTATCAAGAAAACATGTATATTTTACAACTCTCACAATTTGTACTTATTGCACATAAACTCTATCATTTTGAGAAAAATGTTGTGCTGAACATGTTAACTGATGAGTGCCAATTAGTGCTTAATCGGACCCCTTAATTTGTGTTTGTTAAGCGTTTAGCCTTGTTATTATCTAACATTTTAGTTTGTTTTAGTGTTTTATATTATTGCAGGTCCTTGCATTCAAATCATGGTTGCAAATGGTGGAAAAGGGCAAAAGAAGTAAAGTTCAGTTCCCTGCCATTTCGATCGAGCGCATGCCTCGTCAGCCCGTGTCTCACACATTGCCCTAGCCACCATCGCTTCTATCCTTGCGCCGTGGGAATTCTGAGGCAATTATGAGCGGTCAATCGCGGCTTCTACGATCGAACACATACATGCCCGCGCTCGAGCGTAATGGCTGCGATCAAGCGTATCCCTGTGACCTGGCAGCATACAAGTTTTCTGTAAATAAGACACTTGTGTAAAATTTTGATAGGTACGTTTTCATAGGCACTTTTTGAGAGCTTTGCCTCTGTTTGGCTCTACTCTGCCCATTTTAATTGACAACTTTATTGCTTTAATTATTTAATGCTTTACTTTAGCTTGTTCTTGTTTCCCGTTTACATGGGAGGCTAAATCCTCAACTAAGATTGAGAATGAAGCCTCACCATTGATTTTTATGTTTGTTATTTACATTAAGTGTATTTAATTCCGTCTTTAATATAGCTTCATCGTTTCAATTTGGTTTAGTGACAAAATCAAGTATGATTGTGCCATAGTTGTTTATTCTTAGTTTTTGTCTGATGGATACATTTCATCCTTTGATTTACGTTCATTTATCCATTGTAGTTTGTGTTAAGTCACATTCACTTTGGATCCTTTGACCTAAATCGTTTATGGTTTGTCTTTTTTCAAAGGGACGGATTCTTTGAATCCTTTAATAGGCGCAATAGATTAAGTTTTAATTCAAACAATAGATAGAATGAGTAGCTTAGTGTTTTTAATTAGCGTTTCTAATTTGGTGAGGTGGAGTCCTTAACCTTAGTGGTTTTTTTTGCTTATTTAACTGCAAGTAAATTAGTTTATGTTTCCTTTGTTACACAAACACCCACTTGGAGCTAGGTTAAAATAATATTAGTTTACATTTAAAATTAGTTTTAAACAATCACGGTTCTCTGTGGATACAATCTCGTACTTGCGCAAATGCTATACGAACCACGGTTCATTCTATTGCGAGTACTAAATTTGGTACGATCACTAACCAAGTGAAACTTGTAAAATGACATGCATGTAAAATACAGATAAGATAATTGCATCGTATGACATGGTACACTGGTACGTGAGGTAATATTGGTCATAGGCTTACTATACATGTTAGCTTTATGGTCAAATGTGTGTGTTATATGGGGCTTTGGATCCATTGGTTTCGTGACCTTAATGCAGTCATTCTCAATGGTTTGGTCACTATAGGACGGATGTCATTAGTTGGTGTGGGCCACTGGAGGTCGGACTCGATGTGCCACTAATGTTACGTACGGTATGTTATGCAATGGCTGGGGCATTAGCATTGTATTATAGGTCCCTTGGGACAACATCAACCCTGCTAAGAACGGGTAATATCTCGGGTAACCCATACTATTGAACTATTACTGTTGTTTACATCGTATGCATATATCATTACTATATATATATATATCACGCATAAATAAGCTATCATGATGAAACTGCTTTTGCTTATTAAATATTTGAGTTCATTACTAAAACTGACATGGGTATTATCTGCGTTAAATGTCACTAAGTCTTAGACTTATCCTTTTCTTTATGTTTCATCTCCCATTACGATTATTATACGGTTTTGATGCTTCAGAAGATGATGTCGTCGGAGTAGACTTGGGTGCTAGCTCAGGACTTGATCCATGTGATCTTTGAGGACATGGACCCTATTTGATTGCGCTCAATGTGGGAGGCTGGAGGATCTATCCGTGTAGACATGATAGAGATTTTGATTTCACTAGCTCTGTTGAAGCTTAGTTCTAGGCTTTGATCTATTGATCTTTTGTGAACAATGTCGGTGTTTGTTTATTTTGGGTTGTAATACTTTATGATATTGATGATGTAATACTTTATCTCTGGTATTGCTGTATGATGTTTCATATACTATCTCTAAATCCCATAGTCTTGGTAAAGTCTTTCCACTGCAATTTTTTCGTTACGACAAGGAAAGTGTTTTCTTGAAGGTTGTGTCTTAGAAGGACATGGCTAGGATGGCACGCCATGAGATCAATTACTAGTTAATTGATTTACCCATCAAGCAGAGCGTCACAACCTGTGACAATCCTAAATTTTTTAGGGTATTTTGATGGACTCATAGGTTTAAAATAAAATAAAAAAAAAGAGTTGGCTTAAGTTAATATTGAGAATGGACCATTGAAAATATATATATTAATATAAAAATATATGTAGTTATATCTGTATAGATATATGTGTTGGTATATAATAATAATAATAATAATAATAATAATAATAATAATAATGATAATGATAATTAATAAATATTTAATAAAAGAAGATAATAGTATTAATAGTATTAATAAAATTAAGTAAAGATATATATATAAAAATAAATAAAAATAAAAAAACCCTAAGCGCCTACTTAAAGGAAACCCTAAAACTATCCTCTCTCTCTCTCTCTTGTCTAGCCTATTTAACTACATGACCTCTGCCTCCTCACTTTTTTCCTCACACCACACCCAGCTTTCCATTCCTACAGTTCTCAATTGAGTCAGGTATGAATTTCCTTGTCTTGCAATTGCTTTGGCCTTTTCTTATACTTATATATATATATATATATATATATATATTGTATATATTCAACGTAGAGCAAGGAGTCAAAGTTGTTTCAAAGTTGTTTTGTCTTGTTGCCATTTCGTCTTGTAGTGGGAAAGAGAGAATGGATTTCTTGCTTTTACTCCTCACGTGTACATCATATATATATCTCCTACCTATTTTGTCTCTTGTGGAAATAGACTATTAACAAGCACCATACCTACATATTGACACCAAGCCTTCTTTGTTAGCACTTAAACAAATAGTTATAAAATATATAGTTATATATTCATAATGATTTGAATGATATATATATATATATATATATATATATATATATATATATGAAGAATTCTGTAAAGTATAGAGATATATATATATATAAGGAATACTTTAAACTATATATATATAGGATGACTTGAGATATTTATAAACATACTTACATCTGAACTGTTTCAAAACTTATAGATATATATATTATTCAATGTATGCATGGGTATATATTATATATGTAGTACCTTGGTGAGGGTATATAGGCAGCAAGGTTTGAAGTATACTTAGAGATATAAAGGTAAATATAGAATAAATGGGATAAATATTTTATAAACAAAATAATTTAAAGTACATTAAGATTTTGTATAAATATATGTATATGAACCCAAATCTGGAATTTATGAGAAAGCATACCCAAATACCTAAGAAAGTTCATTCTCAATTAATTAACAAGCCAACTCATAGAAGTAATAGAATGCATTAGTATGACGTGTATGAGGGTAGTAACATGTCTGTATTTCCTTCAAGAGATTAGTTAGCAATCAGTGGAAATTCTTTGCTACAGTTAAGAGGTAAGTGAATTTACTATCCCTTCCAAAAAATTATCATGCCTTGCTATTTATGAAATTTTGTTTCAAATTTGTAAAATGATCATTTTGTTTATATTATCAAATTATGTTACATGTATGATAAGTTTTGGAAAAGTAAAGTTGAGAAAATAATGATGTCTTTAAGAAATTTTGAGAAATGATGATAAACCCTCCTACATGATGCCCTACGATGTATTTAAAGAAGTATTAAGAGAAGTACAAGAAATGAGAAAAATTTTACAATGAGGGCACATGTATGGATAAGAGTATTTTTGACCCAAGAGAAACAAGAAAGAAGCTCGATACCGATGCTAAGGATGGAGGCGCAACCGCTGAAAGAGGCTATGTCAGAAGGTGGTTCCATCATAGTTTTATTTTGCCATACTGAGTGCACCCAGAGTTAATCGGCTCGCCAAGGGACGAGGCTGCGGCCACAATATCTCGTCCCAAGTCGCAAAGACTGCGCAACCCTAGTATGTGGGGGTAACAATATACACGGGCCCTAGTATGAGATAAAGATTATGATTAATTTTATTGATGATAATGTTTTTATTGTGCTTTATGTTTCTTATGCTATTTTATTATTCAAAAACATACTGGGAACATATATAGTTATGAGTTCCATTTTTTTCAAAACGGGACAAGAAGTAAAACTGCCTATGGTTGTGGATTTCAATTACTGGGCCTCCTTTGGGCTCATCAGTTTTATTTCTTGTTTCAAGTGATGATCAGGTTGCTTTAGGAGGCCGGAATGGGGGCGGGCATATTTAGGAATTTCTTATGATTTCACATTAGTCAAGCTAATAAGTGCGTTGACATAGTTTCTTTTAGAGATTGGTGAATTTATTTTAATAAGGAACGCTATTATCGGTTGTGAGACATATTTTTTGTTAAGCATGAATATTTCAGTTTATTTTTTAGGACATGATATTCTAGAGTTTCATGTATTCATTTTATAAGTAGTCTTTTATTAATTGATAAACCTATGGAATCTTTGCAAGTAAGAAAGAGGATTGAAAAACCTAACCCTTTTGGGCTAGGGATGTTACACAACCTGTCCCTAAGCCAATTGAAGAGAAAGAGGTACGTGTAGCAACTAAAAGGAAAACGGTTGTCCCTAAGTATCACAATATCTCAGCAATACAAGATTTTCCACCTATCCCTGGAAGGTTTAACCCTTGTCTCAGTGATGAAGAGAAGCGAGCAATGCACACTCAACTAACTCAGATTTCAGATGAATACACCTGAATGGAACAAGAGGAAATTCAACTGCTAAAGACGGGAGCATTGCCAGAAGGATCTGATCGTCAAAGGACTGCGTTTCTCTCCAATATCAACAAGGACTACAAGGCACTGGTTAAGGATGAGGAAGACCCGTCTGAAGACTCAACTGAGAGTGATAGGTCTTGGGGTAGTAATCTTTAGTTGTTAGATAGCTCGGTTTTCCCTCACCCTTAGCAGTGGTGAGTTTTGGTGTTTGGACATCTGGGGTTGATTGTAGAGTACAAAAGAATTTTCATTGTACCTTGAGTTTCCAAGAAATAAAATCATTTGACCTACCTCATTATTTCCAACTTTTCTGTGCTTTGGAAATTTTCTAAAAGCTTTCAAAAAAAACAAAAAAAATCATTTTTAGGGTTAAGCAGACGTACATCCCCAATGCCAAACATACACCATTAACCCAGTGTTTTATAAAATGGCCGAACATCCTCAAACCCTATTTATTTGGATATTCTCCTATTTTCTCTCTACCCAAACACTCCCACAGTGATTTTCAGCCAAGTCTCCCAAGGTTTTAAAGGATTCCCACTTCATTTTCGAGATTAAATCGAGGTATGAAGATTTTTCCCAAATTTTTCAAGTTTTCGCAATTTTAGGGTTTTGTTTGAAATCTTGATTTTTCTTGCATATTTTGCATTTAGCTGGCTCAGTTGTGAACTAGGATCATGCATTTGAGAGTGTTGGACCATTTGTTTGTATCATTTTGGGTTGAGTCATACCCATTCGATTTGGGGGATTTTTCGCCCTAAGTCTAAAATTCTTGAAGTTGTTGATCTCTTCATGCAATTGATGCACAAAATAAAGCCTAAACCCTTCCATTGTGATCTAGGAACGAAACCCAATCATCCTTTGCCCAAAATTTCTCAAAATTTTTTGGGTCAAAAACCTAGTTTTAAGATTTGGGGGTTTCAAATTTTTGTTGATTTTCTGATTTCTTAGGGTCATTTGGACCACTTGAAACTCAAAACTCGTACTTTGAAGTTTAACCTATGATTTAGACCGTTTGGATTTGAATTTTTTCGTCAAGTTCCGAAATTACCAAAATGCCCCTCACATACAAAGGATAGGGTTTTCGCCCTAATCTGACCCATAAAGCAGAAATTTAACTCTACCTAAACCATTGGAAGGTTAACTCTTCCCAAGGACTCAATTTTTCAACCCGATCCTTGGAGACCCGTCCAAATCTCACAAATTACCAAAATGCCCTTCTTTTCCTAGAAGGGGCATTTTCATCTTTTACCACCTAACCTAATCAACTAGGTCCCAATTGATCACCATGGGATCCAATACCACCTAGTTAATCGTAACCCTTATTATTTTTGACTTACCTCAAATTTCCAAAATGCCCTACTACTCCTAGAAGGGGCAATTTTGACCTTTTCGACTTACCTGATTCTAACACACCTAAAATCATTGCTAGGCATTTTATATCTATATAGCTAACCAAATCTTAGATATTTTGATATTCCTAAAATGTCCTAATTTTCCGGCACCATTAAAAGCCGCCTAAGTTTGGATCCGCCAATACAACTTTGTCTCTTTTCCCTATACCTGCATTTTTAAGGCATGTAGAACTAGGACCTTTGCACGGGTAGGATTTTGCATATGAATTCTGAGAGTCGTTATTGATAGGAATTTTTCATGTAAGATGATGGTACGTACACACGCCAGTGAGGCCGCTTCTTCCTCAGCCGCACGTGAGCGACCACGCCGAGCACCTTTACAGGAGGCTCAAGACCCCGAGTCTGATTCGAAGGTCGTGATGGAGGATGTCAAGAGTGACGACGTCGCCAGAGATAGGCCAGTCCCTGGTGAGCCTATCAGAGAGGCCAGTACCGCCACTAATGAGGAGGATACCGAGCTGGTATATGACCACACCCATTTTCGGAGGGATAAGGTCAGACGCCGATGCTTTCGCTACTACCACGAGTGCAGGATCATCATCGTGAGGGGAGCCACCATAGAGGAGTTCGATGAGCGCGCACTGAGGGTACGGGCAGTGCTAGATGGCCAGGGGTGGACTGACATGGTAGAGGATCACCACCTGTGGTGGAGGCCATAGTGTGGGAGTTCTACGCGAACATCCACCAAAGACATGGTGACTCATTCCGTACCTAGCTCAGGGGGACAACAATAAAGGTGACCCCTACGCTCATCAGCAAGATCACCGGAGCACCTTGTGTACGTGACCCAGCGTACCCCTATCCAATCGATCACTTCCCCGCTCGTGCCAACCTGGTGGCATGTTTCACCGAGAAGCGACCTCACCAGATGGAGCTAGAGGGAGAGGGTAGCTTCCAAATGAGCGACTTTAGCAACGACTCCTATTGCATCTACCACATCCTCGCTAGCCGAGTACTCTCGATCATCAGCCACACAATGATCACTATAGAGAGGGCATGCTACCTATATGCCATGTTGATTGAGAGTCCCATAGACTAGGCTCCATGGTCACTTCCACTATGATGTCTGTCCAACTCCTGGACAAGGGTTTCGCGTTGTCGTACGAGGCCCTGATCACTCGGATTGCAGAGTGCTTCAAGGTGGACATGACAGGGCTAAGGGAGGTTCAGCTAGAGAAGGGGGCTATGGGTGTACACTTCCTCAATACAAGTCAGGCTCACTTGCGGGAGGTGGAGCAAGAGCCAAGAGAGCTGGCGGAGCACCTGCTAGGGTGGAGGAGCGCTTGGATTGCCTCAAGGCTACACTCCGAGAGACACGAGAGGATCTACAGCAAGCCCTCTAGGCGATGCAGCAAGCTAGAGCCAAGGATCGTGCCATCTTGGACTGGCTGTGCGAGCACCTTATGGGTCCTCTAGACGTCAAAGACTATGGCATCCACAACTCCAATTTCAGTAGAGGTCAACGGAGCCCTAGCGAGAGGAGTCCTACTGCCCGAGGGAGCCTAGACATGAGAGGGAGCCCTAGTGCGAGAGGGACGCCGGTGCGATCATCTGTAGAGCCGACTCCAAAGAGATGACCCCGCTTGTAGTTTAGTGTTGATTGATGTCTATCTTACTAGGCGTTTATTTTTCTTTTCCGATTAAGTCCACTGCGATGGCAATTTTGGATGTATTTTGCTACAGCTTAAGTCCACCATTTTTAGGGTGGCAATTTTGTCTTGTGTATATTTATGACTGCTTATATTGCTGGTTGATGTGACGCTTGTCGGTTTGTTCTACTCTTTCTTTTAAAGGTTGCAAAAATGTTACTTAGTACGTTTTCTTGTCGTTTTCAAATTGCGAAATTTTTGACATGGTTTTTTTTTTTCTTCCAAGTTTTGAATTACAAAGCCTTTTTCAAAAATGGACGTTTTATCCTTGGTTTTGAGAGCTCTAAATTTTGAGGATGAAATTTCTATAAGGAGGGGTGACTGTAATACCCGGATAAAAACCCAACATTTTATTGGACAAAATCTTTTCCATAAGAGCAATTAACAAAGATGTTTAACAAGACCCAGAACCCTTAGCGTTAGCCTAACCGTGCTTTGAACCTTTAGAAAATAAAAGCCAAACACTGATCCTCAAGAGGTGGACATACGCAAGGTCTGGCGAATATACGCTGTTGTCTGTAGTGTGACATACAGGGGGGACCACCAAACATACACTCTGCAAAAAGTACAATCCCATGACCATTATATCGCACATACCGGTGTACCATGTCATACGCAATACAATTAGTCTTATCAATCTTTTACATGCACAGTTTTACAAGCCTTATTGTTATCTTATTAATCAACACACGTTTTCACAGAAGAGAGTTTGTAGTGGTTCCAAAATGTATTTCATGAGAGTTGCAAAATATGCATGTTTGATATATATATATATATATATATATATATATATATATATAATAGATAGTAACTACTAAGCATCCATGTGAGTTTGTACTCACCCGGGCTATAAAGCTCCTCCATGTAATTCCTTTGAGGCTCTATACCCTTGAACACTGAGAAAAGACCTATTATCAGTTCTATTTCTATTAAAGCAACTCTAAAACAAGAAAACAAGAGCTATGGGACAGCTGGTGAAAATAAGGTTTCCTTGTCACACTCTGGCCGTACGTCTGGCTCGAGGCCATACGTCCATAGAGTCATGATGGGCTGTACGTCCGATCACGAGACCGTATGTCTGCTTCGATGTCTTTTAGGCAAACCCTTATTTTTTTCTCCACTATCCGCCTATTCTCTAACTCCTAAGGCCAACAAAGGCTTCTTAACTCAGATTATAACCTCCATGAAAAGACAACAACGCTAAGCTAACGTAACACTAGCCTAAGCAAGATTAAAGCATAATTAAGCTAACAACTACAACTAGCTACAAATCGAGCAGCATAACAATGTATTAAAAAGCTAAGGAAACCAAGCATTACCTCCTTGAAGCGAAACTGCAAGAACCTCAACTCCACTAGCTCCGAACTCACAAAACTCTCATAAACAGCCAACAAGCAGCCTAGGGGCAAAGAGGGGGGTTGATGGCGGATTTGGTTTGAAATGGGTGAGGGGGTGAGGGGGTATTTATAGGGCCAAAAAGCAGCGAACGTTCGATCCAAAGGGGCGTACGTCCAATACGATTACACAGCGGTCTAAGGGTTGTCTCGTACATCTAGGTATTACCTGGAGGGTATTCCAAAAAGTAACGTATGTTCGGTACTTTTGGGCATACATCCATGTACTATTCACAGAGTACGGCATACTATCTATCGATATGTCAGGTTGTCTCCCTGTGTACGTCGGCCAAAAAGTAGCATACGTCCGCATTAAAGACAAGAGCGTACATCCGCCAATCCTAACGTATGTTCGCACTTAAAGACAAGGGCATACGTCCGCTGAAAAGTAGCGTACATCCGGTCTAGAAGTTTAATTCTAAAATGTCCTTCTGGTAGATCCTAGTGACCCAAAGTCTAAGTTAACCCTTCTAACTAAGCTACTTATGCCTAGTTAAATATTTGGGTTACTACAGGGAAGGCAAGGTAGGCCTTTAGTTTTTGTGTTGTCAAAGAGTTGAACAATGGTTTTTCGTGTTGCCAAAGAGTTGAACAATGAAAATAGATGGTGAGTGCTTGATTGAGTTGATTGGGTCATGTAGGAACAAGGTTCAAGTCTACTGGTCTATTAGGATGCCTCAGCTGTATACATCACTGCACTTCCATTTGACACCTATCATAATGATAAGTGGCTCATCTCGCCATGACCTTCTCTTGAATTCTCAAAACTTATGTCGCTCCATCCCCGCAGGGGTAGAGAACCCATCATTGTCTCAGCTATGCTACGGAGGCTCTAGGGAAGTCAAAATAGGAGAGCACTCATCTTGGGGTGGGCTTACTACTTAGATGATTTCAGCAGTTATCTGCTCCACACTTGGCTACCCAGCATTTACCTTGGGAACAATAATTGGTACACCAGAGGTGAGTCCTTCCCGGTCCTCTCATACTAGGAAAAGGTCCTCTCAATGCTCTAACTCCCACACCGGATACAGACCAAACTGTCTTATGACATTCTAAACCAACACAGTACCACTTTAATGGGCTAACCTTGGAACATACTACAACCCCAAGTGGCGAAGAGCCGACATCGAGGTGCCAAACCTTCCTGTCGATGTGAGCTCTTGGGGAAGATCAACCTGTTATCCCTAGAGTAACTTTTATTCGTTGAGTGGCCCTTCCACTCAGCACCGTGGATCACTAAGGTCGACTTTTGTCCCTGCTCAACAAGTGGGTCTTGCAGTCAAGCTCCCTTCTGCCTTTGCATTAGAGGTCCAATCTTCCTCTGGCCTAAGAAACCTTTGCACGCCTCCATTACCTTTTGGGAGGCGTACGCCCCATAGAAACTGTAGTAACCCAAATATTTAACTAAGCATAAGTATCTTAGTTAAAGGGTTAATTTGGACTTTGGGTCACTAGGATCAGCCAAAAGGGCATTTTGGGAATTTGTCTTCTGGTTTGTCTTTTAGTGCGGACATACTCTGAAACACCAGATGTACATTGTTGTCCTTTGGTGCAGACGTACGATGGTCCCCCACCGGACATACGCTCTGACAGATAGTACAATTGTACTCTGTGAATAGTATAGCAAACGTACGCCACTTTAGCAAACGTACGTGGCACTATTCACATAATCCATTGGGCAATACTTAGTCATACAAAACAGCCTTTGGACCGCTATGGAAAGGTACCAAACGTACATCCTTAGGATCGGACGTCCGTTACTTTTTGGCCCTATAAATACCCCTTCACCCCCTCACCCATTTCACACATATTTCGCCCCTAAACCCCTCTCTTCGCCCCTAGGATGTTGGTAGGCCGTTTTGTGAGTGTTTATGAGGTTTTGTGAGTGTTTTGGTGTTGTCGAAGGAGGAACTCTCGAGGTTTCGCTTCAAGGAGGTAACGCTCGGTTTTCTTAGCTTTTTAATACGTCGTTATGCTACTCTATTATAATTTTACGTTGCTAGTTGTAGTTGTTAGCCTAGTTATACTTTAGATCTTGCCTAGGCTAGCGTTTTGTTAAGCTTAGTGTTGTTACTTTGCATGGAGGTTTCGATCTGTGTTAAGAGGCCTTAAGGAGCCTTTGTTGGCCTTAAGAGTCAAAGAATAGGCGGATAGTGGAGAGAAAATGAGGTTCTCCCTAAAAGATGTCGGAGCGGATGTACGGTCTCGTGATCGGATGTACGACCCTTCATGTCACAATGGACATACGGTCAGTGTGTGACAAGGAAACCATATTTTCACCAGTCGTCCCATAGCTCCTGTTTCCTTGTTCTAGAGTTGTTTTAGTAGAAATAGAATTGATGATAGGTCTTTTCTCTATTCAAAGTTGTGGAGCCTCGAGGGAATTGCATAGAGGAGCTTTACGGCCCAGGTGAGTACAAACTCACATGAATGTTTTGTTGTTACTTTTTCTGCATTGCACGTATTTTATATATATCAAACATGCATATTTTACAACTCTCATAAAATACATTTTAGAACTACGGGGAACTCTCTTTTGTGAAAACGTGTCTGTTAACAAGATAATAATGAGACTTATAAAACTGTGCATGTAAAAGATTGATAAGACTAATTGCGTCGTATGCCATGGTACACCGGTATGTGCGGTATAATGGCCATGGGCTTACTATACGGGTTAGCTTTATGGTCAATGCGTGCGTGTGTGGGGGCTTTGGATCCAATGACTCGTGACCAATGATACAGCCATTCCCAATGGATGGTCACTATAGGACGGACGTCATTAGCGGTGTGGACTACTCGAGGTTGGACTCGGTCATGTCACTAGTGTTACATACAGTATATTTCGTGCAATGGCTAGGCAACGAGCATTGTCTGTATGAGTCCATCTAAGAATGAGTAATATCTTGGGTAGACCATACTGTTGAACTATAATTGTTACTCTATATATCATATGCATATATTATCTATATATATATAGATATATCACCTGCATGATAATTGTCATCTTATAATGTTGCATGTGTTTTATAAAATAAAAGAATCCACAAATTAATGATGGGTACGTCATGTGGATTTCTACTCACTAAGTCGTTGGACTTACCCTTGTATTATTTCCCTTTTTTCTTCATATGTATGATTATGCTATTCTAGATAGTGGATACCGTGAAGCATCCGGTTCTTGTGAGGATTCGATCCAAGAAATGCTTGAGGACTTACTACAAGTTTAAGCGAGTACTCATAGTAACTAGTACTTTTGAGTTATGCTGTAGAAATCAAGGCTTGATGCATGATTGCTTACATATTAAGGTTTAGCATGGATCCCTTGTGATATATATATAGTATGATTTCCGTTGCTTTAATGATCTTTGGTTAGACGCTCTGGTTATACTGATTAATATTTATAGCACTTTATTACTTTCACTACTTAGTATCCTCTGTTTTTTAGAAGTAGAGGTCCCGAAGGTCTTGTTCGGAGTGGAACAAGGCTGGGAGACAAACCGTAGAATTAATTACCAATTAATTAATGCTCGGGGCGTTACAGAAACTGTCTACCTGAGACTATCCCTTGGCCCTAAGAGGTTTTAATTTTAGGAATTATATTAAATTGAAATATGTTATGACAAATTATATAACTTTGGAAAGTAAACAATTTTGTGAAAACTCTATGTGAGATAGATGTTTTGTAAATTTAAGATAGCCAAGTCAAATCTCGTTGGATATTCTTAATCTTTATTGTTATGTGGTGTTGCAAACGAATGTATTTTTGTTGGATGTGCCAGACAGTCAGGATTGGGAGGTATACTAGCATTTAATAAAAACTTTTACTATTTGTGAATTCTTTTAAGTTGGCTTACAACATTTGATGGCCTACTATTAAGTTTTTGGGTTACTAACCTTTTTAGTACCTAGGTTTTTATTTTTTATTTTTTTCCTACTTAAGTTTCAAATCATATAACAAATGTACCTAACTTATGGCTAAAGACCAATTTAATACATTCGTCACATTTCATCAACTGACTAATTTTGGCCACCACATTCTGACCTAAGCTACCCTCAATGGCCAAAATGTGGTGGCCTAGCCACCCCAATATTTGTCTTTTTCTTTTTTAAGTTTTGATTCTTTAAAAAAAAAAAAAAAAATTGTTAGGACACATGATAGGTTTTTGTTATAACACATGCCAGTTTATTAGTTTGATTAATAGAACTAAACCGGTATTTACTCATAAGTCACGTATCATCTATGATACGAATTAAAACCTAGGTGAAAAAAAAAATTAAATTAAAAGTGAAAACCTAAGTACTAAGAAAGTTATTAACCCTATGTTTTTTGGTTTTCCTATGTGTTTGTTGTGTATATATAAATTACTATATAATCCTTCACATTATAAGATCTTTTAGCGTATAAGATTCCTTCACATTGTAAGATCTTTAGGGTGAAACAATTTTAATTTTTTTATTTCTTTATTTCAAGTACCATTTAACTAAATGTAAATTCGAATTGTTTTTATTATTATAATAAGCTCATAACCCGCGTTATGCGTGAGATTCTTCATTATAATTTAATTTTAAAATTTAAACGCATATTCATCATACTTTTTATTGTATGTTTTAAAAGACATAAAAATATCACATTTTTAATTTTTTTTTTTTAAAAAAAACATTTAAAGTTGTACACCATTACATTACTAAACATAGTGATACAAAATTACATAAAACATTGCATGAATGTAAAAAAAATAAAAATAAATAAAATAAATCCATAAAAATTTAAACATATTAAAATATTTGTTCTCATATGTGTAATTTATAACGAAAAGAATTATATATAAAAAAAAAATTAGCAAGAAGAAAACCTGAATTCTGATTATTAAAGTAATAAAAAAATTAGAGGAAATTAATTGTGATGAAATTTGTGTAATACCTATTATATATTTATATTTCAATACAAATAAAACTCATATAATTATGGACATGTGAAAAATAATACAAAGCAAAGAAACAAATCTTCTTTTCTTTTTTTAATGGATACAAAAATAACAAAATCTTTAACATTATGTTCAATTATCTTTTTGGTGTTTTGAAAGCGTTTCTATTCATTTTCTGCACAATAGTCAAATAAATTTATCTCTTTTTTTTTTTTTTTTTTGACATGTTAGAGAAATTACTAGTGACACTTCACAAATTTGTGTCTTACTTTGCTTTCAAAATCAAAAAATTCAAAAAATTATTTGAGTAAATCATTATAATTGAATTTCAAGATTTAAACTCATTTTTCTTTCAACCATCTTAATTCCCATATATATGTAAAAGAAACTACTATTAGAGTATGAATAAAATATAATATAGGTAAATTTGAACAAAAATTTGGAATCGAAGGAGCAAAATCATAAGAAATAAAGACAAACAAGCAAAAAATGAAAAATGAAAAATACTCATATAATAAAAAATAACTATATTTTTTGTATACTTTCTTTCACTACAATGAAATTCATAAATTATTAATTCAATGAATTATATGAAAGGTTAAATACCTAAAATCTCCCTTAGGGTTTCAAAACTTTATTTATTATTTTTTTTTTTCATAGGGTTTGATTTTGATCGCAAGAGGTCCTGTGATTTTGATAAATAAACTAACCAATCCCTCCATCCGTGTGGACTAATTAAAAGTTTTTATTTGACACAAGTAGCCACATCATCAGTAATGACATGGCCACTTAATTAAATTTTTTTAACAAAACTTAAAAAATATATTTTTCCAAAAAAAGAAAAAGAAAAAATATCTTGGCCATTTGGCCACCCCCTTTGCCATATGGGAGTAGTCCACCCATTAGAGCCAAAGGTGCGGCCATCGCCAAAACCACCCCCGTCCACCCCTTGGTGCCCAGGGAGTGGCTTGGCCACCTCCAAATGGCCAAGATTTTTTTCTTTATTTAAAAAAAAAAATTATAAATATTTCTTTATTTTTTAAAATTTAAAAAAATTAATTAGGTAATGATGATGTGGCCACTTGTGCCAAATGTCAAATTTTAATTGATCCATACAAACTGAATGACAAATTTGATCATTTATCAAAACCACAAGAACTTATTGTGATCAAAATCAAACCATAGGTAGAAAATAAAATTTTGAAACCCTAAAAGGGTTTTAGATATTTAACCTTTATGTGAATTTGTAAAATACTCATAGAATCATGTTTGAAACATTTTTTAACAGACATTTGAATTTTATTATTGTGTTATTTATTAGTCCGACTGTTCCAAATGCAAAATCCTAACTTCGCCACCATTTAGAACTCGGAAAAAATTGTTCACTTCATACAAAGTAGCACCCATATACCCTGTTTGTAGGGCATTAGGTCTCACTTTACACAAATGTATTGACACTAGGATCAAATTCGAAGTATTCATTCTTCTAACCCCCCATCCTTTTTTCCCCCTTCCATCTTTTGGTTTAATATTATTATTTAGGGGAGGATTTCCATGCAATGTACTTCCTATGAAGGGGCTTCATTTGCAAACTATTTACAATGTCTGAACAAGCCTATTATACAAACCGAGGACTGATATCTCAATCATTGCCTCAATAATATTACAAACAATGAACAATGAACAATGAACAATGAACAAAGAGAAGGAAAAGAATAGAGGCCTAAGACTTTTTAAGTATATAACAAAGGATTTTTTTCTATTACATAACATAAATGATACATGGGGCTGAAAAGGCATTCTCTTCGCAGAGATTATACTGAACCACTCACCGGGCTACGAAAGATTTCATCAGCGTGAGCAGCTGGCACATAGATTGCATCCCGCAGCGTGCTGTGTGTTCGGCCATAAAACACATAAACAAGCACTCCAATTGTCAACCACACAGAAACACGGGCCCAGGTGGCAGCACTGACAAAACATAATCATAATAAACATTAGAAGGGGAAACATAGCAAGCATTAGACTATATTCTACATGTGCAAGCACAAATGAGCCTTCCATTACTTCTTGTTCTTGTTATCCTTATTGCTTTTCTTTATTTACTTATTTTGACTGGTTCAAATGCAATATTATAGCATTTGAACACTTCCTTTCCTCATAAAACTAACTTAATCTAATGTTTTATTTGTTCAATAACAAGGTAAGAATGGGATAAGAACTACAATTACATAATGGGTGGATTTTGTAATATTTCCACTCATTCTACATTAGTCTGCTATAGGTCATAACGAGAGAATTCCTGTCAACACATTGCACAAGGGTTATTTGTCAAATGGGGAATTCCTGTCAAAAAAGAGGACATCATGATGTTGTGAGATCAGTAAGACTAAGAGAGCAATTTGTCCCCGGGTTTATTTTGCTATCATGCTCTCCCTATCTGAAAAAGTGAATCCACTTTCTTCAATTTGCTTTATTTTGCTACCAATAAAATCTTTAAAATAGTTTCAGCATGAATTCACCTTATTCTCAACAGAGTCAAAATAAATCCACGATAGAGCAAACCTACTAAAAGAGAACTTGGTGTAAGTTGACCAGCTACTCACCCAAGATTAAGCAGCAAGTAAACATTGATGAGAATGCATGCAATAGGTAGCAGCGGCACAAATGGGCAAAGAAAACCTGAAAAAGAGATCATTATATCATCACCAAAGTAAAAGTGGAAAAACAATAGCCCCTAAACAACATTTTACATTTGGTGCAACTTACTGAATGATCTTAAAAAGCTTACGTTGGATTACAGTAAAAAAGAGTTGGTCATGCAGCTACCCCTACCTGTTTGGAGGGGGTGGTTGCACAGCAATCCCTCACCTATTTAGAGGGTTTGGTCACACTGCGACCCATTTGTTCATAGGGATGACCACGCAATCACCCCCTATCTGTTCAGAAGGGTGGCCACACACCACCCCAATCTAATCAGAGTGAGTACCCCGCGGCCACCTTGTGTTATCTTTGTGCCAGTTTCTTTTTTAAAGACAATTTGGTAACTCAAATGCATGAGCAAGGTACTTGCTAACTCCATCCCAAATGACAACCAATTTTTACAGATGGGCAACTTGAAAGACTTTTGTAGTTTATATGACAATCCGCTTTGTTGTGGATTATCAGTTTTTAAAAGAAAAATTTTTAGATCATGTTTTATCAAGCGGATCATCACAGTTTAAAGGTCCGCGTTGTAGTTTAGAGGTCAATTTGAGAATGGGGTGGCAGGGGGGCAAACTGTAACTTACCCAAAAGCTTAACATATCAGCCCCACATGCATGCTTGGTAAATCAAGTAAACCATGTCAAAGAAATAGATTTGAAATAAGACTCAGCATCTCAATGTAGGCCTTGCTTTAAAGCCTGAAATGTGTATTCCAATGTGTAGTAGTTTCTTTCCATGACATCCGACACAGGATCCTAGCTAAAGTTCTTCAATTTGTCCCATTTCCTACTATATTCGGGATAAATGTCTAACAAACTAAGAGAAGTCACATATTTGAGACACATATTATACCATTTTGTGCGCAACATCAATAGTTAATACATTCTGAAATGTCAAGACATTCTTTCAGATTAACTTTGTCAAGTTATCGACTGCACAAGTTGTAATGGTAAGCATACCTCCTGCATGCCCAAAGCTGTGCCTCGCATCATCCTGATCTATACAGGTCAACACAACCAGTCCGGATAGAAGAAGAGTACCACCAACTCCACATACTGTGAAGCGAAGGGATCTGCTATTCAAAAAAACAATGCTGTAAATGACTAACAAAATACAAATAAAACCCAGACCACATACAAGATGTTTATGAAGAAAAGTGGGGGTGGAAAGGGGAAGATAATTGTCATCGGCATAAATGCAAAACAATTATTTTCTTTTTTTATTTGTATGTATCAGACTTAAACTTCATTGATCTCTCTCTCTCTCTCACACACACACAATCATTGAGAAATCTTGCATTAAATTGATAAAAATTACCATTTCCTAATAGTTTTAAGTTTTTTGGACACCTGGTATCTAATCATGAAGCAGGAGAATAGGAGATCATGCATTAAAATCCTAAGACCTTCCCATGATTTAAAAACTTCATGTCTTTGACCCATATATGAAAGAAGTGATGGGGCCCAATAGCTTAAATATCTAGTAAATGGTATCATCTTGACAGAAAGTAGACCATTTTCTCTAGATTTCACATCTACAGGAAGCATCAGGGAATTCGATTCTGTACCCACAAAATTTTGTTATCATTGCAGCTTATGTACTAAGATAATCTGGAGCTAAACCCACCTGGGAAGAGCCAAATTTGAAGCTGCATATGTAAGGAGAAAAACCCCTATACATGTGAACATTATGGTCCAACCAGCAATTTTCCGCCTACTTTCCTCATTTAATGTATCTGCAACAATTGATGCATAGGAGAAAAAAAATAAGCACTAAAGCAGCTTCTAGATGACAGAAAGTAAGGCAATAACATTATGTGGGTTCTACTACAGATATGTGTCTACTAGTCAGGCTCACCCAGTAGTTTAATTAAGAAAAGTGTTATCCTATTCATTTAATATGGATTGAGTTCATGAAGCCATATAGATGACATACTCTTCAAAATGGCTTCATAATCTTTTTAATTTTCATCTCATAAAGTACTTGTGACAGAGAACAAGACACAAGAAATTTTGCTTCCAAAAGCAAGAGAAGCGCATCCAAAATGTTAATTAAACAAACCAGGTGCATAAACTCTCATTACTACAATGAAACATGGAGTACTGATCGTTTAAATAAAAACAGATGCAGGAATATTCAAACTTGAAAAGATCAAAGTGTATTTTTCGGACTGAAGGATTGCTGGCTGGCTCCAACAAATGCCAAAGATTGACAGGGACGACAGGGTGTCAACTTAAGGAAAAGATGCATTGCATATGACAAAAGAATAGTTAAGTAAGAACTGAGAGCAGGTAACATACAGTTGCCTAGAAACAGCTGTTTTGCAATAAGAGGAAATTCAGCAGACGCATCCTCCTTGCAAGTAAAGGTTTAGCACTATCCATAGAAGTGCCAACATTAACCTTAGAGTCTTCTCCATTAATATCCTGAGTACTCTTACCATATTGCAATGACAATGAATCAATTGAATCCCGAAGAGACAAAGGCAATGGCACCTCGTCTGGTGGAACATATCTGAGTATCAATACAGATATTGCTACCATGGTGAATGCAAGAAGTGTACCCACGCTGACCTGCACATCAAAGACAGGTATCAACAACTCAAACATAGAATAGAATCATCATTATCATGCTTTAGAATGGTAAGCATTTCCAGATTTTCCATTCTTCGAATAATAGCAGGAGCCCAGCAAGTCCAGTCAATGAGGGGCCAGCCTAGGAAAGGGTGCTCTAAGTTGCATTAGATTGATCTAGGCTGTATACTGTTCCCCCAGGGGCAGCCAAAAAAAAAAAAAAGGTTGTTTGAACCATTACCATCGGTTTGACCCCTCCAAGAAATGTAATATTTGATTTCAACAAGAACTTATCAAAAATATTCTAGAGATGACCAGTAATATACATAATAAACGTTAGGCAGTTACAATCAGTGAATGGTTCCTCCTGAAGCACACAGACCCGATTGAGTAAACCACAAAGACGGAGAACTTAATTAGACATTCATCACTAATTTGAAGTTCATATTAGGATAAGAGGTCATCACCCCCACCATACAACACCATTAGATCCTAGTTGCAGCAAAAGCTAACTCACCATCCCTGCCAACTCTGAAACATCCATAAAGAATGCCAAGATTGCAGAACCAATCCCAGTCACTATTGTGCTCTTCAGAGGAACTTGAGTGTGTTGGTTAACATCTGAGAAAAATTTCGGCAACAATCCATCTCTAGACATAGCCAACAGAATCCGTGGCTGCGAAACACAGAAAGATGAAAGATATATCTCAGCAGGCTGGAGGAGAAAGAAATCCTCATTTGTGAGAAGCAACAAAATGTTTGAACATAAACCAGCACAAAGGAGTACAACCCATACTAGGTGGATCTTAAGAGTAAAATACACAAGAAATACAAGAAATCAAAAGAAAGGGATGGAATAATTTCTTCATAGCATATCATTGAAATTTCTTCCAAAACAAACTCTTATTCTCTGAAACTTTTTGTTCATACTAACTGTCACATTAAATCTAACCTATTCATTCACTTTGACCCACATGAGATAACTGTATTTTGCTTAGATTCCAGATAGTAGACAACTGAATTCATATGTTTTTCAATGTGTATGCTATATAGCTTTAAACAATAAGAAAAGTGCAGAGGTCCGCACTATACATGAGTATATTCATTCACACCAAAATAAAAATTCCAAATTTTATTAATTATGAGATGATACCTTGTATTATTAGGTATATTTGATGATGGTTTTGAAAATAGATTTCTGCGTTTTTATTTGATTTTTTTTAATGTGATATAAAGTTGAGAAGTGTTTTTGGTGGGTTCCACAATTGAGAAAATGTTTTTATTTATTTATTTATTTATTTTTATAAGTAATGAAAATTCATTTAAAACGCAGAGGGCACAACCTACAATAAGTATACAATAGAATCCCTAAAATATAGAAAAAGAAGAGCAAAATTCCAAAAACTCAAAAAAATTAGACACATGCAAACTATTCCATACTACTCTCCATGTATAAAGGGATTGTAGCATCATCTTCAGCGCACTTAAGAAAATGATTTAAATCTTTCTAAGTCAAGTAAGCACCCCCCTCTTGGCAGTGAGTCAGGGAGAGCCAAGCGTGTTTCTTTCCTGAAGGGCCTTCTTTGTTTTTAGCTTCTCTAGTTTTGTTTGGTTGATTGGATGCCATGGGTTGAGGTTGTCGCTGAGGTTTGAAGCAGTGTAAATGTGGGTTCCAAATAAACGAACCCAGACATGGCTTTTATATCAAGCACACTGCACCATGACAATCCTAACTGGAAAATAAGACAACTGCCAAAGTCATAATGCTATTCTTCTAAACATCGATACCAAACTGTCAGAAACATAATACAAATTTATACTAAAAATATTTTTTTTGATTTTGTGCCAATTGTTTCTACAAAATAAGAATATAAATATGAAACAACACAATGAAAAAACAGATGCGGCTTTATCAGGCTTATGCAGCTGCAGTCATGATCACAATTAGAAATATACCATGAAGAAATTTACCAATCCTGTAATAACCAAGGATATAATTCTGGAATTAATCAGACCCTTCACAGCCACATCATCCAGAATAGGCGGAAGAAATACATCATGGCAGGTAGCTTAGCCCCTCACTTTTACACAAATTACTTATCACATGTAATACACGTGATTGTTTCAATGTCACCAAAGTTCCATACAACAATGCACATTATGCACCTATATATTGATAACAATTGGTCAGCTAGCTACCCAATGAGCTGTGACTTAAATGCACTCTTATAGGTAGAGAATGGGGTCATGCTCCAGTGAGTGGACATGCAACTTACAAGTCCAAAAAAGAAAGGAAACAAGATCTTGATTACTTGACTGGCACTATGACTGAAAGGAAACAAGATCTTGGTTACTTGACCGGCACTATGACTGACATCACACCCATAACTAACGATTCACTGGCATCAGTGCACATCATTAATATCATAAAATTTCTTCCTAAATCAGGTTTAAACTTCTTGGTGTTTTTTTCTTAACCTCAAGTTTAAGTGGAAGTGGAAACAATACAATGTATGCACATCATTTGTCAGGCGTGCAATATTGCTGATTTGACAGCAAGAATGTTTAATACATATCCATATCCATAACCATGTTGTGTTATATACTCCGATTACAAGAAATTATGGTTACAAGTTTTCAATTACTTGTACTAGGGATCTAGAATGTGAAAAATCCAGAACATGGATAAAAATTACATTAAATGCTTCATGATTCACCCAAAACAAGTTCTAGATCTTAATTCCAATTATAATGGTGGATTATTTCCAATATGTCCAAAAAAATCAGCCATGCCAATTATAAATAGTTAAATACAGTCAATTGAAAATCTCGGATACCATATAGAAGACACCAAGATGGTTTAATTTATATACCTGAGGAAGAATGGAACCCATCAATGTTGAGCAGAGAGCAGTGATAGCTCCAATAGTTATTATGTACCTGCAATCACAAGCAAAAATAATGATTTTCAAGCTGCAACATACAATTTACTAGACAAAAATTATTGTGAATTGAATGCACCAAGAAATTTAAACAAAATTATACACTTACGCTGCCCATTGCATCCCGTGACTAGCAAAGGCGGAGGAGATGGGTGTGTCAGGATCCATCGCATAATAAGGTACTAAACCAACAATTATGACAGAGACCATCATATATAACGCACAACAAAGAAACAATGCAGCACCTATCCCAATTGGCAAATCTCGTTGAGGATTCTTCACCTGTTGAGTCAATGATGAGTTGAATGTAAAGCTCAAATTTTCTATTAAGCAATTAAATCCCTATACATATGGCATTTCTATAATCACATAAACCTAAGCAAATTGACAGGGAACTTCACAGACAGCCCATGTAAAGACTTACAAGCAGCAAGGCAAAGCCGTTTCCAATGTTCAAGCCTTAATTTGCAAATTCAGTAGTCGGAGAGCTCTCTTGGACCTTGCTTAGGTAGTCCTAGTTGAATCAAGTCTTATTTTGTTGTTTGTCTAGGATATGTTGCTCCTAATTCAGTTTTATGAAAGTTTTACCTAAGTAGCAATGATCTAGTGATTCCTAGATTTCTGGAAAGGGCTGTAAAACAGGCCCATAAGTCTTATTTTATGTTTTGGAGTCATTTTCCATGTTGCTTTAATCATTGCTTACTTGGTTTAATTTATCCTTCTCTTTCATACTTAGAAATCCTAGTCATCGTTAAAAAAAGGGATTAGGAATAACCTTGGTTTTTATTTAATCTGTTAATTTTTTTTGTTTTTTATGACGAGGAACACCCCAAGGCAAAGCCACTTTGTGTACCCACCCTTGTCGGTTAAATTCAGAGATTGAATTTAATAAAATTCTCGTAGTTTTCTTAAGCTGATGATGTGATTGCCTTCTCCTTCCTAGGTGTGATTTCCCAGGTTGTTTCTTCTCTTTTTATCCTTCAATCCATTGTTTTTACGCCAAATGGCCCTTAAATTCCTTCAAAATACAATTGTTTTTGGTAATGCAACAATCCCTAAATCCTTAAACATGAAATATAGTGCTGAATCTCTAGAGATCTAGCATTAATTTGGTATCAGAGCACATTACTTCGTGTACTGCATCACAAATAACACAACAAATTACTAAAAACAGCAACCCATGTCTACCTCCTCGGCAGTGCTGGCAACTGAATCAAAACCTATGTATGCAAAGAAGACCGTCGCAGAACCAGCAAGCATCCCATCGACCCCAAAGGGAAAATACCTATCAGAGCAATCGATTGGGTGAGAAAGAGGAGGGGGGGCGAGCAAGACTCAATTTAAGAAAATAATCAAATCAGAGTGAATATACATGCAGGTAGAGGAAGTACCCAGTTGGAAGTTCATATCCAGGCCATCCAGACTTGAATCCTAAATAGGCACCAGCTATTATGACAAATGTCATGGCACATACATTTGCTGTAGTGACAATAACTTGTGCCCGTGTGCTCTGCAAAATTTAAGTGTTCAAATTAAAGATGACAAAGAAAATACTTTTCGAATGAGAGGAAATCTGTTTGGAATATTTTAATACATAGGAAAAATAGAAAAGAATCAGAACAAGATGTATATATACCTCCTTGATTCCGGCACATAATAGAGCAGTAACAATAAATACTAGAATTGCTGCACACGGGTCAACCACAATATCAAGCCCAGGAATATGTTGACGGGCTAAGAAAGCAGGCAAATTATCCCCACCTCCAAAAAACAATGCCTAGAAAAAGAACGAAACAATAAAATATTCATGGTCAACAATTAAGCAGACTAATCTTGTGTACTACGTAACTAGAATTTAAAAAAGAAACAAAGGAATATCCTCCAATTCTTGCTATAAATAATTTTCATACAAGCAAGTGATATCCTGAAATCCTGAAATTCTGAAAAAGAGAAACAAAGGGAAAACAGAAGAGACTAAAGCATCATTACATGTATGTCTTTTGATCAACCACCCAACCATAGACAAAAAGCAACTGCCAACTATCTTTCTAATGTGCATTTTTAAAATGATAAATCAAAACAACATTATATTCGGTGAATCTTGTAGGGGCTCATTCATTTTGTAAGTATTTCATGTCAAGCAATTTGCACATGCTTAAAGTTTGGATTGACCCGATTATTAAAAGGGTCAAGCGGGGTTGACCCGCTTGTGACCTAAACCCGTTTATGCTAAACCCTAACCTTCTAGTTTTATATTGGGTTCATGGGTCGTGTCAAAAATTGGCAACCCCAACAAGAATGCATGACGAATGTTTGAGTGCATTTCTAATATTATAAATCTAGTCATACGAATATATATCATAATACAAATAAACTTCACTACCTTCAAGCATAAATTTTGTATTGCTTCCCTTGATATAGAAAAGAACATCAATGGCATCATTTTCCATGTTTTATTTTGCTATGATTCAAGTGATTTTCATGTACACATTGCCCGTAACTATTGGTCCTAGCATCTCAAAAAAGTTGCCCAAATGGCTACTGGAATTGTTAACGGAGCTGGTAGTAAATAACAATTAGGCTTGTTCTTTTTGCCTAATAACAATCACGATTCTCTCATTCTTTTTGCCCATACTAGCTAGGTGGCTTCTCTTATATACTTCCTGTGTACCTAGGGGCATCTTACACTTTTATTGATATTTTGATTACTTACTAAAGAAAAGTAAATAACAAAGTCACTTACTTAGAGAACAGATAAATCTAAATCAGGAGTTACACTGAAGAATACTAGAATATACATGCAACATGAGCCAATTTCATCTAAGTAGAAACTACTAAAAACAACCACAAGTTGAGAATGAAATACATTAAAGAGAGAAATTTAATGCACCAGATTTGGGGATATGCCACGAGCAACAGCTGCGCCACCTATTGTATATTCCAGTATCAAGGCCCAACCAACCAACCAAGCAACACTGCGCACAATGACAGTACACAGTACCAAAATCACCAACTGAAGGCATGTCAAAATTCTCATGTAGAGAAAACTTATTTACACAAATCATGTAATCAAACCAGGAACCAACAACTCCAGATGTCTATTCTCAGAAACCAATTTTTAAAAATATAAAAGTTTCAAGACTGAAATTTTTACAGAGGAAACTATCTGGTAAAACTTTTATCACAGTATAAAATGGAATGAATATATATTTTTCATTAATTTGCAAGAAAAGCAAGAGAGGAACCTTCGAAATGATAACAAAACACCACTTAAATAATTAAAGCTGTAAGAAATACCCTTCTCCAACACATATGTATGAATAGTGATAAGCACTCCCAGCAGATGGACACCGACTTGCAAGCTCTGCATAGCAAAAGGCTGAAAGAGCCGCTGCTATTCCAGCTATTAGAAAGGAAATGGTAAGCGCTGGTCCAGAATGCTCTCTAGCAACAGTTCCCACAAGAATATAGACTCCAGCTCCAATTGTTGAGCCAACCCCTAATAATATTGCATAAGAATTCAATAGTAAGCTTGCCTTACCCTTTTAATAAGACTGGTTATTACTTGTCAAAAAAAAAGAATTCAATAGTAAGGTATGAACAAAACAATGAAATGTTAAAGCAGATATATTACAGTCTAAGAAGTGGATTCAGTAGTAATTAACCATCTTAAAGAGAACATAACAAGGAATTCAGTTACACAAAATATTTAGCAGCATACAACCTTATCAAAACAATAGCGAACATCAAAATTTATAGTCTTTAGCATAATAGTATCGCGAAAAATATGGTTAAAATACTGATCCACACAAGGCCATTAACATCAATTAAAGAGAATTAAGAAAAAAGTAATCAGTTAAAAATCATTAGAAAACCACATATAAAGCTGAATTTTAACTAGAAGACTGAACTAATAAAGGATGAAGATTGAGCTTGCTGAAATACATATAATTTAAAAACTATAAACACCAAGGAAACTATAAGGAAATGAAATTAAAAAAAAAAAACTAGGGCAAAACTTCAACAATAATTATATACATATAGATAGACACTAAAACCCATGACAGAATACAAGCAAAGAAATCAGAAAGATGATAAAATACGTAAGATATTCCAAACCAATGAACAGAGACGCCAAAAAAAAAAAAAAAAGTCAAAACACGAGCATCCGATCAAAAAAGGTTAAGAATATGGGGAAAAAAGAGAGCAAAAACTTTACCAATTGCAATTAGATGGAGAACAGACAATTCCTTGGCCAACTGTTGACCCCGTTTTTTGACACGAACAGAATCCACCTGCTTCCTCCTAATCAAACTCCTAACACCACCATATGAACCACCTCCCTTTCCAGACCCCTCTTGTGAATCAACCAAGAAACCCATCTCAGAAATCACAAACCTTCTCCAAGTAAAGCCAGTAACAATAACAACAAGAAGCCCACAACCAGGATTTTGTGGTCCTAAAGATCTATACACAAGCAAAGAAAATCTAAGACGGAACCTACCCGCCCCAGATTCCCAAACAACTTGGGATATCAAAGGGAAGCGGGCAGATTCTCAAAGCAAGAGAGAGAAAAGAGAACGAACAATTCTCTTCCCCTTTTCCCCTGCTGGGATTTTGCTGAGAAGATAAAGGAATCCCTTGGATCAATAATTTGGCAGAAGACTAGCTTGGATGAATGATGAAGGGTCAGGTGGTGGTGTCTTTTTACTAGGATCGTACTTTGTCTGGATGCTCATTTCATTTGCTCCGTACGCATAGAATAAGGTGCAAACGAGAGGGCGTGTGGAGGAAATGACCGGGGGACAGTGGGTGGATGGGTGGGCCCCCCAATTATTCTCTATTTTCAAAATAAAATAAAAAATTTATTAAAATCTCATCCTCATCTCAAATGTTATTAAATAAATAAATCAACACACGATAATATCATGTTTATAAACTAAGCGAAAAGAAATTCACCGGAAAACTTTGTCAGGATTCCTAAAATTGATGCAGTACAAATTTTAGTTACCGCTCAATTATTTTAAATTGACGCAGTACTAATTTTAGTTACCGTTCCAATTATTTTCTATTTTAAGACTTAGAAAATGCACCTTGCGATGAATTGGATTCAACCTTAAACCAGAATATCTACTGCAATCGTATTAACTATATTTGGCTAATTTAATTTTTTTTTTCCTTTTAAGAAATTATTCAAGTTAATATTTTTTTTTATTTCATCATATAAATTTAATAGATCAATTATTAAATTTGTGAACTCATACAAATCCCACATAAATTTAATAGTAAATTTATTTATTCATTATAGAGATGGTTAAAAATTAATAAAAATAGAATGAAATATATCGTTTCTCCTATCATATTGAGAGTAATGATTTACTTTATTGTAGTATTAAAATGAACTAAAAGTCTTTAGATATACTGTTGTCTACTGATTTAATAGATCTCGATAGCGTGTCCATCTAGAGCAAATAAAATTGTGATACTTATGCGTAAATTATTTTTTTGACATAGTTTAGGTACCTTGTAAATCAAATAGACCACAAAATTTGATTTTACTTTTTTATTTTTTAATAATAAACCCCATTAAAGATGCACTATAATGGTCCAAAATTGTCCAAATCAAAGTTGTCAGAATAAAATTCTCTCTATTTCATTTGAAATTGAGATTCTCAATTTAAAATTGTCTGATAAAAGAAAAGAAAGTTGTAGAGAGAATCTAGTGTGGGGATGGAAACAGAATAAATAAAAATAATAATTAACAAAGATGACCAATTTTTATTATTATAATTATGCTAATTTGAGGGACACCTTGTAGTGTTTTTATTAATATGAAGGGATGTTGTGGTGAAGGTTTCCAAATTGCTCATGATATCCCATTAGAATTATAAAATAAAGTAGTGGGTCATGTGGTCACGTGGTCCCAACATTTTATTTGTACGCATTGTAAGACTAATAAATTATAAAAGTCCACTACTCAAATTATTTATGTGTTAAACGACAAATTAATTATTCACATCTCGCTCATTCTCTTGTTTGTATTTGATAATTATTGTATGCCCCTAATAACAGCTTTTTTTTTTTTTTTTTGTGTGGTGATTATCTTTCAAGAGAATTTTGTATATTCTTAAATTATGAAATTTAGACTATTTTTAAGGATTATAATACTTAAAAAAATGTCACATATTATAAATGTAACGCATTAGTTTTTGGTTCAAAGCTTTTTACAACATAACTTGATGAAAATGTACATAATTCTCAACTTTTACCTGACATCTTTTAACCAATTAAACTAATTAAAATGAATTTAATTGATAACTAAATTGGACCCATATATATATATAATTAACTAATTAAAATAAATTTTATTTGTGCGTTTAATAGATAATTAAGGGCATGCGACCAATTGCTAATTTAATGGAAACAAAATATTAAAGTATGGATCCATTAAGATTAATTAGAAGATTAGAAAGGTAAGATATGACTATTATAATTGCACTTAAAAAAAATAAAAAGAAATTAGAAAGGAGAAAAAAAAAATGGTCGACTAAAGGACTTAATTCAAGTCCTAAAAAGTTGCCGAAAGAAAGTAGAAAAATCAATGATCCAATATTGCCAAAAGTCCGCGATGCCATTTTGAATGGTACTGGGACACACGCAATTGGCAATTATATTCAAATGTACAGAAGGCTGTGATAAACGTGCATCCTCTAATGGCATACACGAAATTGCATATTAAATTTTTGTGTTTTATTTGTATTATTAATTTATTATAAATTTAATGCACGAAGTCAAATAACGTTAACAATGCGTGTTTGAATAGAAATAATTATAAACGTTAATATCATGAATATGGACGGACAAAGTGTGGAAGTGAAATGGAAGGGTCCTATGTCCTAACCGCCGGCGGTCTTCAGCACCATTTCCATTTGGACCGGCCGGCGACGCAGGCACCAGGAAATATCTGAAAATCCAAAGATTATCAACACCGGCCAAGTGCATCATTTCCGTGAAAAGCAGGGAATCAAGGCTCTTGCAAGCTCAGCTAGCGGCTCCACCACTGCTAAAGACGGCTCCAAGTTGTCAAGCCAATACACACGACATGTGCACTTCCTCCTTTTAGTGCGCCACCTCCTCCTGTGGTCCCTTCCTAGGCCTTGGGACCTAGAAACCAGCCAAAAAACCCTAAAACCCTAGAAGATAAAAAGGGGAAATCATGAACCAATAAAAGAAAGACGTGGGTATCCTCTCATAGGTACCCTTTCTACTTGAATTCTCTGAAATTTCCTATTATCTTCCTCCGCCTACCCACTTGAGCCCTTTTTAAAAATGTACAAGGCTCCCTTGAGGATACAAAATATACAAAATGAATCACCTAACTAATTAAAAATAGAGAAAAATGAACAAGAAAATCATAATAATTAATCATTAGAGGAGATGCCACAGTCTAAAAATACAAAATATTGTGGAAAGAAGATAGAATATCCTCGAAGAATTCAGCTTCAACCAAAAAGTCACACTAAAAAAGAAAGTCATAATGATAGTAAAGATAGTTATATTGTGATATATGAATAGTTAAAAGAGGTTACATCAACACTTAAAGCTCTAAATAAGAGGGTCAATGTAAATCAACTTTATGGAAATGATGAAGGTAGAAGTATATGACGAGTTTATGCTTACATCTATATTTAATCATTTGTTGGGAGATGAGAAAGTTGCTAAAAGATTTCTAGCAAAGAATGCAAAGCTTATAAAGTTTTGGTTGAACAACTTTTTCAAAAGCCATGAAAGTTAGAATTTGTGTATTATTTATGTAAAAATATTAACTTCACTTTGATGATAGTACACTAGCGAAAATAATGTAATATTTTGTGGTTGGTAATATTTATGGTTGCACTATTATCGGTAGTTAAATGTACTATTGAATGTTATTAAATTGAAATTATATTATTATTATTAGTTAATTTGTATATTTTAATTAAACATAAATTTTGGTTTTATTTTTTAAATTATTGTATATTATTATTTTTATGTTGTAATTAAAAATTACATTTTATAGGTTAACATGATTAAATGAAAATATAATTTTTTTTTGTGATTTTTCATGCACGTGCGGCGCCAAACACAAAAAAATGTTTTCATTGTAAAACATTTTCCTGTAAAATAATTTCCCTAAAAATATTTTACAACAAAAAATATTTTATGCTGAAACAAATTTCATTTCCTCCTCTAAATGTAGAGAACTTTTAAAAATTTTCATGCAACAAACTCACTTCGTGTACTCTAAACCAAGAAAAAGCCAAGGGAAGCTAAAGTACTACCCAAGATCTTGAGTAGCACTTTAGTTTCTTATACTTAATTTATTTTAAAAAGGAAGCTTCCTCTTTCTTCTCTTTTCCCTACCATTGACATAAAAGAATATCTAAATGTCATATGAAAAGATTAAAGAAAGTTGCAAAGAAATAAAGAAAGTTGTTGTAGAGTTTATTTGAACAGAAAAGAAAAAAAGTAACTTAGTTTTTTAAATTCAAAATAAAAAATCTGAAAAAACACTTCCTGAACCATAGAAGATCCAAGATTTATTCAATTTTTTAAAATTATTGCATTGATTTATTGGTTTGGGCTTTTTAAATTGCGTCTATAAATTTTTATTTTTATCCTCGTGTTATGAAATAGTAAAACCCCTCAAAATTTCATCATGGTCATGGATAGACCTCCTGAGTTGAGGTCCATAAGTAGTAACAATTGTCCTAGGAAGACTCTTCCGCTACGGCTCCCTTATTATTAAAAGAGGTAGCTTCGGATATGCGAAAGTACAAATAAATCATTTACCAATAGCTCACCAAGTCAACAAAATGGTAAAAATAGGCACTTTTTTTTTATTTATATTAAATTATTATTCTAATTACATCGTTTACATAAAATAAGCATTGTACTATTGCTTAGGTATCAAGAGACCCAATTCTTGAAGCCATTTACAATTTGCTACACAAGGGCCCCCATGCCAACCCAAGAATATAACTATACAAAAGGGAGACTGAATTTTGCTTCATTCAGCCATTTTAACTAATAATACAAACCTTTTACATTCAAAGAGGGAATTCTTCTTACGAGAAAAGGGTTGGCTTAGTCCCACAGAGTAACAAAGGCTATGCCAAATTAGCCGCCGCTGAGGTTCGATAGATCTCGTAGGCATAAGCTGAGGGAACATAGATTGCCTTTAACAGAGAACTGTGGCTCCGGCCATAAAATATATATACCAGTGCCCCCATCAGCAACCATACAGAAACCCGGATCCATGTGGCAACACTAGGAATTATATTTGAAACAACAAATTATCAAATGTTAGTAATGAATTGAATATATAATTAAAATGAGTAATATTATTATTCACACCAATGTTACATTGGTTGACATTACGAGTTTTAAGTGATTTCTCATGTTACATCGGCCATAAACACGTCATGTCAGTTAGCGTGATAAAGACATGTTTTAAGTCACTTTTCATTTATCACACCTGTTTCACATAGGTTATAAACATGTTATGTCAGTCGGTACGATATATAAACATGTTATGTCAGTCGGTGCGATATACGCATAATGAATGAGCATGAAGAGTAGCATTACTCAATTAAAATTGCTTAATCAATATGTTCACCACTTCGCAGAGATTTCTATTTGAGAAATGCTACATGCATTTCCAAGGATACGCTTTTAAGTGCATACTCCTTGACATAGTGGATC
Source organism: Carpinus viminea (assembly GCA_013348765.1). NCBI lineage: Eukaryota > Viridiplantae > Streptophyta > Magnoliopsida > Fagales > Betulaceae > Carpinus > Carpinus viminea. Next base: position 19,358,966 of record CP054674.1, read on the forward strand.
TAATAGTAATTTTCACTACTATGTCAAGAAATGTACTTAAAAGTGCATGTAGCATTCCTCTTTTTATTTTTACACTCACCCGAGGTCAATTAGTAAATATGTGTTTATAAGAATGCAGGCAGCAGGTAGGAAGGGAACATATGGGCAAGCAAAACCTGGAAAAAAAATAATAATAAATAAATAAAGAGAAGGATAACATAAAAAAGTTGCCTATGGCTTATTGAATGCGTATGGGAAATTTGTTTTGATAATCCTGAAATAAGTAAAGAGTTATATAAAATATAGCTGGGTATTTTCAATGGAAATAGTAGTAGTCCTAACAACAAGAGTCAAAATGACGTACCTCCTGTATATCCAAAGCTGTGTCTAGCATCATCTTCGTCTATAAAAGCGAGCACAAGCAAACTGCACAACAGAACAACTCCACCAGCTCCACACAATGTGAAGCGAAGAATACTGGTACAATCAATAGGGGAGGGACAAAGTTATAGGAAAATTGAAGAAAATTTGGGCCAAACCCAACAGGGGGGTTTTGGGTGGTGCAAACTCAATGAACCCTTTTTTTTCTTTTTGACATACACAAAATTCTATGATAAACATAAGCATTTTAGTGAGTCTCCAGATCAACTTTACTTGACCATATTGCAAATCAAGTTTTTTTTCACCCATTAAAACAATAATAAACATGCCCAGATGAAATTTTGCATTGGAAGAATAATTCCACCATTATGGTGAGTAAGCTACAATCTATGATTTAAATCTAGTAATTTCCCATGCTCACATGGAGTTGAAGGCTTTGTTTTTCTCATTGAAGACAATTTACAAGAGTTGCCCTAATGTTGGATGGAGGTGGGTATTAGAAAGACTAAGTTTGACAAAACAGTTTCTTGCTGGATGAGACTGGTAGAAATTTCTTAAGAATGGGATATTGGGGCATTTAACAATTAAAATGACGAACAATCTGAGCAATTAGTTGAAAACAAGAGTGAAAAGGTTCTGAAAAGTAGACTAACCTGGGAAGGTATTCAGCTGAAGCTGCAGAAGAAAGGATAAGAATACCTATGCATAAAAGAGTTATCGCCCAAGCAGCAATTTTGCGCCTCTTTTGTTGCTTCTGCTCATCTGTTTAATTAATATGAACACATAAGAGGATATCAACCAGCAAATCCTAGAAAGTTGAAGGGTAGAATGTTAAATATTAAGTGGAATCTAAACTATAAGATTCATAATCAGTAAACGTCAAAGAGACATTATCGGAAATAGTAAGTACTCTCACTTACTAAAAGCAAAAAGGATCGTTCACATTCTCCACAAGATAGAAAATCCCACTGCATAAACCAGGTACCAGTGTACCACATCTATGAAAGGACATGCTAAGTGTTAACCATAAGAGAGCACTCTGGCCAAGAGTCTTTTGCTATATATATATATATATATATATCAACGCCTTAGGCAGCACTGATTGAGCTTAAATTTTCATTATCACTCTTCGTCTTATATTCATATATAAGCAAGTTTCTCTTATATTAATATATAAGCAAGTTTCTTCTCACACAGTGGAGAAGACGTATTCATAGGTAGAACAAAGGGTGATCTTTCTTTTTCCTCCTTGACTAATTCCTGACCATTTGGAGGAACTGGGATTATCTAACCAGGTGGCAGTTATCTGTGACCCAGCACATGCTTGATAACTAGTACCACCCTTCATTTCCCTGCATAATCTCCAAATGTGAAACAATTCAAGGCCAAGCAGCAATTTGGTTCAACTGATGAGAACTTAAAAGGATGTTTGGAAACACCATTATATTTCATTTGAACACATTTTGGAATAGAAGTGTTCCAAAAAATATCTGGTTATGTTGTCCGCTAGAATGTTGATGTGTCATACAAGATAATCCGGTGATACATACTTTGCAAAATTTATAATCGCCATCAGGCTCTAGGAGGTAAGCAATTCATGTTTATCCCAGCCTTTCCAACTATTAGAAAGGGTTTCCATTCATTCATTCTTTCAAGTACATTCAAACTCTTCCATTTTTCATTTTATTTGAAGAACCTCAAGCAACTTACCTGACAGCATTATTGTTCATTATTCTCATTGTGTTTTACCATAACGATGCATTGAAATAACTTTGATGATCAAAAGCACCTTAGGTATCAACACAAAGTTTGGAAACAAATTTAAATACTTAGGTTCATACCGTCAATAAGTGTACTCATGCCGTTTTTATTTTTTTATTTTTCGCAAGTAAATAACTAGTGAACTTGATGGGTGGGTAGCCTTAACAAGATGTGCAGGTAGTAGGTAAGCCTAAAGGCTGTTTCTTTCCTTCAGTGGAGATGTCAACTGTCTTTCCTTTTTAAGAGTACATGCCATTGTAGACTTATCCTCCGTGAGTGGTGTGGAGACCCCTTACTACGGGTTTAAAGCACAACAATGGAGAGCATGTAAGCCAGTATTACCTTGAGCTACTCCCTTCTCAATTAGAGGATATCCAACTAAAGCATCCCCTTTGTCATGTAAGTTATTCCTATGACAAGAGCCAGCAGGATTTTTAACATTATCACAATCGACTTCCTGAATATCACCACTGAACCGTGATGACATTGAGTCAATGGATTCATGAAGTGATGATGGAAGTGGAACCTCATCTGGTGGAACATATCTGAGTATCAAAACTGAAACTGCAACGGTGGTAAATGCAAGCAGTGTACCCACACTGACCTGTGCCCAAAAAAATAAAAGTAAAATATATAACAAGGATGTTAGATACCCTTCAGCTATCTCCAGTTCATACACATAAGTCCACTTACCATCCCCGCCAATTGTGAAACGTCCATAAAGAATGCCAGAGCCGCAGCAAAGATACCAGTTGTAAGGGTACTCTTCAATGGAATCTGGGTGCGTTCACTGATGTCTGAAAAAAATGAAGGCAACAATCCATCTCTAGCCATTGCCATCAGAATTCGTGGCTATAAAACCAAGAACAAAATTAAATTTATTATGCAGACCAGATTCCTATTTTGCTATGAAAAAAAAAGCAATTTAATCTCCATAACCAAATAACATTTTGAAGCAGATAGACTACAAGGAAGGGATAAACAAAACTAAAAGCAATATAATCTTCATAGTCAAATAACATTTGAAGCAGATAGACTTAAAGGATGGGTGGGACAAACAAAACTATCATGGGATCTCAACAAACTTAAACATAATATAACAAGAATTGAACTACAACTGTTTTAAAAACCCCATGGATAGTACGCCTTCCTCATGTTTCTGGAGCACAAATTTATCATAAGAAGTGCACTGCAAATTATTTCCTCTCAAACAGTTCCCCCAAAGATCCAAGTACATTATCATGTAACTTCTCTTTTGATACTTTACTTTATCTAGACCCATTAATATTGCATTGAATTCAGCATCATTTCATGTTGAATGCTCTATCATATAACAAAGACTCCCCGCAAACTATAGCAGAAATACACAAGTACCATTTTAAAATAACTAACTTCTTTGAAGCCTTTCTGCGGATTCTGATAACGAGCCATGATGAATCCTAGCACTATTGATTTATTACTTATTTGTAGTTCAATTACTACCTTCTGAAAATTCTTTATATTTCCTTTGAATTGATCTATTTATTATTTTATGGTAATTTCCTTTTTCCACAAAATTTAGATCTCAAGTTTTTACTAAGTTGGATTGAATAAGACCAAGAAATATTAGACAATTACTTCCTGTATGCCAGTTTCATTATGGCTGTACAAGTAAGAACTCTCATACAGCAATCTTGTAAAGCTTGCCACAACATTTGCCGCATGTTTAACTCAAGATAAAACATAACAATTGCAGAACAATCCAAAACAAACCAAAGGATAATGTAAAAAGTAATTTTAGTTAGGACTTCTGAAAGCTCGCTGATTAAATCCCACGTAGTAATTGATGAATATGCTAAAGCACAAATTGAAAATACATACTCATGTACCTGAGGAAGAATTGAACCCAGCAAACTTGCAAAGAGAGCAGTGACTGCCCCAGTTGTTATTATGTACCTGCAATAGGAATAATGGAGCTTGAAACCAAAAGTTTAAACATGTAATGCCATCAAACTTAGAGAATGTCTGTACCACAAACTAGAAAAAGCAAAGTATCATGCTTACACTGCCCATTGCACACCATAGCTAGCAAATGCTGAGGAGATAGGGGTGTCCGGATCCAAGTCATAATATGGTACTATACCAACAATAACAGCAGATACAAGCATATACAAAATACAACATAGAGACAATGCCAATGCTATCCCAAGGGGCAAATCCCGTTGAGGATTCTTTACCTGCCATGAACATTAAGAACAAAATTGAATAAGGCTCCAAATATTTGAAGGAATGAGCCAACAATGCCAGAACATTTCATGACGGTCAAATAAATGAATTCAAATTAAAGCAAATCATTAATATTTGAGGGATGAGGAGTTAGGTTAAATCACCAATTGTTTCAAACGCTTAAGTTGTTAAAAAATGTGAATTTAATTATTTAATTAATATTATAATGCTCTCCCTTATGTGTGAAACCAGACAACAAGTAGAATATTTTAACTAAAAATAGGTGGTAAACTTTGGAGATAAGGTTCAAACTCAAAACCTCTACTCTAATACCTTGTCAAATCTTTAGTTGTTCTAAAAGCTAAATTCACCTTTCATTTCAATGAAATATTTTATATGTTGGGCTTCACTTGTTGAGGGGGAGTTTGAATTCACACGTGAGGGAAGCATTAGAATATTGATTAAATGATTAAATTCACCATTTCTTATTAACTTAAGTTTTTTTAATAATTGGTAATTTAGCTTGGATCAGAGTAAAGGTCTTGAGTTTGATCTTTGACTCTACAGTTTAGTCCGCATTTCAGTTAATCATTCCACTTGTTAGGCTTCCTTTGTTGAGAGGGAATATGAGCCTGAATGTAAGAGGAAATATTATATACTAATTCAACGATTAAAATCATCATTTCCTATCAGTTTAAGCTTTTTGGACAACTAGTGATCTCCTAAAACGCTCTCTCCTAAAATGCTTCGTTCTCTCTCTTTGTTTTTCTTTTCTTCCTCAGCCCTAGCGGTGACACGTGTAGGCGTTGCACGCTAGGGTCCGGCAAGTTTGTTATGGAACGTCACTTCTCTATTGAAGCAAAAACCTTTTGCCTTTTGGCAAAGGAAGGGTGTCTTGAGTTTCGACTAGAGGAAAAAAGGAAAGGGTTCGTCAGGGTCATCATTATGAGTCGACCATGCCCCTCCTGGTTGGTGGATACGGTGGAGGCGGCAAGTCATTTACCAGTGAAGGCTAACATCACCAAGTCTTATCACAAGGGTGGTGAGAAGGCTTTGATGGTTCATGGCGGGAGAACAAGGTAGGAAGGTTCCTGGAGGGGCTGTCTTTGCTGAGGGTGGTCGTAAATGAGTCATATGGCTCCCAAAGGGCTGTGGTGGGCAGGGATGGCGTCGGTTTGCGAGTGTTTGCGGCAGATGTTGACACCTCTTGAAGGAAAGGCTGGGTCTTTGGCTTCTGAAGTGCAGGGGAAGCAAACAAAGCTCGTTTTAGGAGATGGAAGCCCTCCTAAACTCTCTTTTGTGGAGGTATTAAGATCAGCGCCTCACTCAAAGGTGCAATCAATTGGGTTGAAAGCCGGAATCTAGGGCTCATTAGATTATGCTGAAGAAGAAGAGAGCTCCAATCTCACTTTTGGCGACTTGTCCTATGCTAGTGGCAGACTCCACGAAGATGAAGAAGGGCATTTTTGTCACTAAATGGGTTAAGTAGCAGTTAGGGTTTTTCCATGTTGAGTTGAGCTGACCACTTGTTCTGTGTCTCTTGGGCAAGGTGTTGGAACCGGATTCGCGAGGTGTTGGGCATTCGTCATCGGAAGTGTCTATGGTGGTTCCAAAGACTCTTGCAATGGCGCCAGAGCCTGTTTCGCCAATTGCAGTTGCCTCCATTGGCCTCTTTGATGTACCTTGAGACAATTTTGCCCTTGCGATAGTGAGTCCGGTGAGTTGTCAGAGCTAGGTGAGTGTGGGCCCAGCGAGTCCTACGGGTTTCTGTTTCTCTGGCGGTGGAGGAAGCCCCTGTTAAGACTAGTCAAAAAAATCTTCTCCGACAAAAGGGTTGCTCCAGCAAGGGTTTCTTTGGTCGAGAAATGTTTCCCCTTCACCAACCTTGGGTGCTAAGGAGGATTCTTATACTGTTCCGAAGTTGGGTCCTCTAACTGCAAGGTCATAGGCCAGTACAGCCGCTCACCCCTCTAAGGTGGCTGAGCTGGGTAAGAGACTTCGCATCTCGCAGCCTGGAATGACGAACAGTGGTGCACCTATATATTCTTCTATCTCTAAGTCTCAACAGGGGTATTCATGGAAAGTGAAGAATAAGATAGGTAAGCAGCTGAACAAGAAGCTGTTGGCCAAGATTGTGGCTGAGACTCCGGTGGTGGGGGTGGAGGATTATTCCGAGGTGGTGCTCGACGCAATGGATCTTGCTCCCACTTTGGGATTGTCTTTTGGGGGTGATGAGAAAAGACTTTTGAATCTTTTTTCAGACATTGAAGAGAACTGGGACCGTGAAGAAGGGGTCTCGGTTTCAAATTCTAAAGGGAAGAGAGAGCACAAAAATTTGGAATGCTCCATTAATTTTATTTGATGTAGTCTAAATGCTCCATTAATTTTATTCGATGCAGTCTAAATTCAAAGAGGAAGAACAACATTCTATTCGATGATGTTTCTATAATAGAAAAGAACTATCAACTATTATGGAAATACATTAATGGAGATTACAATCCTAATAATATCAAAATAAAATCCTAGCATATCAGAAGTTTCTATCTTCAAAATCTTGCCCACTTCTAATGGGCAAGCTAGTGGGTTCCGCAGGGTGAAGTTAGGCCTAAAGGGTAATGAGCTTGGGTGGCTTATTAAACCCAAGAAGGCGGTAGTGTCTGGCCCAACCAAACTGGTGTCTGAGGTCCGTTCACCTTCATCTTTGCAGCAGCCGCATGCCGAGGAGCCCAAGCAGGCGTCTGAGGTTCAATTGGGAGCGTCGGGAGCCGAGTTTTCTAAGTCGGAGCAGGAAGTGGGCAATTCTCCTCTGAGTCATTTGGGTGAGTCTCCTCCACTGTCTACGTTGCCGGTGTGTGAGGATTGTGTGGGTGCGTCATCGTTGAAATCCGGTGGGTTTGGCGCCGGGGTGATGTCTAGTTCTTCATCGCCGGTGACGTCTAAAGTTGGTGTGGAGCCATCCTTTGATTTTGGGTTGCCGGTGGTTAATATTGCTCAGACTTCTTCGACGACGTTGTTTCCTTCTGCAACTCTGAAGATTTTTCCATTGATCCTGGAGCGGGCCGAGGCTGCTACGTTGTTTTCTAGATCGCCAGAGGTCTGTCGCTAGTCTAGAGTCACTGGGCATTGGGGATCCAGGCGAGTCGTCTATGCAGGGTAGGGATGGTGGACCGGTAGGTGCCAGCGTTGGATTTGGCTTTGTGTTGGTGGTTCGACGGCTCTCTCAGGAAAGGTATCCTGATTTCCCTCTTCCCTGGGAGGAGGATGTGTTAGTGAGCCATAGCGGCAGGGCCCGGGAAGGTTCTGCTTCAGGGGAGGTGGCTTCTCCCGAATTGCCGGGTTCGGAGGAGCCTTTGGCCAAGGATGTATGTGGTTGTTCTCAGGCTAAGTCTACTCGAAATTCTTCTCCGGCGAAGAGTTTGATCAAATGGTTTTTTGGGTCCGAGAGCTACTCCTCCTCCTGCTCCGACGAGTCCTGCCCTTCCCACTTTGCTGGGGGCGAAGGGGGCTGCTTCTATCCCTGATGGGGCGGCTGCTTTGGGCAGGAGTCTAAGCCAACCTGTTGCTTCCACTCCGGCTGTCTCCAAGTCTCAATTGGGGTATTTTCGGAGGGTGAAGGAAAAGGTTGCCAAGCGGTTGAGCAAAAACAAGGAGCTGCAGGCTGAGTCCATGGTTGTTAGCCAGAAGGGGCGGAGGGATATTCCAAAGAGGTGCACAGTGTGATGGGCGTGGCTTCGGTGGTGGGGATGACTTGGGGAGGGGATGACAATAAGTTGTTGGATTTACTCTCTGCCAGGGAGCGGAAGGCTAAGGGGATGAGAGAGCTTAAGAACTTGGATTGTCACATGTCTCCGGTGAAGTCTGACGAGCGTGGGAAGGGGTTGTTGGGGCTAAAATGATTATTCCTTTCCCCCTTAAGTTCATTTAGGGGTTGTGTTTCTGGGTGTTTGTGCCGGTTCTGTTTTGGGAGTTTTTGTACATTTTGTTGGGTGCTTTCTGTGGGTCGTTGATTGTTAAGGTTTAAGGGTTAGGGTGTTTGTCAAGGTGTTATTTTTGGGTTTGTGGGTTGGGACTCCTATGAATGCTCCGAGGCGCTCCGCGCTTTTCATGAGTACTTAGAGGCGAATTGCGCTTTTTTGATATATACAACATTACTTATAAAAAAAAAAAAAGAAGGAAGATGATGATTGCAACGAAATAATCAAACAAACTTAAATTATCACCAAAGCCAGGGGTAAGAGCGTTTACATCAATGGTAAGGCGCAAAATGTAACCAATTGAATATAAAGTCCTCTAAGACTTAACAGAACAGACAATATCAATCCACCATACAACAAGATTCATACCTCCTCCGCTGTGCTGGTCACTGAATCAAAACCTATGTATGAAAAGAAGACTATTGCAGACCCACTGAACACGCCGTTGACTCCAAATGTAAAGTACCTAAAGTGTAAGGTACAAAATGTGAGTGAACAATAATAGATATAAGAGAAAATAGTCAAAATGAAATACCTATTACCCGTTGGGAAGTTCATATCCAACCCATCCAGTTTTGAAACCTAAATATCCACCAGCTATTATGATGAAAAGCAACGCACCAACGTTTACTGTAGTAACAATGGTTTGTGCCAATGAACTCTGAAAATTTACATGATTTCCGAAAGGAGGTAAGAAAATTTTACAAAGTGGGGATAATCCAAAGACAGATTAAAAGGATTACAAAGTTTCAGATAGAAACAAAAAATGTGTACCTCCTTGATTCCAATACACAAGAGTGCAGTGACAATAAGAACTAATACTGCTGCACATGGATCAACTACAATACCAAGCCCAGGTATGGAGTGGCGGGCCAAGAAAGCAGGCAATTTGTCCTCACCTCCAAAAAACAAGGCCTAAAACAATACAAAGGATGGCATAATTGCATCTATTGGAAATGAGGACATTCCACGTTTTACAGTCCATAATAATCATACCCACAACAAATAAATGAAGCAAATCTTCAATAATAATCATAATAACTCTACAAGCTCCATTCAATTCAAAATTGAGCAAGCGATCATTCTCTTTTACTGGCTCTAGCAGAATATATGATATATCTTTGTCCTTCTCCTTTAAGTAGTTCTCTCTTTCAAGTTTGGATTATGATTCTTGTTTTCAGTAAGGGTACTCTCTCAAATTTGGACAATCTCGCCTTTCCCTATATTATTAGGATGAGTTATTTTACATAACTGAATCAGATTCATTATAATTTATTCAATTTTAAATTTCTGGCTTTGTCAGGCAACAATTTGGGTGCAATCAGTGATTTCAGAAAGCAAAAAGTAGTAGGAAGAGTCTTCTGCAGCTTCCAAACAATAAAAAATGACTGGGTGGAGCACTATTAAAATTGACTTTCAAGGACCCTGTAGACACTAGACTCCTAAAAAAAGAAAAAAGACATCTTAGATTACGAAGAATGTTCACCATTGACACTTTTCTTTTTTTTTTTTTTGTAAGAACCATTGACACATTTTACTTGTCTTCTTTTCTTTTATTTTCCCTTTTTTGACACAGTGAACTAAGCACCAGAAATGCTAACTACATGTGAGATGTTAATTACAAGGAGAAAAATATACAAACTAATTCCAGTAAAATATAATGGCACAGAATCTTCTTGTCATCAAAAAGATATATATTTGTTTATGTCTGTACATGTTGAGAACATCTAGACTATCATGAGTATTATTAGAATATATTCAAAGAATGAGTAGGCCATTGGGCAGATCAGATACCATAAAGGACTTGTTACATTCATACTTATACTTTCTATTATTTGTTCAATTTACGTCAGTTCTTTCATATACAGCTACAAATGTAAAACAAAACAAAATTGAAAATATCCACAATAGATGCATTGTTGTAGGTAAAGTTAGAGAAGATATACTGCACCAGATTTGGGGTTATGCCACGAGCAACAGCTGAACCACCAATTGTGTATTCCAGAATCAGAGCCCAACCAACCAACCAAGCAAACCTGAGAGGAACCATAGTGTTTGAGTTGCGCTGAAGGCATCACAAATTTAATAAACAAAAGATGGTCATTCACTTTATCTTTTTCTTTCTCTTCAACACAAATAAAATCATGCCCAAGCCACACACCCACCCCTCAAATTGCGTAAGGGACTGTGTTCTCAACCTTAAACGTGAAGCAAAATACTTTAAAGTCTGTTTGAAAATTTTCAAACATTATCCCAAAGGTAAAACTGAAGCACTCAAATTGGTGGCTAATTCAGGCTGAACAATTAAAAATCAGTGATTTCACATATCAAAAAATAGTTGCCCCCATAAGAATTCAAGGATTTTCTCAGAATGTGATCTGATGTGAGTCAATAATAGTTCACTAAGATAAGTATTGATGCAGTGTCATTAGGTACTCCAAGAACTTCAAAGTTACCCTTCTCCAACACATATGTATGTATAATGATAGGCACTCCCAGCAGATGGACAACGACATGCAAGCTCCGCATAACAAAATGCTGAGAGTCCAGCAGCTAGTCCAGCAATCAGAAACGAAATAGTAAGAGCAGGTCCTGAGTGCTCTCTAGCAACAGTTCCAACAAGAATATACACTCCAGCTCCTATGGTTGCACCGGCTCCTGATAAAAAAGAAAGTCCACATATTAGCATTATGCATAAAATCCTACAATCAGTAATCTGAATGAGAAAAGGTATTAAAACTCTAAGCATAAATTGGCAATATTTTGACAATAAATGCTTCCCCACAATACCAAAGAGTATTAAAAGTTCCACATACTAATACAACAATGTGATGATTCAGGTCAGATTACCCAGAACACTAATGATTCCAGGAAAAAAACAAAAAACTTAAAAAAGCTCATAAACATGACAAACAATCCAAACTCATGTGAAGGTCGGCAGAACAGAAACTTCACACGAATTGCCTCACAACACAATCTAAAAACAAAATATGACAAACTAATACACATTTCAATACAAAAATTAGAAAACTGGTAATATACTACTAAAACAAATAAACCCAGTAACAAAAAACTACACACTTAACGGAAGAAACGGCAACATAAGAACATAAATACATAAGAGAACAAACCCAGATAGCCAAACATCACAAACTTTAACTGTGCAATTTCAAAACGCAGTTCTAAATTGGGGAAGACGAAGAATTCAATAGAGTTACCAATGGCAATGAGGTCAACAGCAGACAATTTCCTGGCCAATTGAGTATGACCTTCTCTCCGCACATGGGCAGAATCAACCTGCTTCCTCCTAATCAAACATCCAAAACCCCGAGGACAATTTCCTGCACTATACCCCCCATTATTTTTCCTATCAACAACCATACTCATCGACCAAACCCTGCTTCGTTTTGTGAAAACAACAACAAAGCCACAGACCCGCTTTCTCAATCAAGGGAATTGCCCAGGAAGAGACAAGCGGAAATAATTGAAAGAACACCAGAGAAAATTCTGAGAGAGAATGGGGAAGAGGAAAAGCAGTGGGCCAAGACCTGTTAACTCTGCTAGATAATGTTGTTAAACTGTAATTTCAAAGATTCATCAATCATTCAAAGATTCTTCACTTTCCTTTTACATATTTGGGTAGGCGCAGCGCAGATTCTTCCTGTCCAAATCTTGCGGGCTTTATCCCCCACCCCCCATTTTAATTTTTCATTTCGCATTGCTTAATTAGGGAATATATATATATATATATACATATATATATATATATATATACATGTTCACACAAGAGAGAAGGGAGATTCGAACTAGTAATATCCGCTTCATTAGGTGTAGTCCCAGCCGGTTGAGTTACTTTTGGGATAAAAAATTTATATCTAAACACCTTAGGGCATTCACAATGGAAAAGCTAATTTTTTTATGTAAAATAGCTCTTCAAAACTCAATTTATCTAATTTAGCTAATAACTTTTTAAGGACCTCTTGCATCCAATTAATTATATTTTTATCTATATCATTTTATTTTTTATTTTTTATTTTTCATAATGATTGTATTTTTCTTAAATATCTTATTTTTCAACTTTTGAGAAAAAAGTGATGTGGAGAGAGAAATAATAGGAAAAAAATTTTGAAAAAAATGAGATGTGAAAGAGAAATAGTAGAATAAAATTTTGAAAAAAAAAAACGTGAGAAGAAAATTTTGAGAGAGATAGTGAGAGAAAAAAAGATGTGGGAAGAAAATTTAGGAAAATAGCTCTTTGAATAGTGCTGCTACATGTAGCTTTTTTTAAACTCGTTTAATAAAATATTTATTCTATATTTTTTTTAGCTTTTCTAATGTAGAGGGTATTTTATCAATTTAAAGAGTTATTTTAAATAAAAGTGTCATTTAACTCCTCCATTGTAAATACTCTTAGGTAAACATCCAAAAATTATAAAATTCTTACTATTAATTTTTTTTAACAATTGTTAGTCTAAATTAAAATGCACCGTTTTACCTTATTAAAATATTAATTTTTTTAATTTAATTTTAAAATTTAAATCTAAAAATAGAAAAACAAAAAAACAAGGAGTGACCAGATCACCTCATAAGGGGTGGCTGGCCACACTATTTTGCCTCGGCCACCCTCTTCGGCATATGGTGCGTTTTGACCCAGACTAACAGTAGTTAAAAAAAATTGACGACATGAATTTTATTTTAATTTTGATTGACTCCGGGAGTAAATTGTCAAAAAAATAATAATAAGAAGAATTTTAAAGGTTTGGACTGCTAGCTCAAGGTGTTTATATATAAATTTCATTTCTTTCATAATAGTAATTTAAGATGGGGTAATTTACAGGATTTCCTCCGAAAAAATGAAGAAGATTTCCTATTATTATTATTAAAGGTTAAATACATCATCAATCTTTAGGATTTCAAAACTATATTTTTTCTTTTTTACGATTTGAAAAGTGACTAAATTAGTTATTCCATCAGTTGATTTAACGGACTAACACGTAGACCAATTAGAAGTTGGCACATGGCCACCTAATTAAATTTTGTATTTTAAAAGAAAAAATCAATAAAAAATATATTTTTTCAAAAAAAAAAAAGAAAAATTTGTGGGTGGCTACGACCAGGCCAACCCCATCTAGGTCGTTTTCTTTAATCTGCTTATTTTCTGAGGAAGCAAACAGCTTTTATTGTTTTGGGGGAACTCAACAATATATAAAATAGAGTAAATTTCGCAAGCATCATTGTTGTGACAGAAAACGATTTCTAAAGCCAAAAGAAATAGGAAGAAAGAATTGAGAAAGAAAAAGGTACCAAATCATAGTGAAGAATTGGGTCGTCATTCATCAGTAGAGTTGTCGATCGAAGCTATTCATTTACAACAGCAGAAATTAATGCTTTTTCTCTTTCACATGATGGCTATCTTCACCGGATGGGGGTGGCCTGGCCTCCCCCAAGGTGCACAGGGGGTGGCTACAATTTTTTTCTTTTTGAAAAATATTTTTTTATACTTTTTTAAAAATAAAAATTCAATTAGATGGCCACATTCAACTTCTAATTGGTTCACTTGTCAATCCGTTAAATTAACTAACAATCAACTGATGAAATGACTAATTTGATCACTTTTCAAAACCATAAGGACTAATTTGGTCACTTTTCAAATTTTAGAGAAGAAAAATAAATTTTAAAACCTAAGGATTAATGGGGTATTTAACCATATTATTAATATGTTATAATGGCCCATGGGAAAAGCTTATGTACCGCTCAATGTCTCTCCAATTTTTGGATGGTGTCAATATTTCTTAAACTATTAAAAATTAGGGAAAAGTACTTTTTTTTTTCATCTCAAAATTAATATATCTCTTAAAATTATTATTAGATTTGTGATAAATTATTATTAAATTTTGATTAAATGGTAATTTTAAAATGTACATAAGTTTTAAAATAATACAAGGAGGACATAAGAGTGACATGTAGCATCAATGTCCCTCAAACTATCAATTGTTTAAATTTTCTTCTTAAATTACTAACAAAATGTCAATATCCTCTCTAAAGAAATAGGTAAGTTTCTTAATTAATTTATTTATAAAAATTTGTAGAAAAACAAAATGAAAAAAAAGGAAACTTCACTTATCCCCTTGAATTTTGGCCACTTTTGCAAATACCTTCAAATGTTCAAAACCTATCTCACTTAGGTGTATCAAAGTTTGGTTTTTTCTCACTTTACCCCTTCTATAAAAAAAAAAATCTAACGGAATGTCAATTTTACCCCTGATTCCAAAATTAAAACCACGTTGTTTTGGGAACGATGTAGTTTTAGATTCAAGAGTAAAATTGGCATTGTGAAGTATTTTCTATACGGAAGGGGCAAAGTGAGAGAAAACCAAAGTTTGATATATCTAAGTGAGATTTTTTAAACATTGGAAGGTGTCTGCAAAAACCGCAAAAGTTTAGGAGAGGTAAGTGAGGTTCCCCCCAAGAAAAAAAAAGAAGAAAAACTAAGAGGGTGGCCCTTTGGCCAAATAGAGGGGTAAACCAACCCCAAGGCCACAAGGGTGGTTCGACAATCCTTTCTTACCATATTTGGAGGTGGACAAACCACTTTATGGCCATTTGGAGGGGTATTTTAAAAAAATAAAAATAAAAATTGAGGGGTGGGTTTTAAAAACGGTTTCATTTTTTTTAATATTTATAAAGATATTTTTGTCTTATTAAAAAAAATATTGTCATTTTTGTTTTAGTTTTTTAGTTTTTTGGCTGGCTTTAAGGGACATTGACTTTTTTTAGTATTTTAATGATGACATTAATAATGAAGTGGTATTTGAATATGGTACCTATCCAATAACAAAAATTTAGTAAAAATAAAATTTCAAAAATTTATTTTTAAAAAGGCTATCAGAGCATTGTCGCAGGTCTGTGGTTGAAGGCAACAATTATGTGTTGAAGGGAAAGGAAAGAGAGAAGAGAAAGAAAGAGGAAAAAGAAGAAAGAAAGGAGAGAAAGATGAAAGAAAAATAGGGGACTTCAAGGTAATATTTTTATATCATTTATGATGTTTTTAGTGTGAAGCTAAATTTATAGAATTAAATTGAGGGTTTTAGTGTATGAATATTGAATTGCTATTTAGAGGGATTAGTTATATTTAGAGTAATTATTGTAAATATTTCTAAGCTTTTGATATTGAGAGCAAGTTGATAAAATAAATGGCTCAAGAAGAAAGCGATGTTATGGTTAGGTAGACTTTTTAATTATAGTCAGATAATTTTTGGATGCTTTATTGAAGTCTTAGATGAGTTGATTATTAGAATTTTATGAGAGGCTAAATCAAGCATAGTGAGGTTTGATGTTAAGGATAAATGAATTGGTGACTGAGGTATTTTTACCTCCAGTGTAGGAATTATGAGTTGGATGCAGAATCAAAGGGCATGCGATGCCAGGTAAGGGGACACAACATCAAAAACCCTAACAGATTTTATTATAAATCTTTGGAAAACGAAAATGTTGAGGATTTTATAAATAATCCACTTACATGATTTTCAAGTGCACTTCCTATTTTTAATGCATAGTTTTATTCAATCATATGACATGATTACAGAAATGTTACATATTACAATGAATTATGCATGAATATGATTATGAATGAAAGAGCTCATGATATGTTATACAAATATACAGTTACAGATGAGCCTACAGAAATATTATAGTGCATTCATAAATGTTTAACCCCGAGACACGATTATAGTTTCGGTACCGTATAGAATAGCAGGGCAAGCACACCAAAGGACAGTTACGAGAAGGTGTGTGCTACTGGCTGGGTGGCCTTCACCTAGGGAGAGTTTCCAACCCGATAGCTCTCCCCTATGACGACATGATGAGCATATAGGCCCCTCAGGACATTCCAATGTGCGTCACTCACGGTAAACGGCAATGTTAGGTCACAAGGGTAAAAGGGCAATATTTTGACAGAAAAGTGAAAAGGAAGTGCTGACTACTCATTTTGCAACTGTCATGCTTTATTTTATGCTGCATAAATTACTATTGTGCATTGGCAGAAATGATGGTATAAAAATCTGCATAGCATATTTTATAGCATTTGGTGTTGTGGCTTCTTACTGAGTTATCGAACTCACCCATTTTCCCTATATATCTTTTCCAGATTGCCTTATAAATTGTAATACTGAGGACAAGAGTACTAATGGGATACTTGGACTTATTGCTTTGAGGACTGGCAGAAGTAGTAGTAGTAGAGGTTTTTGAGACTCCATTTAATGGATTAGACCGCTTGGGATGAGCATAGATTGTATAACTATATTTTTAAAAGATTATTGTACACTAGCACGTTATGTATTTGGAATAATAGTATTCTAGTAATGTTATTTTTTATAAAGATCTTATGAGAATACTTTATTTTATTAAGAATATGTTACAATTGCTCCCAGTCGCTCTATCTCTAGAACTTGGGGTGTTACAATATATCCGGTACTATTTACACAGTGGTCCTAAGGCTGTAGTATACGTCCAATTATTATTCAAAGGGTATTCCAAAAATAGCGTACGTTCGTGTGGTCCTTAACGTACGTCCATGCACTATTTGCAGGCATACGTCCAATGGTCTTTTGTGTACGTCTTCTACTACAGATAGGAGCGTACGTTGGCAACCCTAGCGTACGTCCAGTCTGAAAGTCCAAATTGCTCCTCTAGTGCCCTTAGTGACCCAAAATCCAATCTAACCTTCTAACTAAGCCACCTAAGCTTAGTTAATTATTTGGGTCACTACAGCTCAAGCCTTCTTCTTATGCATAGCCATGCTCGCTCCTTGGTCTCTGGCACTCGAGCGCTACTGCGCTTGAGACTAGGCATATACTAAGCCACCCAAGCTTAGTTAATTATTTGGGTCACTACAGCTCAAGCCTTCTTTTTATGCATAGCCATGCTCGCTCCTTGGTCTCTGGCACTCGAGCCTTACTGCGCTCAAGACTAGGCATATGTGCTCGATCTCAACCTCCAGATTTTCCAAAAAATACTCTTTAGGTCCAAATTTTCCAGAAAAGCTTCATTTTCTTCAAAAACCTATAAAAAGACATAAAACACAAAAGGGAAACAAAATGTCAAATAACAACAAAACTAAGAGCCTAACATATGTAAATTAAGGGTGTTAAAATGTATATTTTAGCACTTATCACAATCTCAAACTTACATATTGCTAGTCTCTTAGCATTACAAAACTAAAAGTAAAAACAAAACATAAAACAACAAGATAAATCATTCTTTCATGGGATGTACGATTCCTTTTAAACCCTTAAGCATCCCTAGTTGGACGAGTGAAGTCTCACTAGGGTTTAACAAAAATGTTACCGACAAACATTATACAAACTTGTTATCCCCAAAAATTAATGTATCATTCAAAACACTTATTTTTATTCATTAGTAAGCTTAAAAGGATAAACTTCATCTTCACAATGAATTGGAACTCCAGAGTCTAACTACTTATGTAATGCCTCACCTTAAATGATATAATATTGTCTGCTTTGAGATAAGCTCGCACGGTTTTAGTATTGGATTTACCCCCAAAAGGCCTCATACCATTTAGAGAGAGCTTATTCTATATAAACACATCATATTATCCATACTTAAGCAATGTAGGATATCACAATCACCCCCTCTTAGGACCTAGTGTCCTCGTTGGCGACCCCTATGGGCTTGTGTACACTCCCTCATCTCAGGCTGGGCTATGGCTCAAATACCATATATAACACTCTGCCCTAAATTGTAGTGACCCAAATAATTAACTAAACTTAAGTAGCTTAGTTAGATGGTTAATTTGGATTTTGGGTCACTAGGATTTGTCAGAAAGGCATTTTGAGGAAATTAGACTTATGGACCGGATGTATGCTAGGATTGGTAGATGTACACTGCTATCTTTTGTACGGACGAACGCGGGACCATACAGATGTATGTTGTTGTTTGTAGTGCAAACATATAGTTGCTCAAAAGTGTACACTACTTTTTGGATTAACCGCTGAGTAATACTTAGATGTACTGGACAGCCTTTTGATCGTTGTGTAAAAGTACCGAACATATGCCCCTAGGACCGGACATCCGCTGCTTTCTAGCCCTATAAATGCCCCTTCCCTCTTCATTTCTCATGCTCTCTCAAGCCCCCAAGCTGTGAAAATCTTTCTTATGTGAGTGTTTGTAAGTGTTTGAGTTCGGAGCTAGTGGAGTGAAGGTTCTTGAAGTTTCACTTCAAGGAGGAAATGCTTAGTTACCTAGCTCTTTAATTACATCGTTATGCTGCTTGATTATTTTCTTGTGTTGATAGTCGTAGTTTTAGCTTTAGTTATGCTTTAGGTTTTGTTTAAGTTAGCATTATGTTAACTTAGCATGATTGTGCTACATAGATGTTCATTTCAACTTAGGGACCTTAGGAAGCCCTTTGGTAGGTTTAGGAGTTGGATTGAAGAACAAGAGGACAAGTGGAGAAAATGAGGTTCTCCTTGAAAACCTCGAAGCGAACATATGGTCTTGAGACTAGACGTATAGTTCAAAGTATCACAGCAGACAAATGGCCTCAAGCCAGGACGTACGGTCTAGAGTGTGACAGAAAACTTTATTTTCACCAATCGTCCCATGGCCCATGTTTCCTTATTCTAGAGTTGTTTTAGTAGAAATAGAACTAATGATAGGTCTTTTCTCAATATTCAAGGTTATGGAGCCTCAAGGGAATTATGGAGGAGCTTTACGATCTGGGTGAGTACAAACTCACATGGATGCTTTGTTGTTACTTTTTTTGCATTGCATATCTATTATATATATATATATATATATATATATATATATATCAAACATGTATATTTTTCAATTCTCATGAAATACATTTTGGAACTACTAGGAACTCTCTTTTGTGAAAACGTGTGTTGATTAATAAGATAATAATGAGACTTATAAAACTATGTATGTAAAAGACTAATAAGACTAATTGCATCATATGGCCATAAGCTTATTATACGGGTTAACTTTATGGTCAAATGTGTGTGTGTGGGCTTTGGATCTAATGGTTTCGTGACCAAAACGCAGCCATTCCAATGGATGGTCACTATAAGACGGATATCATTAGCAGTGTGGGCCATCCAAAGTCGAACTCGGTTGTGCCGCTAGTGTTATAGCCGTTCGTATCTATTATGTTCATAAGACTGTCTAGACTTGTAATACGAACCTTGGAACCTGGTCTTGCTATAACTAGTACCGTTGGAAAAACTGTAGTTTGTAAGCGTGTAGTTTATGGATACCCTGTTAGCATCTGTGGAAGAATACTTCCTGCAAACTTAGTTGTTCTTCCTATGATTAGTTATAACATTATTCACGAAATGGATTGGTTGGTAAAGCATTTGGTGATTATTGACTGCACACGGAAGCAAGTTACACTTAGGCCATGGGAAGAAGGAGAAGTGACGCATGGAGGATCGCGAGTGAGGTCTTTACCTCCAACTATTTCGGCCATTCAGGCCTGAAGCTCATTCTCAGAGGAGGGCAAACGTTTTTAGCATTTGTTGTTGCTCCAATAAAAGAGGAGAAGATGGACCTATAAGACATTCTTATGGTGCGAGATTATCCAGATGTCTTTTCAATAGACTACTCTAGGTTGCCACCATAGAGGGAGGTTGAGTTTGGGATTGAGTGCGCACCGAACACTAATCCTATATCAAAGGCATCGTATAGGATGGCATCGTCAGAGTTGAAGGAGTTGAAGGAATAGCTCCAAGAACTTCTGGATAAATGATTTATCCGCCCTAGTTCATCACCTTGGGGAGTTCCAGTATTGTTTGTGTAGAAGAAGGACGGGTCGATGAAGATGTGCATCGACTATCACGAACTGAACAAGGTGACAATGAAGAATAGGTATCCTTTGCCAAGGATTGATGATTTGTTGGATTAGTTGCAAGAGCGCATGTCTTCTAAGATCAATTTGCGCTCAGGCTATCACCAAGTAAGGGTGAAGGAAAAGGACATTCCTAAGATGGCCTTCAAAACTTGTTATGGACATTATGAGTTCTTAGTTATATCTTTCAAACTAATTTGAATTTCAACAAAACATAACCACTCGCCCCCAATTTTCATTCGCAAATTTTTTATTACATTAGTGTTAGGTTGCATTGAGACGCATAAAATACTTTTTGCAGATTAATTACAACAAGTGATATTTTCTCCTCATAAAATACCCTTTTTTCTACCTGATTTTACCTTTATAACTAGAAAATCCAATAAAAGAATAACTAGAAAAGAGAAGAATGAAAAAAACAAGTGATTGAAGTCAGCTGTACTTAGAGGTTTAGAGCCCTGCATTTGTAGTGTTTGAGACGTTTAATTAGAGTTTTGATGCAAATTAAATAAGGTTGGAGCACTAGCAGATGCTTCTCTTTGATTTTCCTTAAGTTTAGTGCACAAAACTAACTTTTGTTTTCCTATGAAAATATATTTTACAATATCTTCCCTTACCTTTTTTATACCATCAAAATATTATTTCTTTACAAAATACAAGTTCCCTACCTACACTCACTTTTTTTTTTTTTTCACAAAATCCCAACACAATCTCTAATTAAAGGCAAAAAGATTAAAAAGAGAGAGAGAGAGGAAAAAAGAAGGGAATGACATATAGGGCATCAACTACTAGCGCTCTTAATGAACCCTTGTGGTAAATGATGTGTTAGGGCACCTTAGAGTTAAAGAAAAAGTAATGTTTCAGAGTGGTGTCCATACATGGCATTTGT
Organism: Carpinus viminea; assembly: GCA_013348765.1. Lineage (NCBI taxonomy): Eukaryota > Viridiplantae > Streptophyta > Magnoliopsida > Fagales > Betulaceae > Carpinus > Carpinus viminea. The sequence continues at coordinate 19,380,024 of CP054674.1, forward strand.
GTGCACAGACGTGGTGCAGACGAGTTACCTATGAGTAATTCTAGAAGGCCTACTTGTATCCTACTAAAATGATGTGGCTATTAAAATCACCATTTGATCAAAATTTAATAATGATCAATCATAAGTTCAATTGTGATTTTAATAGCCACATCATTATTAGTAAGACACAAGTAGGATACAAGTAGGCTTTCTAGAATTACTTGTTACTTACATGTCTAGACATGATGCAAACACGGAAGAAAAATTGCACTAGGTGTGTCCGGACATCTTACTAACTTGTCAGAACACAGTGCAAGTATAAATAGGCTGAACGTGATTTTCAACCAATTTTTCTCCCCTTCTCTCATTCACCTGAAATTCTCCCTTCTCTCACATAATGTTTGCATCCAAACCTTAGGTATTGAATTGTAGAAGTCTCCGAAGGCAAATCCAACTCCGGGAAGGAGTTTCTTGGCGTTAGATTGTCGTTTCTGCTTGTGAACAGTATGCAAGCCATGTATAAAGTAATCCAAAAGCTAGAAATAAACCACGTCATTCACACCTAAATAATAGTTTTTGGTTGCCTCATGCCATCTTCTACTCCTTTGCTTTACTGTCACGTGGTACAGTGCTCTCTTGGTATTATTTCTAACTTGATAAATCTATAGAGGAGTATGAAAAGGTCGAGAAAAACCAAGGAAACTCGATGCATAGACTGTTTGAGATTATCTTTTTGTCCAAACGTCATTGGCCGGTTTATTAATACATGACCAAAACCATGCTTATGCTTAATATTAAGAGCAAGGTTATTTAATACTGTTATGTTACTGCCATACAATTTGATTCGTATGAATTTGTTAGAGACATTTGCCTTGATCGGTGAAATAACATCTCTCCAAAAAAGCTTTTTTTTTTTTACCTCCGAATGAACAAGATATTGAGAAACTGTCTGTACGTAAAACCATAATTATTGACACGGGCCTTTTCCACATGAAAGAGAATTTTTTGATACAATTGAAGCAAAAGTGATGTGGATGTGCATAATTATGAAGCATTTAAAGTAATGAAAAGACAAAAAGTGGATACTGGTTTATCAGCAACCGTGGTCTACTTTCTTATAGCTACAATCAGTGCTGATAAGTACAAGTTGCTTTGTGTTAATACAACCTAAACTACAATCCCTTAATCCACTGCCATTCAACAAACAACAGCGAGATACAACAACAGGAGAAGAAGAAAAAGGCACGTTACAATAAATGAAGCCTCTTGTTCTTTTTCTCTTTCTGTTTTCCACTTCATACCAGCACTGCCTTTCATCAACATGTTTTAACCATATCAGCCTTCATGCCTAGGACTCCTACCACCACCATCAGAAAGCTGCACCCACAAGCTTCGACTTCTTTCCCCTCCATTTTCCCAGGTTTGCTGCCTTACACTCCTATCGTTTGTGTCACCACCATCAGAAAACTGAGCCCACACGCTTCGACTCTTACCCCCTCCTCCACTGAATTCCTCCTCGCATCCTGCCACCGTCTTTAGGAGTTCAGATTGCAGCAGTGGGCAGTTCTCCTTGAGATACTCAAAACCGTCCGAGCGCATAACGGCTGTATTGAACAAGGGCAATCAGAGAATAAGGATATGGTAAGCAAGAGTACAGGGGGAAAAAAAAGGTTATACAAAATTAATGAAAACCTTAAGCTCCATTCTTGATTCCCATGTTTTCAATAACTTCAGGACCCCCAGAAGAGCAAAAGATTTTATAAACAGGATGTGCTGCAGTTGCTTAATCATGAATTCATGACATCATCATGTTCCAAGCTTGAGCAGTTTTCCAAATTTGAAGAACTAGATTCAATACTTATGAAACATAAAATATATCTAGTAAAGGACAAGTAATTATGAAGAGTAACCGCTGTATAAAACTCAAAAGGGAAAAGGGACAAAGTTGCTGGTAGTGGATAAGCAGTCAGAGCATTCAAAATAAATAAACTATCATTTCTTATATTATTGATAAGCAACTCTCACACACCCCCATGGGACAATTTCCCCATTAAACCAACTTCTGAACTCAGAAGACTCACAATTTAGCCAGATAACTTTGTTGAAAGTCTTCTGTCCAGGTATGGTGTGGGATAGAAACTAATAGTAATTACAATCACATCAATGTCTTTCTGACCAATTAGGGCTACATTTCATATTTCATGCAATATGCGCATCATATGGGAAAATTCATCAATCACCACAAAACAAATATGAAAATTTCATTTTACTCTAAACCATAGGATGATAGGAAGGTTTAGTGATGCTTTTCAAAAAGGACAGAAGCTAATTTGTCGTTTCTCTCGACTAGTTTGCCCAAGAAAATTTGGTAAATCATGGAGTCCAAGTATTTCGACAAAACTGGAAGAATATAGATGCCATGCCCATCCAGACGAAAAGACATGATAGAACCATGATATCATTCATTCTATGATGAATAAGTCGATTAAAAAAAAAAAAAAGGTGATAAATATAGCAAAAATAGTAATAGAGATGCATCATTTTTTAAAATTTCATAGGGAAACGGCTCAAGAGGTCTTTGACGTATTACTTCTTATCAAATTGTTCCCTAATGTTTACATTGATAAAATTTAAACTCTAAGGTTAGAACCGTTATCAAAAATTTCTAACACTTCAGCCACACCACACCCGAAAGGTTAGGGGTGGTTTTGTCACCCCCTTTGGCAAATATGGGGGTGGTTCAACCACCCCTAACTTATTTATTTATTTTTGTTTTTTAGATTTATATTTATAATTTGTAATTTTCTTTTTCTTTTTATTATTTTTTTACTAAAGGGGATACACACTGCCTTCTGATTGGGTATGGCATGGCAGCACCGTTAGAAATTTAATGAAAGGTGGATGGACATCTATTTGATAATAGTTGTAACCTTAGAGAGTAAATTAATAAAATTTAAACTTAAGGAACAATTTGATAAAAAGTGATGACATCTGAAGCATTTTTCCACATTTCAGAATTACATGGAGTAAATTTATAATCATGCAAGTAATCATAAATTTAAAAACAAGTCAATAAGTACATCACACCCCCTTCCACTGTTTTTATTTACAATCATATTATAATGATATACTAGAAAACGTCATCTTAATGCTGATGGTGAATCTGATACTTGTTCAAGGATGTTCTAGATGTTTTCTTGATAAGTAACAAATATCAATTTCAGTGCTGGCACCGGGAAGGAATTCTTATCAAAAAAACAAATATCAATAAAAGAAAAAGGATGTTTTCAAGATGTTGAAGGTGAATCTGAAACTAATTCAGGGATGTTCTAGATGTTTTCTTGCTCTTTTTCTTTTTCTAATTAGGTGATCTTTTTGTATACTCTCTGTGTATTTTGGGGCGCTTTACGCTTTTAATAAGACTAGTTATTACTTATAAAAAAATAAATAAAAAATCAATAAAAGAAAAAAGACGAATCCTAATATATGAAAGTTTTATAAAGACATGAATAAAAAAGGAATTAAGATATAAATTACAAAGGTCAAGATAATCGATAAATTAAAGGATAAGCCATTAGTAGCATAATCCAATGGAAGAGCAACCTTATAACATTTTCTTTTCCAATTAGTTGATAATATAATGCCTTCAAATGTCCAAGTTCTCTGCTCTCACCAGATGCACACAAAAGGCAAAAAAGCACTGCATTTCATAACATACCATTTACATGTCTATTAAAATCACCCTTTCAACTGGTAAACAACTCCACAATCAACTTAAGGCATCATTCGTGATAAATTGAACAAGGTAAAAGCTAGAGACCAAAGCTTTTGCGCAATTTCGCATCAAAGAAAAAGATTATCCACCAACTATCTGCTTGGCTTACACATAAAACATCAATCGACCATAATCTTGTTATGCTTTCTTCGATTATCCACCATCAAAATTTCCCCCAAGCTTTACCCACTGTTGTCGAAACAAAAAAGACCACTTCTATTCGAACTTTTGAACGTCAAATCTTTCTTCAAGAAAAAGCAGCTCCCAAACTCCTCTATTTTTTTTTATTTTTTCTTTTTTTGATAAGTAATCGAAATATCATTAAAAGTAAAAGGCGCCTCCAAGTATACAAGAAGTATACAATAGAAGCCCCCTAGCTAGTCGGGACAAAAAAAGAAAACAGAAAATCATGATAACTAATCACCAAAAACGAAACAAAAGCAGCTGTCTAAAGATACAATGTGTTAAAAAATAAAGACTTAATCTCCTCCAAAGTCCTCTCACAGATTTCAAAACTTCTATCATTCGTATCCTTCCACAGACACCACAAAAGGCACAAAGGCACCATCTTTCACACAGCAACACTCCAAATGTTGCCAGCAGTCCACCAGCAAACATACAAGTCCACTATTCATCTAGGCATGACCCAACACAACCCAAATCGATTGAAAAAACATTCGAAACATCCTTGTCATAACTTACGTTGCACTATAATGCCTCTAGGCCACATGGTGTTATTAGGCTACTTATATACCATTTACCATGCCTCAGCAATGTGCTAACCACATATGTGCAATACTCCCAAAAGAACTAGCCACAATTTTGTTAGATGTCTCCAAAGTCACAACATAAGAATGCACTAGCTACAGTTGTGTGATACTCCTAGATAATTAGTCGCTATAGGACTCTCCTATATCGCCAATGTAACCTAGTTTCATCTAGTACACATCCTAATGTAAAACTTAGCTTATACCAGGTAATCACAATTTACACAATCCAAGATATCACAAGACACGTTGCATTGCAATGCCCTTGCACCACATGGCATTGCTAGGTAAGCTTTAATACCATTTGTTATGACTACACTAGCCATATCTACACAATAACCCAAAAGACAAATCACAATTTCATTGTAATCTCTTACAAAACCTAGCACCTAGTATGCAACCTAGGTGGGATTTAGCATACATCCATATAATAACACCATAATTCAATCCAATCTAATATGGGGTATCACATTATCCCCTAATCAAATTCTTAACATTCAAATTATGAACCAAGTTGCATTGCAATGCCCCACTCCACATGCTATTACTAGGTTTGTTATGATATCATTTGTCGGAGCTCATTGTAATCTATTACAAAACCGAGTGCACCTAGTACGCAACCAAAGTGGAATTTGATGCAACAATAGGTTTTCTCATTTGTAACATATAAACCTAAGATCTATTTCCCCCATTCCCACCCCACTCATATGCTACTTGAGCCAAGGCCCATACGAATTCAAGATTAATAATGTGAATGTTGTTGATAGTGTTTTTCTTAAAAGGATTTTATTTATTTATTTAATAATCAGGAACCCCTCGGGGGGGGCTCTCCTTGTACCCGTCCTGTTAAGTAAACCTCTAACCCGTGTAAAGTGCCCCCTTCACACGGCTGGCCCCAAAGAATTGTTTCCACTCAAGGGGATTTGAACCTTAGAACCTCAGACCAATCTCAGATTGTTTGATTATGTAGGTTTTAAGTACATGTCAACCATATATCAAGTGTGGTCAAGAAGAAAATATCATATGCAAGCCTAACAAACACCAATACTAATACACAAATATGAATACTATAAGATATGGACAAGGCAATACATCGACTCTTGAAATCTAAGATACAATCAACAGTGATTTTAATTGATAAAGGACAGAGTTTTCCTCCAAATTGAGTTAGAGGAATCTCCTCCAACTTAATTTGTAAAAGTGACATGTGTCTCTTAAACATGTGAGATGCACATGTTTTTTTAATAACAGGGACAAAGTTGGAATAAATAATATTAAAAACTCATGTGCATCTCACATGTTATTAAAAAAAGGGACACATGTCACTTTTACAAATTAGGTTGGAGGAGATTCCTCCAACCCAGTTTGGAGGAAAACTCCGTCCATTAATAAATGTAGAAACAAAATTATGTTGGTTATGCACATTTTTTACTTAAAAGATGTATAACAAACATCAAATGGCCTCAAAGATGTATAAACAATAAATCTAATTTGGAAGCTATAAATAACAGAAGAAAACATCATCAATTATCCATGTTTGACATTCAAAGAAATTTCACATTTTAAAAGGTTCTAGCTTTCTAAAACATATACCTCTTAATTCTTTTGAGTACATCAACATTTTAAAATTAAATACAGGACCTATAATTTACATTTGAAACCAATTATTGTTCAAAATGTTCAATTTTTTACCCCAAACATAACCTTACGGATCCATGCCATATCTGACCTAGATCCCTACCATATCCATGATCAAAATCAATTTTCTAATCTAAAAATATGTAATCCAGTATATACTTGTTCTTTCCTGACTTTTATGTATGCAATAGTATCAGATACTGATACTATATGCAAACCATGGATGGGAAATACTAGGAAACCAATGATCAATAAAAATACTGTACTTTGTTTAGCAAATTCTAACAACGTCCACATTGTTTGACATAAAATAGAAAACTTGAGTATGAAAAATAAGGCAGGAAGAACGTACCAACAAGGTTTTCAGCAGCAAATTTTAGGCAAACTGATTTCAGATCTGAAGCATGATAACGGTCAGCCAGGGCCAAAATATTGGCAACAGAATCTACAGATATATCCCTACAGAGTACAGACTCGCACATCAGTCTAAGTCTGGGCAAACTATATTTTTCAGACGCAGCTAACAACTTTGCAGCAAATGTGTCAGATAAAGATGGCATGCAAGATGAACTTGATGCCAAGAAATCTTCATCTTCAACAAGAGTATCTGTGTAGATGTATTGAAGCAAAGCCTGTTCAACAGACATGCAAGAAATCGTTACAAACAAGGACAATACATGGTAGCCTCTACCTGCCACAAAACCCTGAATGCTTCAAAATCATGCTGCGTTAATTTAAAGCAGAAAGGGGGAACAAAAAAAAAAAAAAAGTAAAACTATTCTTTGAAAAGGCTACCTTAAAAACCTTGGGTTCCATATCTGTAATAACTATTACATGATTATCTTCATCCATTCCATTGAAAAATTCAGTTTCAAATACAGGAGAACGAGCAGCCAGTACCAGCTTGTGAGCATGAAACTTTTCCCCCGACACATTAAAAGTAACGTCCGAACATTCCTCATTCTCCAACAACATACCAAAATGTTCTCCAATATCAGATTCAGGGACATGAATGGAGTGTAATCTTGAACAATCTATTGCAGAAACCACAACACCAACAGTGCAATTTATTTTCAAGCAATCATCCTTAAGGAAAACTGATGATTCAAGCATATTCCGTCTGAAAAATCGTTTGTAGCCCCTAATAAACCAAAAAAGTAAAAGGTAGTTTAACTATAAAGCAGAAAATCTATAATAAAAGTTGAATAAGATTAAAGGATCAGAAAATAGTTACTTTAGAAGCGAAGAAAATAGTTGAATAAGACAAACAATACAAAAAAAAAGAAGAAGAAGAAGAAGATGAATACAAATCCCTTGTAGCATTCAACAAGCTGTTTATGTATGTTTACAACAAATTCGATATCCTTAATTAAAAAAACAAAAACAAAACAAAAAATATTTTCAATGGATCTATGCTGGGTTAGAAAAAGGCAAATGCAGATCAGCAGATGCTAAACATATATCCTTTATTCCATGCTGCCAATTGCATGAGGTGATGAAATGCTGAAAATAACGTCTTTCTTTTTCAGATTTAAAAAGATTAAATCCATCATAAATATTGAAGCTTGATATTCCATATGAAATGATGAGAAACTATAAGTATGTAGAACTCTGGCAAAAAGAGTTTATCACAAGAACTGGTTCGCTTCACTGCAACTAGAGTGAAATGGAGGAGAAAAGATGGATTCTTTACAACAAACATGGGATATAAGCTAAGACCAAATTTTTGAAGCTTTCTTATTAAGTGACTCTACTGATCCTAAAGCATGTCCACAGCTCCTCCAAAGAAAGTTCCGTTTGAGGAAAGAAAATTACACTTTTTTTTTTTTTTTGAGGAAAGAAAATTACACTCTATAGAAGCTAAAGAGTACTAATCATAGTTTTCTTCTTATGCAATTTAATTAATTAAGTCATTGCACCAATCCAAGTTTATTTATTTTGATGCTTTTCCAAGTCTATCTTAGCAAATTACTGGTTTGAGCTTTGCTAGTGAAAGCAGGTGGCACTCCAATATGCAGAGCTTGAAATCCATACTCCAGGATGCAGAGCTTTCCAGTCTCTTAATAAATTTATAGAAATTACAGTCTAGAATGAATTCAGAAATTTTTATATGGAGAGATGATTGCAGAAGTGTCATGAAAAACACATTTATAGCGTTGTTCCCTCGAGTGTTCAGGCATAAATTGAAGATAAAATGTCTAATTCTAGGATTTTATAGTTGGCAAACAAAATTGGAAAAAGAAATATGAAGGGAATGTTTTGGTTGTACCACCATTACTTAGGAATAATAAAATCAGGAATAGCTATTCCTTTCAAAAAGGTAGAGAATAGGTATTCCCCCAAGAATGAGATATTATTTTTATAAGTAATGGTATTTTAGGAAAATTTGTTTTAACTCTTATTCCATTCTTTCTTCTTTTTTTTTTTTTTTTTTTGTGTGTGTGTTTTTGTTGTCATTTATATGTTGTCACCAAATGAATGAATAGAAATGGCCATTCCATTCCAGCTTCTTGTATTCATGGTAATACTCATTCCTATTCCCAGGTAATCATCATTCAAGTACACCAAACGTACCCCAATAGTAGATAAGAAATGCTACGGGTACCAAAGCTTTTACCAATAGATGAGTACTAAGATGATGTGCAACTTATTCATTGAAAATGATTAAAACAATTAATAAAGAGAAATGCTATAGGTACCAATGAATAAGTTGCACATCATCTTGGAATCCATCTCTTGGTAAAAGATTTGGTATCCCTACTAAAAGATTTGGTACCTTTCTTTGGTATCTTATGCTGTGAATTATAAGGAGGATTGCTTTCCAGTAACTCCCATACTAACCTAGCCATTAGGTGGTAGTCTATAGGTTACATTATTTTTCGAAAAAATATTATTTTCTTGTCAAAAGGAACAACAAAGACAAATAATTTAAAATATACAATCTTCTCAAAATTTAAAGTTATAAAATAAGTTTGACAGATTTGCCAAAGTGTGTCAATAAACACATTCCTAGTGTCAATAGATGCTCATGCATAAAGTGAATATGAAGTGTTTAACTCCAGTAGCTTATGTCAGTGAGGAAGCTTGTAAAAATAAAAATAAAAAAGTTAATAGTAAACAGCAGAAACTTTTTCATGTGTCCTATGTCCCTCTCCCTCTTGATTCATATAGGCAGCCAGGCCAAACAATCTTCAGACCTTTAACACAGTACTTTATCTTTTTATTTATTTTTATTTTTATAAGTAACTGAATTTTATTAAAAAGCGAAAGGGTGTAACCCAAGTATACAGACAGTATATAAGAGAGATACCTAATTAGAAAAAGAAAAAAAGATCAAGAAATTTATTAAAGCTAGTAACATGATGACACTCCAAGGCGGTTGTCCAATGGTATAGGGTTTTGAAATAAAGGCTTTTAGTTCCACCATCGTTTTCTTGCAATCCTCAAATAGATGATTCGATTTACACATTTATTGATTTATATGACAACTGTTCTTGAAATTCCTTCTTTAATAGACCACAAATAGTTAGCATGTCACTTTCTTTAGTGGATTCAAGTTGTTATTAGTTTCTTTAGGTGTGTTATGCTGTGAGTTATAATAGGAACTCTTTCTCAATGAACACAATAGCTCTTAGAATGTCTATAAATCACATAGTTTTTTCATAAATGTTTCTCTGCTTGTCAAAGGAATACTTTTTCAGCATATTGGAATACTCACAAATTCCAAAGTAAAAAAAAAAAAAAAAAAAAGGATTAAACTGGAATTCATTACTGATAGTGGACCCCATGTTAATTAATAATCACTAAAAAATGGCATCAAGATATTGGTACAATTAACGTTCATTAGATATAGAGTTTACAATAATCCTGGTGACTTCCATGTGTCAAAGGTACACATATACACATATTATGATAAAACAAAACAATCAACTCCAAAAATCAACCAAAGCCAGAATTTCAAGCAATCCAAGGCATCCACACCCAGAAGATATAGATTCATACTATTACTTCTATAATTCAACTTACTCAGACCAACCAAAATGTCTACAAGCCAAAGGCTCTCGCACATTTCAAAAGCATCAACCACCGAAAAAATTTAAAATTCATTACAAAATTAACCACATATCATGTTATCCTTTGATACATATTTCACACATGAGAAAGAAAGCAAACAATCAATCAGTCCCTCAAATGCTCATCATTTACAATGAACCCCTATCAGAATATCAAATAATTGACCACAACTGTACACACTAACAATTGCAAAAAAAGGAGGGGGAAGAGGGGGGTTTGAAAATATTATTTATTTTCAATTAAAATCACCATACAGAAAAATCCACATACCAAAAAAGAAAAAAAGACTACCCTATAAACTTCCTTAGCATATTCTACCTGAATACTCTAAAATTGAACACAATCCAACAAAAACCCGAAACTTTTATATCATTCGAAACTCCGTTACCATACTCTGCCTCAACACTAATAATCATACCCACAAAATCTCAATCCTTCATAAGCACCAATACCACAAAGTGTGAAATATCCACTGAATATCCGAAATTTTTCAATCGAAAGAAGAAGAAATGAAAACGTTACCACATGCTGCCTCTATACTTGAGGGTGTAGGGGCCGCTCTCGAGGGAGCGATCGAAATGGCTATGGACCTTGTGCTTGCCGGCACCACTCTGGTCAAGCAGAGTGAGCTCGAAGAGGGCGCGCACGTCGTTTCCCTCGCTGGCCAACGCGATGAAGACGGAGACGTAGGTGGAGTTGTCCTCGGGGTTCTTGCCATCCGGGTAGAAGTAGATAGCCCACTGGAACCCTCCGACCGTGAAGTTGTCGCTCGCGATGTGCTTCCCCACCCCGATCCCCTTTGCCAACGAGTACCCTCTTATCGTGAAATTGTGCGAGCCGTTCACCGTCTCCGTCACGGACCGCGAGCTGCTCGGCGAGCCAGCCTGGGGCTCGAGGGCGAGGACGACAACATGCTTCTCTTTTCGTCTTTTGATCTTGTTTGGAGTGGCGGTCTTGGGAGATTTTTCCAGGGGGGTTTTCCGGGAAAGTTTTGTTAAGATGCGATTGTGAAGAAAAAGGTCTCTAGTGCAAGGAAGGGAAAGTACAAAATACTCTTCTCCCCGTCGATTTACTCTTATATCCGTTATGTGGTATGTCTGAAGTTTGGTTACTGCAACTCCACACGGATGTTGACCGAGTCATTGCCATCTTCTGACAACACGTTATCAAACTCCTCTCCCACACGAAGCTTAGAGCAATAACGGCAGCTACCCAAACATTTGTTCCAAATTTAATAAATAAAAGGAAAAGTTAACAAACTTTCCTCCAATTATCACTAAATTGACAATATCTTCCACTCAAATTTTCAATTATGATAATATTCTCTTTAAATTATTAAAATATTATCAATATTTCCAATAACGAAATTACTCTCAATAAAAAAATACTAAAACTTCTAAAAAACCATATTACTAAAACAAAATTAAAATTTTAAAAAACAAATCCTTTGTATAAGAAAAAAATTAAAAATTAAAAAAAAAAATTTTTTAAAATTGATTTATTTTATAAATTTTTTAAATAACAATTTCTACTTTTAAAAAAATAACAATTTCCGTGTAAGAAAAAAATTGTCTTCTAAAAAGAAATGAAAAAAATTCTGTTAAATAAAAATTTCCATTAAAAAAAATTTGTTTAAAAAAAATTCTTTTAAAAAATAATTTTCTATTTTAAAAATAATTTTTTTTTTTAAAAAAAAATTGTTCTTTTTAAATTAAAATTTTAATTTTTAATTTTTTTTTTGAGTTTATAGGGTATTTTTGTCTTATTGAGAAATATATAGGGCATTTTAATCTTTTTGCTAACCTTAGGGGGACATTGACAATATTTTGGTAGTTTGGAGGGGACATTGTCATAATTGAAAGTTTGGGGAATATTGTCAATTAAGTGGTAGTTTGAAGGGGGAATATGGACTTTAGCCTAAATAAAATTATTTTTAATTTTTTATTTAATATACTCCATAATAGATTTTTTTAATATCTTTTATATCATATATATAAAAGCTAAATCACTCTCAAAAGTACTTTAATATTATGACATATGGCATGACCATTTATATTTTAATCATAAATTGATTTTTAAGGCATAATTTGTAAACTAATTTTTTAATAGTAAACCGATTTTTACTTAAAAAATCAGTTATTAAATTAGCATAATTAATGGCATTTAATTATATTTTAAGAGATTTTTTTTTTAAAAAAAAAATTCATCTTAGTCTCATTCATGAATCAAGAGCAAAGTTCTTATAATACAGGACATGCCTTGAAGTATCCGTAATTAAACTACAAAGATACTAACGTTAAACAAGACGTATTATAATTCAAACTCTTAAAATAGATCCACTAACCTATGACTAATCAACCAATGAAATACAGATCTGTACCAAACAGAACCAACTAATGAATAGGTAGCAATTATTCCTTGACACTGGGGTTGAGAACCTCAGGCCAACACTTATTCCTTGACACTGAGGGCTGAGAACCCCAGGCCAACACTTGTCCTCCTCAACCCAAAAGTTAGGATAATGCTCACATCCATAATCCAAAGATCTTGACCAAACATCACACCCAAAAGTAGGCCGATTAAGATATGACTTATTACAAGCAAAGAAACAATAAAAATATAGGGAAATAAAATCAATGCCACTAAAGGACGTTGGAAGCTCGTGGGGGGTGCGAAAATGCCGGCGATGGGACGGAGAGTGGCGAAATAAGCACGGAGAAGATCGGCAGAACTGTAAAAACTAAAAACACACGAAACAAATAAAGAGAAGCAATATAGGAAAATATTAAAACAAATACAAAGAAACCCAACAAAAACAAAATACAAATGAAAATCAAAACAAAATAAAATAAAGAAAACAAAATATAGGAAACCAAAGAAAACATAAAACAAAAAGTAGAACGATCAACTGAAGAAGGCTCAGGCACGATTTGGCTAGAACATCGCTGAGGAAGGTGGCGATGGGAGAATGACGTGGTGGGGGCATGTAGAGGATCAACCTCAGGCGGAGGGCTGCGAAACGCCAAAGCCGAAAGACTCAAACAGGGCACAAAGACCCCCCCAAAAACAACCGGAAAAAAGAAAGAAAAGTCAGAGAAAACGAGAAAACCAAAGAAAGTGGCGAAGGGGAACCAGTCGAGGCTAGATCATGAGGTAAACCACTAGACCCTAGGGGTGGAGAGACCGCCATGCAAGGAGGAGGCTGGGGAAAAGGAAAAAGAAAGGGAGGGGCACCGGGACTAGGGCATCAAGTAAATAACTAGAGCCCGGTATGAAAAGGACATAGTGAGGAGGGATGGCGAGTCCCTCCGCCCCAGGAGTGATGGCAATCTGGAATGGGCTGCTAAAGCAAATCAAACCTAGAGAGAAAACCTAACTAGTTTTTCAAATATAAATTATTCAATAAATTAATTATTATTAATGCCAAAATCAAATAAGCAAACAAATAATACAAATCAAATTATTATGTATTATTATGTTTAATCACTTTAATATGCATATAACATAATATTATATGTTATAGTTGAATTAAATAAACTAAATGGTAGGATGTAGAAACAAAATAGAAAAAAATTTCATTGCATTATTAATAAAAAAATCTGTTTTTTAAGAGGCATAAGATTATTAATAAAAAATGTCATTGCATTATTTTTTGTTTTCTTAAATATATAAGTGTATATTAATTAGTAATTGTATAAATTGTCGAATTTTTACTTAACATAATGATTAGGTATTTATTTTGATCTCATTAGCATATATATATATATATATATATATATATATATGATTAGCATCTTATGAACAATTATATATTTGATGTCCAAATCAAAGTATAAAATCACAACGGTCATCTTTAGACTTATTTTTGCTTACTTTCCATTAATTTATAAAAACATTAATTGTTTGATATAGTATGCTTCTTATTTGATATTTGACTGAAGCCTATTTGCCAATGAGATTTTTTTATTTAGGAAACTTCACTAACTTCCCCTGAACTTTCGTAATTTTTGCAGACACCTCCCTCAACGTTCAAAAATATCACTTTGGTGTATCAAAGTTTATTTTTCTCTCACTTTGCAATTTCTGTTAAGATTTTCCGTGGGATTTTCCATCTTTCATAGGATGTACAATTGCATTTAATGTATGTAACAAGTCTTTTAAACCCCTAGGCATTCCCTAAAGGACGAGTGAACTCTCATGAGAGTTTTCCAAGAATGTTAACTACAAATATTATGCACAGTTCATGTTATCCAAAAATTGAAGTATCACTCAAAACTATGATTTTCATTTATTAAAAAATTTAAAAAGATAAACTCCATCTTCACAATGAATTAGAATTTTAAAATCTAATCACTTACAAAAGGCAAGTTAAAGCATCACAAGTTTAAAACAGTGTAAAGTGAACTAGTACAAAAATATGAAGCTTCCAAATAATTCCAATGTGTAATGTCTCAATATTTCAAGGTTAACATTGAAATTCTCATCATAATGAATAACAACGGCATAATTTTCTTTTCTTCTTTATTTTATTATTAGGCTCTGCAATGTTAGCTTCCTTAAGCTTTCTAATCGAGCCATGTAGTGAGTGTTGAGCCAATGACTCCAAAGTAGATAGTTTTAGGGCATTAGGTGTAAAACACCCTAAAGACTTACTAACTTGAGTAAAAAAGGTTATGAAACTTAACATAATATCTTCAATACTTGTAATATAGCGAAACAACTTAAAAACATGGAAATGGGCAAGGATTACCTTGGTTAGTGGCAAAACATGGGCTCCTCTTCAAAAACTCTCCTTCAAACTCACAACTCACAATCTTTCAAGGTTCTAATAGCCTAGGGGCATGCCAACAGTATATAATGGGGTGGGAGAGTAGAGCGAATAAGAATGAAGGGTATATATAGGGGATGATGAGTGTCAGATATTATATATTTGGATCCTTTAACTTATATTTGTTAAGCTCTTAACTTTGTTATTTTATAATTTTTATTTTATTTTATTTTATTTTTAAATTTTGGTTTTTAGTGTGTTGCAGGTCATTGAGAAAAATTGCGGTTTGAGGTAGAAATTTGAAAAGAAGTTGAAGTTCCCTAGAAGTGCGATCAAGCGCACAGAGCCATGACCGAGTGCATTTGTGCTCATGCCCATGCAAGGAACGCTCAAGTGCACATCCACATCAGCTTTAGCATGCGGCGCCTAAGTGTTGCACCACAAAAGCCGTGAAGACTCGAGTGCCCTTGAGTACACCGTGATTGCGATTGAGTGCACTCACGTTGACCTGGCAACGAAGCCCATGTTTTTTTATTATTATATATAGAACATTTTTCTTTTGTAATCCTACATTTTCTATTGTCATTCTTACGCTTGTTCTATGTTTCCCTTTGTAAGTTTTAGGATTTTTATGCTTTCAGTTGATTTTATTATGTCTTTTGTGATTATGAGGTACTAAAATCTTCAACTAAGGTTGAAGATAAAGCCTCGTCATTGATAAACAATTACATTCTAGTCATTTTATTTATACAATTATGATGTTTAATCACATTGTTGATCAAATTCAATTCAATTGCTAAATTAATTTCATTTGATTGAATGTCATGTCTCATATTCATAAAAAGTTTTATATTTGTTGTGTTTCATCCATAGATACATCGAATTATTTGATTGAAACTTATATCCATTGTGATTTACATATCAAATGGATACAATGGATGATTTGATCACAATTGGATATTCGTTGTAATTTGTTTAACAGTTGGATTTATCAAATGATTTAATATACGTGTTTACGAAACTTTAAACAATTTATAAAATTCAATTGTTTGTTGGTTGTGTGTATAAAATGCAAAAATGTGTTTTTTATTTGGCGAGATGGATTCGGAAAACCTTAGTGTTTGAATTCATTTGATTTTATTATTTCATTTAGTTTATGATTATTTTGCACAACCAAATCACGAACTTTGGAACTATGTTAAAATATGGTTAATTTAAATAAAAATTGGTTTGTGCAATGCAATTCCTTGTGGATCAACCTTGTACTTGCACATATTGTATTGCAAATGACTCGTGTACTTGCGAGTACAATTAAAACACATAAGTTTTTGGCACCGTTGTCGGGGAATTTGTTAATTTGTGAAAATCAATTTTTGTTTGAATTAATTTTATTTTTCTACTAGTTTAGGTAGATTTTTGTTTCATTTTTCTTTTTACAATTGTTTTTTTTAGTTTTATTTCTTTCTTTGTTCATCTAACAAAAGAAAAAGAAAAAAAAGAAAATGAGAAGTTTGTTTTTTGTGTTTTTGTTGCAGTTTTGGCAAAGCCCAATCCCTGCTAGTGCGACTAAGCACGCCTCATCTGCCCTCGAGCGCACTTGAGCCTATTGCAGCACATTTTGCACACTTGAGCTCGACGTTTCCACAGTTGCGCGTGAGTGCACAGCAAACCGATGCTAAAGCGCACACCATTGCCATTCAAGCGCACCAACGCATCTACGATCGATCACACCTTACCTGCGCTTGAGCGCATTAGTAGCAAACAGCAACAACATACTAGAAGCAGCTAAGTACAATTTTAGCATTTTCTTTTTGGTTTATTTTTGCCAATATTTTTGTTACATTATCTTTTGTTTTTTATTCTTTGTTTTTGTGAATATTTTATTTTGTTTAAGCATTTGTTATTTGGTGTATGCTTGGTCGGAGATCATTGAACTTAGATTTGTTACCTTAGATCCCGATACTGATAGAACTCTTAGGAGAGAAATCAAAGAGCACCTACTAAGTTAGAGACTAGTGTTGAGATGGGAGATCAACTTGTACCAAGAAATTTGGAGCTCACTCGATCTCTAAGAGATTTGTTTGCACCCATTGCGACAAACTCGCCCTCGTGTATGCCATCCAACCAATGCTACCCATTTTGACCTCAAATCTCACATCATCCAACTCTTACCTTCATCCTATAGGTTAAAGAAGGAAAACCCATACTATCATGTGAAGAAGTTTAAGGACATATGTGCCACATTCAAGTTTCAAAACTTTTCTCTAAGGAGTCTGTACATCTTAGACTATTCCCTTTCTCTCTACTTGATAGAGCCAAGGCATGGTTGGATTCCAACACGCTCGGTTCTATTACATCGTGGGAAATTTTGTTGAACAAGTTTTACAACAATTTTTTCCCGATGTCCAAAGTGAATGAGTGTCAAAAGGAAATTAGTTCCTTCACTCATGAGGAGGATGAGAAATTTTCTAATAGTTGGGAGAGATTCAAGGAGCTATTGATAAGATGCCCACCACATGGAAATGAGAAATGGAGGCTCGTTCAGTTCTTCTACCAAGGATTGAATCGATCCAACCATAACATGATCGAGTCTATGAATGGGGGAGCATTCCTAAGTTTGACAGGGGAGAAGGCATACAAAACATTGGACAAGCTATCCAACAGCTTGCAACAGTGGGATTTTTGAGTTATCGGGACAAATCTACCCGTGCTCCCAAGAAAGGAGGTATCTATGAAGTGAAGGAGGACATTGAGCTGAGAATGAAGATAGATGCTCTCACCAAGAAGGTCGAAGCTCTTGCAGTAGGTCAGTCCATCAATGCTACCAGCATTTTTCAATGTTGATAGTTGTTCCATCTATGCTAATCCTTTGCACTTAGCACATAATTGTCCATCTGTACCGACTTTTGTTGAGTATCCTATGGAACAAGTAAACTTTTTCAATGATTATCAGAAGCAATGAAGTGGACCATACAGTGAGACCTACAATCTAGGATGGAGGAACCACCTTAATTTCTCATAGAAGCAGAATCAACTAGTAAATTAAGAGGGGGCTCTCATCATGCCCAAAATCAATACCCTCCCAGATTTCTTCAACTGGTTCAAAATCATGGTTGGAGAGCTTAAGTGCCAACTTCCTTTGCAAAATCATCTTTAGAGGACACACTGAAGGCACTCATACAATCGAATAATTAGACCATACAAGAACTCAAGAATTCCACTATGGTCAACAAACAAACCATAAATGAAGTAAAGAATGCCACTATGGTGAACACCCAAGCAATTGCTAACATGGAGGTTCAAATTGGTCAGATAGCCAATCACCAAGGTGAGAGAGATAATGGAAAGCTCCCAAGTTAGTTTGTGTCCAATCACAAGGTGTTTACGATTGAAAATTCTTCAAATTTTGCACACGGGTAGAAGTATGTACAAGCAATTGTCACATTAAAGTTAGGAAAACAAATGGACAATCAGGTGGTTGAGCTAGAAGAAGACCCTATTGTGCTAAAAGGGGAAGAGTGGCAACAAGGAGAAGAGGATGCTAACCATCTACAGTCACACCCATTGTTGAGGATCCTCCTAGGTTGTTTGTACCTAAAGCGCCTTACCCTGAGAGATTACAAGTGCCCAAGAAAGGAGGGAAGTCTAAAGATATTCTGGAGGTGCTCAAGCAGGTCCAAATCAATATCCCATTTTTGGACACCATCCAACAAGTACCTACATATGCCAAGTTCTTAAAGGACTTGATTACAGTGGAGAGGAAAACGAATGTCCCGAAGAAGGCATTCTTGACTGAGTAGGTTTGCTCAATCCTGCAATGCAAGTTGCCCCTCAAGTACAAGGACCCTGGGTATCCTATAATATCTTGCATAATAGGAGTCAGTCATAGTGGGATGGCTCTTTTGGACCTAGGAGCGAGTGTAAATCTATTGCCCTACTCAGTCTATTTACAGTTGGGGTTGGGGGAATTGAAGCCCACATTGATGACACTTCAATTGGCTGACAAGTTAATGAAGATTTCATAGGGAATAATTGAGGATGTCTTGATTAAGGTGGATAAGTTTTATTTCCTAGTGGATTTTATTGTGCTTGATATAGAGTCCATTCAGAATGGGTGAATTCAAATACCGATGATCTTAGGGTGACCATTCCTAGCTACGGCTAACGCCCTAGTCAATTGTAGGGCGAGGGTGATGAAGATTTCCTTTGAAAATATGATACTGGAGCTAAATATCTTTCATGTCAGCAAGCAACCACTAAAATATGATGAAGTGAGACATTTATGCTTGATAGAAGAGATTATTGAGGAGGGTGTTGATGAATCAAGCATGGAGAACCCCCTTAAGGCATGCTTTGCTCAATTTGGATATGATTTGAACTTGGATAAGTTGCTTGAGCAAGAAGATGCTATTTTAGAGACTATGCCTCTAGTGAGTAGTGAGAATGAGGAGATAGCAGTACTTGATCCTCCCAAGAAGGAACTTAAGCTTCTATCGGACAATCTCAAGTATAAGTTCCTAGGTCCAGCTGATTCTTTGCCTGTGATTATAGCTTCGAACTTAGTTGATACTCAAGAAGAAAGATGTTGGAGGTTTTAAGAGAGCACAAGAAAGCTATCTGCTAAACTATTAAGGATATCAAGGTGATCAGCCCCTCAGTGGTGATGCACAAGATACATTTGGAGGAGAATGCAAAGCCATCAAGGGAGCCACAAAGAAGGCTAAACCCAGCTATGCAAGAGGTTGTGAGGGCTGAAGTGATAAAGTTGTTAGATGCATAAATCATTTATCTAATCTTTGATAGCAAGTGGGTGAGCCCGATTCATGCCATGCCAAAGTGGGCTGGATTGATGATAGTGAATAACAAGGATGACAAGTTGGTCCTAACTCGTATTTAGTCACGATGGAGAGTATGCATAAATTGCCACAAGTTGAATGTTGCCACCAAGAAGGATTGTTTTCCACTTCCATTTATTGATCAGATGGTGGAGCTCTTGGTTGGGCATGAGTACTATTGCTTTTAGGATGATTATTTTGGATATAATCGGTCCGAGTCACCCAAGGGTGACTCTGTTAGATCCGTTTAACCTTTTTTTTATTTATTTTTTAATGTGGATCATTGGATTATTTTTAAACTTCCAGACACAATTATCTTTTTTATTAATATATTTTTTTTTTTAAAAAAAAAAAAAAACTAAAAACTAAGGGAAAGGACAAATTTTGTCTTGATTCATGTGTGGTCTCCCACCATCAAGAGTGGACAATATGGGGCAAAAATAGAAACCCAATTTGTATTTGTACATTTGTAATGATAATGTAGTTTTTTTTTTTTTTGCTATTTGATTAGACAATTAAGCATATTAAGTGATTTGGTGCTAGCCTACTAGGAGTTTAATTTCTAAAGATGAATTGCTAAAACTATTATTATTCCATTTAAATATATAAAAAAAAGCTAAATAGGTCAAACGGGTCGTGTTGACCCGATATGACTCATCATGTTAAACAGGTTTCACGGGTCATGTCATGTGACTCGTGAAAATTACCATGTTGTGTCGTGTCTGGGACTCCGACCCGTTAACCAAACAGGCCTTGTTTGGGTCTACCTTAAACGAGTTGTGGGTCGCTACAGGTTATAAACGGGTCAACCTACAGACCCATTTTGCCAACCATACCCGAAGATCAAGAGAAGACGACGTTTAACTATCATTTTGGGACATTCACCTACCATTGCATGCCCTTTGGATTATGCAATACACGCTACTTTCAGTAGTGCAAGATCATAATTTTTTTTGATATGGTAGAATGTGTAATGTCTCGATAATTAATTAACTGGTAATTAATTCCACTGTTCGTCTCCCAGTCTTGTTCCACTCCGAACAAGACCTCCGAGACCTCTACTCCTCAAAAACAGAGGTTACTAAGCAGAAGTAATAAAGTTCTATAAACATTGAATCATACAACCAAGCGTCTAACTAAATATCATCAAAACAGCAAAAATCATATTATAACATCAGTACAAGGGATAAATTCTAAACCTTAACATGCAAGCATGCAACAAACCCTAAGTCTACAGTATAACTCAAAAGTAATAATTACCATGAATACTAGCTTAACCTTGCAATAAGTCCTTAAGTATCTCTTGGATCGAATCATCCACAAGAACTGGATGCTTCATGGTATACACTATCTATAACAACAAAATTGTACATATAGAGAAAAAAAAATAATACAAGGATAAGACCGACGACTTAGTGAGTAAAATCCACATGACGTACTTGTCATTAATTTGTGAATTCTTTTATTTATAAAACACAAGCAACATTATGAGATGGCAGTTATCATGCGGGTGATATATATATAAAATATAATATATGCTTATAATCATGAGTAACAATAATAGTTCAACAATATGGTCTACCCGAGATATTACCCATTCTTAGTAGGATTGACGCAATCCCAAGGGACCTATAGTACAATGTCGATGCCCTAATTATTGCACATCATACCATACGTAACACTAGCTGTACAACCGAGTTCGACTTTGGGTAGCCCACACTATTAATGATGTCCTATAGTGACCATCCATTCGGAATAGCTACATCATTGGTCACAAAACCATTGGATCCAAAGTCCCCACACACGCATGCATTGACCATAAAGTTAACTTGTATAGTAAGCTCATGGCCATTATAGCGCACATACCGGTGTACCATGTCATATGATGCAATTAGTTTTATCAGTCTTTTACATGCACAGTTTTACAAGTCTCATTATTATCTTATTAACCAATACACGTTTTTATAAAAGAGAGTTCCCAGTAGTTTCAAAATATATTTCATGAGAGTTGCAAAATATGCAAGTTTGATATATATACAAAATAGACGTGCAATGTAGGAAAAGTAACAACAAAGCATCCATATGAGTTTGTACTCACCCGGACCGTAAATGTCCTCCATGTAATTCCCTTGAAGACTCCATAACCTCGAATATTGAGAAAAGACATATCATCAGTTCTATTTCTACTAAAGCACAACTCTATAATAAGTAAATAGGAGCTATAGGATAGTTGGTGAAAATAGGGTTTTCTGTAACACTCTGGTAGTATGTCCAGGCTCGAGGCCGTACGTCTACTATTTCACGATGGGCCGTACGTCCGATCACGAGATCGTAAGTCCACTCCGATGTTTTTTTAGGGAGAACCTCATTTTCTCTCCACTGTCCACCTATTTTCCGATTCCTAAGGCCAACAAAGGCTACCTAAGGCCTCCTAACTCAGATCGAAACCTCCATGCAAAGACAACAACGCTAAGCTTAACAAAATGCTAGCCTAAGCAAGATCTAAAGCATAACTAAGATAACAACTACAACTAGCTCTACGAAACAATAATTGAGCAACATAACGACATATTTAAAGAGATAGGCAACCAAGCATTACCCTTTTGAAGCGAAATCTCGAGTGTTCCTCCTCCAGCAACATCGAAACACTCACAAAACGGTCTACCAGTTGCTTGGGGGCAATGAAAAGGGTTAATGGGTGAATTTGTTGTGAAATGGGCGAAGGGGTGATGGGGTATTTATAGGGCAAAAAAGTAGCGGACGTCCGGTCCTAAAGGTGTACATTCGATACTATTCTAGCGATCCAAAGGCTGTTTCGTATGACCAGGTATTACTCGGTGGATTCTGTGAATAGTGTTGTGTACGTCCGCCACTTTGGAGTATGGTTGTACTATTCACAAAGTATGGTGCTAAAAGACAACAACGTACGTCTGGCGTTTCAATGTACGTCTGTACTAAAAGACAATAGCATACGTCCGCCAACCCTAACATACGTTTGCACTAAAAGACAAACCGGAAGACAAATTCTCAAAATGCCCTTCTAGTTGATCCTAGTGACCCAATCCAAATTAATACTTTAACTAAGCCACTTATGCCTAGTTAATTCTTTGAGTCATTACATTCTCCCCTCCTTATAAAAATTTCATCCTTGAAATTTTGTAGCCCTAAAATACAAGAAGAAACATCTCTTTAACGTCCGTAGTTCAACAAGGTTCGTGCTCAGCCCCATCCTTGGAAAAAGCTTGTCTCGTTCATCCTCATAGCACTAACCTTCTTCATCCAATACAAAGCGATCTACGCCGGCATCCTCACAAGTCGTAGCAAATCTATTTGCAAGTCACCAAAGGCCAAACCAATGACTCTTACATATACCAAAACAAGCCAACCTCGTGGGTATCTTTGACATGATTCCATACTTCCTAAAGCAACTTTACCTTAATCGACTACTCTTAGAGAATCCAAATGTAACGGTTACCTAAAACCGTAACAGATAGGCACACAACCCAAAAAATTAACTATACGTATAAAATCCTTGAACCTCAATGTACCAACATCATACTTACCCTACATTGTACCAGCCCTCAACAATCTCGATACCAAGTTAAGTAATTCCACATATAGTCCCGGTTGATGGGTATTCAACCATAACCCTATAGAGGAAAATAAACTATTTTATACACGACTATCCCTTCAACCAAAACAGGAATAGGTATATTGTCCAAGTATAATCTAGAGAAAAGAGTTATCAAGTCTGAAGGTAGGACAACCTTATATGCCAACCTCCCCTTCCTCTTCAAATCGCATCACTCATCGATGATATCTTAAGGAACACACAATCTTCTACTCCTTGTTCGAAGGTCATCCCTAGTTATCGGCATAATTCTCCTGCCGACCCTAGGATGCACTCATCCTTCGTTCAACATAAACACTTCAATAATTTTAGGCCCCAACATTGTTTCCTTCCAACGCTGTCCCAATACCAGGGTGATTGACACTTACGTCTATAAAGTGCTTCGTAAGATGGCATTTCCAAAAGTCCCATGTAATGAACTTGATGAAAGGTAAGTACTAGATACTTTATTCTAATTCTGACCTCTGCTCGGCCTTGTACATCTTGATACTTCCAGGATGTATAGTATATGGAGAATGATGAGTCTTGCTTAAGATCTTCTTTCTTAGTCCTTCATCCTCGACACACACTCATGGACAAGCAAACCATTAGCCTTAAGGCAAAACCCTTATGCCTTAACAACTGCCTGATCTTGGTGCACTCAGGGTCCTCCAACCAAGTAGTAAACAATCTTAACCCAACCACCAAGTTAGACAAGCGTGCAAACACACCCTCATCTACTACTTCTACTCATCTAGCGAATTCCATAACCAACTAGGGTTGAGAAATTCCAAGAGCAACAAGCTCCACCATCGCCTTTCTACTCAAGGCATCCGCTACTATGCCAGCCTAATCATAACCCTTAAATTAGCTCTAGCCACTTTCTTGTCTCTACAAACAACTGTACCTGAGAACTCCTTAGTCCATTCAGGTATAGAAAGATTCTAGAATCTCTTAGCTCTTAAGTAACCTAAAATCATGTAATCCAATACAAGATCAATGGGTATAAGATTCACTAATTGCCCTTATCCAAAATCCAAGTCCAAGAACATCATGCATTATCATACTTCTAATGGACAATGAACAAAATTAGGAATCTTATCAACACATCAACAAAGTATAACAAACATCATGCATTAACAAAACTCTTAGTTAATGTTACACTTTAGGCCCAAAACCTCAAATCAAGTGTAAGTACAAAACAAAAGACAATTGGTTGATGTCTGAGCAAACATCTAATAACCCAACCCTTGACTACAAAATAAGGCAAACCCACATGTCTTAAGAAACTTTGGTGGTTACACTTAACCCTTGTCCTATCATCATTTCCTTCTAGGTGGACCAGTACCATTCCTTTTAGCCTGGTTGCAGTTCCAAATGAAGAGTCCACCTTGCCACATTCGTAGCACAAATTCTTTCTTGATCTGCATTTCCCAAAATGCAATCTACCACACCTGTGGCATGAATGACTTTGTTTCTTGCTGGAATGCAACTCTTGGGGTGTACTCCTCCTTAAGTTTCACGTGTATTCTCAATAAAACTCTTACTTGAATCGGGTCCATATAATGGCCTCCTCGCTTCCTAATTCCATCACCATCAAGTTCCTCTTAGCGTACCACCATCACCTTGCTTCTCCAGAGAACTTGTAGATGCGTACTTGACTCTTTGCTCTTAGTGCAATCCATAACTCGTAGCAGTCCTCCAAGCTCATAAGCCACTCTCTTGCTTCTAGAGTTCAAGTTCCCCTTAAACATAGGGAAATGATGCTTATAGAACTCCTAGAAAGAGCAACCTTTACTTCCACTTGGAGTCCCTTCTCCTTGTACATTGATCAAAGCTTCCACAAGATGACTTGTCATAGCTTCCAATGCTTAGGTAGCATCCAAAACGGTCCTCATCTTTCATCGGGTTAGGATGATCCCTTACCATCGTTGCTCCCAATGACGTCATGTCGTGGTGACATCTCTGCAGTTACAACGATCATTAGCCCTTACTTCGAAGCGCTACGCTGAGTCTCACTCAAAACGTTAAACCTAATCGTAAAGTTATACGTACTAAGCGCCTATATTGCTACTACCTTAGCCAAAGACCTATTGTAGATCTAAGATTAAGACCTTATCTAGCTATCTTAGTGTAGGTCAATCCTAATCTCCAAGGTTGCATCATCAAAGCGGTCCTAGTCCTGATTGCAACACCATAACAAATCCCTAAAATCCTCAAGTCCAACATCCTCAAGATCATACATATTGAAATTCTATATCCCTTGTATACATATAATCTATCTTATGCTATGGTAGATCATCTCCTAGAACCTAATAAATCATATCCTATATTCTGCTAAGCAAAAAGCTCTAATGAATCAAGATTTAACTAAATAGATCCATTCCTATGGTCGAAAAGCAATAGCTCGATACCATATAGCATACGAGAATTAATTATCGGTAATTAATTTCACGATTCGTCTCCTAGTCTTGTTCCACTCTGAACAAGACATTCAGGACCTCTACTCCTAAAAAACAAAGGATAAAAGTTCTATAAACATTTAATTATACAACTAGAGTATCTAACCAAAGATCATCAAAACAACAAAAGTCATACTATAACATTAGTACAAGGGATTCATGCTAAACCTTAACATGCAAGCATGCAACAAACCCTAAGTCTACAACATAACTCAAAAGTATTAATTACCATGATTACCCATTTAAGGTTATAATAAGTTCTCAAGCATCTTCTGGATTGAATCCTCCACAAGAACCGGATGCTTCATGGTATCCACTATCAGTAAAATTGTACATATGAAGAAAAAAGAAAAATAATACAAGAGTAAGCCCGACGACTTAGTGAGTAGAAATCCACAAGACGTACTCGTCATTAATTTGTGAATTCTTTTATTTATAAAATACAGATAACATTATAAGATGATAGTTATCATGGAAGTGATATATATATATAATATGCTTATAATCATAAGTAATAATAATAGTTTAACAATATGGTCTACTTGAGATATTACCCATTCTCGGTAGGGTAACGTTGTCCCAAAGGACCTGTAGTATAATGCCAGTGCCCATCCATTGCACCTTGTACCGTACTTAACACTAGCTGCACGACCGAGTTAGACCTCGGGTAGCCCACACCGCTAATGACGTTCGTCCTATAATGACCATCCATTGGGAATGGCTGCATCATTGATCACAAAACCATTAGATCCAAAGCCTCCACACACGCACACATTAACCATAAAACTAACCCGTATAGTCAACCCATGGCCATTATACCGCACATATCGGTGTACCATGACATATGATGCAATTAGTCTTATCAGTCTTTTACATGCACAGTTTTACAAGTTTCATTATTATCTTATTAATCGTCACACGTTTTCACAAGAGAATTCCCAGTAGTTCCAAAATGTATTTCATGAGAGTTGCAAAATATGCATGTTTGATATATATACAAAATAGACATGCAATGCAGGAACAGTAACAACAAAGCATCCATGTGAGTTTGTACTCACCCGGGCCATAAAGCTCCTCCATGTAATTCTCTTGAGGTTCCATAACCTCAAATACTAAGAAAAGACCTATCGTTAGTTCTATTTCTACTAAAGCATAACTCTATAATAAGGAAATAGGAGCTATAGGATGGCTAGTAAAAATAGGGTTTCCCTGTAACACTCTGGCCGTATGTTTGGGCTCAAGGTCGTACGTCCACTATGTCACGATGGGCCATACGTCCAGTCATAATTCCGTACGTCTGCTCCGATGTTTTTTTTAGGGATAACCTCATTTTCTCTCCACTGTCTACCTATTCTTCGACTCCTAAGGCCAACAAAGGTTACCTAAGCAAGATCTAAACATAACTAGAGGTAACAACTACAATTAGCTTTACGAAACAACAATCGAGCAGCATAACGACATATCTAAAGAGATAGGCAACCAAGCATTATTTCCTTGAAGCAAAATCTGGATAATTTCTCCTCCAGCAGCACTGAAACACTTACAAAACCTCACAAACACTCACAAAATGGTCTACTAGCAGTCGGGGGTGAATTGATGGGTTAAAGGGCGGATTTGATGTGAAATGGGTGAAGGGGTATTTATAGGGCCAAAAAGTAGCGATGATCGATCCTAAGGGCATACGTCCGGTACTATTTCATAGCTATCCAAAGGTTGTTTTGTATGACTAGGTATTACGATGGATTCTGTGAATAGTGCCACATACGTCCGCCACTTTGGCGTATGTCCGATGTATTGTTCGTAGAGCACGATTGTATTATCTATCAAAGCATACATCCGATGGGGGACCACCGTACGTGCGCTAAAGACAATAGCATACATTTGGCATTTCAGCATACGTCCGCACTAAAAGACAAGAGCATACGTTTGCCAACCCTAGCGTACATCCGCACTAAAAGACAAACCAAAAGAAAAATTCTCTAAATGCCCTTCTAGCTGATCCTAGTGACCCAAAGTCCAAATTAACCCTTAACTAAGCCACTTATGCCTAGTTAATTATTTGGGTCACCACATAGAATGTTTTAGTTTTTGAGCAGCTGATGAAAAAGTATTTCATCACGTATAAGATTGCCACCCCTTATCACCCACAAACGAGTGGACAAGTGGAGATTTGAATTGCAAGATTAAGAGAATTTTGGAGAAGATTGTCGATCCTACAAGAAAAGATTGGTCTCTGTGATTGAACGATGCACTGTGGGCATATCGGACGGCATTCAAGATGCCAATTGGGATGTCACCCTATTGGCTTGTGTACGAGAAGACATGTCATCTTTTGGTGGAGTTGGTGCATCAAGCGACTGGGCCATCAAGTACTTGAACTTCAATCTTTTGAAGGCTGGCTCATAAAGGAAGCTCCAACTCAATGAATTAGAGGAGATGAGGAATGATGTATATGATTGTGTGCAGTTGTACAAGGCACATATGAAGAAGGCTCATGACCAGAGCATTTTGAGACGATCTTTTATGCATGATCAAAAAGTCATTCTTTACAATTCACGATTGCATTTCTTCCTAGGTAAGTTGAAATCTCGATGGACAAGCCCATTTATTATTTGGTCAATTTTTTCTCATGAGGCCATTAAGATTAAGAATCCAAATAATGGTAACACCTTCAAGGTGAATGGGCAAAGATTAAAACCATTATTGGAGTTGAGGAGTATGGAGATTGAACGACATTGTTGGAGGATCCAAGTTATCTGGAGTGATTGTCATCTATTGTGGAGAGTCTGATTGAAGACTTAAAACTTAGCGCTTATGGGATGCAACCCTCATTCTTTTCCTTATCATTTGATCTTGTTTGTTTGTTTTGCTTTTGTTTTTGTTAAGTTTTTCAAGACAAGTTTCTGATGTTCAAGTTTGGGGGAGCGTTCTTCTATGTTACACTTGACTTACGCCGTCCATATCGTATTGTATTTCTGGACACATTGGGGACAATGTGTCACTTTAGTTTGAGTGAGGTAGACATTTCTGTCTTTTTACTTGATTACTGATGTTTGTTTTTGAAAATAAAAATAAAAATTTGTTATGTTGTTAATTGGGCCGAATTACATCATAACTGTGGATTGCATTAATGTATTTAACTTATTTGAACACTGCATGTCATTAGGATTAGAGAGACTTCACCTGTTTGAGTGGTTTTTCACATGCACAACATAGAA
Organism: Carpinus viminea; assembly: GCA_013348765.1. Taxonomy (NCBI): domain Eukaryota; kingdom Viridiplantae; phylum Streptophyta; class Magnoliopsida; order Fagales; family Betulaceae; genus Carpinus; species Carpinus viminea. Next base: position 19,409,150 of record CP054674.1, read on the forward strand.
TTTGTGAGGTATGAGATTGGACTTGAGAAGTGTATGTCTTGAGATTTGTACGTTGATTTGGCGATGAAAACCTTGGCTAAAAAAGAAAATACATTATCATTAGTTTGAGTTTCTCATTGAGTAACTTAACCTCTTACCTCACTAAACATTGAGTGTTTGCGTAAAAAGATGAAAAATTCGAGTTGATTAATTATATGGCTAGTTAAACTTCATAACTCTTTTTGACTTAAGTCTAATACTCATGCATTTTGCCATTCTCTTTGCAAGAAATCTCAGAGATAGAGAAAATCAGCATTGGAGGTATACCCCCATTAGCAAATTTCAGCAAGCCCCAATCTTACTTTCAGTCTCTTTTGCAAACATTCATAATGTGTGGCAAACAATTTTAGGGAAACTACCTTTAGCCCCATGACCTACAAGGCATTGGCCATTTGCCTCTATGAACTGCTAAGTGTGATACCCGACCCCATCAAACTACATAACCTTAGCCAATAGCCCCATTTTTCATTTTTGCCCTCCATTCTACAAAACAATATTTCTATACCCAAAATACCCTCAAAGGTAAAATGGAGGACAAAAATGGAAGAAACAGGGCTATTGGCTAAGGTTAATAGTTTGATGATTGGGTATCACATTTGGTGGTTCATAGGGGCAAATGGTCAATGCCTTGTAGTTTATGGGGGCTAAAGTCGTTTCCCCAACTATTTTTTCTATTGTCACTAGCATCCCCTCCATTACCTCCATCTTCTCCACTCCTCCCATTACGACCATCACAATTATTGTTGTCTATTGTAGAAGGGGCCACTGCATATATATATATATATATATATATATGTGTGTGTGTGTGTGCGTGTAAAAAAAGAAAAGAATAATTACAAAGTTGCATGACTCACCAGGCTATATAGCAATTGATAATGAATTAGATTTGAAGTCAAAAATTAGGTTTGCTCTACACGTACTACATCAAAACGTAGTCACAAGACCTATACCTATCTCCTCTGCAAGCTCATCCCATACAGGAAGAAGCGTCAACACAACCAGGAAAATAGCCGCTACAACAAGTGCTTTTCTCCATGTTCCAACGTCTGTCACGTCATTTAAGCAAGGCTTTTCTGGATTTCTCTGAAAATATATAATCAACAACAATGGATTACTTGAAAACCCATGAAAAATTCACATTTCCAATTTTCTATTATTTCCTTATTATTTATATACCTGACATATTAGCACATATAGTCCCCAAGGAAGTGACAAAGGTCCACCAAGCTGAAATATGAAGAAACATAAGAGATGTCAATCTGAACATAATACATACTTCAAAGAATCAACCATGAAATTGCTGAGAATCCGGGCACTGAAGCATTAACTATAATATGGTATAACTAGTAGAACTAAAGCACAATTGAAGAACGGAGCTATGGATGATGGCATGGATATGTTGAATACTTTTTCTTTAAGTTTTGATCTCAAAGGAAGGGAATGAAGATTCGAATTAATGACTTTCACTTCATAAGGTGTGATTTTCAATCGGTTGAACTACCCACTAGGATTGACCCATGATATTTAATAACCGACCAATTTGTCTTCTTCATGATATATTATATATAATCAAGTGGATCAAAAAATAAATTGGGTATAGCCTTGCCATTGGTTATCATAATACAATGATTGAGCAAAGATGAGCTTTTCCTACCACACCCAATCCAAGCAATGTGTAAGTTGTCAGACCATATCCAATTAGCGCACTTTTTCCAAAGGCACCCTGTAAGAAATATAATCAAAATTATCATTGTGTGATACATAATTCAGGATGATAATAATGATTTAAATTAAATCACTTAAGCTAGGGAAGCTGATTTATTCAACATGAAAAAGGAAGCGTAACAAAATCCATGCCCCCCCCCCACAAAGGCATTTTATAGTCCGTAGAAGCAATTACAGGAGCCAGGAGTAAAGTTGCTTTTCACCATTTCAGATAAGTTGAAAAGGATCAGTTCAAAGACTCAAGAAACAGCACAGACAAGCAACATTTATGAATAAATTTAGGCAGCATTTGGTCAGAGGTCAAAATTGGCGGGAAATTAAGAATGAAGTTTGATAAAAACTAGCAATACAGCCTATTCACAGCATCGTAAAAAAAAAAAAATCCAGTGCTCCTGAAGCAACAGATACCACACACACACCTCTCAGAGGAGGGGGGAAGAGAGAAAGAACCATAAAGTAAAGAATAATAATAATAATTCCTGAGGAGATAGGACAAGCTTTTATCTTTGACTGAGCCCAAGATAGCCCTTCTTTCATCCACAAACTTAAGATAAATTTCACAGAAATAATGGACCAATAGAATAAAATAAGCCCAAGTCAAACAACTTGAACACTAATGTTCTTACCCTTCTCCATTTTCATTGTAAACAAAATAAATTTATAGGGGAAGATGAAATATAAACAAACTCCAGAAGTTACATTGCATGTGGAAAGACAAAAAGAATCACCAGAATATTAAAGGGAAAATGTATAATAACTCCCTGAATCAACACTCCAAAATTAGTTTTAATTTTAGAGTGTTGACTCAGTGAGTTATTATACATTTTCCCAATATTAAATCATTACATCTGTGAGAAATTTTTGTAAGAACATAAAATAAATGAATACTGAAGAAATGTCCTTGGATCAGCACTATAAGATACAAGGAGCACTTCATTAACATAGAAAAACATCTTTCCAATGAAACCTGTAACACATGGATCTCACCTATCTAAATGATGCAGGATCATCCAAGTCCATAGCAAAACATCCTCATGGACCAACTAACTAGTGAGCCTAATCATTTTATGCAGGGGGGCATGTAGGAAAATTAAATTTTATGGAAAAGAAAGATAAACGATCTTGAATCCGTTGATTTGCACACAAGTGCTAGAAGAAAAATATTTATTTAAACCTGTTAATTCACTTACAATGGTGGGAATAAAGGCATCAGCGCTTGATTGATTCAAGAGAACACAATGTTGGAGTATGAAGAAAAGCTCTCTAGGAATTCTTATTCAATTTTGAAACCAAATAACAAAACCACGGCTTTTTCAACAAAAACCACAAATTGCCTTTAAATAGGCTACAACACGGTACCCTATACTAGAAACATTTAAAATATATATATATATATCCCTAGAAACAAGCAAATTCATATGAAAAATAAACCTAACTGCCATACTACCAAACTACCATACAAACAGGATTCTGACCTTGGATCAACTGAACATCAATCGCAGCTTTGAACAATCCACATTGTCACTTCCCCAATCGACCAATATTCAACTAACCCATTTTGTCACTCCCTTGGTCAATCAATCTTTGACTAAAATGGACTGAAGCATCCAGCCCATTCGAATGAACCGCACCTATTTAATTTTGAATTCCTCATATCCCAAGAAGACAAATACCTTTCATGATGTGTTCTACATCATTCTCCTCTTCCTCAAGAAAACTCACTGAGGAAGCCATGCCATCAAAGGAATGATATGTTGAACACTTTTGTCTTGTGGTGATTACTTTATCCTTAAATACAAACCAGATTTAAACATTTTTCAACAAATCTTGATGCATCATACTTGAATCTCCAAAAAATGCTTTCCACCATCTTCTTCGTCATCGTCTTCTTGCAAAATTCAAGCTATGAGTCTTACAAACCTTGTGCTATACCAACTTAAAGTTGAGAACTCTTCTTCAATTTGCAACATAAACAATATATAATAGGCAACAGACTACGATCATCATGTAGCATATATAGGATAAATCCAACCTTTGTATTTCTAGAAACCACTGCTCAATGAATTCTTCCCAATTAGGATAAAAAGGAAATCTTTTTATGGATTTTTTCAATCACCATAAAGGAGGTGGACTCCAACCAAGTCAGCCTTTCTTATGAAGTGGCTATGGAGATTTCCAAAGGAAAAGAAAAGGCCATGGTGCTCATATTTGGCTGCTAAGTACCTCTCCAATAGCAAAAATAGATTGACCAGGCCATGTCCCTTCACTACCACGTGAAAGATGCCTCCTTTTTGCGTTTATTGCGGTTCCTTCTTCATGAGTATTCTAATTGTAATATTCTTATTATTCCTAATAAATCATTTTCTATTGTTTTCAAAAAGTAATCCAAGATTAATATCTTCTTTTATCACAGTAAGAAATATTAAAATACTCATTTTAAAAGAAAACAAATGAATGAGCCTTCATCAAAATTGAGTCAGGGACTTTCATTGAGCACTTGATACGTATTTGCAATGTTCAACAATATCGTCACCATGGGCTAAAGCTTACCTCCACGAAATCTTCATCATTGAAGTAGTCATTATATATTGGTGGAGAATTCTAATTCACTAAACATTGTCTTTCAACTTGTTTGTCGTTTTTTACTTCATCATCCTCCACAAAGCCTGGATTTGGTGGTGGTTGTTGCAAAGCAGCGTTTTAAGACAATAACTTGTTTTTGATAAGTTGTTGAGGCATGGTCTCTTCATAATTTTTTCCACAGTGGAACCCCGAGCACCAACACATCCTCTTGATAGCATGATGCAAGAATGTGACTAGTTATGATACAAAATGATGCAAGGAGATAATTGGCTCTGATACCAACTAATAATAAATGGAGAGAGATGACTCTAATACCAACTGATACAAGGAGGATGTAGCAAAATTACATCTTGTGTTAAAGAAAAACGAGCTTGAATCCATTCATTTCCACACAAGTACCAGAAGCAAAATCCTTCTTTAAACCAGATAATTTACTTAGAATGCCAAGAATAAAGGCATCAACACTTGATTGATTCAAGAGAACACTCAAGGCTGTAGTATGAAGAATATAACTCTAGGAATTCTTATTCAATTTCGAAATCAAATAACAAAGCATGACTTTTCCAAAGAAAACCAAAACTTGCCTTTATATAGGTTACAACATGGGACCCTATGCTGGAAACATAAAGGACAAAAATATCCCTAAAAACAAGCAAATTGATATAATAAATAGCCCAAGCAGCCATTTTTCTAGATTATCATTCGAACACAATTCTTGCTTGTCTGAACAAGATACACCTTGGATCGACCATCAGCCACAGCTTTGACCAACCCATTATATCACTTCCCTAATCGACTACTACTTTGACTAACCCATTCTATTAATTCCCCGGTAAACCAATCTTCGACTAAAAACGACCAAAGCGTCCAGCCTGTTCAAACAAACACCCGTGCCTATATTATTTTGACTTCTTCATATCCCGAGAAGACATGTAATTCTGCATCACTTTATGTCTTGGCCAAGTCTTGTGTTTATATTACTTCTTTTTGTTATTGTTATGTCTTTTAAGAGATCACATGTTAGCATGTGACTTTTAATGTGCCTGGATAGCTAAGAACAAGGGTTTATGAACACAACTCAAAGTCAAATAGGTGAATTGGTCAATAGAGAAATGAACTTTGACCAACAAATCTATGCATACTGTAAACAATTCATAGCTAATCTAGCAGCTGATCAGAATGAAGGGAAAACCCTTGCTATGCATATAACGGCATCTTTTTATATTACTTTTCAAAGATCTAGATCAAATTAACACAAATCTAGAATGCCTCAATAAAAGGAAGTTTTCAAGAATGCAAATACTTAAGCATACAAATGGATTTTCATTAGCAAATATAGAAAATATCTTTAAATTTTCTCAAAAGTTCCCCACAATACATTTGTGGCTCTCTGCCAATATATATAACAGATGGATGAAACCCATATCTTTTTTTTTTTTTGATAAGTTGTATATATCAAAATATCCAAAGGGCACAATGAATTACACAGTAATAGGGCACCATCCTCAAGCCCTAACAGTGCAAAGCGCCTCTAAATATACAATACGTATACATAGGGACCCAACCAAAGACCCACAAAACAGACCCTAGAACCCAAGAAGACAAAACCACCAAAGTAGATGATCCTCTAAGACCCAACAACCTACCCTACCAACCCAAAACCCCTACTGCACTTCAGGGGGAAAAGAGAAATCGTTATTAGACCCTAAGAAACCCCGCCGACGCTAACACTTCCCCGGAGACACAGTGCAGTCCAAATCTTGGATGAAACCCATATCTTTTTTTATAAGTCAATAATCTTGGATGAAACCCATATCTTGTAGCACCTATGTTATAATAATAATAAATAACAATGCGAACTCATCACAATACAGACGGAAATTCTACCAATCATCACTGCACAAATTTCTAATACTATCCCACAAGTGTGCAAGATTTATAGTGCCCCTAAAATACATAACCAACCTCATATGTAGATTTTCAAACAAAATCAGATGAAAGTAAGTGCAAGGTTACCTGCACAGCTCTTCCACCATCAAGGCACCCTACTGGAAGCATATTAAAAGCAGATGTTGTTAAGCCACACCTGCAAAAGTTGCTTGTATGGTAAGCATATTACACATTATGATAAAAAAGAGTAAGATAGTCCCAGAATGGTACATTACCATCCTGCAATCGCAAGAGGATGAATTGAAACTGTTGCAGCATGCATTGCTCTGCACGTGGACATGTAAACCAAAAAGTTTCATAACAAAGATGAGATACATGTAAAATTTAATGATCATATTAGTGCGTCAGTAAGGCTTCAACCAACCCTTATTGTGCATTTATTAGATTAGTCCAAAGGGGCATCACAGCCACTGTATCTATGAATGTCTTCTTAGTTTGCACTTTGCATATCAAACAATGTTTTCAGATCAATAAAGCCATGGAGGCGAGGGACATACGCATAACCAAGAGTAGCTCTACTGATGAGTCCAAGAAGCAAAGAACCTTGAAACAACGTGCTTGGAACCTGCACCAAATCTCCTGCAGCATCTTGATTTGATGAGAGCAATAACCCAACAGCAAACATTGAAAAAGACAGTGCAGCACCAGCAAATGGACCAGCAATCGATATGTCAACTTGTGTACTCCGATCAGGAAGAATAGATTTGAACTGCACAAATTAATAGTTGATAAGCAGAAAATATCCACGTAGGCATACTATATAGACTGTATTTGCGGAAAGTTCCAGCCATTATATATCAATGAATATAACTCTCTAGCTTAGTATAAATATCTCTTTTTCTTCTTTTTTTGTAGCGTGGTATGATACACATGTACCCGGCGGTATTTGAAACTGTGACCTAACTTAAGACCCCATACTTTTCTTTGGGTGTGGGGAGAAGGGGGAGGTTGGCATAGGCAACGTAATATATAGATAACCACAAGATCCAAAAACATCCAAAATCCCTCGTCCATCAAAGCAGAATGCAATTTTTTTAACAAAAAACCTTTGACCAAGAGAACCAGAGACCAATTAAAAGGGAAAAAAAATGCCTTTCCAGTATCGCAAAGCCACATCTAGTATATCTAGCTGTAGACCAGGTTGAAATGCAGAAACAACAAATCATTAATCACTGATAGAAAGACTATACACCATAAAGAATGGCTAGTCCAAATTGTTCCTGAAATATCATCTGTCTTCATCAGTAGCTAAGACACTCATATTGTATGCATCTGAAACATTGATGTCATTCTAATAAGGACTGCGCTAGTAAACAGAGTATCTTTGTTTAAGCAATAAGCATGTATGTGTATGACATTGGAAATGAAGACCTATTTAATCACAACACTGTGTTTGCATGAAACAAGGATTGCCAGCAAGCATGCATGAATTAAAACTGAAGCTCAACATTGGAAATGACAACCTAATTAATCACATGTAGAAATGAATTTAGACCAGTTCATTATTTCAATTTCACATGCAAAACTAATGCTGAGATGATTGGTTCTTGGTTTATGTTGAGTACAGATGGCATGTGCAGTTATGTGTGTTTCCTTCACTTTCATATGACAATGAAATCTCAGAATAATTTGGCCTAATTTAGACAGCACAAACATGTCTTAAAGTGAAAGAAGTAAAATAAGAAAATTTCACAGCATATAAAAAGAAATTTATGAGCCAATAATAGCTAACTAGTAGGTCGGACTGATACTGAGTATGAAACAAATTTATGGTATAAAATGCAATATGTGCGGTTATACATAGATAAAACAAACACAGTATGATAATACCATATGCTGACAATATTGTGGTTATCATTTAATCAAGAAGGAAATTCAAAAGCAACTTCAATTTTTTGTGCAATCACCAATCCATTAGCACCTGAGGTTTTATAGTATGAGAATAATGAGACCCATTGTATACTGTCCATTTCTTTTTTTTTGTCCATAATATGTTATGGTAATATTAGGCCATAGATTTAGTTAATTCTGAAAGATCCCTCGTGCTTTTTTTTTTTTTTGTACCTCATGTTTACTTTACTAGAATCACTTCCAGTATTCTTGACTACTTTTTATACTAATTATTTTCCCAGAAATCTTAGGTTGAGTTGAGAACAAAGAGAGTGAAGAGGTTTGGGCACACAAGGGACCACGACAAAAGAGGTTATAGTTTGATTGAAATTGAAGCACCCTGTTGCAATAACAGTTTTATGGGGTCACTGTTTTAGAGGGACGAGGAAGTTGAATAACTCCAGCTCCAAGTTAAATCGCCAGGAGCAGTCAGTACTAGTCAAAAAGAGATCCGTAGCTTTAAATGCCTAAATACTAGATTTCCTCTTCCATCAATAATACCCTATTCACTCATATGGAAGAAAACATTTAACTTGAAAACCAAGAACAGATGAACTTGAAAGATGAGAGAAATGATGTCTAAAGTATTGGTCTTGAAGATGTCAAGTAACAATTTACTGCTGGATGTGTTACACCGAAATATGGGAATTGGTCTTCACCATTTAAATAACCTTTCAACACTGGATTATCAATGTAGTTATGGGAAATCAGTATTGACCAGTTGAATAACTGTTCAATTCCCAGCAACTTTACTGGGTCATAAAGAGCCCTCCTTCCATGCATGAGGCGGGCATTACTAAATATATGAGAAAAGGAGAATTAAGAACTGGCTTGCATTTCATTTGTGTATCACACTCATCATATAAAATTATATTGCAACATTCTCACCAAGAGAACAAAATTAAAACTAAGATGAAAACCGTGCTCTTATCTGTTTATAAACCCCAAAAATAAAAATAAAAATAAATTCTGCCACTTAATGTCTTTAGGTCTGGAACTGACATACAGAAATAATTAAATATACTGACCTGAGTAATTGCACCAAAGCTGCCAAGGGTAATGTTAGGAATGAAATAAGGAATGCTTAGCTTTACTTTCTTTGGGAAAGCAGCCAGAAAGTGCCCAACTTCCTGCATGTAAATATTTGTATCATGTGGAAATAAACAAAAGATAACAATTGAAGACAAATAAAACAACAATTGATCAAATTTGGTAACATCAGTATCGCTTGAAGAAGAAAATTAATCAAAAAATAGGTGAAAAGATAAGAAAACAATATACACATGGTTGATTATGAGACTTTCAATTTCTGAAAACAAACACAAGTTTTGATATTCTCTTTCACTCAGAATCTATAGTTCTTGTTAGCATATTGAGAGGTAGAAAATTTAACTTTACCTCTTTAGTAATTAGTCAACTCAAGATAAATGGTTTTGGATGCTTCTTTCAACATTGAACTGGTGAATAAAGTCTCTAGAGTAGAAAAGCCAGGATTCTGGTTCATAGGGGGCAAAATTAAAAGATAAAAGTTTTTAAACACACACACATATATATATATATAACAAAATTTAAAGGCTTTCAACCTCACAAACTCAATCCCTCCTTTTTTTTTTTGATTAGTAATGTTGCATATAACAAAAGTGCAAAAGAGCGCAACTGTAGTACACAAGTATACAAGAGAACACGTAGAAAGAAAGAGAAAAGGAACAAAGAAATCAGAAAAGCTAATAATTAGATCTAAATAAGCAGCAGTCCAAAAAGAGGGAAAAAAAAAGGATTTGAGCTCCTCTAAGGTCCATTCTCGAAGCTCCTATCATTTCTTTCCCTCCAAAGACACCATGATGCATAAGGGCACCATTTTCCAAACAACCACACTCCGAGAGTTATCCCCCGACCACCAACATGCGAACAAATCCTTCACGCTGTTAGGCATAACACAAGAAAGACCAAAGCGACTAAAGATAGCATTCCATAATGAACAAGCGACCTCACAATGGAAGAAGATGATCGACACATTCTCCATTGAGCTTGCATAGACAATATCGAATAACCACGATAAGTTGCCTTTTCCTAAGATTGTCCATAGTAAGAATTTTCCCAAAGCCGTCGACCAAGCAAAGAATACCACTTTTAAGGGAGCCTTGGTTCGCCAAATACTCTTCCAAGGAAAAGAGGGATTGTCTTTGTGTGCTAGAATCTTGTAAAAAGATCTAACATCAAAGATCCCTTTGCGGGACGGAATCCACCAAAGTTTGTCCACTCCACCTCTCCTTCCTCTGAAGGAATACAACAGAGAATAAAAAGAGGCCAACATTTCCACTTCCCAATCATGGGCCAAACGGATAAAGTTAATATTCCAATGAATGGTGCCACTAGACAAGTCCATATTGGTGGCCACAAACGCTTCCTTCACTGAGCCAATATTATACAACACTGGGAATGCTATCTTGAGGCATACCTCTCCGCATCACACATTGTCCCAAAATCTAATTCTCATTCCATCACCCAGGTCAAATTTTAGTGTGACTCGAGAAAATCCTCCACCCCCTTCTGATGTACTTCCGAAGCCCCACCCCGTATGACCCTGGGGGATCCATTGAGCACCACCCGCCCCAATTGTAGCCATATTTGGCATCCACAATAGCTTTCTACCAAGCATCACTTTCATTCACATAGAGCCACAACAATTTCCCTAACAAGGCTTGATTAGACAATCTCAAATTGCAAATCCCTAGACCTCCTTCTGAGAAAGGAGAGCAAACTTTAGACCAACCAACGAGGTGATATTTAAAACCTTTGCCTAAACCACCCCATAGAAAATCTCGTTGAATTTTCTCTATACGATTCACCACTATAGCTGGAATGGGAAAAAGAGACAAGAAATGCGTAGGTAAGTTGGAAAGAGTGCTTTTAATGAGGGCAACCCTTCCCCCTTTGGACAAATACATTCTTTCCAACTAGCCAACGATGCTCCATCTTTTCCACAATGCCATCCCAAGAGGACTTGGTATTAAAGTGAGCCTCAAGGGGAAAACCAAGGTACTTCAAAGGAAGAGAAGACGTTTCACATCCTAATAAACCAGCCAGCTCAACAACATTATCCACATTGCCCATAGGAACCAACACCAATTTAGCCATGTTCACCTTTAACCTAGAAACCACTTCAAAGCAAATGAGAAGCAATCTCAAGGAACATATATTATCATAATTTGCCTCATAGAAAACCAGAGTGTCATCCACAAAAAGGTGAGATATGTTGACCATCTCAAAGGGCCTAGACCCCACTGAGAAGCCTGAGAGAGAACCATGATGAATAGAAACATAAATCATTCCACTAAAAGCCTCCATAACAATGACAAATAGAAAAGGAGACAAAGGATCTCCTTGCCTAACCCCTCGAGAGCTCCCAAAGAAACCAACAGGCAAGCCATTAATCAAGACAGAAAACCGCACCAACAAAATACAATGAGCTATCCAAGAAAACCATTTCTCCCCAAAGCCACATCTTCTTAACAAATACAACAAGAACTCCCAATTGATGTGATCGTAGGCCTTCTCCATATCCAGTTTGCAAAGCACCCCTAGATCACTAGACTTGATACAACCGTCCAAACATTCATTAGCTATTAGAACCGAGTCCAAAATTTGCCTACCACAAAGGCAGATTGAGACTTTGAAATAATCTTCGCATAATCTTCTTCATCCTCTTTCTTTATGATTGGACATTTTGATATAAGCCTTACGGTCTTTCTCTTTGTCTTCATAGTCCAATTTTTACTCTAAAAATGATATGTTTGGTGGCATAATTGATTCAAGCTATAAGGACAAAAGCATAGTATGGGAGGTGGGTAGAGACCAATCGGGCATGTGTCTGTCTTTTTCTTCCCATGCTTACACTTGTGTTCTGATCTAGCAGTTGATGAGTCAGGAAGCACCTATTGCTCTTTGAAATTACAATTATGACTCCACCTTTTCAGCTTTTGGCCTTCTTCATACGCACTTTTTTTGCTAAATAAACATTTTCTACACACTAGCCTTTCTCATCAGCACACTACCCAAAACATATTCCTTTATTGGAGCCCTAACAGAGAGAAAGTGAAGACAAAGACTTATGTGACATTCTTGCTACGAAAGTCACTCCACTAGTAAAGTCCATGGTAATTGGGCTGATTTAGTTACACCCTAAAAACAGAAAGAGAGAGAACTGGGACCTTGTTAGCACACAATCTTAAAACTTTCCCTTTATTATTGTCAAAGTCACTGGCTAAGCAAGAGATAAATAAGGTCACTTATATTAAGAGAGAGACACTGGCCTAATTAAACTTGGGTTGCTTTTAAGGGGGTCAAGAATCGGTAGATGGGATGGCTTTGACAATTATCTTAATTTTAGTATGTTATTGGTCAAAGAGAGCGAAAATTGGAAGGCAGAGAGAGAGAGAGAGAGAGGATTTGCATGATCCATTTTATACTCATTCTTTGAGTTTAAACAAGAGCCAGAGGCTTTGGCAAGGGAAAGTGTAAGAAGCTCGTCATTGTTTAGCATCTTGGCATGGCCATCTCCCCAAGAAATGTCAAAGTCTTGGTAGAAATCTCCTGCAGAAGAAATCACCAAAGTGCTAACCAACAGAGATTAGCAAACCAATTGAACAAATAGAAATGAGTGAAGCCATTGGTTGATGTATCTATACCACAAACTAGAGGTAAAAATGTGATTTTGGTAGAGCAATGAAGCTTGGTCCTTTTCTTGAGATGGATGTGCCAAAGCCCAAGAGCCACAATTTATATATAGGGGTGAAAAGAGAACAGAGAAAAAGATGAAAGATAATTACTTTCTTCCTCTAACAGCCATGGGCAACAAAAGGGCGGAGCACTCCCCAACACCACTCCACAGCGATGCAGTCCGTACCACTTTTCAAACATACGATTATCCCATCCTCACTCCACACCTGATCCAAGGCTCAAGGGTAAAAAATCTGCACTACTGATTTGGGTTTATTAGTCTAGCACATGTTACAACATAGGCATCTGACAATTAGATTCTCCAAATATAATATGTGACCTTATAAGCATTTTTTGTGAGCTTATAAAAAGAAAAAATCATATATTATACAATAACTTGCATCACAAACACACAATATCAAAATAGGCTACCAAATGTCATTTCCTGGTGTTTTCCATGGTTTGAAAATCACGTGATTTTGGTATGGGACCTAGGAACTTTTAATACTCCAGGACAATGTAAATGACCCATACATGGACAGCTTTAGCACATGATATCAAAATAAGGTATCAAAATATATTTTTCTGTAGTATGCAATGATGTGGTTTTGGCATGGAACCTTGGAATATTTTAAGCTCCAGGACAATATGTGCAAAACATACAAGGATAGCCTTAGCGAAATCTGAAATCATATGATTCCAATAGGGAGAATGGGTTCTGACTTTACAGACCCTAAACCTACCTACCTCACCCCATCCTTTACCACATGAGCTAAGGGCCAAAAAATGATCAAATGGTTAATTATCTTTGTTAGAAAGGTGAACTAGGGTTAATAGGTTATGGGCATTTTGGTCTTTGTATTTTATGTTGGACTTATAGAAATATATTGTTTGGGAGGAGAGGTGCTGCAGGGAGAATACACAGCCTTCTCTATTCTTCTTCTATTCTTCCTCTACTCTTCTTCTATTCTTTTCTCTCATACAAACTAATCTTCAAATGCCACAAGCAGGTAATATAATAGAGCTTAATCTGCACTCAAAATAAATAAACTTATAAAATGGCAATATGGCAATATATAGGATAGTTTTAAGGTAAGCACATGAGTTCCTATAAATCTACAATAAAAAATATATATATTAAAAGTAAAAGTAAAATAATAATAATAATAAAAGTGATTTTTTTTTTTTTATGAGTAATAATTTTTTTTTTCCTATTTTTCACTTTTATTTAATAATAAAAGTGAAAAATAGAAGCAACAAAGTAGATTAAGATCTGCATAATGAACATAGCGCAACATTTTATAATAGAAAATTTTCCCAGTGAAATGCATTTATATAAGCAAAAGAGACAGACAGCAAGACAGTTTTGCTTACATGAAACAACAGAACTCCCAAAACACCATATGCTAGGGGCAAAGCAGACTCCACAAATGGAAATAGCAGTTCCATGCCTGGTGGTTCAATAGCATTTGGATCTGTGAAGTATTTCACTACCTCTGGTGGAAGCCGATTGAGCTGTTTAATAAGAAATATGTAATCAATGGTAAATCTCCAAAATGACAAACAAATTGATAGTTGATGAACCATTATGATCGTAAACATATGATAAAAGAGTGTACTAACATCTACAGGAGAAGACTACGATGTAAACTTGTATTTGCAATCATATACCTGAGACGCAATTCCTAACTCCACAGAGGAACCAATGGTTAGAAGGAATAACAAGAGAGCAATCACATACTGCCAAAGTGTAGTTGGTCCTGGCTCTGAAACCTCTTTTCGCAGCAAACCAAAGCTAACACGTGGACCGCCACGTGGGTCGGGTCCTTCTGAATTGGGTTCCTCAACCATAAAAAGGTTGTACTTATGACCTGTGACCTCGACCAGCTGACTCTGAAGTTTGGCAAACACCTCTTCTCTCTTTCCCCTTAAATTTCCAAGGAACAGAATGCCCTCACCAAGGTCTCCAAATGGTTCTTCTTTAGTAACCCAGAAGGTAGAATAGCCAAAAAGCTTTTCCTTAATCAACTTTGCATCTGCAGAATCAACCTTCTCGGGTCCAAGGAGTTCCATCAGTTTAAAAGAGTCAACTTGGAAGTTGTTGTAAGATGGTCCAACCGGAGATATACTTGGTGGCTGAAGAAGGAAACAATGGTAGACTCGAAATCAGCAGTCTCTTATATTACTGTGACATAAATGCATAGGTCATTGTTTGTCTCTTTTAATCTTCATTTTCCACTACCATCACATGATATAGCACCAAATGAATCACCAGCCAGCTAGCTTGCAAGGAACATTGGTAGATTAAAAAACTGGGGCCTTGTTGAAACCAATGGCCTCTTGGAGACCTCACAAGAATTTCAATTTGACAATTTTAATGACACACACAACACTGAAATTGAGCATTTGAAAGACACTCCCAAGTGAATCCTATACAAGCCATTTTCGTTTTGAAATCTTAAATATGTAGAAAATCTAAATGTTCTAGTAAGAGTACGTAGTTACCATTTTTAAAACAAATTGAACTCAATTAATCCTAACGCTATGCTTGCTAATTCAATTCATTCATCGAGTCAAATTCAACTCTCTGAAATTTTTTTTAAAAAAAATCAAATTAAAGAGTAAAAAACAATACCCTCGAAGAAACAGAAGCAGGAGGCGTCGTTTTCTCCGCATTGAACTCCTCTGCCGCCTTCTTCATGTTCTGCCGTCGTCGTTGCCGTCGCATTCGAATCTCTCGAAGCGTCACTATCACTCTCTCCATCTCCATTGCTTCCATTGTCTACGCTAAAACACCTAAACCTACCTAAATTTCTGTACAAAGTCTTCCTCCTCAACCTATACGATATTTCTCTGCACAAGAAACATGAATTCCTTGAACTGGTCAGCTCCGGGAACCGAAATCTCCTTCTGGGAGCACCGGAGCGAGGGATTGAAAGGAACTTGAAATCCACGGGTGTAAAACTGCAGCTCGTGAGAATTCCCATTTGAATCAAGAGCGAAAAGAAAGAATCTTTGAATATAAACGATAACGGCAATTCAAGGCGGCGTTTGTTTCATCAGTGCTGCATTCGGGAAATGAGACGAATGAGACGAGATTCTTTGAATTCAAATGGAAGGAAAATGTGAAGCAGGGAGAGTGGAGAAGGGGGAGCAGAGGGGAGAGGGAGAGGGAGAGAGAGAGAGAGGGAGCTAGGCGAGAGCACGTTTGGCTGTGGCACAATATCTACTTCGCTGGATTTTAAAAAATATATTTTTCTTTTCTTTTTTTTTGGCTATTGTTATGTAACAGGTGCTGACGAAGCTGCTTGTGGCGCAGACTCTCGCACTTGATATTACATGGCGGGGGCATTATTGGTATTTTTATTTGATTCTCGTGGTTTAACATATTTACAAACACTTTTACTTCGGTTTCAATGAGATGGGTTTTTTGTCTAATTTATGTTCATAAATTGTTTTTAAAGAGTAGTTTAATCGACTGAAGACCATATTTTATAAAATAAAAATCACTAATTTAAATTCTTTCTCCCCTTTTTATGCAGACATATCAAAAAAAACAAAAAAACTTCTGTTCATATATTGAAGAAAACCCACATCAAACCAATAAAAAACTTACAAGTAACCATATGCCTCATTTAAAATTGAAAAAATTACACTTTACTCTCAAAGTTTTGGGAGATTTTCAATTCAACCTTTAGTGTTTTAATTTTTGTAATGCACCCTTCAAACTTTCAAATTTTTGCAATTTGATCAATTTTATCCCGAAATTTTCATATAGCTCCTAATTTTTTTAATTTTTTATAAAAAATAAAAAATTGGGGTGAAAAAGGGCCAATGGCCAAAGGGGTGGCTATATTTTTTTAATTTTTTATAAAAAAAAAAAAAAAATTAGGGACAATATGAAAAGTTTGGGATAAAATTTGTCAAATTGCAAAAATTTGTATGTTTGAAAGGTGCATTACAAAAATTAAAATATTGAAAGTCGAATCAAAAACCACCCCAAACTTTAAGGGAATAAAGTATATTTTTCTCTTTAAAATTAAAAACAGTTTAAAATTATTAAAAAAAAAAAACTGTTGGGGTGGTTCGACCACCCCAAATGGCATAATCCACAATGAGAGTCCTTGCTTCCTTTTTTATCTTTTTCGCCATGGTTTCAAGCTCTATGCTTCTTCTTCTTCTACATGTGCCTTGCTCTGTGATCAAGCTGAGATATACGAGGTTCGTTGGAGGATCTTTGTGATTATGTTAGTGTTAATACTATCTTAACAATATTTAACATATTAATATTGTTGAATGAAGTGCTTTCTGCATGGATGTGATATATGGCTTAAGACCATGTTATGACCTTAGAACTTGCCTAGAAGTGATTGTGTTAGTTTTTGGTTCGAAATGATGTTTCCGCCTAGAACTGAACGGTCAACCTTCCCTGACCCAATGTTCAATGTTGTGGCCGATGTTCGATACTTATTGTTCAAAGGTCAGGTAGAAAGTCTATTTAAGCATATTATGATTTAGAGTTTGTTTAATTCAGATTTAGAACTAATGATAGGACTAGTGCAATTTGATTGTCAATAAAACCTACGAGGATTCGCCTTGGGAATTTTATTATTATTTTCTAAATAAAATTCTAAAGCTTTCAAATTAAGCTGTAGAATATTGATTTTACTTCTTTCTTTGAGTCAACTCTTGCGTTATAATCCTCAAGGCGGGCATAAACCACAACTTTGACAACTTTTTTTATTTGATTGGGTTTGACGGCCACTGCAGATTCTGGCGGGGGAGAACATGGGATATGTTATTCTGATTGGATATGTCGTTAGGTTACAAGCAAGAAAAATAAGATATGGTGATAAGAAACAAGAATGTTGAAATTTTTTATTTTGTAGTGATTTATTTATTTGAAAAGTGATAAAAAGATTGATGTAAAAAAGTAGAAATGTTTGAGTTGATTTTGAAATTTTTTTTTTGAAAGTTACTTGGCAAACAAAGTTATTGCAGCCTAGTTATCTTACAAGTTACTATAATAAAAGTTAGCCTAGTTACTATAATAAAAGTTAGTTACTATAATAAAAGTTACTAGTTATTATAATATATTATAATAAAAGAAGAGGTCCATATGTGGCACTAGAGAAGAGGTCCATATGTCCCAAATGGTAGCTCAATCGGCTGTGAACCACGCCTTATGAAGCGGAGGTCACAAGTTCGAATCCCCCCTCCCCCTACTCTTGCGTGGACATGTCAAAAAAAAAAAAAAAAAAGGCATTGGGATGGAGTAGCTATATAGCGTAAATGCCGGCTGCCGTGGGACTCAAAAGTCAAAACAAGAGAAATAAGCTTTTATGGTAGCTTTTGTCGTTGACTCATTAATTAGATTAATTAGGGGGTTGGGGTTAAATGCTAGAGAACAGCTGCCATACGGTCAACGCCTCAACGGTTTCGGGTTTTGGGGGGTTTTTGCCTTCCATGAAATACAAATTGTTTCACATGATAATAACCCAAGCTTTTTTTTTTCTTTTTTTTTCTTCTTCCCCTTCACCTCACGCACGCTCGTGAACCTGGTTTTTTTTTCTTCTTCTTCTTCTCCCTCACCTCTCCGGCGACGGCACTCACCGGCGACGGCTGACCTAGCCGTCACCCACCATCTCCGGCCAACTCATCTTCAGCGACATTCTCCATTTCCGGCCAAACCCAACCGGAAAACACAGAAAAACACAAACCCAACCTCAAAAATAGATTCTGATGCATTAAACTCCATTTCTAATGCCTTCGATTCTAATGTCTCAAAACTAGATTCTAATTCCTCAAAAATCGTTTTTGGATTCCTAAATTTTGAAAGCTAACCCTAGGATCCGCCGGAGAAGATGAACGTGGGTCACGCCACACCCATGGCTGGGTTTGGCCGGCAGGGATGGGTGGCGTGGGTGGGCGTCGCCGGCCATGGGTGCTGCAAAACCAGACCAGCCTTCTTCCTTCTCTTCTTTCTCTTCTTTCTCTGCTGGCCACAACCGAATCTAGTGTATTTTTTCTACACAAGTTTTTTGCAATTTTTTTGTTTTAAATGAGGTGTCTTACTCCAATAAAACTCTATCCTTTACACAAAGACTGAATTGAAGATATATGTTAAGTCGTTAAGTCTTGACAACAATTTAGTGGAGATTGTATGAGAAGGGTATTTTCGTAAACATAGGCTGGAGGCTGGAATGGGTGAAGGCAGATCTCTTCCTAGTAAACAAGGCTACCGGTGGAGGGCCTCAGGCAGGCTGACGTTTTATCTCAAAGAGTCAAATCCATAGTTTTTTTTTTTTTTTTAAGTAATGCACTCCTTCACCTTCAGTGAGAAAATCCCCAACCCCAACCGTGTGGAAAAAGGGAGACAAAAAGTGAAAATGCACGCCGGAGGAGGATCCTCACCAATGTCACACTCGTTTCACTTCTTTATTGTGGGACACAGTTTTTCACGTTTCACTTCTTTATTTTCACACAATATTTCCTCTAAACTGGATTTTTTTTTTACTCCTTCCTTTTCCGAAGTGGATTGTTGGATCAGGGAAAATTGAAATAAATAATATTAAATAATATTAAATACTAATGGGAGAATAAAGACAAAGAAAAAGGACCCATGCCAACTTACTTTTAATTTTACATGAAGTAAGTTAACAATTATTTAATGAAACTAAAACAAAAAAGAAAAGGAAACCTAGAGTTTAAGTTCCAAGGTTATGTTGTTTTCCTAAGTAGGGATGCTCGGTCTCAATCTTTTTTAGCCTTTTATCATCTTTAAAAAAGATAACTATTTTATAAAAGGTTTAAAAAAATTCTGTAAAATTTAAAATATTTTTTATTATTATTTTAGATCCAGTAAACATTAAATAATACAAAATATATTTTTTAACAACACAAATTTTTTTAATTTAATTTCTCTATTTTTTAAAAATGGTTGGTTTTTTTTTGTGTAAAATATATATATATTTTTTCTGTAATAATGTTTTAAGCCGAAGGAAAATAGGTTTATTTTCCATAGTTATCAAACTGTTTTTTCTTTCCAAACCCATTTATCTCTTCTATTTATTTATTTATTTTTATATCTTCTAACTTAATGTTTTAACAAAAAATATTTTAATATAGATTAGGTTTCTTTCAAATCTCAATTTAGCTATTTTGTTGTCATTCCTCTTACAGATGGATTCTACCTAGCAAGATTTTTGTTGACATCTTTTTTTTACGTGACTGGAGCTATAAGTGCGTATCTCATTCCTCTCACCGACGGATTCCATCTTTTGAATTCCATCTTTTGAAGTGGTGACGGGAGGTGCATATCTATCGGGATCCCATTCCGGGATCCCTTAAGCCAAATTGGAACCATATTTATTAACCCTCATTGGTCTTCATTAACCTATTCCTATTCCTACTTAGTACTACCGATTATCAAGATTTTTTTTATAGACGGGACGGGACTATCATATCACTATGATAGATCAACTATTTCCAAATTGGTTATTTTCCAACTAAACATGGTTATTTTCCAAATCGGTTATTTTCCATAGTTATCAAACTGTTTTTTCTTTCCAAACCCATTTATCTCTTCTATTTATTTATTTATTTTTATTTCTTCTAACTTAATTTTTTAACAAAAAATATTTTAATATAGATTAGGTTTCTTTGGAATCCCAATTTAGCTATTTTGTAGTCATTTGTCTTCCATTTAACTCATTCCCCTTCCTCTGTATACTTGTTACTTATTAACCCCTCATTTTGTTGACATCTTTTGACGCATACTTGTTACTTATTAACCCCTCATTTTGTGACATCTTTTGACGTGACGGGAGGTATACTTATTACTTAGTAACCCAGATCTTTTGATGTGATGGGAGGTATAAGTGCGGGACGGACGGGAGGTATAAGTGTTGATCTATTGCTTTGGCCAACTTATAAGTTAAATTTCTCTTTCTTCCTCCTCTCTCTTTCTCTCTTCTAAGTAAATTTCTCTTTCTCTCTCTAATTTAGGCTCTTTCTCTCTCTAATTTATCTAATTTAAGGCTCTTAGGCTCTCTCTCCTCCACATCAGTTTCTTTTTTAAATCTTAAGTTTTAAAAAATCATTTTCCTACTTATTAACCCCATTTTGTTGGTCTTCATTAACCTATTCCTCCTGCGTACTACCGTACGGATACTAAGTACCTAAATATTTTTTTTTGACATGCTAATAGGGACGGGACGGGATGGGATCACTATGATCTCTTGATGAGATCAATCCATGTTGGATTTTCAACCATGGTCTAGGTCTAGTTTTGCAAATGAAGTTTTAAACAAACTTTTGAACTAGTTTACTTCTAAAGTATATAAGCTTCTTGAAGTCTTGATTACTTTGACTTCTAAACCAAGCAACCAAGCTTCACCTTCTCTCCACCTCTCTCTCTCCCCCACTCTTCTTACTCTATTTATTCTTCTCTGAAGTTTTCTGAAGTTTTGAACAAGCTATATTAACCCCTCATTTTGTTGACATGTGTGAATCTATTGGGATCCGCATACTTATTACTTATTAACCCCTCATTCTGTTCTGTTGGTCTTCATATTAACCTATTCCTCCTCGGCACTATTCCTCCTCGGCACTACCGATACGGATAGTAACTACCTACCTTCAACATTTTTTTTTTGACATGCTAATAGACGGGACGGGACGAGACGGGATCACTATGATCTCTTGATGAGATCAATCCATGTTAGGGTCTAGGTCTAGTTGTGCAATGAAGTTTTCAACAAACTTTTGAACTAGTTTACTTCTAAACTATATAAGCTTCTTCTACTCTTGATTACTTTACTCTCCATTTGACTTCTAAACCAACCTTCACCTTCTCTCCCTCCCTCTCTCTCCCCCACTCTTCTAAACCTATGTACTCTATTTATTCTTCTCTGAAGTTCTGCAATTCCAAGATAAAAACTTCATAGGTACTAGGGAGAGACAGCCTCCTTGCAAATTGGTATCATCTTCAGCAGCCACCATCACTGAAACTAGTTTCTTTTTGCCTTTTCTAGTTGCTTTGAACAAAGCTTTTGAACAAAGCTCTAGCTGGTTGTTTCTCTGAGGAGCCAGGAGAGAATGACAGAGAAGAATCTTGGACAGAAATGGAAAGGGTATTAAGGAGCCAGGGCCTTTTTTTGACGGAGTGGAGAGGTCTTAGGTTTTTGGTCTTGTGTGATTTATGATATATATTGATTTATGGAGATATTATGGATATTATAATATATTAGGCTATGGAACTTAGACTTCATGCCACTTTCTTCCACTCCACTTGTCAAGCACAAATATCTATTACTTTCTTATTCTTTCTTTTATATTCTTATATAATCCCTTCATGCCTATAAATACTAAATACTAAAGCAAACCTTAGATAGAGGGAGACTTGAGGAAGAAAGAGAGTTTTGGCGTGAGAGAGATTAAGTTAGTAAAGGAAATTTATAGGTAATGATCCAGCATAATGAAATGAATGTCAACAAGTAAGTAATTACCTTAATCAAGAAGAGAGCTACTAGCAACGAGGATAGAGGCACAAACAACTACTATAGACACTCCCTAGGGAAGACTTCCTCCCAGACAGGATAGGGATAACCGAGGTATTATCCTCACTTTAGGAAGGAAGTCCCGATCTTGGGGTAGAAAAGGGAGAGCTAGTACTTGAAAGCCTGCTTCTTACCTAAGGAGAAGACCCTGCAAATGATACAAGTAGCGTCTGGAGCCTCTGCTGCCTATGATAGGGCCATAGCAGAGACTCAGACTAGCTAGTCATAAGGCATTCCTTAGGTATATCATCTTGATATCCAATAATACAGAATAATATGGCCTTTTTTTTATATATATATGATTCAACAATGAATTGAATCATTTACCTTGAGTTAGTGCTTGCAGGAATGGTATGAATTACCTTATTGAGACGTAAAAAGATTTTTGGCTAAAGAAATGTATTTATAATGGTATTATTTTGTATTGTGGGAGAGAGATTATTTTGAATTTATTTACAAGATTAAAATAGATGTTATTTACAGGTCTTTTATTGTTAGCAAGGGAGGAAAGGGAATGGAGGGGACTGGTCTGAGGGGTGAGGTTTTCATCCAAAAGAACAAGAGAGGGCTTTTAGGGGGTGCAGGTGTTATAGGGGGATTTTCTTATGGAAGGGTTGGCTTGAGCAAGTGTGAGATAAGAAAGTTGGGCTGAAAAATCTAGATGGGCTATAATGGGCTTAGATGAGCTGGAGACCAAGTTAGTAGAGTTAGAAGTCTGATTGGAATCTAACAAGCAGTTAGGGGATGAGGAAATTGGTTGGTGAATCAGAGAAAGAGCATTTTGTGGGGTGTGGTAAGGGTTATCATGAGTTTTGGCTGTGACGGTGGAAGGGATAGGATTGCTGACATGTTGGGAATGCAAAACCGTTTGAGAAGAGGTTTGAGCTTGAGCAAGAGTGAGTGGGGAGGGTTTGGGATAGTGATAAGACAGTCTTGTAGCTAGTTTAGGAGATAAACCAGGTTTTTCTGCATAGGGAGAGGAGCTGGACAGTTGAAACTAAGTTGACTCAAGACCATGAAAAATATCCTGAGAAGCAGCTGAAAGGGTGCATTTTCAGAGGGATGGTATGTGGGATGGTGGGGAAGAAGATTAGAGAAGATGGTAACTTTTTTGTATATGGCAAGAAATTGTCAACTTGGGAAACAAATAGTCAGTAGATATCTAACTTTTCATATTTGAAGCTCACCCAAGAAACACACCATCTACACATCTAACTTTTCATATTTGAAGCTCACCCAAGTAACACACCATCAGGATTAGTGAAGTTGAATCTTGGCTTGAGGGGAAGTAAGGAATCAAGCTGCACCAGAATTCTGAGATAACTTAGTTTCACCACTTGCATCATCAACCCTCAGCATATGACCAAGTCCTTTTCTAGTGGCAACTGCATTCCTAGTAGACAAATTGCATAGAGGAAGGCCATGCACTTAAATCCAAAATGGGATAGCTTTAGAGAAATTTCACCAAGAGTGGCAGTGGGAGACCATTTTTGGAGTGCAAGGAGGGAACCATTAACGTTCCAAGTAGTTTGGTCTCGGATCCTAGTGAGGTGTTCTTGTTTGGAGAATTTTAAGAGAAAGAGGTTTGGACCAAGCACTGCAAAAGAAAAGGGCGTGGCAAACACGCTTTGATGAGAGTAGCATAGATTTCTGGGACATGACATGCCCTACAAGAGGGAGATGTTCTTCAGAAACTTTTTTAGGGAGTAGGGATTCAAGCTGGGAGGAGGGATCTTCCCAGGAAAAGGCTTTGGTTTGTGTAATAAGAGTCTAGGCCTGTTTGTGAGTGATCAGGCTGTAAGAATTTAATGTCCCACATGACATGGCACATATGAGTATTTATTAGACTCCTTAAGTTATGAGATTATTTAATCCTAATCCTTAATAAATTGTTGGTTTTTAATTAAGAGAAGTGGTTTCCTATTGAATTAACTCTTACTTTGATGGGAAGTTGAGTTATAAAGCAATAAAGGAAACCGGTCATCTCTCTGTCTTATAAATGTACGCAATTTCCATCAAAAAATTTTGTGTACCTTAAGTGGGTCAAGGGAGAGAAACCGATTTCTGGTGTTTAGGCTTTCAAAGAAGAAAGAAAGAAGCAATGGATTCTAGTATGTTTTCTTTTTATCAACTTATTGTGAAATTCATATCTTGGAATTTATAGTATGTTAATGAAGCATTAAGTTTTAAGTTTAATTTATTTCCTTACATGTGGTATCAGAGCTTGAGTTGTAACTTTCATGATTTTCCATTAAGAAATATGTTCAATATATATATAGTTCACCTCTTAATCAAATCCGTATCTATCGTGATTTATTTTTGCCTATATGCCAATGTGATGTTTTTGCATTTGTCACTTGTGCATTCAAAACTAAAAAGACTAGATGCTAAATTGAGGTTTCTATAATTATAGTACATTGAATTTGGAATATATCTTTATTTATGCATGTCATATACAATTGTTTTGTAATTATGATTGATGACATGTGAATGATTAATGATATTGTTCATGTAAAGTCCCAACATATAGGTATATTGGTGATCTCTTTTAGGTTATGACTTCTAAAAGAGTTATTGTATGGACAATAAAGAATTGGGACCCTACTACATGAATTGCACTTGCTATTAATTGTTTGTATCATTATGGTATAAAATAAATATTTTCTTTACGAATCTCATTTTGCCAATATATTCAGAAGCCATTTTGATATGTGTTTGGCATATATAATTCTGAATTTTTGTATCAATATTTAATATATGATAATGGCTTACATAAAGTGCATAATTACAGAACATATGCACAATTAAAAAAATGAACTCATGGTTGTTATGTGCAATAAAGGTTAGTTCAGTATTTATTGTGTACGTATGAACAATAACCTTATCAATGTTTATTGTGTACACATGTATGTCTTTATTTTTATATGATTAATCGAGTTGTTTCTTTTATTGTGCAAAACTCTTGGTACACAATTTACAAATATTATTTAGTGCAAATAATAAATATTGACAGATGCAAAAGTTTAAATATATTTGCTATTCACAAAATTCATTGCTCCAAATTTACTGCTACTTTAAAGAATTGAAATTAATGTTATGGCAGTAAATGTTGTCTTTAAGACATTGATTATTTTATTTGACGTGTTACTTTTGTTGTTTATAAACATGAATATTTATGTCAATCAATATTAAGATTACATATTATGACTATTCGGTTTGCATTGTCATTTTTTTTCAAACTGAGATCTATATTATGAAATAGTTTGGTGATCACCAAAGTGACCCAACTAGAATGATTCATAGATTTCAAGTCGTATGTTTGAAACTTGATACCCATATCCCAGGTATTAAGATAATGGCATTGCAATTTTTTTTGACGGTTTTTCTAATCACATGAATATTTTGGATAGGCCCAAAGGTGCACCACATTTCTTGTGATTAATATAATAAGGTAAAATAATTAATGTGTATCCTTAATTGAGAGTTGGAATCTGAATACCCAAAGGTAACGGACCTATCGGATTATGGATACATTATTAATTATTTTTAATAGGTGAAAGGGAATCACCATAATAGTCAATAGTTTAATTTAGTATGCTGTAATTTTCATCCAAAGATGTGTTACAACAGTACTATTTATTGTTTATTATTTAATTAAACTATTGATGTGTTAGCATATATTTAATTGCAGTTTCAGTTCTTGTTTCGCTTGATTCGCATGCTTCATCTGTTCCGATCCTTAATGGAACAAATTTCTCAGACTGGTCTGACCAAGTCCAATTTCACCTAGGTATACTGGATCTTGATTTGGCACTCCGGACTGAGAAACCGCCTACTATTACTGAGGAAAGTAGTGCGAAGGAAAAGACTTTAAGTCATTCTTGGGAAAGATCAAATAGATTGAGCATTATGTTTTTGCGAATGAGTATAGCGAACAACATTAAGTCAACACTTCCTGAATGTGACACTGCTAAGGAATTTTTTAAGACTATGGAAGAACATTTTCGTTCAGCTGACAAGTCTCTTGCTAGGACATTAATGGCTAAACTCACCACCGTGAAATTTGATGGTACTCGTGGGATGCATGAGCACATTCTTGAGATGTCAAATCTAGCTGCTAAACTAAAGGCTCTTGGAATGAATGCGGATGAGTCTTTTCTTGTTCAATTTATTTTGAACTCCTTGCCTCTTCAATATGGGCCATTTCAAATTCATTACAACACTATTAAGGACAAGTGGAATGTAAATGAATTGGCCAGTATGCTTGTTCAAGAAGAGACAAGGCTTAAGCAACAAGGACATCATTTAGTTCACCTTATAAGCAAAGGAGCCGGTAAGAAGTGGAAGAAACCTAAGAAGGGCAAAAAGGCACCACCTAAAATCAATGGGCCTCCTCAAGGTATAGAGGCTCATGAGAAAGGACAAAATAGTATCAAGTGCCATTTCTGTAAGAAGTTTGGGCATGTTCAGAGAGATTGCCACAAACGTAGGGCATGGTTTGAGAAGAAAGGTAAGCCTTTAGCTTACGTATGTTTCGAATCAAACCTTACTAAAGTTCCTTCTAATACTTGGTGGATTGACTCAGGTTCCAATGTTCATGTTTTTAATTCGATGCAGGGCTTCCTTACAATCTAGACTTTAAACCAAAATGAGAGTTTCATAGTTGTGGGAAATGGAGTCAAAGTTCCAGTGGTTGCTACCGGGACTTTTCGTTTATTTCTAGACACTGATTGTTATCTAGATTTGTTTCAGACACTTTATGTTCCTTCTATTTCTCGTAATTTGGTTTCTATATCTAAACTTGACCTTGAAGGTTATTCCTTTTCATTTCGTAATAGAAGATTCAGTTTGTTTAAAAATTCTTCTTTCGTTGGTTCTGGTAGTTTATGTGATGGTTTGTATAAACTGAATCTTAATAGTCATTTTGCTGAAAGCCTTCTAACCCTGTATCATAATGTTGGAACTAAACGTAGCCTAATGAATGAAAGTTCTTCTTACATGTGGCACAAACGTTTGGGTCATATATCCAAAGAAAGAATGGAGAGATTAGTAAAAGATGGGATTTTGCCTAACCTAGATTTTACTGATCTCGATGTGTGTGTGGATTGTATTAAGGGAAAACAAACCAAACACATAAAGAAGGGTGCTACAAGAAGTGGAGAACTTCTTGAAATTGTCCATACAGACATTTGTGGGCCTTTTGACTCGCCATCTTTTGGTAAAGAAAAATATTTTATCACTTTCATTGATGATTTTTCATGTTATTGTTATATCTATTTATTGCATGAAAAATCTCAAGCAGTGGATGCCCTAGAGGTGTACATTGTTGAGGTTGAAAGGCAATTAGATAAAAAGGTGAAAATTATCGATCTGATAGAGGTGGTGAATATTATGGAAGATATGATGGTTTGGGTCAACGCCCTGGCCCATTTGCTAAACTCCTAGAAAAGCATGGTATATGTGCACAATACACTATGCCAGGTACGCCTCAGTAGAATAGAGTGGCTAAAAGGCGTAATCGTATATTAATGGATATGGTTAGGAGTATGTTAAGTAATTCCTCTTTACCCATTTCATTATGGATGAAAGCCCTTAAAATCGCTGTTTATTTATTGAATAGGGTTCCTACTAAAGCAGTTCCAAAGACTCCTTTTGAACTGTGGACAGGAAGGAAACCAAGTTTAAGGCACCTGCATGTTTGGGGTTGCCCAGCGGAGGCTAGGATTTATAATCCACATGAAAAGAAATTGGATTTCAAAACCATTAGTGGTTACTTTATTGGCTGTCCAATGAAATCCAAAGGGTATAGGTTTTATTGTCCTAATCATAGTAAGAAAATTGTTGAAACGGGTAATGCCAGATTCATTAAAAATGGTGAAATCTGTGGGAGTGATCAATTACAAAAAACAAATATTCAAGAAGTTAGGGTGCAAGTCCCACTACCCATAACTTCTAAAGAAATTGTTGTTCCTACAATTGTAGAATCATCTGACAATGATGAACAACAAATTAATGACCAATCACTCCACAATGAGATTATCACTAATGAACCAATTATGGAAGAACCACAACAATCAACATTAAGAAGGTCTCATAGAGAACGAAGACCTGCTATTTCTGATGATTATGTGGTTTATTTACAAGAATCTGATTATGATATTGGGACAAGTAAAGACCCGGTTTCATTTGCACAAGCCATTGGCTATAATGATTCTGATAAATGGATTGATGCCATGAATGATGAGTTGAAATCAATGGATCAAAACAAAGTCTAGGAACTTGTCGAATTGCCTGAAGGATATAAAGCAGTTGGTTGTAAATGGATCTTCAAGACCAAACACGATTCAAAAGGCAATATTGAACGACATAAAGCCAGACTTGTGGCCAAAGGTTTCACTCAGAAAGGAGGTATTGATTATAAAGAGACCTTTTCTCCTGTATCCAAGAAGGACTCACTTAGAATCATTACGACTTTAGTTGCTCATTTTGATTTAGAGCTACACCAAATGGATGTGAAAACTGCTTTTTTTGAATGGGAGTTTAGAAGAAAAGGTTTATATGGATCAATCTGAAGGTTTCTTTATAAGAACACATGGTTTGCAAGTTAAAGAAGTCAATATATGGACTTAAACAAGCTTCTAGACAGTGGTATCTTAAATTCAATGATACTATTACTTCCTTTGGATTTAAGGAAAACACCATTGATCGGTGTATATACCTGAAGGTTAGTGGGAGCAAGTTTATATTTCTGATTTTATATGTTGATGATATATTGCTTGCCAGTAGTGATCTTGGCCTATTGCACACAACTAAGAAATTCCTCTTTGAGAATTTTGAAATGAAAGATATGGGTGAGGCAACTTATTTGATTGGAATAGAAATATTCCGTGATCGCTCACGTGGTTTGTTGGGGTTGTCTCAAAACCGATATATTAAAACAATCTTAGAGAGGTTTGGTATGGAGAATGCCTAGTGTTGCCCCAATTCAGAAAGGGGATAAATTTAGTCTCATGCAATGTCCACAGAATGAATGGGAACGTAAGCAGATGGAAAGAATTCCTTATGCTTCTGCTGTAGGAAGTTTGATGTACGCACAAACTTGCACCAGGCCAGACATCAGTTTTGCAGTTGGTATGTTGGGCAAATACTAAAGTAATCCTGGAATGGATCATTGGAAAGCTGTAAAGAAAGTGATGAGGTACTTAAAGGGAACAAAAGATTATATGCTTACTTTCAAAAGGTCTGATAATTTGAGGTGATTGGTTACACTGATTCAGACTTTGCTGGATGTGTTGATAGTAGAAAATCAACTTTTGGTTATGTATATCTGTTGGCTAGAGCAGCAATTTCATGGAAAAGTGCTAAACAGACTATTATTGCTGCATCCACAATGGAAGCTGAATTTGTGGCATGCTTTGAGGCCACGGTTCATGGTTTATGGCTGCGAAATTTTATCTCAGGGCTTGCTATTGTCGACACTATTGAGAAGCCGTTGAGAGTTTATTGTGATAATTCTGTAGCTGTTTTTTTCTCCAAGAACGACAAATACTCTAATGGTGCTAAACACATGGAGTTAAAGTATTTTGCCGTTAAGGAGGAAGTTCAGAAACAACGGGTGTCCATTGAACATATTAATACTGAGCTCATGGTTGCAGATCCACTAACTAAAGGGTTACCGCCAAAGACATTTAAAGAACATGTTAATAGGATGGGTCTTGGTTGTAACCTTTGATGTCTATTATGTTTTGGATTGCAATGGTTTGTTTTTGTTATTAGACACTTTGAGATCTCATTAATCATGTTTTTGATTTTTCCTATTTTCCATTTTGTACGTACATATATAAGATTGGAAGAATGACAACAGGAATAGTCTTTAAAAAAAAAAAAGAAGATGTTTTTGTGGACCATTTTTGTAGACACTTCTCATCTATAAACCATTATTGAACAGGTTGCTAGTGTTGTGGTACATGGAAGGGACTATGTCGTCTTTTGATGTACAACCGCCATGACTCACACTAATAGGTTGCTTAATTATGGTATTTAGGATTACCAAATTAAAGCAAGGATGGATTAAATTTTGTGCACCTAATGTTAACCTCATTGAGTCTAAAACAATATTAGTCATATGGGCCAAGTGGGAGAATGTAAGAATTTAATGTCCCACATGACATGGCACATATGAGTATTAATTAGACTCCTTAAGTTATGAGATTATTTAATCCTAATCCTTAATAAACTGTTGGTTTTTAATTAAGAGAAGTGATTTCCTATTGAATTAACTCTTACTTTGATGGGAAGTTGAGTTATAAAGTAATAAAGGAAACCGGTCCTCTCTCTGCCTTATAAATGTACGCAATTTCCATCATTTTTTGTGTACCTTAAGTGGGTCAAGGGAGAGAAACCGATTTCTGGTGTTTAGGCTTTCAAAGAAGAAAGAAAGAAGCAATGGATTCTAGTATGTTTTCTTTTTATCAACTTATTGTGAAATTCATGATAGTTAAGATCTTGGAATTTATAGTATGTTATGTTAATGAAGCATTAAGTTTAATTTATTTCCTTACACAGGCAAGATGAGAAGTAGACAGGCAAAAAGAAGTAAGGAAGACACGAAAAAAGCTAAAGAAAACTGAGCTCCTCTATTTCTTAGAGGAGCTCCAGAGAAGCAGTTTTTTCCTATTTTCATATTTTCCTATTTTCCTAAAGAAAACTGAGCTCCTCTATTTCTTAGAGGAGCTCCAGAGAAGCAGTTTTTTCCTATTTTCATATTTTCCTAAAGAAAACTGAGCTCCTCAATTTCTTAGAGGAGCTCCGAAGAAGCAGTTTTTTCCTATTTTCATATTTTCCTATTTTCCTATTTTCACGCAGTAGGGCGCTTTGGAGAAATCATTTTTTATAGGAGTTAAGAGATAGGGAATGGGCATTTGTTTTTGAATCTTTGTATTAAATAATATAATACAAAATAAATATATTTTTTAAGAAAGTTGAAATAAACAATTTTTTTAAAAGAATCACGTAAAAAGCCTCTTCCACTCAAACCTCTTATAAGTTTCTAGCCATTAATTATTTACTATGCACTAACCCAACCTAACCTGTAACAAGCCAAATGGATTACATCAGCCTAAACTTACAATAATAATGATTCTCACTTGCCATTAACTATCCATTAACCCATAACAGGCCAAATTGGATATTTTCTCTAAATTCTCTAAATGATCTCTTACATATCCTCTTATCCTCTTACTTTTGGAAGTGCTTTCTACACATTCATTCATTAGCCATTTTACTTCAATTAAAAAAAATAAAAAAGAGTCACCCTAGCTGAATTAATTAAGGGGATGATTTATCCAGTATAATTAGCTAATTAGTAAATTAGTAAAGTAAATTAGTAAAGTGCATTATAATTATAATGAGATTCCTATTGGTAAATTATAATGAGATTACTATTGGTAAACAGAAAAAATTAGGGAAAAATTGGTTTGTTGGTATTGGTAAACCTAAACCTTACTGGAAAATTAACTATCCTCACACAACACCATCAAAAGTGCCAACAAAACAAAAGAAATGCATGCCAGGATGAAAAAGGATTAGGTCTTTTAGAAGTGTTCCTTAAATCTCCTCAAATAAGATTTTATCATCATTTGATCTCTGATTTGATGATGATGATGCACTAAGAAGTGGCTTTGAGAAGTAGCCACAACTCAAATTGTAGATTGTTGATTGTGGAACCAAACTGAGTTTTGAAGCTCTAGATGATCCCGATCCCCCAGCATCGAGGGGACCCTATCTTTAGAGAATTCAACACATGAGGCCTGAACTCCAAAGAATAAACTCTTTGCATAGGCGGGCTGACAGGAGGAGTTCGGAAGGTTAAAGGCAAATGACTAACATTCATCTCAAACCATGAAGATGAAAGAGCTAATCCAGCAATAGGAGTTGGAGATGATGTTGTTGGAACACCACTACTGAACTTCAAAGGTTCTGCCACTACTTGCTCAATCCTTATAATGGACAGCACCTATCGACCAAGACTTGCTATGCATGGAGATGGATCCTTGGCTAACGTACACATAGCCAACACGCATTGTGAATATATTGCATTCTCTGATGTTGAATGGTTAATAGCCAAAGAAGGTAAAGAGTTAAGCAGAGAATTAGGCTGAGGTTTCCAATATGCAGCAGCAATCGACTTGAGATGCTTGTTGTGGCCAAAGGCAACGTGAAAGAGAGCCACAGCAACCTCTGCCCTAACCAGTGGGCTTCCATCTGAAACAACACTTAAAAGACTTCTAACAATACTAATCTCAGCCTTAATATTTTCATCATCATCACATTCTTCATCTCCTCCAACTCCAGTACCATCTCTACATGAGTCACCCCCCATGTCAAGCAGGGTGCCAAGGGCAAAAACTGCACAAGCCCTGACCTCTGGCTGGGACTCAGACAATAGAGGAGCATATATGGCAGGGGCATCAGCCTGCAAAGCTATTATTTGGGCATCTACGAAATCCTCCCACAGCTTTCCCATACAGAGGCAAAGCCACTAAAGAAATAAGGGGTCAGCCTGTGCATCTCTTGGTGTTGAACCCTGAAGGTGCTTCAAGCAGACATGAATCAAACCAGCTTGCATACAAGCTTCCTGGCCCCTTCTGTGCCCATCCACAATCACAGCCAAAACAAATGCAGCCATTGCAAGCTGTTCTGGATATGCTTCCATGCTACCAAGAAATCTAATGAAATATGTATAACCATTATGCTTTACTAGATCAACCTAACATGACTAGCATACCACGAGATAGAACAACATAATCAACATCTTGTAAATATATATTCTTAGAAAGTAATAGAAATAACATTTTAAAGAGAAAAGCGCTACCAACGTACACATAGAGTATAAATAGCAACTTAATTTTTAATAAACAAACTCAATTAGTTGAAATAATACGAAGCAGATTAAGGTAGTACCTTATCAAATGCAAGAATTTTAGTCCATATGAAAACAAGAATTTCGCTGCAAAAGCATTTCGTGACATATGGAAATATTCCAGCATAAAGCCTACAAAACATAAAGTCATGAAGTTAATCATGATATTAAACACCACTAAGTTATGAAAGAGAGAAGCAACAATAAAGTCACCAACAACTACCAAATCAACTGCCCAGGGTCCCATGTCAAGGAATCTTTCGAGAAGAACCAGTGCCCGAAATTGATGGCCTTGACTGCGCAAAACCTGCAAGAGAGTGAGTTTATAGACTTGTTATTATAAGCAAAGAACAAGATGAACAAAAACATTGAGCAATGAATGACAAAACATATATACCCACCAAACTAAAGAAAAAGTGTCGAATTTGCGCTAAAGGACAATAGGCAATTGCTCTGGCGGTTTCTTATTTTCGGATCCATGGTCGAGCCATACCTCAAAAGCCGTCAATTGTTCAGTGAAAAATGGACTAGGCTGAAAGAAAATAAACATGTGCTACTTAAGTAGACCAAAAGAAAAGAGTATAATTATGGTTAACAAAAGCATCATTCTTCATAATGCAATTAGTATTTAAGCAATGTTTATCATATCTTGCAAGCCCAGAGTAAGAAATTCAAACAAGAACAAATCCCAAGGAACACACCAAGAACTCCGCATTAGGGTCCTCGATTAGTGATGGAAGCTGCGAAAGGCAGATCTCAGCAGCCATGTCCCATGCATCCCTGCATTGTGCATAAGTGAGTATGCCAATTGAATTTTATAAACACAAAGCTGAATAAAAAGTTACAAGCATCTTCTGCGTACCACATATGATGCAGATGGGTTGGTGGCAACATAGGGTAAGAGATGGGGGTACACTTAGCAGCACACATAATTCGCCCCGCAAGTAAAAATTTTGAAATAAACTGGCAACTAACAAATCTTGCCTGAACAGTTTCTGAAAAAGATCATGAGGAAGAACATTCCAGGCAATTATTTTAGTCACAGCTGCAAAAATCCAGTTCAACTCACCGAGAAGTGTTTTTCGGTAATCCTGCTGTCCAGGAATTTTATCTATAAGCGAATAATCATGTGACTCACGAAGCAAGGACCATTTGCAGAACCATCTTAATGCCATCTTTATAGGAGTTGTGAGGCAAGAGGTAAACACATCAGCGAGAAAATCAGCACTCTGGGGAAAAGTCTCATGTGCTTCACAGGCTGCAAGCAGAATGCAATCCCTTGGGGATCCAGAAGCACCCCAATCATTAAGCTCATTGAAGGCATGGATAATCATCCCAACAGCTGAGTAGTCAAAAACATATATTGATGGTGTCTTCAACCAGGAATCAAGGTCACTGATTGGCAAAGTGATATACTACGTATAACTCCTATTAAAGAACCAAATTTCGCCATTAGTAGTTGGTTTTGGCACACCATGTCCATTATAATGTAACAGAACTCTCTCAGACTTGGCTGCTCTGCGACACGTATTACAAAGTTCCTTCACTTCCTCCACAGTAGGATCAAGTTGATACTTATAGTGAGCCTACTTCGGTTGCCACCTTTCATACTGAATACTCAAGGCTTTCCCAATTGCCTCAAGTGCTTTTTGAGGTGCCATGGAAAAAGGATCCATCCAGCACTTTATTCTGGCACAAGGAGATATCTTGATTACATCAGGTGGATCCACACTAATATTTAAACATAAAACTAAAGCTACACATCATGTGGATGCTGTCCTTAGGCAGCCATTTCGAGACCAAACCATTGTCGGAGGGGCCGGTGGGCAAGCAACCCTTGAAGGCCTTGTGCCGAGGTTCGCCCAGCACCTTGTTCTGAGGCAAGTATGCCGTGCTGGTCATGGTGGAAGCCGTGGCATTCCCGTGGCTACGACTAATTGTCATCAATCTGGGTGATCAGATTCAGGTAAAGCTGGGATTGTTTCCTTAAAATTGGTTAGGGGTTACCCATGATTTCTTTAGTTCATGTCAACCTTTATTCACGGCTGCATGTAGCATATGGCACATGATTTTTGTGGTTTTCATTTTTTTTAAAGAAAAAAAAAAAAACTTGTACTACTAATACAATTTTCAAATTTTAGAAAGTATCACCGGTATTTAAATAAAAAATTATTATAAAACAAAATTTTTTCAATATTATTATTATTTTTTTTATACTAATTATTATTAGTATAAAAGCGATATAGGGTCCACCATGGAAAGCGGCACGCTAACCCCCAAGAGGAAAATGAAAGTACCGTCCAGGGAGAGAATGAGGAGGACAGGGATAAGTCACGTCGAATAGAGGGAAGATCTCGGAGGGAACGGTCCCACCGAAGAGTCCCCTCATGATGAATCCTGTCGTGAAAGGAAGGAAGGTGAAAAGTCTCGTGGCGATAGGCGCAAAGGTGAAAAGTCTCGCGGAGATAGGCGCGAAGGAGAAAAGTCTCGAGGAGATGGGCGCAAAGGGGAAAGGTCTCACCGATTAAGGCGACACCGAGATAATGAGGAGTCAGGGCACAGCCACTAGGAGGCAAAGAATCTCGAAGATAAGTATACTCGGATGCTCCGCCGGATGGATGGGGAGGACCCGAAATTGATGGCATGGTGGGTGGCGTAAGAAGTTTCAGATGCAGCCTTATTTGAAAAGGCCATTCAGCCATTTGAAATGTAGAAAGAAATACACATAGAAGAGAGAAGCTAAGTAGAAAAATAGGAAGAGCTTGTAAGAGCATCCACAGCAGCCTCTTCAAATTTTCCTCTTCAAAATAACCAAAAGTACACTTTTGGTTATTTTAACAGCCCACCTTTTTATAGCACACTTTTCAGTAGGGCTGGCAAAACGGGTGACCCGACACGACCCGTTTATGACCCGGTTGACCCACGACCCGTTTAGGTAAACCAGACACGACTGGTTTAACTAAACGGGTTGAAGCTCGAACCGACACGACCCGGTGAAATTTCGCAGGTCACCCGGCTACGACACGCGAACCCGTTTAAACTAAGCGGGTTTGACGGGTCACGGTCCATGTCTAAGGTCAACACGCCAACACGTTGCTAGACCTGCTTAGCTTAAAATGCTTTTTTAAATTAAAAAAATTGAAATAATAATTTTATCAATTCATCTCTTAAAATTAAACTCCTAGTTGGCTAACATCAAATCAAACCACATCATTACAATTTACAATTTACAAAACAAAACAAACACTTAATAAGCCTAATTGGCTAGCACAAAACAAACACTTAATAAACAAAACAAAACAAGCACCAAATCAAACCAAATCAAACAAATAAAACAAACCACATCATTACAATTTACAAAATAAACTCCTAGTTGGCTAGCACCAAATCACTTAATAAACCTAATTGTCTAATAAAACAAACAAACAAACAAAACAAACCACATCATGTCATCATTACAATTTACAAATTACAAATACAATTTGGGTTCCCACTTCCCATATTGTCCACTCCTGAGTCTTAATCTTAAATCTTGATTCCTTAAACTTGAATAACCCACAAGTATGCTCATTTTAGTATGTTCTTGATGAACCCGGAATCTTAGAACTTCAATGTTACGAGAATTGACACTATCTAATGTCATAACATCATCATTTCTTCTTTACCCACATTCATTAAATTTTGTTCTACATCAAAAGATAAGAGAAATTAATGTTATTAAAGTAAGATAAAAAAAGGAAGAAATTAAATATGCAAATTAGGTTTTAACTTTTAAGTGTTTTATCTTTTTTTTTTTTCTTTATAAAAAATTAAAAAAAACTTAACGGTTGGCGGGTCACTGCGGTGACGCATGACACCCGCTTAGTAAAGATAACGGTCATAAACGGTAGACCCGTTTACAACCCAAACTTCTGATAAACCCAAACCCGCTTAATTTCGTATGGGTATCGTGTCGGGTTCACTTCGTCGTCAAAATTACGGCCTTACTTTTCAGCCTCTCTACTTTAACAATTATCTTCCACTATTTTATTAAAATATTGTTTTTCATAAATTTGTTTATTCTTTTGTTTTTTAAAATATTTTATTAAGGGTTGAGGACACTGGGGAGCTTCACTCATGCGCCTCCTCGCCTCGCCTACGGAACCAAAGATGGCTCGTGGTCTGCACTCGAGTTCGACGGCATCGAGCCTGCCTCCGCGAGTGCTCGTCGGCTTGAAGACCGACAACTTGGTGGCGTGTTCGATTAAGGCTTTGTTCAAGGGAAGGTGAGATTGCCATTGACGGAGGTGAGGAAGGGTTTGCAGCTTGTTCGTCGATTCGATGGAGGGGTCGCCGGAGAGCGGCGCCGAGCTACGCCGACAGACCAGAGTGGAGGAGCTGGGCTGGAGCTCCATGGCCTGGGTCGCCGAGCTCGAGAAGTGCAAAGAAGGGGTATGCCGGGCGGTACGGTCATGAGCCACTGATTTCCTGCAAAATTGGAGGAATTTGAATCCATTTTGGTCGGTTGGGACCGTTGAGTTGGATCTGCCAACTCACCTCCTTGGAGAGATATGGCGTTGAGAGAGGAAGAAAGCCGAGAGAGGAAAGGAAAAAAAAAAAAAAAAAAACGAAGGGCTGCAGGAAGAAAAAAGGAGAGAGAAATGGAGAGGAAAAAAAGGAGGAGGGAGAAAATATAGTTGTTTAATGAATGAAGAGGGAATAGTAAATGTTAACTTTGAATAAATACTGTTCATCTTGTTAAGTTTTTTGTTAAAATGGAGAGGCTGAAAAGTGGGATTTTTGGGCCTTTTTGTTAAATTGGCTCTTCAAACTAACAAAAAATTGGGTTTGAAGAGCCTGCAGTGGATGCTCTAAGTGATTTTGTTATGAAGGAGTGTATGGCAAAGGAGTTGTGGAACAAGCTGGAGGACAACTATATGACCAATTGAAAATAAGCTCTGAAAAGTTTCTATTTCAGATATGTTGAAGGTACTTCTATGCCACTTTGAATAATCTCAATAAAATACTTGCTGATTTGCAAAATTTAGATGTTAAAATTGATGATGAAGATAATTAATTCGCTTCCATCTGTATGGTAAAGATATATTTATCTAATGCACTAACAAATGAGTATCGGAGGAAGGATAAGCAAGCATACAGCACATAGCCGATCATCAAGGGCATTGGGCATTGGGCATTGACAGTAAGAGGCAGATTTGAAAGTAAGAAACCCTCCGGTTTCTGTTTCAAAGAAAAAGAGGCATTTCATACAGGAAAGGATGAATGTGCATTCTGTAGTCAAAAAGGCCACTGGAAACAAACTAAGTGCAAAAAGCATAATAAAGCTAATGTGGTGATTGCCATTCAGAAGGATAATCTATGGATTCGGCTTGTACCTTTCATAAATTCCTTAGTGGAAATGACGTCGCCTGATAGGAAAAATCCATTTGAAGTTGCATGATGGATCAGCAAGAGTTTTCAAAGAAGTTTGGTATGTACTGAACATGAAGAAAAATCTGATTTCTCTTTGGGTGTTCTTGAATCGAAGGGCTACAAAATCACTATAGAGAATGGAATCATGAAAGTGATTTCTGGTGCACAGGTGGTGATGGAAGCTACTCGAAAAAATAATTTGTATCATCCGCAAGGGACTACCATATGTTGGAGCCATTGTTGCCACAATATCCGACAACTCTAAAAAGGTAATCCCTAATAATAATAAATTGTGACATATGAAATTGGTCATGTTGCTTTGCAAGGGCTAGCAAAGCAAGGTCTGTTGGATGGTGCCACAACAGTAAATTTGGATTTTGTGAACATTGCATTCGGCAAGTGCACGAGTCAAGTTTGGCATACGATTCAC
Organism: Carpinus viminea; assembly: GCA_013348765.1. Taxonomy (NCBI): domain Eukaryota; kingdom Viridiplantae; phylum Streptophyta; class Magnoliopsida; order Fagales; family Betulaceae; genus Carpinus; species Carpinus viminea. Next base: position 19,448,379 of record CP054674.1, read on the forward strand.
AACATAAAAGGGACTCTTGATTATGTTCACACAGATGTTTGGGGACCTACAAAGGTTCCATCATTGGGAGGTAAGCATTATTTTGTTACCTTCGTTGATGATTTTTTCAAGAAAATTTGGGTGTAGATGAAGCATAAAGATGAAGTCCCGGGAATTTTCTTGACATGGAAGAAAATGATCGAAACTCAAAGAAAAATTAAAAGACTGTGTCGATAATGGCGGTGAGTACACATCGGATCCATTTTTGAAAGGGATGAAGGATGAAGGGATTGTGTCGAGGGACTTCGCAATGTAATGGGACCTGAATTGAATGGGGTGGCAGAACACATGAACCGCACTATTCTAGAGAAGGTACGAAGTATATTGTCCAGTGCCAGATTGGGCAAGAGTTTTTGGTCTGAGGCCGTGAATTATGTGTGTCACCTTAGTTGCAATTGATGGAAAAACTCCTACTGAGATATGGTCAGATAAACTGGCTAATGATGGCTAATGATTATAATAAACTGCATGTTTTTGGTTATCCACCATATTTCCATGTCAAAAATAGCAAGTTGGATCCATGAGCCAAGAAAGTTGTATTCTTGGGATTTAGCACAGGTGTGAAAGGGTACAGACTTTGGTGTCCCGAGTTGAAGAAAGTTATTCTCAGTCGAGATGTAACTTTTAATGAAGATAAGATGGTCAGAAAATGCAAAGTGAAGAATTCTCAAATTGAAGAATCTTATCATTCTAGAGGGAAGACTACGGAGCTGGAGGTTCCAAGAGTGCAATCTGAACAGATAAACTTCCCAGTTGAAATTGAAGAAGTTGAAATTGAAGAGGAGATTACAGATGAAGATGAGATGGTCAGAAAATGCAAAGTGGAGAATTCTCAAATTGAAGAATCTAATCATTCTACAAGGAAGACTACGTAGCAGGTGGAGTTGAGGGAAGACTATGCAGCAAGTGGAGCTGGAGGTTCCAAGAGTAGCAGGTGGAGCTAGAGGTTCCAAGAGTATCTATGCAACCTGAACAGATAAACTTCCAGTTGAAATTGAAGAGGAGATTACAGATGAAGTTGAAGTTGAAGAAGAGGCCCCAACCCAAAGGTCTCTACAACAACTACACCTTATTGCGCCAAGAGACCAAGGCAGAAATACGAAGCTCGCCAAGATAATGGAAGCTCCGAAGATGACACACAGTAGCTTATGCACTACTAATTACTAAAGATGATATTCCTAAACCTGCATTACTAATTACCGAAGATGATATTCCTAAACCCTAAAGATGATATTCCTTTAACTTACAGAGAAGCAATTAGCAACTCAGAAAGCAATTAGCAACTCAGAAAAAGCTAGGTGGAAGGAAGTTATGGGTGAGGAGATGGAGTCTCTTTACAAGAATCAAACTTGGGAGGTGGCTTAACTACCAAAAGGGAAGGCAATTGGGTGCAAGTGGCTATATACCAAGAAAGAGGTCCTGCAGAACAAGATAGCATTTGTTTCAAAGCTAGATTGGTAGCCAAAGGTTAGGCTCAGAAGGTATTGATTATAATGAGGTATTTTCTCCGGTTGTTAAACATATGTGTTTTATTGGCTTAAGTTGCTCAGTTTGATCTAGAGCTAGTGGAGCTAGATGTGAAATTGCTTTCTTGCATGGGGACCAAGAAAAATATATTTATATGATTCAGCCAGATGGGTAAGGAAAATTTGGTATGCAAACTGAATAAATCAGTATGGTTTGAAGCAATCTCCTAGACAATGGTATAAACGATTTGATTAGTTCATGATGAGGCAAAAGTACACAAGAAGCCAATTTGATCACTTGTGTATTTTCGCAAGCTACAAGATGGTACTTTCATTTATTTTTGCATGTAAAAGTATTGTGAAGATTGATATGTTAAAAACTTAGTTTGAAATGAAAGGCCTAGGAGAAGCCAAGAAGATTCTTGGAATGGAGATTACTTGAGAGAGGGCAAAAGGTATTGTTTGCTTAACTCAGAGAGAAACAGTACTTGAAGAAGGTACTTGAAGAAGGTGTTGAAGCGTTTTGGTATGGATCATAATACCAAACCTACAACTACACCGTTGGCTTAGCGCCACTATGTCTCCGAGTACAAATGTGGAACGTGATCACATGACTCATATGCTAATTTGGTGGGTAGCTTGATGTATGCTATGGTATGGTATGATGAGTAAATATATGCATGATCCAGAAAGGGCACTGGCACTGGCAAGGGAGAAGGGCACTGGCATTGGCAAGGAGCAAAGTAGATTCTAGGTATATTCTGGGTACTAAGATGTTAGGGCACTGGCATTGGCAAAGAGCAAAGTGGATTCTAGGTATATCCTGGGTACTAAGTGTGAAGTTTGAATGAGTTGATAGTGGACTTGATCAAATTTTAGTTGGTTATATGGATTCCGGGATTCCGATTATGCTGGTGATTTGGATAAAAGAAGGTCTACAAGTTATGTCTTTACACGTCTTTACACTAGCACTGCGTTGCTATTGAAGCTAGAATATATGGCAGTTGTTGATGCCTTACAAAGGCTTGGGTATTCTTCATAAGAATGTGAAAGTTTGTGAAAGTTTTATGTGATAGAGTGCTATTCACATGCTCCTCTCCTCGAATGTTTCCATTTTTTTTGTGAAATTATGGAAGAAGGGGATATTCTTTTTTGGAACTGCAGATAATCGTAACATAGTTATGTTAATCATAATTAAAGTGGTTTATAAAATTATGGAAGAAGGGGATATTCTTCTTTTCTTTTGGAACTGCAGATAGTTATGTTAACCATAATTAAAGTGGTTCCGGGAGCTAAGTTGTTTGAGCTTAGCCAATATTGTCAAGATTTGAAGCAAATTTGAAGTGAAACCGTAAAGTAGTAGAGAATATTATGAAAAGTTGGCTCATATTAGTCAAACTTTGAAATTGATTTTTTGTCAATAAATGGAGAAACAAGGAATTGTGGGCTGCCTTCTATTTCTCCAAAAGCTGCGAGCTGCCACCAGATTTTTTTTTTGGTGGTTTGTCCTTATCTCCATTACAACCTATGAAGACTTTTTACCAAAGAATACCAAAGAAGTCTATGCAAGTGCAGCAATTATGTTTTTGCATTAACTTGAGTTTCCCTTTTATCAACAAAGGAAACTCCTCATTTATGTATTTATGTATGCATGGTAGCCTTTAGTTCCACAATAATGTGGAAATGCCAGCCTGTAAGACTCAAAAGTCAAAACTAGAGACATAACTAGAGAAATAAGCTTTTACGGGAGAAATTATGGGTGAAATCACTAACCAAAAGAGGCGGTTACACCTAACCTAATCACTAAGTTAGCTAATGGCTTTTTTTAAATATAATATATTTATTATTTGCATTATATATATATATATATATTATATAATAGTACCATATAATAGTATAATAGTACAAAGAGTTGTTGTAACGGTTGATTTTGTTGAAAATGTTGGTTGAAAGTTGAAATGGATTTTTTTGTTTATTAAATTTTTATGAACTTTTTTGAAATGGTGTCTTCAAGGTTCAAGTTCAACCAAGTTAGTAGGTTAGTGTTTTTGGTTACTTGAACTATTTTGAACTATTTTGAACAATTTTGTTGTGTTTTATTTATATGTTGTGTATAAGATTATAAGTGAAGTATTAATTTTGTTGAAATTTTATTTGTATGTTATATGTTATAGAAGGTGAAGTATTTTATTTCTATGTGTACAAGACTAAAGTGTTAATTTTATTGTAATTTTATTGTTGTAATTTTATTTGTATGTTATATGTTGTAGTTATAGAAGGTGAAGTATTTTGTGTTTTATTTTTATGTTGTGTATAGATAATTTTGTTGTTATTTTATTGTAATTTTATTTAGTATAATAGTCTAAGAAACAATTTTTATTTTTTAATGTTAAAATGGCCGTAAAAGGAAAGAAAAAATGGTTTAAAAAAATGATTTGAAGGGAGCACAAAATCAACCCAATAAAAAGCCCAACAAAAAAGCAGGCATCGAATTAATCCCTAAACGGTTAACCGGCTACTCCGTGGTTAGCTTAACAGCCTAGGTGGTTAGCTAACCACTAATGACAACAGCTTTTTCACCCTAGGAGAAGCTTTTCATCATTGACTCATTAAAACCGTTAATGTTAGGGGTTGAGGTTAACCGTTAATGTTTAAGGGTTGAGGACAATTCAATGAAGATCGTATGAGAAGGGCATTTTCATAAACATCGGTGGAGGTTGGTATGGGTGAAGGCACATCTCTTCCTAGTAAACAAGGCTACGGGTGGAGGGCTAAGGCTTGTTCCACATATTTTATGTCAAATCCATGGTTTTTTTGTTTTTTAAGTAATACACTAATGAGTAAGAAAATCCCCAAAATCCCCAACCGTGTGCAAAAAGGGAGACAAAAAGTGAGAATGCAGGATTTCACTTCTTTAACTTCTTTATTATTGTGGATTTTCACACAAATTTTCCTCTAAACTGGATGCCTTTAACATGACGTGTGAAATTAGTGAAATTCGGGAGAAAGTTGAAATAATAATATTAAATATTAATGGGACAAAGTTAACAAAGTTAGAATAAAGAAAAAGTTGGAATAAAGACAAAGTTGGTGAACTTTTACATAAAAAGGGATAAAAAAAAAAGGGAGACATATCAAATTTTACAAGTTACAAGTTAGAGGAATGGATGAGTTTCCACCAAATCAATTTGGAGGAAACTCTCGAGGCCGCCGTTCGGCCCTGAAGGCCCTTTTATTTTTTATTTTTGGGAATAACTTCAATTTGGTTTGGTTCTAAAAAGTAGGGGGTGTTTTGACCTACACAAGTTACCAAATCAGACCTAAAATAAAATGAGAACAAATAACTTGATTTTTATCCCCTTACAGCATCCGCCGCCTCCTCTCTCCCTCTTTCTTTGTTTGCCACATGGAGTGGTCCATAACTATTTTTAACAGGCCCGAGTGTTATGCCCAGTCCAGTTGAGAGGCTGACTCCTGGGTGTTACACTTGGATACAATGGCGCGCGCCCAGGTGTTACACTTGTATACAATGGCGACAACGGCGCTGTAGAGCGGAACGGAAAGCTCACAACCACTCAGCCAAGCTAAGTGGATAAGGACCCAACAGAATTGAAAAGGAAGACAGACGCCATGGAAAAGAAGAAGGAGAAACACAAGGCCTCTTGTTGGCAAACTTTTCGGGGGAACGGAGACGCCATTCACCAAAGAGTAGTAGAATACCGGCTCCCAAACAAATTCAAATCGCCTCTGGAGTTATAGCGGATCGGAGTCGGCGATCCTAAGGAGCATCCTCGGATGCACCTAGTGCTACACGCCACACCCGACGAGGTCGCGTGTCGAGCATTCCCCACCACACTTTCGAGGAATGCGCCAAAGCAATTCAGATAATCCTCCAGAAATAATCAAAGGTAAATCGAAAATAATCAAAGGTAAATCTTTGATTTCTTCATTGAGACAACCGACTACAGAAAGTCGCCTATCTACTCCATTACAACCACATACATTACAACTTTTTTTTTTTTGAGAGCAACATACATCACAACTTAACACCAAGTACAAGACTGCAACAACTACTTCTACGTGCATAGCATTCTACGTGCATAGCATTTCTGAGGCTACATGTTCAGACTCGATTTTATTACATTAATATATTTATTTATTTATTTTTAATAGGGGTAGCCGAGCCACCCACTTAGGAGTATGAATCCGGCCCGAGTGTTATGCGAGTCCAGTTGAGAGGCTGAATTTGGGCCTTATTTTTTTTAATTTAAATATTAATTAAATAATAATTTATTTTAATAATACTATATTATTATAATATTATTATTATTTTCATTGAGGTTAGGTAGGGTAGGTTAGGTTACTAATTGTTATTTAATGACTTTAAGTTTTTTAAGTTTGCTAGTTGCTTTTAGTTGCTTTTAAGTTTCTTTATTTTCTATTAGGTAAGAAACATCAATAATATTTTAATTATTTTCTAATAAAATAATTAATTATTTTTTATGAATTTATTATGAGTTTTTCAAATTATTCTCATTTGTTTATTGCTACTAGCAATATTTCATATTTAGATAGATATACATGTTTTGATTAAAAACATTAACAAAGATTTAATATATATATATTTAGATTCCAATAAAATAAATTACAAAAATAGAATAATAAAAACTGTTTGAAAATTGATGGGATTGATGGGATGTATCACGGAGGAGGAGGAGAGGAAGAAAAGAAGAGAGGAAAAGGAAGAAAGGAGGAGAGGAAGAAAAGAAGAGAAGAAAAGGAAGAAGAGGAAGGAAGAGAGAGAGCAAAGGGAAACATAAAGAAAGAATAAGGAAATAATATTTAAATAACAGAAAAAGAATAGTTAAATAAGGCCCCTTTCGACATTTTTCGAAAACATTTTAGCACACAGAAAAATAATTTTTTTTAAAAAAAAATTCTTCTGTTTAGTTTGTTGATTCCTATTCATTTTACACTTATGTTGTTCATGCAGTTAGAATATTGCACATACGCAAAATTCATCATATCTTCTTTGCCATTATGCTGCCATTGGAAGCATCAATTATATTTTTTTTAATATAAAATAATTTAAAAGACGAAAATAAAAATTATGTTCGATAATTAACTAACAATAGTCATATAATTTCATTTGGTCTGCCAAACAAAATACATTTAAACCACCAACACAAATTCCATCATAAATCCTCTTAACACAAATTCCACCAACACAAAGGCCTATTTTACCATATAACGAAAATTCTAATGATTTTTGAAGAAGTTGTCCAACCAAAACTTTCTAAGTTTAGCATACTTTGCTATAAATCCTTTTGCAATCCTCTCATCTCCCATCAACAAATGCAGATGCAAGCATAAACTCATCATATCCTTCAGCTTCATCAGATAAAGGTTCATAGATAAAGGTGATCTGCATCAACTCCCTTATTAAGAGCTACAAGTGCTACTACAAAATAGAAACATAACCGCCTTTAAACATCTGACAGGTTCAAGAAATAGACATTACAACATCAATTATACAAGAAAATACAATCACAAATTTTCATAAGAATAAGATGATTCATTCAAAACAATACAAGCAAGCAGGGTAACTTGAAGCACTCCCATTTGGAAAGACAAGGTTTTATTTTCTTGGAAGTGATACATTTCCATTGAAAATACCGTTCTCAGGGCCAAACTACCCAACATCTTCAAATTTTCTGCTTTTAGTGGCAAGTTCTTAATTTTCTACTGTGGCACCTTCAATGTGTTGGAATCCAACATTATTAAGATTATTCAAGCTAAAACCGATGAGGTTGACATTTTAGAATTAAAATTATTAATTTGTGCAAGAACAGGAAAATGTATCCTTTGCCTCAAATCTTATTACATTTTTCAGTGAGAACCAAAATGATCAAGTTATCAAGTATCGTCAGTGATAAGTGATGCATAGTTTCAACAAAGAACCTCTATAATTAGTTTAAAGACAATCTTATTAAGGGATTCAACTCAAAAGTGAAAAGAAATAAATAGAAAAGGATTTTCTTCATAATCCTTTTCGAAATACTGAAGAAACTACTGCACTTAAAAATGCCATAAATCAGGATTCATGAGAAATCACTAACACCTAATTCAGTTACAATGGTGACTTTTTGGGTTTTTATTTTATTTTATTTTCTATTATATAATTTTCAGTGCTTATTGCCTTTTTTTTTTTTTGGCAATTCTCCTTCCTGGGCTTCTAATTTTCTCTTTTTCACGTTTTCTTTTTCAAAATTTTGGTTTTTTGGGGTTTTTTTTGGGGGATTGATTTTCCTTGTGTTTATATAAATTGGACTTTTATTTTAATGGTTTAGGGATTGTGTCTTTTTTTTCTTTTCTTTTTTGGGGGTTGGGGTGGTTATTTTGTTCTTTAGGCGCTTGGGTTTTAACTTTTAAGTATTTGGGTTGTGTTCTTAGGGTTTGATGGTTTGCGCTTTTTTTTTTCTTTCTTTTTCCTTCTAAGTTTTAGTTTGTTAGTGTTTTGGGGTTTTGTTTTTGGTTTCGTTCTTTCTAATTTTTAGGGTTTTTAAGTGTTCTTTGTGTGTTTTTTTAATGTTTTGGGTGTTTTTGGAAATTTTAGTGTATTTGGGTTGTGTTCTTAGGGTTTGAAGGTTTGGGGCATTTTTTTTTCTTTTTTTCCTTCTAAGTTTTAGTTTGTTAGTGTTTTGGGGGTTTTTTTGTTTCTTTCTTTCTAATTTTTAGGGTTTTTTAAGTGTTCTTTGTGTGTGTGTGTTTTTTTAATGTTTTGGGTGTTTTTGGAAATTTTAGTGGGGTTTTAGTGTTGGAGGCTTTTTAAATGTTTGGACGTCTTTTTGAATTTTTGAAGGGTTTTTCCAAATTTTGTAGAGATTTTTAAAGTAACGGGCTTTTGGACAAGGGCCATGAGGTAGCAGTTATTAACAAGCACCCTGTCATAAATGAACAATATATATATTAAAAGAGTAAAAATATTTTATATAAAAAAGTGAAAAATTTTATTTTGTAGTGATTTTTTATTTAAAAAATAATTAATTTGACGTGAAAAGTAAGGAGGTTAGGATTGATTTTAAGGAAAAAATTTGGGGAATGACGAGGATTATGAACAGTACCGTTCAACTTGAGAATGGCAAACACACCCAAAAGCTTTGCACTACGGGTAGCAATGGAGAGAAACTAGAGTGTAAGGAAGTTCATGAAGATGTTGAATTGTGGATTAAGGGGTGCAAGTTTATGATTAGCATGTACCCCTACTGCAGTACTGCAGGGGTTGGACGCAGTATTGGGAATCTAATGGCTGCAGAGTTCTTTAATTTGCGATATTGAGCAACTCACAATGGAGATACAGTGGAAGGGCGAGACGACTATGCTGCAGGGAGAGAGAATAGGTCCCACCCGCCATGTGACCGTCCAAACCTTGGAGAAAGAAGCCATTGGAGGAGGAGAGTTATTTATCCTCTCCATCAAGTCACTTGAGCCAGCAGCTAATGCCTCCAGATAATATCAAAATACTTCAGGAATTTAGTCACATCTTTGAAGACCCCAACACGCTACCATCATCACAAGACTAGCAAGACCATCAGATTCCTCTGAAGGAAGGAGCAGGAGCTGTGAGCGTCAGACCATACCGGTATGCACATTTTCAAAAGGATGAAATTGAGAAGCAAGTAACTGAGATGATTAAATCAGGCATTATCCGCCCAAGTAGCAGCCCCTTTTCATAACCAGTGCTTTTAGTAAAGAAGAAGGATGGTAGCTGGAGATTTTGTACGGATTATCGCGCCCTCAATGGTGACCATTAAAGATCGATTTCCCATCCAACGATGGTAGACGATATGATTGATGAGCTATATGCGGCCAAGTTCTTCACCAAACTTGACCAAACTTGATCTGAGGCGGATATCACCAGATTAGGGTGCATCCAGATGACATCCACAAGACCGCTTTCAGGCCATTTTGAATCTTGGTGATGCCCTTTGGCCTGTGCAATGCTCCTTCAACCTTCCAAGCCATAATGAATACCATTTTCCAGCTCCTTCAACCTTCCAAGTCATAATGAATACCATTTTCCAGCCATCTTCCTAAGTTCATTTTGGTATTCTTTGATGACATTCTTGTATATAGTAGTTCGTGGGACTGTCACTTACGACATATTTGGAAGGTATTTTAAATTCTGAATGATCATCAATTTTATGCAAAGCCTTCAAAATGTGCTTTCGGAAAGGAAGAGGTCAAATATCTCGGCCATATCATCTCCAGCAAAGGTGTCCAAGTATATGCTAAACAAGATTGTGGCCATGCACAATGGACAAGGCCAAGGACGGTGACTCATCTATGAGGTTTTTTGGGGCTAACGGGCTACTATAGGAAGTTTCCTAAATGGTACTGATGTATTGCCGCTCCACTCACTAAATTATTAAAAAAAGGGCAATTTGTTTGGGATACAAGTGCAGAGGAAGCATTCCAAGCTTTGAAGAAGGCCATGGTGAGAACACCAGTACTAAGCACGCCCAACTTTGAGGAGACTTTCATTATTGAAACAGACGCATCCAATGGTGGAATCGGGGATGCCCAACTTTGAGGAGACTTTCATTATTGAAACAGACGCATCCAATGGTGGAATCGGGGACGTCCAACTTTGAGGAGACTTTCATTATTGAAACATACGCATCCAATGGTGGAATCGGGGATGTATTATCCCAACAAGGCAGGCCAATCGCTTACATGAGCAAAACATTGAGCCCATAAAAAAGAAACTGGTCCACCTATGTTAAGGAAATGCTGGCCATATTAGAGGCGGTTAAAAGTTGGAGACCCTATCTCTTGGGTCGAAAATTTCATATTCGCACCGATCAAAGAAGCTTATGATACCTCTTAGAACAGCGTGTCATCTCACCCGAGCAACAAAAATGGGTATGTAAGTTGTTGGGCTATGAGTATGAGATCGTGTACAAGCCTGGAAAAGAAAACTCAGCTACAATTGGAATCACGAGTCTTACAAGCCATCATTGGACCAGAATTCTCCCATGAGCCATATGGTTGTTACGTGATTGAGAAATAAATAGAAAGATCCATATGGTAGGATTTTCAAGGAATCCTAGATTCCTAATAGGATTTTAGAGGAATCCTAAACCTCCTTGGTTGAGCAATCAGAGGAGCTCATGACTTTACAAACATGAAGTTTGAATAAATTCTTGATTTGTTTTTATTCATAAATAATGCAATATTTAAAGATAATAGAAAATAGAGTCTCACATGAGATAGGAAATAAAACATATAAATCTAATCCTACCCAAAGATAAAACCCAAACATAAAAGAGATAAACATAACCTAATATAATAGTCTTTCACACTCAACAATATTAAAATAATAAAACAACTAAAAAACATTAATAAAATAAATAACCTAATAGATAATACTTCCTAACATACTCACTACCTAACAATGCCTAACAATGACTGCACGTAACATTCCATCCCTCTTTTAATCGACCTTGTGTCCTCAAGGTCGTAGAAATATTGACTCTCTTTTTTTTTTCTTTCTTTCTTTTCTTTCTAATGAGCCAATCGAAAACTCCTTCATTCTTTGCTTTCACACCACGATACTTAGAAACGAAATTTAGGTGTGTGGAAATTTGGTTTTGTGCACTCCATGGCTTGGCGGTAGGCTGACAATTGGCATGGTGGTTGGCGGTGCATTTGAAATGCTGCATCCGGAGCTTTCTAGATTTGAGGCTAGGATGGATAGATCTGCGGCTAGGCGACGATGGCTTGATCCGAGCTTTCTAGATTTAAGGCTAGGATGGATAGATCTACGGCTAGGCGATGATGGCTTGATTGGACCCCGGGTTTGTGAATATAATGGCTATGTTGTGGTGGTGGTGTGGGGCATGCGGCTTTTGCACAGAATGCGGTGCTAACATTGTTTGTTGCTGCTTATGCCGGAATTCTTTGCCAAACAACTCACCCATTTTTCTTTGGAATTCTTCCACTTTTCTTTGGAGTTCACGCAATTCCCTTTTTATCATAATGTTTTTCATTGTTCTTAGGAACTCATACTCTAGATCACCAACACTTTGATCTAGACAATCCTCCATAACTTGAAGTGATGGATTACGGAAAGTTGGCTCTGATACCACTTTGTTACTTACGTAACGTGACTGAGAAATAAATTGGAGTTCACGCAATTCCCTTTTTATCATGATGTTTTTCATTGTTCTTAGGAACTCATACTCTAGATCACCAACACTTTGATCTAGGCAATCCTCCATAACTTGAAGCGATGGATTACGGAAAGTTGGCTCTGATACCACTTTGTTACTTACGTAACGTGATTGAGAAATAAATAGAAAGATCGATATGGTAGGATTTTCGAGGAATCCTAGACCTCCTAATAGGATTTTCGAGGAATCCTAAACCTCCTTGGTTGAGCAATCAGAGGAGCTCATGACTCTACAAACATGAAGTTTGAATAAATTCTTGATTTGCTTTTATTCATAAATAATGCAATATTTAAAGATAATAGAAAATAGAGTCTCACATGATATAGGACTTCTATTTGAATCAAAAGATAAAACATATAAATCTAATCCTACCCAAACATAAAAGAGATAAACATAACCTAATAGTCTTTCACACTCAACAATATTAAAATAATAAAACAACTAAAAAACATTAATAAAATAAATAACCTAATAGATAATACTTCCTAACATACTCACTACCTAACAATGACTGCACGTAACAACGGTGGAATGCCTCACAAATCAGCCTGAAACAATGGTGGGCTATGAATGGAAAAATGACTTTTTTTATCATGGGAGAGTAGTCGTGCCCCCAGATTCGCCAGTGAAGCTTCTCCTCCTCAAAGAGTTCAACAACTCGAAAATTGGAGGGCATTCTGGAGTACTACATACATACACAAGACTAGCACAAACATTTTTCTGGAAAGGTATGCGAAAGGAGGTGTAAACTTATGTAGCATCATGCTGGGTATGCCAACAAATAAGTATGAAGCTATGTTGCCAAATGGATTGCTCCAACCTTTACCTGTTTCCGACAGGGTGTGGGAGGATATAGCCCTCGACTTTGTTGATGGACTTTCCCCTTCCAATGGTAAAACCACCATTATGGTTATTGTGGATCGACTAACTAAATATTGTCACTGCATAAGAAGAATTAGTAGCAGGTTATCAAAAAAAAAAAAAAATCACTTTTTTGATGTTCAAAAGTTCCCAAACGTCAAAAACTACGTTTGACAAATCTACACATCAAAAAAGTAATTTCTTTTTTCTTTATTTTTTTAACTAACGTTTGACAAATCTAAACATCAAAAAAGTAATTTCTTTTTTCTTTATTTTTTTCCTTTTTTTTAATGCTTATGATTTTAGGTAACTTACTGAAAATGAATGAAAAGAAGGAATCAAATTTATAGGATATTTTGAAATTAAAAAGAAATAAAATTATTTTAAAATTAAAAAGAAATAAAATTAGAAATGATAGTACAAATATACTAATCAAATTAAATTAAAGAGCTAGAATGTTAACTTTTTGAATAAAATTATATATTTTTTAAAATTAAAAAAAAAAATTATTTTTCTTTCCTTTTTCCTTCTTGCAGAGATTTTTTTCCCCCCTTCTTTTTCCTTCTCTTCTCTTCTCTTCTCCATTTCTTTACAATTTGGTGTATATATACATGTTCAGCTCGGCTAGACTAAATATAAGCTCGGGCCCAAATTTTCTGCTAGGTTCGTCTTAATTTCTTTAACAAAAATAAACTAATAATTTATAGTTACAAATAATTATTTGTTTTTTAAAAGGAGAAAAAGAGAGGGAGAGAGAGAACAAAAAAGAAAAAGAAAAAAAAGGACAACATTTCTAACGTGGCAAACAGTGCCATGTCAGAATTGTGCACTTTTTTTTTTTTAAAACAAAAAAAATTACAACGTTTCCTTGTTTGGTAGGTTTAGGGTTTTTGTGAAGAGCTATAATAGCAAAAGCATTTGTGTACAATGGCAAGGATTTTTGTTGCAAAATTTTTTGTGAAGAGTAAACCCATAAGAAGTTACTGTTCATGGGGAGGATGTATGGGAATTTTTTTGGATTGTCTAGGTGGATGTTTTGGAGGGTTTTTTTTTTGGGGTGTGCCTTTTTGGTGATGGTATGGTGTGATATTTTTGGAATGTTTTAAGGGGGATGTTTGTAAGGGATTGAGGGTCGTGTTTTAGAGAGTTGATGCTTTAGCAACGAAACCTAGGGCATTAGCTAAGAAATTTAAATTTATGGTATTAGCAACAAAATTTGAGATATTAGGAGCGAAGTTAGAAGCATTAATATCCCAAAAAGGGTTCACCTCTCCCATTCAGGCTATAGTTCTCCTCAACCCTAAATGAAAACACTAACACTACACCCCATACCCTAATAATAATAATAATAGTAATAATTATTATTATTATAATTATAATTATAATAATTATAATAATAAAATAAAATAAAACCCCAGGCTAAGCCTTCTTTCAACTTGTTAGCATATATAAATATATATATAAAAAAACAGCAAAAAACATAAAAAATAACCCCTATCCCAGGTCTTGAACCCATCCCCCATACCACCAAATCCACCCCTCAACCGAATATCACAAACATAACATTTTTATATAATATGATATAGTATATATAATAAATCAAAATATAAAACCAAAAAAAAAAAAACACCCACATTGCCTTCGAACTCCCTCCCTTTAACCAAAAATCCACACCATCAACCACTATTCCATACCTTTTTTGGGTCCCCAAATGTACTACAGTACGAAGTTAACAATTTTCATGACCAGTAACTCCCACAAATACAACATTTTGAAGCCCACATCCGTACAGTTATATATATTATGTAATTTTATAATATATAATATATGTAATATATATAATAAAACATATATATATATATATATATAATTTTACATGGGGTTTGTGGCATGAGAATGGGTAGTCTTTGGAGCCTAGGGTTTGTGTAGATATAATTGTTGGAATCAAACCACTTCATTTCGTTATTGCCGTTGCCATTCAAAAAATTGGAGTAAGAAAGTCCATATCTTAGTCCCTCCAAATTGCCGACACTCCAAAACTCTAAAAGAGAAAGGGTGTCTTGCCCAAGTGAGTTTATTTGTGTTACCTATTGGGTTGGAGTGAATTTGCATACTTTTTATTTAAATCAAGTGTGCTTTTGCAAAATCCTTTGTGAAGTTATTGTTCATGGGGATGATGTATGGGTATTTTTTTGGATGGTCTAGGTGGATGTTTCGGAGGGCTTTGGGGGGTGCCTTTTTGGTGATAGTTGATGCGCCATAAACTACAGTCCACCTTCTTCAAAACTATTGCCTAGGGGTTGTAGGTGAACCCTTTGGGAATTTTTTGTGGATTTTGTCATCATTTCATGCTAATACTTTAAACAAGGCAGAGTTCACCTCTTCGGTGCGCCAAATACCAAGAGTCCTCCATCCTTGGTGCCTCAAACCCTAAAAGTCCAGCTTCTCGTTGCCCAAAACCCTTGGAGTCCACCCTAAATCCCTAAACCCTAGGAGTCCATCTTTCTCGATGCCCCAAACCCCTAGAGTCTACCTTCCTCAGTGCCCCAAACCCTTAAAGTCCAATTTTTCATTGCCTCAAACCCTTGGAGTCCACCCCAAAAGACAAAACTCCTGGTGTCCATCTTGCTTAGTGCCCCAAACCCCTAGAGTCCACCTTCCTCAGTGCCCTAAATCCCTAGAGTCATCCCTTTTCTGTTCCCTAAACCCCTGGAGTCCACCCTCATAAAAACTGAAACCTAAAGGTTGAGGGTGAACCCATAGGGACTTCTTTGGGTATTCTTTAATCATATTTTGCTAATTCTTTGTAACTGAAGAGTCCAACTTCCTCAGTGCAACAAAAACCTGTAGTCCTCCTTCCTTGGCGTCCCAAACCCTTTGAGTTCCAAACCCTTTGAGTTCAGCTTCTTTGTCGCTACAAACCCTTAAAGTCCACCCCAAAACCCAAAACCCCTAGAGTCCACCTTGCTCGGTGCCCCAAGCCCCTAAAGTCCATCTTCCTCGATGCCCCAAACCCCTAGAGTAAGCCTTCTTCTATGCCCCAAACGCCTGGAGTCCACCTTCATAAAAACTAAAACCTAGGGGTTGAGGGCAAACCTTTGGGACTTCTTTGGTAATCATATGGTGCTAATTCTTTATAATCGTGGAATCCACCTTCTTCGTTTCCACAAACACCTAGATTTCTCCTTCTTTAGTGCCCCTTCTTCATTGCCCCAAACCCTTAGAGACCTATCCAAAACCCCAAACCCCTAGAGTCTACTTTGCTCGATGCTCCAAGCCCCTAGTGTCCTCCTTCTTTGGTGCCCAAAAATCAAAGAGTCCACCTTCCTTTGTGCAACAAACCCTAGAGTCATCTTTCTTTTATGCCCGAAACCCTTAGAGTCCACCGTCTTTGATGCCCCATAACCTATAGTCCACCTTCTTCAAAACTATAGCCTAGGGGTCGGAGGTGAACTCTTTGGGAATTCTTTGGGGATTTTGTCATCATTTTGTGCTAATACAGCGCAGAGTTCACCCTCTTCAGTGCGCCAAATAACAAGAGTCCACCATCCTTGGTGCCCCAAACTCCAAAAGTCCAGCTTCTCATTGCCCCAATCCCTTGTAGTCCACCCCAAATCCCTAAACCCAGAGTCCACCATTCTCGATGCCCCAAACCCCTAAAGTCCAGCTTCTCGCTGTCCCAAACCCTTGGAGTCCACCCCAAAAGACAAAACTCCTGGTTTCCACCTTGCTCAGTGCCTCAAACCCCTAGAGTCCACCTTCCTCGATCCCTAGAGTCATCCTTCTTCTATGCCCCAAACGTCGGGAAGGTTAGTCAGAGTGAACTAGTTTTTCATTAAAATATTTTGGGTGACTTTATTTAAGGTTTTTGCTTTAAATAAATTGAAAAATTAAAAACAACTGATATAAACAAAATAAAATTTAAAAAAAAAAGATTTAGTTACATAATAATTTTCAAAATCTAAGCAAAGGATAAAGTTTACATATTATTCAAACTGACAAATAATTAATAATTAATCATGTTCTCCAAATGTTTAATTGCGAGAGTCAAATGTTTCTTCAGTCCTGAACTAAGCCTCGTTCCCTTCCTTCTCTACAATCTATATTACTCCTGAGAAAAAAGTAGTCATCTCCTTTAGTTTTAGGATTCCTTTCTAGCCTCTGCTTTCCATCTCTTCATTCCTCTTCTCCTCCTCCTCAAGTCATATCTTCTGTGAGCGTTATCCATTTAGGTTTGCTGCCTTGACCTCCCTCTCTCTCTCTCTCATTAGCGTAAAGGTTAAAAGTGTGAATTCTCATTGTAAGTTTTTTTTTTTTTGTCAATTGAAATTTCAATAAAATTTTTGCCTTAAATTTTTTTTTTAACAAACATTAGATTAAATCAAACCACACTGTTTAATCTTATAAAAATATTAATTTAATTTAATAAAAAAATAAATTTACTGATTTGATATATATATATTTACTCATTTCTTGTTTGTACAATTGTCTCTGTATTTTATCTCCTTTCTGACTTGTTTTTATTTTACTTTTTCAAAGTATGGAGTAGTCTCCTCACGAGTCCTCACAAAATCAACTTTTTCGAGTAATAATAGTTTATCTCCCTTTCTCTATAGCCCTGCAAATCATATCTCCCCTTGATTCTTAACCATGTTTTGTGTCAGACTTATATTGAAGGAGGAGAAAAGGTAAATAAATGTACGTTATTTGTTATTTATCTCATTAGCAATACTCGTGGCGTGACATGGAAAAATTCTTTTGAGACTTTCCATTTATTGTTTCCAAACGAAGCCATGAGTCCTCACAAAATCCAACTTTTTCTGTAAATAGTTTATCTCCCTTTCTCTGCAGCCTGCAAATCATATATCCCCCGAGCCTTCACCATGTTTTGTGTCTTCTGACGTCTGACTGACGTATATTGAAGGAGGAGAAAAGGTAAATAAATGTACGTTGTTTATCTTCCTCTTGCTTTGAAGAACAGCAAGAGCGACAAATAGATAGCAATACTGATAGCAATACTGGTGGCCTCTGTTGTAAAGTGACACAGAAAAAAAAAAAAAAAAAATTAGTATTTATGATTCTTAAAAAATTTTAACAAATTTTAACAAACAACAATTGATGTTAACAAATTTTTTTCATGATTCTGACTCTTTTTATTTTACTCGTCTTTTCTGCATTTTCAGAGTATGGCATTTTCAGAGGATGGAGTAGTCTGAGAGACCTTGCAAATCAACTTTTTCAAATCAACTTTTTTATCTCCCCTATTCTTCACCATGTGTTTTGTGTCATGTATATTGAAGGAGAAGAAAAGGTAAATGTTCCCTTACTTTTAAATGACACTCTTCATATAGCAGCCTCGGAAAAAATGATTTTTTTTCAACAACTATAAGCTTGGCTCTGTTTGGGAATAGATGTTTGGGAATAGCCAATCCAAATTTAAAAATTAAAAAAAAAAATCTTAAAATCAATTTCAACATTTTTAATTTTTATATCAAATTAATCACTTATTATTATTATTTAAATAAAAAATATTATAAAATAAAAATTTTTATACAAAATATTCTTACTCATATCAATCAAATTTATTAATTACAGTACCAATCCATTTCCTCAAGTACCAATCAATTTCCTCAAGTCTTGTCTATTGCCAAACACAGCCTATGTTTGGGAATGGAATGGATTTAGAAGTAGCATATTTGATTGATATAAGATAAAAAAAAAAAGAATGTTTTATATAAAATTTAAAAATTTTGTTTCGTAATGATTTTTTTATTTGAAAAGTGATAAAAAAAAAGAAGTGAGATTTAATGTAAAAAAATAAGAATATTAAGATTGATTTTAAGAAGAATTTTTTGAAATTAATGGAATCCATTAAACAACACCATTCCATTATCTTTGCAAACATAGCCATAATAATCATAAAATGAGAAAGATTGTGAGTATAAATAAAATATAAGTAAAATTAAACTCCATAATACATGAAGTTAGTACTACTTAAAAAATTAAAATACAAAATTAAAATATATATAAAATTTAATCTATACATCTGAATTCTCTTTATTACTTCTGTTTTGTTGTGAATGTGTTTGAATATATTGAATTATATATAGAATTTTGCTTAACTTTTCAGAAGATGCAGATATCTTCGTCTATTGACTCCATTCCCGTCAATCAATCCTTGAAAGCCCGTGAGAGAGAGATGGTGGACCAGGGTCCAGCACAGTACTAACTTGTAACCCCGTGACTAACCCCCCTTCCCGTGCCTGGCTTACGCGTAACAAGATCCTTGGGTTATCATTTTCCGTTGGGCTATGATATTTTCAATCGAACTTAAATCTTACCTTTTCTCCTAACAATTGACACGAAACATAGGCTTTGTTGTTAAATAACGAAACATTCCCCTACATTTTTATCATATTACTCATTTTATTTTTCTCCAAAAAAATTATATCAAATTATTCACTTTTTATATCACATCATATACTATTCAAATAAAAAAATTATTTTAACTTTTCAATACCATTTTTTTTTTAATTTTTTCATACCAATCATTATTTTTTCACTACAAAAAATCACTACAAGACAATGAACAGTTGATGAAAACTTGGGGAACGTGGTGTGCCGAACACCACCATAGCAAAGAATCCGCGCAAAGAAGGAAATAAATTATTTAGTTGATTTGTGAGAAGACTATTCATACTGAAAAAGAAAAAGCAGAAAATAGTAAATGATATGGTTTAAATACTAATGTGAGAAAAAAGTAAAAATATTGAGTATTAAAAAGAAAAAGGGAAACTTCCCTCTTTAAACTTTAGCTGTTTTTACAAACAAACTCACTAAGATATATCAACTTTGGTTTTCTTTTTGGCAATGCCAAAGTTTTCTTTCATGGCAATCTCAATTTTATGAGAATAGAGATGAGAATTGGATGGAATGAGTCGGAAAGGGGTTGTGGCTTATTATATAGCTGCTTAGGTTTAAAGAAAATGGGGGATCTACTAGTTGAATATTATTTTTGAAAAAAACAAAACTAAATAGCACTTACTTAATTTTTAAACTAAATATCATTAGGTCACATTTTGGGCACCTCATGCAAGATGAGAAAATCTTTACTTCATGGCTCCAAATCATGGAGGGAAGGTAAGTTATGTGAAGACAACTGCTAGCTGCATAAATAATAATACTAGGAAAAACTATGACAGCATCTAACATTTGTACAAAAATATGTCAAATAAAATTAAGTATATTCACAGTTGTTTTTAATTTTGTACCAAAATAATTCCTTTACAGCAGGTCAAGACAAAAAAATTTATGAAGCAATCCTTCTTTTTTTCTACAGCACACTATTGTCACGACTCACGGAAATGTTGCAAGGAAAGTTAGGTATTGCAGAAAATAAATCATTAAAAATGAAAGAAAGAGCAGCTTGGAAAAGAGTCCGGCTTTGGCGTGGGACTCAACGAAAATCACTGATTTTCCAGAACAGCAGCAGAAGGAAATTGCTTCCTAAAGGTTTTTACCTTCACCCACCAGCTCTGTAAAAGATAATGCTTCAAAAATGGAAGAAAATATATTTTAGGGAGGATCTAATAATTCATATCTTCATCTTCACTTTTAACTAACTAATAAATTAGTATATTTTAAAACAATTTTTAAAATACTTATACAAGATAATACCATATATGTACTATATAAATTAATTATTTCTCAAATTTTGACACAAAATCATGTACCTACCATCCCACTAGTAATTTTAAAAGGAGAAACAGAATGAAGAATTGCTTCAGAAAGGCTCAGAAGAATAAAGAATTGCTTCAGAAAGGTTTTTACCTTCTCCTACTTTAGCAAAAGATAATGCTTAAAAAACGGGAGAAAATATATTTTAGGTGGAAGGAAATAACATGAGTTTTTTTTTTTTAATCTTCGGCCTAATAATAACAATATCTTTAAACAGCCAGTGAATCATGCTTAATGATGAGGACCTTTCACGCAGAGCAAAATGGGTTAGTATAACTTTGATAAAGTTGAGCAAAATGTTGAGACAATGATAGAGTAGACAAACGAGTTAGGTAAAGAGCAGCTGCATAGTTGGCTAGCTATGTTGCGGCTGTTTGGGCTGTTTAATCCATGGATTTGATTCATTTCAGAAATGATGGGATACGTCTGACATAAGCTTAGTATTATATAGGTAAACAAATGAATATTAAATGAAGCCTGTAACTAGAATATTAAATAAACTCTAATTTAATTAAATGAAGCGTTTAGGGAAGGTTTCCTTGGAGCTTCATTGGTTGGAGTAAGCTCAGCGTCGGCTCTCGACTCAGCTAGGCTCGAGGGAGTAAGCTCGGCTCTCGACTCAGCTAATCTCGACTCTCCACTTATAAAACTTTTGAGTTACAAATAACTTAAGATCAAATAACTTTAATTTTGATCCAAACAACTAAGCATGTCTAGGCTAGTTTTTGTTCTCAGGATTCTTTTAGCGTTAGGATTCTTTTTAGTGGCTTATGCTGGCATTGCCTTGATCCAAACAACTTAAGATCAAATGACTTTAATTTATTATCTTTTCCAAACTCAAGCTTACAGAACTAAGGTAAGGTGTAACTTTTGAGTTACAATAATATTGGCTTATTTAGTTTAGGTTTTTTTCTTGGTTACTACTCATAAAGTCTCTCTATAAAAAAAAAAAAAAAGAAAAAAAAAAGAGTATTGTTTAATTAAAAGAGAGTATTGTTTAATACATTGAAGTGAATATGCAACATAATTATCATAATATGATAATGCAAGATGTAGCCCATGTAGCCCATATAGCTTGGCTCTCTTTTCTTTCTCTTTCTTATTAATTTATTCTGTCTTTATTCTAATTTTGTCCCATTAATATTTAATATTTAATATTATTTATTTCAACTGTTTGAAAATTTAATAATATTTAATATTGTTTTTACTCCTTTCCAACACTCCAGTTTGGAAAGGAGTAAAAAAAAAAAAAAAATCCAGTTTAGAGGAAAAATTGTGAGAAAAAACGAGTGTGAGTCACAGTGTGACATCAGGCCTGATCCGGAGTGCATTCTCGCTTTTTGCACACGGATTTTCTCTTAGATGATATCCAGATTTTCTGTATTACTAAAAAAAAAATTTAAAAAAATATATAAAAAAAAAAACAATAGATTTGACGTCCAAGCCTCCGGGCCCTCCACCCGTAGCCTTGTTTACTAGGAAGATGTCCTTCACCCATACCAGCCTCCAGCCAATGTTTACAAAATACCCACAATCTCCACTAAATTGTTCTCAAGCCTTAAGTTAACCCCAACCCCCTGGGTCACTTATTTATCTAGTCAACCCCAACCCCTAGTTAATGAGTCACTTATTTATCTAGTTTTGACTTTTGAGTCCCACTCAATTGCGGATTTCAGGAATTTCCATCAAGCTTTGTTTTTGAATATTTTTTGCTAGTTGTATATAATTTTATATAAATGTCCCACTAGACATTTTTTTTTTCTTTCTAATTTACTAATTAAATGGCCAATGATATTGTTTCACTTACTATCTTTGTGGCATTTTCATCATTAAAGTCTAAAAAGCACTTAAAAGTTTATGCCTTAACAA
Source organism: Carpinus viminea (assembly GCA_013348765.1). Classification (NCBI taxonomy): domain Eukaryota; kingdom Viridiplantae; phylum Streptophyta; class Magnoliopsida; order Fagales; family Betulaceae; genus Carpinus; species Carpinus viminea. Next base: position 19,470,586 of record CP054674.1, read on the forward strand.
ATAGAGGTGTATTGAGAGGTCCAAATATTTATTTGATCCTTTTTTTTAAGCTTAAAGAAATGATTGGAGTTTAAGATTGCCTAGTTGGTCTAAGGATAAAAGAAAAAAAAAGTTTTGCTTATTTTAATTTATGTAACCACTAACGGGATAGGGTTTTTCTTATTACTTTGCCGGTAATTATGGTTAAAGCAGTTAATTATTAATTGCTAACCACTTTTTTAAAGAAAAAAAATTAAAACAAAACCCAAGTTAACTAGCCCATTCATTGGAAGAGGCTAGACCCGGTGGTAGATGAATTGTTGTAGATGTAGATGTAGATGGGACAGCACGGTAGCTACATTCAATGCCGCTATTACCAAGGTACACTTCACAGGTTGGCCTGCAGGCTACTCTTCAAAAAAAAAAAAAAAATTCCAGGCTACTCTTCTAAAAAAGAAAAAAATTCCTGCAGAGGCCTTGCAAGTTGCAACCACACTTTTCCTTAAATTATTTTCCAAGCTTTTGAACTTAAAAAAAAAAAGGCCTACCATATTTTCAGGGAAAGGAAAGGAGAATAATATTACAAATATTTTTTATATTTATAATATAAAAATATTAATATACAATAATTTAAAAAATAAAATATAAAAATATCCACCTAAGACCCTCCAGGACCGTCGGGACTTGACCGAGTCTCAGCACCTTCTGTAGACTTGACTGGACCTTACCTTACCGGACCCACCATGAACCTTACCGAACCGATCAAGTCCCGGTAGATCAAGTCCTGATAGGGTCCTGAGTCCCGGTGTAGTCAAAGTCCAGCTCAAGTGGGACTCGGACTAAACTAAATAAGCAGCTCCATCTCCTCAAACTACTCTCAAACTCAAACTTTCTCCCCAGCATTACTCTTAGTTTGAGTTTGAGAAGTTTGAGTTTGAGAGTAATTTGAGGGGATGTTAGAATATTTGATATTATTTTATTATATTGACTTATTTAGTTTAGGTTTATTACTTGGTTACTCATATTGTTTAGAGTATTGTTTAATACGGTGAAGTGAATACAACATAATTATCATAATATGATAATGCAACGCTCATATCTCTTTTAGCTTGGCTCTCTTTTCTTTCTCTTTCTTATTTTATAATATAATATATATATTTTTACACTTAAAAGTTGTTATTCTGTCTTTATTCTTTGTCCCATTAATATTTAATATTATTTATTTTAACTGTTTGGAAATTTAATAATATTTAATATTGTTTTTACTCCTTTCCAACAAAAAAAAAAAAATCCAGTTTAGAGGAAAAATTGTGAGAAAAAAAATCCTGAGTGCATTTTCTCGCACTCGGTTGGGGATTTTCTATGAGATGATATCCAAATTTTCTCACCTGGTTTTGACATAAAACTGGTCCAAGCCTCCGGCCCTCCTCCACACGTAGCCTTGTTACTAGGAAGAGATGGGCCTTCACCCATACCAGCCAATAGATCAACTCATCTGCTGATTTCTAGAAAAAAAAAAAAATTAAACTCATCTGCTGATCTGCTGATAACTTTGTAATCATGAATTGCTCTTGGTTGAGAAAATCTAGTTCAGATTTCACCAGAAAATCTGGTTCAGATTTCCTTGATTTGCTTGTTTGGCTTCTCCTCCAGTTTCTCTACTTCATCATTTGTTACATATATACTTCATCATTTGTTCCATATATGTATTTTGCCGTCTGAATTTCCACATTCATGCTTAAAATATATTTTAAAAATTTTAATTTTCCCAATTAATTCTCTTTCCTTCAGTGAATTTAACCCAAGCTGAAAAAGTTTTTACCTTTCATTTGATTAAATTTTTGTAAAAAGGCCTAAAAAGTGAGTAGATTATAGATTTAAGCAACTGATTGTTGTCAGCCTATCAATAATATCATTTATTTTTTTCATGATTTTTTATTTTTTATTTTGTTCTTGAACATGTTGCCATTGATATATTTTTTACTATATTGTAATGAGATCGTCTACAGTGATGAGATCATGCTTGCTTGTAATCATGTGGTTTTGACAAATAATCCTAACATGTTCTTAAAAGAAGAATATGAGGCACTAGGTTGGCCCTTATTTTTGAATGTGATGATCCTATCTATAAATTTGACATGTGTTGTTTGTTTACAGTTATGGCACAATTAAATTACTACATCAGAGAATCTTAGCAAGGCAGTTAAGAGTAGATTAAAATTTAATGATGAGTTATCAAAAATAATTGGTCTTAACAGTAAATATTGTCTCAAAGCAGCAAGATTGATTGTTTGTCACCCTAAAATAATGGATCTATTCTTCAGCGTTCCAGATCATGACGAGGAAGAATTGGTGCGTGGAATTATTAATGACACTTGAGGAGTTGCAGAAATTTGAATATTTTTAATTTGCATGCTTGTACATTTTTTTTAATTAAGAACGTTTGCTATACCATTTTTTGATGGTTAAGCTATTTAGTGATATATATTTTAGTAAGAATGTTTGATAATTTAGTTGAGTTCTTACCAAAATGATATCAAGAATTCATGATGGTTAATGTGCTTTTCCTAGTTTTAATTATAAAATATGGTGATATGATGATTGTGTGATTTTTTATATAAATAATTTTAATTTTCTAGCATAATTGCAATAAATAAATAAATAAATAAAATCCCACATATATAACATAATTAAAAAATATATATATAGTTGTTTATGTTTCACAAAAAAAAAAGTTATTTGTATTATAAGGATATTTTAGAAAATAAGATCAGAATATCATTCCATCCACGCCAAACAAATTGTATTATACCAAACAAAGAAATATTGCTTTATATCAAACAAGGAATAGGATTAAGTAGCTACAACCAAACAGAAAGAGGAATGGGAATAGGTAAGCCTAAGAGTAATGCTGGGGAGAAGCAAATCTTGCATCTTCTGTCCGCACTAGGTCCTGGGTTAATAAATTTTTTTTTTTTTAAAAAAAACACAAACTTGAAAGCACGCATGAAGCTGGTTTATTTTCGAACGCCACCCACGTCACCAGATCACTGCCGCCACCACCAGACCGCCATCACCACCAATAGTGCCGGCACCCACCATTTCACCTGCCCCCATTTTCCCACACTCCTTTCTCTAGGCGACAGCCACTGAACGACACCACCACCGGCCAGTTCCGCCCTCCACCACCGCGCGATTCCCACCGAGTTGAAGAAGGTATGTATACATGATTATATATGATTATATATATGAAGATTAGATTTTTCTTTATTTCTGATTTAATTGCCTAAATGGGTTTGCTTTGGTTTTTGTTTTGATTTGGGTTTGGATTTGTTTGTTTATCTACAATGTTTTGTTTGATTTGGCAAATGGGTAAGAATTTTAGGGCTTTTAAGTTATGATTTTGAAATGAAATTTGATTTGGGAGCATCTGGAAAGTTGATTTTTTTTTTTTACCTTCATAGATTGGCTCTGTTTGGCTTGGAAACTTGGAAATTCCTGTTGTTATTTTGCTTTGATTTTAATGTTGGCAGGTTGTACCTAATTGATTATACGTACACCTGCTTGTTCCTGTTTAATATATATATATATATATATATATATGCACACACGATTAAATGCCCCAGAGATGAAGCACGCTATCTGAAGTTCCACATCGCTATTATATAGCTTCTTAGTTTTTGTACCTAATTTTAATTTCGGGAGTAATGTTCTTGAAAGAGGAACCTCTTATATTTCTTTCTTTTTTTCGAACATGTACTATAGTTGGGATTTTTCAGTTGAAATTTAAGATTGCCTGACCGACTGTATTTAGATCTCTGGGTAAACCTGGGTGTATAGGGTGGGTCGGTTGTACATTGTTGCCAGTTCAGTCAATAAATAATAGCCTTTTTGGTCTAACTATTCAGGAGTACAGAGGAAACTTAATTGTTTTGTGTAGCATAAGTTGGAAGGGAGCATGTTTGTCATTGCTTATCTTACATGGTATCAGATTTGGATCCCAGTTGAAGGGGTGAAGGGGAAAAAGACGATCAATTGCCCCAATTGCCTCACGAAGCCTTGTAAAGCTTTCTTAGTTTTCATTTTGATAGTCAGAGAAACTTGTTTCTATAAAGGATAGGATAGCTTGGCACTCAGCAAGAGTGGGAGCATTGAATGTTGTTGCAAATAATGTACGGATAGGATGGCTTGGCACTCAGCAAGAGTGGGAGCATTGAATGTTGTTGCAAATAATGTACATAGACCATGCGGGGGGCGGTGATGACACTGTATAATAGTGGCGCTGGAGATGATTATAATAGGTATAATTGTTGGAGGCGCTATAAGAGGTGTTGAGGGTGCTGATTGCTGACGGAGATGTGTGTTGAATGTGGATTCTAATGTAAACTCGATTCCGAGTTGACAAGAGATTTACAACTTCCCACAAAAAATCTTGGAATAGGGCTTGGGTTTTGTAACTTTTTTCCAATTCCGACAACCCTCCAGTTGGAATTCGGAAACAACCAAATTCTGCCCCGAAAGTTCGGTAACTTGCACTGCGAGTTTCAAGTGATGTTGGTATTTTCTAGCGATTTCTGCTAGTGTTTGAGTTTTCTAGAGTGTTTCAGTCCGAAATTGTTTGCCTGTGATATTTCGATTGATTTTGGTGGTTTCCATCAACTTTCCAATTACTGCTTGTCTAGTTTGGTGGGTTCTTGTGCTGTTTCAGTGGTTTCTGGTGAGTTTTGACGATTCATTTTTTTTAAAAAAAATTATATAAACAAAGTGAATAAATTTGTTTTGAGAGAAATTTTTTGAGCCCTGCCCCATTACTAAAGTTTTAAGCCCAAAACATGTTACTAACGTTTTTCACATTTCACGTTAGTAATGTTAGTAATGTGTCCTTAGAATTGGTAATGGTAATTTACTAATGCCACGTTACCATTTACTATTCACATTTACTATTCACACCAGGACACAAAGATGCATGTATGGTGCTAGGGGATATCTGCAATTCGGTCATGGCAGAAAACCCAAGTTTTCTGCCATCCAATGAAAGAATGCCATGTCAGTTAAAAGCATAAAATTGCACAAAACTTGCCTACAATAAAAACACTATATCTCGCATCATAAAGCACACCGCTAAAATCCCAGATCAAGATCACCTCCGAGCACATCGCCGGCTGGTTTGACATCATCGGAACCACCGGCCAGCCGCCAAATCCAGGCGCTTGAGATGCAGTTCACGCTGTTTGAGAAAACCCCGGCTAATTAGCATGGCATAGCGGCATCCGAGCCTCGGGGCATGAGGCACACCTACTTCCCTAGACCCAAGCATCGAAGACCCATACCACGCCACCGCCGCAACCGCTATCTCTACTTCTTGTTCTTCCACCTAACTCTATCTATAATACTCATTAGGTAAGCCTTAAATCTTGATTTTGGGTTGCTTTTCTTGGCTATCTCATGGTTTCTCAATTCTGCAATTGTTGATGGATGCAAATGGGTTTTGAAGAATCTTGGTTTCTCTTATACGTAATCTGGTTTCAAATCTAGTTTTAAAAATTGTTTCAAATTTGGTGTTTCAATCTTTGGTTGTAAAACCCAGATCAAGTGCTCTCTCTCTTCCTCTATTCATTTCTTGGCCACTTTTCCTCCCCCAAAACTAGGAAAAAGAAAAAAATATATCTGGGAAGTTCAAAACCCATGTAATCTTCTGCAGCACAACACATCGCCATTTTCTAGTGTGTGTGAGAGAGAGAGAGAGCATGGGCCTTTTTCCTCTCGTGTGTGAGAGAGATAGGGGCACGGAGAGGTCTAGGTTGAACTCCGCGTATTCTCCCAAGCAACTTTGGCCTGGCTCCCATGAGATCTCTGCCGGAGAGAGAGAGAGAGAAAGGAAAAATGAGGGTTTTGTGAATGAGGGAGTTAATTCGTGTTTCGTTCTTATTTTCTTAAGATGTAATAGGTGAGTTGTCAAATGTTGAATGGAAGGCAAAAAATCATGTATTCTGCCATGACCGAATGGCAGCATCTCTCATGGTGCTAATGCAGTGAGACAATAAGTACTCTAAGATTATTCTATTTTTTTCAAAAAGTATCTTGTTATGTTTATATAATTCTCATTTATGTGAATGCAAATGAATGGGAGGGGGAAGTTGTTGGGGAGCTACAATGTAAAGGGACGAGGGTAATCGTGAAGGGTTTGGGGTGGAGTAAAAAAAGGCAATGATCAAAGCCTCAACTACTGATCAGCTAACCAAAAGTTATTAATTTAAGATTGTCAGAAAGAAACCAATACTTTTACCTAAGTAATTTATCAAATACTATTTACAATGAAACATTATGTCCAAAGCTAATTGGCTTTCAGATCTGAGGAGGTGCTTAAAGCCTAAAGCCTGTGAAGATTCAAAGATGTGTGTATGTTGTGTGTGTGAGAGAGAGAGAGTTAAAGAGGGCTCGTGTCCATGACTAGCATCACATAAAATCCAAATTAAGGCATACTTGGGCATACTTAGAGGACAGAAGTTGAAAGTTAAATTAATACAGCATTTTTACTTAAATCTGAATTATTTGCATATGCCAGCAAACCATTTTTCATTTTTCATATATGATTCGCATATTTGTTAGTCTATGGAACAACCAACCAAATTATAAAGTATCTTCCATCACTTAGTTTGTTATAGTTACCGTCTTCACATACACATTGTTGCGATTTTAGAAGCATCAATAGGACAAAATGAATGATGAGAAGGACCCTAGTACAAATATTTCAATTGCTTTCTAGAAAAATCAATCCAATATGCTTCTTACAAAAATCCCAAGTACCCCCCCCCCCCAAAAAAAAAAAAAAAAAAAAACCATGAATGTCATGAAATGAGCATCGGAGAAAGAAATGAAAAAGAACTCATTGATAGGACAGTTTCACCCGAGCCTTACTGTTCTCGGGAAGGTGTTAGCGGGGAGGTGTTCTCGGGTTACTGTTCACAAAAAGGAAAAGGGTCGCGGGTTACTTTTCACGGGATTTGTGTTCACGAGGTTACCGTTTTCATTTCAAGAACGCTTCTCTTCCTCTCAACAAATCCTAAGCGCCGTCATGGCAAAAAAAAAAAAAAAAAAGAAAAAAAGTAAGGTTTTTTGCCCCGCATATACAAACTTAAAATAAAATCAAAACAAAATCAACAACCACCAAAGCCCACCCACCGCCAATGTCTGGCACAGTCACCCAGGGTCGGTTGGACCACTAGGCAAGCTAGGCGCTCGCCTTGGCTCCGACATATTAAGGCTCCCAAATTTTTTTTTAATATGGCAAAAAAAATTTAATTTAAGGCCCAATTTTTTTTTTTTAATAAAGCCAAAAATAATTGTTATCAAATTTAAGGCCTCCAACCATAAAAAAAAAAAAAAAGTAATTTAAAAGGCCTCAAATTTCATAAGACCCCAATTTCAAATTCAAGAAAAAATAATAATAAATAATAAAAAAAAATCCACAAATCCCATTAGTCTCATGTGACGGCCATGCTGCCGAAAGAGGAGGGACTCCACAGAATTGCAACCTTATGAAGCCCAAAGTTACGTGGCAGAAACCTCCGGAAGGTGTATACAAGATTAACTGGGACGCCTCTGTTGACAGGGATCGCTGCAAAATGGGGATGGGTATGGTGGTGAGAGATCATGCCGGTCAACTCATTGCAGCGCTGTGCGCCTCCAAGGACCACATCACAGACCCAGCTTCAGCAGAGGCATTAGCGGCAGGTAAGGCGGCAGAGCTATGCCATAGATTGGGACTGGAGAAAGTAATACTAGAGGGAGATGCAGTAAAGGTGGTTGCAGCATTCAGGTGTGATGGAGGTGGAGTGGGACATTTCGGACAGGTGGTGTTTGAGGCACAACAACTGGAATTTTGCTTGCACTGGAAGGCTCAGCATATTCCACGTACCGCGAACGAGGTAGCGCACGGTCTAGCCAAATTGGCTCTGGCAAGTGAGGAGGAACATTTATGGACCTATGACTTTTGGTCTTATGATTTTCTTAGCAATATTCAAACTATTTTAATTGCCGAACAAGGCTATTGATTTATCAATAAAACTATCTTTTTCAAACCCTAAGAAAAAAAATCTATTTGACCAAGTAAATAAGAGCATGTTCGGCGTATTGAATATAACAAAATTCATATGGACATATTATATAAAATAAATTGAGTGTTATTGAAAAAGTTAGAGAAGCAAAATATTTTTCAATTATACTCCGGTCATCAAGAACAAATATCTCTTAATATTCTGAGATGTGTTAATATTTAGAAAATAAAAAAAAAAGTCTTAATTTATAAGGTTTTCTAAGAACTAAAAGTTTTAAAAGAAATTATACATATAAAAAAAAAAAGTGCTCCAATTGACATATTAAATTATATAAAAAGACTTGATTTTTTTATAAATGCATGACATATTAAATTATATAAAAAGACTTGATTTTTTTATAAATGAATGTATTGCTTGTAGAATTTTATTGATAATAGTTTTTTTTTTTTTTGAAATGTTGGGCACAAGAGGGTCGAACTAGTGTCCTCCGTTACCTATTGGGAGCAATACTTATTACATAAAGAAGTTTTTCAAAACTAAAATTAATAAAATCCTACCTAAGATCAACAATGTTACAAGATAGATTAGCCATTTTAATTATCAATTGAAAAAAATGTTAGAAAATCTTGAATATAAAAATTTAATTAGTAATTTTACATCAATAATGATTTTTAAATAAAAATATAATAATATTATTAAAAAGTAAATAAAAAAATAAGGCCTAATTTTAAAGTTTTGCCCCAAAATTCATTGGGCCCTCTCCGGCGAATTTTCCGGCGAACCCAAAAAAATGATAGATGCGGCCACTGGGCACGGGGAGAGAGATCTGGCGACCGGCCAAGGAGAGATCCGGTGATGGCCATAGTGGCCAATTTGTCTCTCGATGAAAAAAAAAAAAATCAGTGGCTATTTTTGAAAAAAAAAAATCCGGCACAGCTTAAAAAATGCCACAAATTCAAATTCGTTTTGAGTCAAAACTAAAACAACTAAAACCTTTTATCAAGGGAAAGTCTTCTTTCTTTCTCCAAGCCCATCTCTCTTTCTTTGTTAAATGACAAGAAGAAGGAAGAAGAAGAGAGGGAGGAGAGGTTGTCGGCAGGGAGAAGGAAAAAAAAAAAGAAAGAGAAACAAGAAACAAGAAAAAAATTGTTTTAGGATATAGATAATTTTGTGCATTTTTTTCTTTCATTGGGGGCAAAAACCCCTCCGACCGAATTTAAGAGAGTCTTTTGTTACCGACTCTTCGGCTACCTCAACCTCAAACTCCCAGATGTGAACAACTCAATACTAACTTGGTTCCAAGCAACTTCTATTCCATCACGTTCATCAAATGCCTGTATCTATATATAACAACAACCGAGCCAACTTAAGAAACTAACTAATAAATCATCGAGAATTGAATAAGATAGGTCTAAGAACCATACAGAGTCTTAAATGCTCGTCTCCCCAACACTTGATTATAGTGAAAGAATAAAACCAAAAGATATGAAGACTTTATCACAAAATCATAAAAAAGTAAAAGAAAAGAGTAGAGGGATAACTTAACCTGTTGTCCAAGGGTTCAACATAGTTGGAAACTGAAACAGAAACAAAAAAGAAAAATTACCATCAGCGATTATTAAAAAATCAGAGAATTTAATACAAAATCTAACAAATTTGACCAAGAAATTGTCCAATATGGCAACAAATCCAAACTGGTTTTGTTATATATTTTAAATTGAATAAATATTCTAGTCCAATGCTCCCGGCTCCTTTTCTAATGATTTGCGAAGGGGCTTACTAATCATCCAAACTCTTCTCAAAACTGATCTTCCAAAGCCAATACAGCTGGTAAACCAACTTTTATCTTTCAAAATGATACCAAATATTCCAAACCGTTAAGATAATATAAAAGCATTAGTAAATAAGAACCACCAAAGAGACTGCAAGTAACATGTGGTTTTTAAAAACTTAAGCATCATCAAATAATCCCCATTAAGTTTAACCAAATGATGAATATATAAGATGATAGAGGCTTCTTCCAATAACTATCTCCGTCAATTCACTAACCATCATCTCCCACATAATTGAAACTAAGAAGCCTCACATTTAAGAAAGCCCTAAAATGGAGAGTACTATTGATGCAATGATATATAGAGCTCATGGAGTACCTCAAAATACCCCATACCTCACTCATCACATTTTAACCAACCACTGGGGAAAGAAACAATTCTACGTCCAAATTGTCCCACAAGTTTTACTCTTGTTATAGATTGACGAACAAAATTAAAATGAACACTCAAACTTGATCGACTTCTTGTACTCCTATTCTCCAAAAGCTTCAAACTTATTAATTAACACTAGCCCTAGATCCATGTCCCTAAAAAATTAGTCCATACTTGTTCTAGCTGTATACGAAATACATGATTAATAATTTTCTTTGTGTGGCGGTAAAAAATATATGCTTTTTTGGAGAGAGATACTATTTCCCCAATCAAGTCACAGATCTTATTGATACCCAACAATTTTCCACTATTAAAGCAGCTCAAATTTTCCCAAGAACTAACAAATAAGCCATTGGACCAAGTAGCATATACTCAACCTATAATCACTGCCCTGAAAACTTCCTAGTGGTTACCCATAATGAGAATTTCATCTATTTAGCATAAGGAATAGGAAAGGAAAAAGAAACCCAAATTTCCTTTAAACTCCACCAGAATATGATGTTGTGCCTCATATTGTTGCTTTTGTGCCATATATCTCGTAATGGCATTAGGCATTACACGAAATGTAAGATTTTGTAATGGTGAAAGTAAGATTGTTACCTGGTGGATTGCATTGACTTGGACGAGAGTGGGTACTATTTTTGGCATTGAAAATTGGCTTTTAGTTGTTGTTTTAGCCATAACAATTTTCAGTAGGATGCAGCATATCTTGTTGTTTTTTGCCGATGATCGTGCCTCATATCGTGATCCTTGACATTGATCCTTGACAAGAATGAAGCTCAATAATTGGAAACTTCAAACAGAAATTTCATATTAAAAAATTTGAAAGCCCATTTAGCAGATATTTTATACCAGGAAAAGGAATATGGTTCAAACAATATTTTAGTTATTGCAATATCAAGAATCAGACCAGGTTTATAAGCTGTTTTTCTGTCACCATCTAATTAACAAATACTTGAGCTAGTGACCTAAAACGGAAGTCCGAACAAAAATTTCCATCACATTCAGTTGGAGATTGGGTGTATAGAAATCAGGACGCTACCTCAATTACTATGCCAATAATAGGAGGAGTAGGACACGTTCAAATAATGTAAAGCATAATAAATGATGCAAACCTCAATAATATGCCGTTGAGACCCAACAACAATATTGGAATATAAACTCAAGAAAGCTAAAATTCAGATTTGATAGAAGACCTTGACCCAACGTTTATAATTGAAACGCGAACCAAAGGTATAAAGAAGTAAAACCCTGACCCAATGATTATGAAAGAATCATGAACCGAAGGTATAAAGTTTGAACGCCACAAGGAAGAATCCTTGATAAGTTCAGCAGTTCTTTGAAGAACCAATAGAAGAAGCAAACCTCACCTTTTTAAATATTTCATTTCATGACCTTCATTA